>OU342741.1:173032026-173632026 GCA_910589775.1 Avena eriantha | reverse complement strand
ATATATGTATGTCTTCTGAAAATCATTAATGTATCCTAATTTTGACAGTTACACCATTATCACATAATGTGCCTAAGTATTCGTTTGGAGACAGCGTTAGAGTTTGTTTACAATGATGGTCGATCAGTCAATTGAACTTTCCCTGTTGTCATGTAAACTCCGGAACACACTCAGCAAAAGTCGAACTTCATTAGCCAAAATAACTAGCCACTTCAGAATTAGTCATATACTTCTATATCTACGTATATCATAATCGATAGTGCATAAAATGCAACTATGATGCCTAATCTTGCTCCTTGAAATTAATGGTTAAATGTCGTGGTATTGCCGACGAGTACGCCATGGAGGGGTCCTCATAGAGCGCGTTTAGAGACGTGGGGGAAGGTGGTGAGTGATACATTGCAAATGTATCTATAATTTTTGATGCTCCATGCTTGGTTTTATCCACTTTCTTGTGTTTTGTCCACACTTTGGAGTACTTTTCATATGATTTCTTGGACTAACCTATTAACAAGAGCGACAGTGCCAGCTGCCTGTTTTTTGCTGTTTTTGGTTCCAGGAAAGTTAGAA
This sequence comes from Avena eriantha, assembly GCA_910589775.1. Lineage (NCBI taxonomy): Eukaryota > Viridiplantae > Streptophyta > Magnoliopsida > Poales > Poaceae > Avena > Avena eriantha. The sequence goes on along the minus strand of OU342741.1, from coordinate 173,631,456 downwards.
AATGAATATTCTCGGAATCGGATGGGACAAAAGCCAAAGTGCCTATTTTTGCAGAAGACTCACGGAGCCAGAATACGAGACGGAGGAGGGCCAGGGGCTGGCCACACACCCCCAGGTGCGGGCTAGGCCTGGCAGCGCGAGGGCATGGTGTGGTGGCCCCAGGCACCCCCTCGGTCTCCCTCTTCGCCTATAAGAAGCCTTCTAACCTAAAAACTTCAGGGGGTTCGACGTTTTTCCAGAAGGAGTTCCGCTCCGCCGCCACCACCAGATTCCACGAAACAGCACCACAAACTCCGTTCTGGTACCCTACCAGGACGGGGAATTGGAGGAGATCATCGCCATCATCATCACCATCGCTTCTCCATCGACCATCCATGTTTCCCCCATCTATGAGTGAGTAATCCCCCACTGTAGGCTATGGGGATGGTAGGGATTGGATGAGATCGTTCATGTAATGGCATCAGATTGTTAGGGCATGGTGCCTAGTATCTTTTATTAGTGCTTTATGACTTTGTTGCGACTTGTTGTGCTTAATGCTTGTCACTCGGGCCTGAGTGCCATGATTTTAGATCTAAACATGTTATTGATTCATTATGATAGTATTGTTTTTGGTCTTATCTACAAGTTGTATACACACGTTGATGTCCGGAACCAATGGCCCCGAAGTGACAGAAATCGAGATAACCGAAGGGAATGGCTTTGATGTGAGGATCACATGTGTTCACGGAGTGTTAATGCTTTGCTCCAGTGCTCTATTAAAAGGAGCACCTTAATTGCCAGTAGTTCCCTAGAGGCCCCGCTGCAAACGGGCTGGCAGGACAAAATATGTTGTGCAAGTTCTCATTGCGAGCATGTATGACTATATATGGGACGCATGCCTAGGATTGTCTAGTACTTGGATGCTTTATCGTATTTATCTGCAATTTCCCTATGTTCTGATTGCTATGTGGATTGTCTTGTCCATGCAACACCCTTCCATCCATCCCTATGCCTACTGCACTCAAATCCTACTGTTTGCCGCTATTGTTACTGTTGTCTTTACTTTTACTATTGCTTTACTACTGCTGTTACTTTACTATTCCTACTACAAAATTGTTGCTACTGATAAACTGCTGTGAGCAAGATTGTTTCCAGGTGCAGCTGAATTGACAACTCAGTTGTTAAGGCTTATAAATATTCTTTGGCTCCCCTTGTGTCGAATCAATAAATTGGGTTTCACTTCCCTCGAAAATACTGTGATACACCCCCTATACTTGTGGGTCATCAAGACTATTTTCTGGCGCCGTTGCCGAGGAGCATAGCTTTATTTATCAAGTTCACTTGGATTCTCTATTGTTCGCTGCTATCCATCCATCAAGGGTAAGTCTCGTGATGGCAAAGTTCCTATTTTACCATCCACTACAAGAAGAGGTACGGTTCTAAACACCTCTGCTGCTCTTGATTCACCGTCTGTTATTAGTAAGTTCCTTACACCACCACATACACATGCTACACAGACTACTACTACTTCTGAATCTGAAACTTCTGATGCTTATGATGCTGCTTCTACTATGCTTGATAAGAGTGGTTCATTAGGTCCTTTCCTAGATGCTACAATTGCTAGAACTATAGTTGGAAATACCGAAACTCCTAATGAAGACACTACCACACCTGTTAGCTCACCTGAGTCTAGTGAGAGTTATGATATTGAAGATGGTTATGTTGAGATGACCGATGAATTTATTAAAGAATGTAAAAACACCCATGATAGGAGCGCTGCTAAGAGTCTCCTTGAGAGGCATACTATTAGACCCAAATTGTCTCCTGATGCTAAGTTTGCTGCTTCTCCCATAAACATTATAGATGCAGATTACGATTTCTCTCTCAATCTATCTTACATAGCTATTGTCGAGAAAGAACCTTTTTGTGGGACTAAGAATGAAAGTGTGGTAGCACATATGAATGAACTTTCTACTATGAGTGGCTTGTTTTCTGATGATATTAAGATGCGTTCTTACTTTGTTGCTAAGATTTTCCCCTTTTCACTGAAAGGAGAAGCTAAAACTTGGTTTAGTAATTTACCTCCTGGATCTATTGATAGCCCTGAGTGCTTGATTAGTATTTTCCTGCAGAAATATTTTCCTCCTAGTGCTAGACATGCTATTTTGCAGGAACTTTTTGATTTTAAATAGGGAGAAAAAGAGGTATTGCCCGAATCTTGGGCAAGGTTTTGTGCTTTGATTCATGCACAGGCTGGAAGTCCATTACCTAAGAATGAGCTTCTTGATATATTTTATAATGGACTAATCGAGGAATCTAGGACATACCTAGATAGTTGTGCTGATTGTGTTTTCAGGAATAGGACTCCAAAGGAAGCTGGGGAATTAATGGCTAAAATAAGTAAGAACTATGAAGATTGGACTCCTCCTAGACAAGCTATACCTGAAGTAATTGTACCTGAACCATCTATTCCGGTGCCTATTCCAACATCGAAGAATAGGGGAGTTATTGAATTAAATGATGAAGTGATGAAGGAAGCCAAGAAATGTCTTAAGGAGAAGGGAATTAAAGCTGCAGATGTCAAGAATTTACCTGCTATAGAAGAATTATGTAAGCCTATTCCCTACTCATCCACTATTGAGGTACACTCTCTCCAACACTTTGATGAAGGTGATATCCCTTACTCTAAACCTCCTGATCAATGCTTAGAAGAATTCGATATCTTTATTGTTAAGCAAGATAACTTTAATAAAAGGGTGCAAAATCATCTAATGGAAAACACTAGAGCTATTGCTGAGTTGAAAGATATTGTGGAAAGAACCTCTAATGATGTTAAAATGATTGTTAAACACTTTCAAATGGTTCAAACTCAAATAGATCAACTCGTTAAAGTGCAAAACGACTTGCTAGTTAATGCTGCTAAAGAAAAACATGCTTATGAAATTAGAACTAGAAGTGGAGCTGCTACCCAGGATCCTCCATATCCTGAGGGGCATCCCAAAAGAATTGAGCAAGATTCTCAACAAGCTGAAAATAGTGGTTCTACTCATAAGAAGAGGAAAAAAGAAACATAAAACTGTTGTAGAACCCTCTGAACCTGCTTTAGATCCTAATAGTATATCTATCTCTGATGCTGAAACTGAAAGTGGTAATGAAGAAAATGAAGCTCCTAATGAAGAGAAAGTTGAGGAAGAACCTGAAAACCACACTAAGAATACTAAATACACCAAAGAGGATTTTATTGCTAAGAAACATGGTGGTGAAAGAGAACCTTGGGTCCAAAAACCTATGCCTTTCCCAGATAAGAAACACAAGTCATAGGAAGATGAACATTATAATAAGTTTTGTGAATGGATGAAGCCTTTATTCTTGCAAATTCCTTTGACTGATGCTATTAAATTGCCTCCTTACTCAAAGTATATGAAGGGCATTGTCTCAAATAAAAGGAAGATCCCTAATGAAGAAATTTTCACTTTGCTTGCTAATTATTCCTTTAATGGTAAGGTTCCTAAGAAACTAGGAGACCCAGAGATTCCAACTATCCCTTGCTCTATTAAGAATAGTTATGTTAGAACTGCTTTGTGTGATTTGGGAGTTGGAGTTAGTGTTATGCCTTTCTCTCTCTATAAGAGGCTCCAACTAGAAAAATTGATACCAACTGATATATCTTTGCAAATGGCTGATAAATCTACCACTATTCCTGTGGGTATATGTGAGGATGTACCTGTTCTAGTGGCTCATAATTGCTTGATATTAACTGATTTTGTTGTGCTTGAAATGCCTGAAGATGATAATATGTCTATTATTCTTGGGAGACCTTTTCTTAATACTGCAGGAGCTGTTATTAATTATAATCAAGGAAAGGTGACCTTCAATGTTAATGACAAGGAACATACTATCTATTTCCCCAAGAAGATTGAAAGGACTTATGGTTTGAATTCAATTGAACATGTTGAAGGCATTCAAGTTGGAGAAATATATTGTCCCATACCAAGAGAAAAATTTGAAACTATTATGATTGGGACCATTGCTATCAAGGTTGAGGTAACATAATCATTAGTGGAATACAAAGCTTTATCTCATATGTAATTGTCTTGGTAGAAAGACTTGATCAAACTTGTTAACAAAAGGATTCCATTTAACAAAACAATGTTTTTATTATGATTATCTCCGTTTATTTTTATCCTTTGCATTTTTAGTTTTTGCTTATGCCTAACTTAAAGGCGTTAGAGAAAAGTACTTATTGGGAGATAACCCAAAAGTTTTAGATGAGTCTTGGAAGTTATTACTTTAGTAATAACCGCTCCTTATCCTTTTTATTTGCTTTTTGTGCCAATAGTAACCTCTAATGAGAGAGAAGTAATGATTGGGAAAGTTGTTGTCCCGAAACAGATTTCTGTGCTTCACCGTAAAAATTCGTATAAAACCTCTGAACGTCTTTTTGAGGCGTAAATTTTTGTGCTTCTGTCCCAGGTTGTTTTATAACTTTCGTTAGTTCAATACTTTTTGATTTGAGCAACATAAGGTCTTCTAAAAAATTCGTATTTACCTGCTGGTCTGTTTTGACAGATTTCTGCCATTTTCTGCATTTGCTTCTTGTTGGTTCCTTTTTGAGTTATTTTGGGGAATTGAGATTTTTGAGGGAAGTGCTACAATAGCTAGTGTTATAGTGGGAGTTTATTTGTTGTTATAACTGAACCTTAAGACTTATTTATCTTGAGTGCACTAATGTTGCTAATAAAGATTGTGTGAAGTTTTGTATGAAGGAAAAATTTCAGGTGTATGGAAGGAATGAGTAATGAGATGAAAGATGGACTAAAGCTCAAGCTTGGGGATGCCACGCGTGTCACCCCAAGAAATATCCAAGAATTACAACCGACAAAGCTTAGGGATGCCCAAGGCATCCCCTTCTTCATCAATAAAAATCCCAGGTTTCTTCCAAACACTTGATTTTTATTGTTTCATGCACAGTTGTGTTGTTCTTGGAGCGTCTTCTTTTTCGTTTTCGATTTGGTTTTTAGTTTGCGTGGTTTGCTTAGTTTGCTGAATAAATTGGTTGGACCTCCTCTTTCATGTATTGGTGTTCAAATAGTTTGGTTTGGTTTGGTTTGGAAAAGAGTAGGAAAGCTCATGCTTAAGTGGTAAAGAGAGCTTGTTTTTACTGTGGCCTATGCTTTGTCATGTCATGCTTGATATTGTTTTGGCTTTATGCTTAGTATTCTTTGCTATAGCATGACTTGTATAAACAATTAAGATTGCTTAATGTGCCTTGGATGAATCATGCGTTGTTTTAGCATATTAAAGCATAGTATTGTGGTATTCTCCTTTGATGCTTTATTTGGGTTGACTTGGCACATGCTCACACCATGTTATGAATATCTCAAGTCACCATAAGCCTTTATGATCCTTTAGTTTTCAACTTGTAGTATCACTTTATTCTTTGATCAGTGATGTTTTGTCACTCTGCATGATTATGGCCATTATTGCTCTCTCGTTTGTCGCTCCCTTACTATTGCTAGACTTCACTTACAGTGAGTGTTTTACTCATGTTTCCAACTCCCTTAAACCAAATATTGCCAAAGTGTACACCATACCTACCTATTAGCATCATTTGCTACTTCCCTGCATATTCAATATGCCTTGTTTTCTTCCGAATAATTTTTTTGCTTGTTATGAGAAAGTTAGTTAGTAAAGCTCTCACGAACTTGATGGCACACTTTATTTCCTGCACTTAATAAACCTGAACCATTGTGAACTCTCCATGAAAGTTATATGCTTGCAAATTATAGGTTGGAGATTAGCAGAATCGTGTTGTCACGGGGAACGCTTTCAACACTTGTAAATATATACCCAGTTGATACCTTGCTCTTTTGTTTGCGGATGCCGTCGTTGTGAAATAAAAGGGGAGCTTGTAATTCCATGGAGTTATGTATGTGTGTTAGAGAAACGCCTGGGCCGCTGGTCTAATCCATGCTGACATGGTGGAAACCTGCAGCGTAACCATAATGATATCTATGAAGCATTCTTCTTATAAAAAAAGAGAGAGATAGCTATTGAGAAAAAGAAAAAAAGAGATTTACGAAAAGAGGAAAGAGAGAAAAAAGCACCATTTTCCCATGGTAAATAAGAAGATTGTTGAGATACTCATTGTCTGCTTGCCTTGTCATTTTGATATGGGGATTCTTTCATATCATCGGGCAAGGGGTACCCCGTTGGCGGTTCTCAATGATACGCACATACTTACGATGACAAGAACTTACTGGTAACTAAAGTTGAGTAGCATGAGGAGCGGCCCTCGTACTCAAGGGACTTGGGTTTTTAGTTTATAGTCTGTCAAGCATGTAACTCAGATTGGACCTCACTTTCACCTTAACCACATTAAAGATGCTTATGACAGGGGCAATGAGAGATCAAAGCTAATGAGTACCACACTTTCAGCATTTGGAAGCGTTTCAAACTATGCAAAACCTTTTCTTTTACTTGTTGAGTCTCCACTTATTCTTTGAGCACTTTCTTGAGAGCATAGTGGCCATTCTTAGTTCTATGCGCATTGTCCCAAGACTTGTTGATTGATGCATGCCTTGATATTGCTTGTTTTAAACTATTTGTATCTAGTCACTCTTGTGAACTTTGAAGGTGTCCTATGCATTTATATTTGCTACTCTATTGAGGGACAAGCTGAATGCCACTATGCTATGTTTTCTTTATGTGAAACAAACAAACGTCTTGCAAAGCATTGTTATTCATGAATATTTTGTTTATGCCTTTTCATGTTGCATCATAGTTTCTTTGTCTTATTGCTAGAACTTTGTCTTTCATGTTATGATTGAAGTACTATGATCCCAGCTTTGAATGTTGTACAAATACTTTGATCAAGTCTTTGATGGTGCATGTCACCTCAAAAATTATTCTTTCTTTTTATCACTTACCTACTCGAGGACGAGCAGGAGTTAAGCTTGGGGATGTTGATACATTGCAAATGTATCTATAATTTTTGATGCTCCATGCTTGGTTTTATCCACTTTCTTGTGTTTTTTCCACACTTTGGAGTACTTTTCATATGATTTCTTAGACTAACCTATTAACAAGAGCCACAGTGCCAGCTACCTGTTTTCTGCTGTTTTTGGTTCCAGGAAGGTCAGAAAATGAATATTCTCGGAATTGGACGGGACAAAAGCCAAAGTGCCTATTTTTGCAGAAGACTCACGGAGCCAGAATACGACACGGAGGAGGGCCAGGGGCTAGCCACACCCCCCCAGGCGCGGGCTGGGCATGGCCGCGCCAAGGCATGGTGTGGTGGCCCCAGGCACCCCCTCGGTCTCCCTCTTCGCCTATAAGAAGCCTTCTGACCTAAAAACTTCGGGGGAGGGGGGGTCGACGTTTTTCAGAAGGAGTTCCGCTCTGCCGCCACCACCAGATTCCACGAAACAGCACCAGAAACTCCGTTCTGGCACCCTGTCGGGATGGGGAATTGGAGGCGATCATCGCCATCATCATCACCATCGCTTCTCCATCGACCATCCATGTTTCCCCCATCTATGAGTGAGTAATCCCCCGCTGTAGGCTATGGGGATGGTAGGGATTGGATGAGATCGTTCATGTAATGGCATCAGATTGTTAGGGCATGGTGCCTAGTATCTTTTATTAGCGCTTTATGACTTTGTTGCGACTTGTTGTGCTTAATGCTTGTCACTAGGTCCCGAGTGCCATGATTTCAGATCTGAACATGTTATTGATTCATTATGATAGTATTGTTTTTGGTCTTATCTACAAGTTGTATACACATGTTGATGTCCGGAACCAATGGCCCCGAAGTGACAGAAATCGGGATAACCAGAAGGTAATGGCTTTGATGTGAGGATCACATGTGTTCACGGAGTGTTAATGCTTTGCTCCGGTGCTCTATTCAAAGGAGCGCCTTAATTGCCAGTAGTTCCCTAGAGGCCCCGCTGCAAACGGGCTGGCAGGACAAAAGATGTTGTGCAAGTTCTCATTGCGAGCACGTATGACTATATATGGGACACATGCCTAGGATTGTCTAGTACGTGGATGCTTTATCTTATTTATCTGCAATTGCCCTAGTTCTGCTTGCTATGTGGATTGTCTTGTCCATGCAACACCCGTCCATCCATCCCTATGCCTACCGCACTCGAATCCTATTGTTTGCCGCTATTGTTACTGCTGTCTTTACTTTTACTATTGCTTTACTACTGCTGTTACTTTACTATTCCTACTACAGAACTGTTGCTACTGATAAACTGTTGTGAGCAAGATTGTTTCTAGGTGCATCTGAATGGACAACTCAGTTGTTCAGGCTTATAAATATTCTTTGGCTCCCCTTGTGTCGAATCAATAAATTGGGTTTCACTTCCCTCGAAAATACTGCGATACACCCCCTATACTGGGTCATCAGTGAGTTGATGGGTACGAGGTAAAACAGCTTTACCCAGGTTCAAGTCCCACAGTGGTGGCGGAACTCTACTCCTGCTATAAATTACTATAACTGAAATACGCCGAGTTACAGAGATCGGTTCGCTGTGCGAGGTGTTGCACTGAGTCATAAGTGTTGTTCTATGACGTTGTGTCTATCACGTTGTACCCTAAAGGCTCCCACAGGTCAGGTTTATAAAGGCACCAGAACCTAGGGTTATGATGGCTCTGAAATATAGCCATCTACATCCACATTTAAATTGGATATTATTCATAATTTTGATGAAATATCTGTCTAAACCCTGCCACTAATGCCTAATGATCAAAGATGTATGCAATCTTTTCTTTCTATTTTTTCATGCGCAGATAATGACGTTTGATGATGGGAATCAATACATTAAAGTCAAAGATACGAGATTTCTAACGACCAGAAGAAGCCAGGAGTTGTGGGTCAGAGGTAGACGCTTTAACAACCAACTACGACTAGAATAAAATTCCAACCGTATAGTTCTGGCCGTATAGTTTCCATCGACACCCCTAGGTCAAACAGAACAAGTTTCGTGAAGGGACACCTATATAAAGAGGCCTTAGGTGACGAGAAAAGAGTGCTCCCAGAAACCATCAGCCACCCCAGATCTCTATCCACAACACCGAAGAGCCACCGGAGGAATAGACTTAGATCTAATCTCTCCACCACCATAGCCATATTCCACCACTTGTAATAGTAGATCTCTTCTTCGATTGGCGACATTGTAAGACTATCGCTATCAATCTCATGATTTCCACTACAATGTTTATGATCTTTAATCTCATCTCTATGTGTGAGTAATTCTCCTTGGGCTAAGGGCTTCGGCCTAGCCATGTAGCTTTTGTGCATGTTATTTATCATAGATGGGATCATGTATTAGTTTGTATGACATGATGATTATTGTATCCTCTCTTGCCTCAATCTAAGGATTTTTCAGGTACCCAAGACCCCAAGGATTGAGCCAGGTATAGGGAGTATGAGTAATGACTAATCTGTAGGTTGGGAAACTCAGTGACATAAGGGGTAGTACGGCTGTATGTGCAGGATTTACTTGGGATTAACAGTGATGTCACTATGCATATCATTAGTTCTCTTTCTTCTATGGATGAGACTAGTAGGTTATTGCTATAAGCGGTTGTTGATGCAATAGCAATTATGGATGCATTGCCCACATATAATTTATCTTGCTCTAAAAATTACATGCATACTTTATTTTTATCTTTTATTCCCATCATATGTTTTGCACAGCTACTGGTGAAACCGAACGCCCTAGGCCCTCTCTCTCCATCATCGACACCAACAAAAAGATGCAAACTCTTGGTCCGGTATAAAACAAAAGGAATTCTAAAACTCCTGAAGGTCTGTTAAAGTAACTTCACTACGCTTCTGCTTCCCGAGGATTCGATAAACCTAGGTCTACTAGGGAAAAAGAGTTATACTACATCCATAATCCGGATCAAAGGTATCAACCATTTTTCTAGCACAATTGTCGGGGAAGCAATAGCTACCCTGGTGAGGTTAGTAGGAACCTTGCTAGTTTTAATTCTTGTTTTTAATTTTGTTAGTTTGCTTTCAGTCTTTATTTGAAAAGACAAGAAAATAGTTAGTCTTTAAATTCTTGTTTTTATTATTATCATAAGTCTCTGTTTAAGAAAACCCAAAAACATAGGAAATATGGCTGAAAAGAATCTTGGGGAGTTTACAACTCCCAATACCGATTATTTGCGTACTCCTATTACTCAGCCAGCAATTGTTGTTGATGACTATGAAATTAAGCCCCATTATTTAAGTTTGGTCCAACAGAATCAGTTTGGAGGCTCTGTTGTTGAGGACGCAGGTATGCACTTGAATACTTTCACTAAAATATGTGATATGATGCACATAAAAGATGTTGACCCCGATGCAGTTAAATTGCGCTTATTTCAGTTCTCTCTTAGAGGAAGAGCAAAAGAATGGTTGCTAGCTTTGCCTAAAAATACTATTACATCATGGGTGGTTGTACTTCTTTATTTATGACTAAATTTTCCCACCTACAAAAACTATGCAACTAAGATCTAATATTATTGGTTTTAGACAGGAAGAGCGTGAGCCACTAGTGCTTGCATGGGAGAGGATGAAAGAATGCTTAAGAAACTGTTCCAGTCATGGGATGGAAGATTGGTTAATCCTCCATTTATTTTATAATGCTCTTAATCATGTGTCTAAGTCTATGCTTGATATTGCAGCTTGAGGAACATTTATGGGTAAACATACTACCGAAGCAAAGCAGCTACTAGACAATATACCAGACAACCATGCCCAATGGCATGTGGAAAGATCAAACACGAAGAAGGTGAACTCCGTCTCACCACAAGAAAATGAAGAACGCAATGCTAAGCTGGATGAGCTCATATTAGCCATAAAAGGTAAGAAAGCCTAGGTAAGAGCTATCTGATGACCCACAAGTATAGGGGGTGTATCGCAGTATTTTTGATAAGTATGAGTGTCAAATCCAACGAGGAGCAGAAGGTGCTGGCTAGTGGCTTGGAGCAGAAATTCTCTGTAAATACTTAGCAAACGGATTTTTAGGGGTTTTTGATAAAGCAGGTAAATAAAGTACGAGTAAATAAAAGACAATAAGAATAAATGCAGCAAGTGGCCCAATCCTTTATTCAGCAAAGGACAAGTCAGTTGTATTACTTAAGATGACCAAACATTCTCGAGGACACACGGGAATATCATCAAGTGCTTTCGCTTCATATAGTTGATTAATCTTCTTTAGTTTGCTAAGTGTTGTGTGGGTGAACCTGTGCTAATGTACCGACATCTCTATGACTAATACGTACTTGTGATTATACCCCTTGCATGCATCCGCAAGTACAAGAAAGTAATTAAGGTAGAAACCTAACCACAACTTTAAACTGTAAGACCCTGACGTCCTTGTGCAATGGTTTCCTAACGGGGGTTCAGGTTTCTGACACTCCAGCAACCCCTACGATTAGTAGCCAAATACACAATGCATTCCCCTAGGCCCATATAGGTGAAGTGTCATGTAGTCGACATTCACATGACACCACTAGAAGAAGTACACCACAACTTAAATATCAAACCATTGAATCTTTCTCAACACAAATACACTACTAACAACATGACTTCTCCCATGTCCTCAAGAACTAAATGAACTACTCACAAGACATCATATGGATCATGATCAGAGATGAAATAATGATGTGTAAAAATCTGAACATAAACAATAATTCAATGGTTCACTCAATAGCATCAACTACAAGGAGTAATCAACACCAGGAAAGTCTCCCTAAGAACTATGCAAGATTCAACCCAATTGTTACAGCGGTATGAAGTGGAGATGATGGTGGTGATGGAGATGATGATGGTGATGATGATCTCGATGAAGTCCAGCTTGATGGTGGTTTTGATGGCGACAATCTCCCCTCTTCGAGAAGGAATTCCCCCGGTAGAATTCTGTCTGCTAGAGAGATCTTTCTCTCTCGGTGTTTTCCGCCCCGCATAGGCGATGGAATATTTCTGTGGTCGCTCCCCGAGTCTTAGGGTTTAGGGAGGATAATATACGCTAGAGGGGAGAGCCAGGGGTGGACCAGGGTGGCCACACCACCTAGTGGCGCGGCCTGGGGTGGCCCGCGCCAGGGGGTGGTGTGGGCCCCCTATGGCCCATCTCCACTCCTCCTTCTAGATTTCTTCATCTTCTGAAAAAATAGGATTTTCCATGTATTTTCCCGGATTTTCCGAGCTTCGGAATTTCGCCTCGAAACAACACCTTTTCCATCAGAATCCTGACTGCAGCGGTCCATGCTCCAAAAGTCATCAACTATGCAAAAACAGGTGAAATAACATAAGTATCATCTCTTAATACGAAATATATCAATGAATAATAGTAAGTTATTATATAGAATGGTGATGCAAAATGGACGTATCAACTCCCCCAAGCTTAGACTTCGCTTGTCCCAAGCGAAAGTGAGCTCAATAAACGTGACCTCGGGTTTATGGAGTGAAGAGTCGATAAAAGAATACGAACAAGAAGCATCACATTCATCAATACATAAGTCATAAAAGAAGACAACTCACTATTATATAACTTAACTTGCAATAAGTAAAGGAAACACAATAAAGATACATAAAGTAAATCATAATTGGTAATGGCAAACTTAGCTCTTGGTCGAAGAATAGTTGACAGTTTGCTAGAGTTCACAAATTACTGATTTTCAATGATAGCTTTCAAAGTAGTAAACACCAAGATAAGAGCAATGTGAAAAACAAGGAACATAAGAAACATGATTGAATAAATCATCATATGAATGAATGAAACCCAACAAATCAAAATACTTGCTGATATAGAAGGGAATAGGTTTACTGACTCAACTAAAAAGTAAAAGAAAGGCCCTTCGCAGAGGGAAGCAGGGATTTCAAGTTTCATAAAGAGCTTCCAAAAATAATGGTACTTATTAGCTTTCAGCTCTCATTGCCCCTATCATACGCATCTTTAGGTGATTAAGGTTAAAGTGACACAACTAAGAGGATATGCTTGACAAGTTATAAGTTGAAATCTCATGCCCCTTACTTATGAGTACCGAACCTCATGCTACTCAACTTCAGTCACAAGTAAGCTCTTGTCATTGTAAATACATATGCATCATAGAGAACCGCCAACGGGGTACCCCTTGCACATTATACAGGAGCTATCCCATAATCAAAATGATAAGGCAAGTAGACAATGAGCATCTCATCGATCCTTTTATTTGCTATTTGCATAGGTTTTTATTGAGGATGCTTCATAGAGTGCTCATTATGGTTATGCTGCAAGTTTCCACCATGATTAGGCATGGCCTAGGCTAGAGGCCCAGGCGTTTCTCTAACACACATATAAACTCCATGATCTTACAAGTTCCCCTTTTATTTCACACCGCCGGGATCCATAGGCAAAAGAATCATGATATCAACGGAATATAAGTGCAATGTTGAAAGCATTCCCCATGATACATGATTCTGCTAACTTCAACTTATAAAGCGCAAGCATATACACAACAAATATGGACACAATGGTTCAGGTTTATTAAGTGCAAGAAAGTAAAGTGTGCCATCAAGTTCGTGAGAGCTTTAATCACTAATTTTCACATAACAAGTTTAATTTGGAAGGTAGATAAAAACATGAATTTACTTGGAATAGCAATAATGCTAATAGGTAGGTATGGTGGACACAAATGGCATAGGTTTTGGTTTAAGAATTGGATGCACGAGAAGCATTCCCTCTTAGTACAGGTTTTTGGCTAGCAAGGCTGGGTAGCAAGCATAAGAGTTGAAGGAAACAAAAAAACATACAAGTGATAAAAACAAACATGCAATCTTCCTTGGAAGCACAAAAGATCTTAGCTAGAGAATACTAAACTTATGAGCAAATCTAGAAAGAAAGATGATGAAATTATATTTCTTTAGAGTACTTTAATCTCTTTCATTCAATTCTCAAAATAGTGTTGTTACTAATCAAGCCAGGTTCGCCAAAACCAACTAAATTAACTCAATGATCCCAAAGTGATACCAATACTAGCAACAAGATCAATCATATAACCATGAATTGAAAACTAAAATAAGATATGCAAAAGAGTAAATGATAGAACTTCTCATTAAAATTCCATAACGACAACTCACACCAAGGGATACATAGATATCTAACGAGAGAGGGGACACTTCCACATTGCAAACCATCCTACATGATAACTTCTCTATTCATGATATGACTCTACTAAAAAGGTAAAAAGATAAAAGATAGTGATATAATACCGCGACACTCCCTCAAGCTTGGAACAAACCAAGGGGATACCAAAACCTGATGACGAATTAATCCTTCGGTGGTGGTGGTATTCTCTCGATGAGCATTTTGATCAATTTCCCCAAGTCCTCAATCTCGAAGGTGAGATTACGAATCAGCTGTGAGTTTTGCTCAATGCGGATCATGATCATGTCGGGTTGGGTTGCGAATTCCAGATCTTGCGATTCTTTCCCCACTCTTCCTCCTTGAAGTCTTCTTTTCCTGCATGGCTAGAATGAGGCAAATCCCAATTGGAGGGTAGTTTCTCCTTGGGCATATTCTGGTATTGAAGCTCATGGATAAGGGTATGGAAAGGATTCTTGGTGCATGGAGGAAGTGACCATGGTGCTGAACAGTGATGAGGAGGCTTCCCTCTAGTTGACATAATCCTGGCAGGGTTTGCCACTACTCCAATGCTTGCAATGGTAGTGCTGGTGTGCGGGTGTTGGCTTTGCTTTGCCTCCTCTTCATCTTCACTCTTGATCTCCTTCTCCATCCCGGGGTCTTGGAGATGTTCCTCCATAGGCTCCTTTCCTTTATCCTTGGCAGACACCATTGTGCTTCTAACTTTTAATAGTAGTTCCAGGCAGAAACAGATCGAAAAAACACGACGAGAACATGATATACGAAACTCGAGGGATCTGGGGGGATTATATATTACGAAGTTTTACAACAAAAGGAAGATATTGGGAGAAAACGGGTCAGAGACGGAGGCCGAGGTGGCCACACCACCTGGTGGCGCGGCCAGGGTGGGCCCGCGTCACAGGGTGGTGTGAGCCACCCAGGCTCTGTTTTCGTCCCTCTTTCGCTTCATAGCTTTCCTTGTTGGATAAAAACTACAAAAATATAACTAGACAGAATTTTCACGGAACTTTTCTTACCAGAACTGTTACCTGTTCGAAAATGGACTCTGCAGGTCTCTGAAATTGGTCTTTAGCAGATTCTTCCAGACTCACCGCTTGAAGAACATCAATATCTTCATCTTCATACACATATTGCTCGAGTCGTGAAAACCTTCACTTTCTTATTACACCATTTTCTCCAATAACCTGGAAATTTTTTTCACACAATTCTCATTAGCATCATTAGTATAAACGAGGTAATAACCCTTTTAAGTTCAATTTCAACTGAAATCCATCAAAACATAAGCTGCTGTAGCAACTCCTTCCGAAAACCCAAAAATAATTCAAAAAGGAAATCGTTTTAAGAAGCAAGTGCAAGAGTGGCAAAATCTGTCAAAGCAGACCAACAGGTAAAGATCAATTTTTTTGAAAATCTTCTGTTTCTCAAATCAAAACATGCAAAACTAACGAAACTTAAATAACAACCTGCGGCAGAAGCACAAAACATTACAGCTCAATCCGACTTACAGAGATCTCTCACAAATTTTTGCGGTGAAGCACAAAAATCTGTTTCAGGACAGCAACTTCCCCAAATCTTACTTCTCTCTCATTAGAGGTTGATCTTGACACAAAAACCAAACAAAAGGATAAGGAGAGGTCATTACCGAAGTAATAACTTCCAAGACTCAAAGAAACAAAAACAAACTGAAAGAAAAAATAAATGGGCTTGTCTCCCCAAAAGCTCTTTCTTTATAGCCATTAAGATGGGCATTATAATTTCAATGATGCTCACATAAAAATATGAATTGAAGTGAAAGAGAGCATTAAGAAGCAAAAATACACATGTTTAAGTCTAACCCACTTCCTATGCAAGGGAATTCTGTAAGAAAACAAGTTGTTGAAACCAGAGGCTACTAGCATAGGAAGGCAAAATAAGTGCAACATAAAAACTTTCAGCATAAAATGAGGAAACTTGATATTATTGAGATGCATTATAACACTTTTCCCTCTCTCATAGTAGCTTTCAGTATCATGCATAAATTTAATGATATATCTATCACAAGAACCATGGTAGCAATGATCACTTATCCTTGCAGAAAACACAGGGACACTAGCTCTCATAACACTACTTTGTGAAACAATATTAACGATATCCTTACAGAGGATAGTGTGTCCATCTTCCACATATTTAGTGACAAAGTCTTTCACATTTGCTATTATAGGTTCATCATTTTGTTCATCAGGTTCAACAACTTTACTTGTACTTTCATTAACCATACTAGCTATCATAGAATGTTCCTTTATCTTAACTGGGAAAGGCATTTTCTCAATGTAAGGTTCATGTAAAGCATGATTAGCAGTATAAACTTTAGTATTTCTTGCAGGAAAAAACTTAGCAACATCTTTATATGGTTCATGATACTTATTCCACTTCTTTTTAGGAACTTCAATGTAGGAAGTAAAAGCCTTAAAATAAGTTGCAATAGCTTGAGAGTCTAGACCATAAGCATTTTTAATATTTTGAAAGTCATCAGTTCCCATAAAAGATTCAATGCATTCATAATCATAATTTATACATGACTTTCTTCCTTTGTCATTCTCACATGCTTCAGCATTGTCTTGAATACGGTCTAGAAGATCCCATTTAGCTTCTTATTCCATGCGTGTAAATGATCCAGCACAAGAGGCATCCAATAAATCCTTATCATGAAGAGAAAGCCTTGCATAAAAGTTATTGATAATGATATTGTTGGGGAGCTCATGAATGGGACATTTGAGCATTATTAACTTCAATCTCCCCCAATCTTGAGTTGTACTCTCTCCATCAAGAGGCCAAAAATTGTATATTTGATTTTGATCTTTATGAATCTCAATAGGAGGATAAAACTTTGTATAAAAGAGAGGTACTATTTCCTCCCATTCAAGAGCTTGGCCATTCTTCAACAGCTTATACCATTCTTCAGCTCTTCCTTTCAGTGATAATGAGCATAGCTTCTTCTTAACTTGATCTATTGTAATACCTGCACACTTGAACAACCCGCATAATTCGTGTATAAAGAGCAAATGATCACCGAGATGGACAGTTCCATCTCCAACATAATAATTATCCATAACATGATCAATAATTCTTGTAGGTATTTTAAAAGTATCATTCTCAGCAGGTGGTGGTTCGTCTACTACCTTAGCAGTGGTAATAGCATTACGAAATAAGAAACTCAGCGAATTATCCATATTGAAAATAAAGCAACTAACAGAAGTAAACAATACTCACAGTAGAAGTTTCCTTTACAAGTTCCACTCTCCAATAGCCCTTCACTCCCCGGCAACGGCGCCAGAAAATAGTCTTGATGACCCACAAGTATAGGAGGTGTATCGTAGTATTTTCGATAAGTAAGAGTGTCGAACCCAACGAGGAGCAGAAGGTGCTAGCTAGTGGCCTGGAGCAGGAATTCTCTGTAAATACTTAGCAAACGGATTTTTAGGGGTTTATGATAAAGCAGGTAAATAAAGTACGAGTAAATAAAAGAAAATAAGAATAAATGCAGCAAGTGGCCCAATCCTTTATTCAGCAAAGGACAAGCCAGTTGTATTACTTAAGATGACCAAACGTTCTCGAGGACACACGGGAATATCGTCAAGTGCTTTCGCTTCATGTAGTTGATTAATCTTCTTTAGTTTGCTAAGTGTTGTGTGGGTGAACCTGTACTAATGTACCGACCTTCCTAGGACTAATACATACTTGTGATTATACCCCTTGAAGAATCCGCAAGTACAAGAAAGTAATTAAGATAGAAACTTAACCACAGCTTTAAACTCTAAGACCCTAACGTCCCTTGTGCAATGGTTTCCTAACGGGGGTTCAGGTTTCTCTCACTCCGGCAACCCCTACGATTAGTAGCCAAATACACAATGCATTCCCCTAGGCCCATATAGGTGAATTTCATGTAGTCGACGTTCACATGACACCACTAGAAGAAGTACACCACAACTTAAATATCAAACCATTGAATCTTTCTCAACACAATTCCACTACTAACAATATGACTTCTCCCATGTCCTCAAGAACTAAACGACTACTCACAAGACATCATATGGACCATGATCAGAGATGAAATAATGATGTGTAACAATATGAACATTAACAATAATTAAATGGTTCACTCAATAGGATCAACTACAAGGAGTAATCAACACCGGGAAAGTTTCCCCTAAGAACTATGCAAGATTCAACCCAATTGTTACAGCGGTATGAAGTGGAGATGATGGTGGTGATGGAGATGATGATGGTGATGATGGTGATGATGATCCCGATGAAGTCCAGCTTGATGGTGGTGTTGATGGCGACGATCTCCCCTCTCCGGGAAGGAATTCTCCCAGCAGAATTTTGTCTGCGGAGAGATCTTTCTCTCTCGGTGTTTTCCGCCCCGCAGAGGCGGCGAAATCTTTCTATGGTTGCTCCCCGAGTCTTAGGGTTTCGGGAGGATAATATATGCCAGAGGGGAGAGCCAGGGTGGACCAGGGCGGCCACACCACCTGGTGGCGCAGCCTGGGGTGGCCTGCGCTAGGGGGTGGTGTGGGCCCCCTGTGGCCCATCTCCACTCCTCCTTCTGGCTTTCTTCGTCTTCTGGAAAAATAGGATTTTCCATGTATTTTCCTGGATATTGTGATCTTCGCGAATTCCGCCTCCAAACAGCACCTTTTCCATCAGAATCCTGACTGCAGTGGTCCATGCTCCAAAAGTCATCAACCATGCAAAAAACAGGTGAAATAACATAAGTATCATCTCTTAATACGAAATATATCAATGAATAACAGTAAATTATAATCCTAATTTTCATAAACACTATTCTAATCCTGCAGGTATCTCTAATAATAATATGGGACCAAGTAATGGTAGTCTCCAAGAAACACTTAAATCTTTCATAGACTCACAAAATGAACAAAACAATATTCTTGTTAAAATAACGGAGAACCATGAGGCTATGCTTGGTAAATTATCTAACCAAGCTATAAGTTTGAGGAATGATTTGCATGCCCTCCAAGAAAGGCCGAGGATTGTTGAGGCACAGCTAGGTAAGATAACCGAGAGTCAAACTCTCATTCTAGCTAAATTTGCAGGCAAAGCTCATCCAATCCTATTGAAGACCTCAAAATGATGAGAATCCAAAGGGAGGAGCCTGAAGAACTTGATTATAGTAATGCTCCCTCACCAAGTTACACCATTGAAGATCTTGTAAAAAGGATCAACATTAATATTTCGGTGAGTGAAGGAAATGATGAAGCCATGTATCAACACTTTGTTAATCAGGTAACAATAAAGGTACGTGAGCTTGAAGAAGAATATAAGAAAATTGCTGAAAAATTACCTATTAAGCTTGATGATATATTTGAGCCTACTATTAAGATTAAAATTGGGACCAATGAGATAGCTGCACTTTGTGATCTAGGTGCAAGCGTTTCAACAATTCGAAAGAGTGTTTTTAATAAGTTAAATCTTGGCTCTTTTGAAATCACCGAGTTAAAACTGCATCTTGCAGATTCTACCTAAAAACAAGCTATAGGAATTAAGGAGAATACTTTAGTTTACATTAAAATATCTCCTGCTCTTATTGATTTCGTTATTGTTGACATGCCTGAAGATGCTACTGCTCCTATTATATTAGGCCTTCCTTTCTTAAGAACTATTAAGGCTTTGATTAATCTCCATGAAGGGAACGTGAAGCTTCAATTGCCTTCACGGGATCCTTTTGTTATTCATTTCCCTAGGAAGAAGAAAGCCAAGCATGATGAAAAGGAGGTCATTAGTTTGAAGGCTAACTATTTTATAGTGGGTGTTCCACTCATCTGGCCAAAGTGAGCAACATCAAGGTCAAGCTATTGACTATAAAAGAGCGCTACATGGGAGACAACCCATGTGAAATAAAGGTTTGAGAATTTTTTTTAAGTTTTAGTTTACATTTATGTTTAATAAAGAGTGCTAGAAAACTCAAGTTGAGGAGAAGAAGTTTGGTAGTACTAAAAGTCCTGTTATATACATGTTGTTGTTAGTCAATAATTTTAACTATCAACTTTCTGTCAAAAACAAGGTATTTCACTAAGTTTCAGTATAAGAAGTAATTCTCGAAGAAACAGATTTTTTTTGATGGGTACAGAGAGTTTACCTACCAACTATATGGCGGGAATAAAAATTCCGGTTGTATAGATACTTGTGCCATCGATATTTTTTCTTTCAAAAGTACTGATGGTTTAACGACCAACTATACAACGGGAATAAAAAATCCGGCCATATAGCTCCGGTCGTATAGATATTGATGCTTTCGTACAAATTCTTTCCCAGGTATAGACGGTTTGACGACCAACTATACGGCGGGAAAAAATTGTTTTGGCCGTATAGCTACGCCACCAGATGGAAACCCTAAAATTTTGACAGCGGGCCAACTGTATGGTGGGAACACAATGTTCCGCTCGTATAGTTGCGTCCGACCACAAAAATGCCACGGGTGGTACTTCCAACCCCAAAACTTCAATCCTCTTTCTTTCTTCTACCTCCAAACTCTCTCAAAACCTCAAGAGATCTTCATCTCTACTCAATTTCGTTCGATTTCCTCTCACACAAGTGATCTACGGTATGTTTCTCCTCCGATCCTCCAATTACTTTTTGCAAATTAATCTTTGATCTATTGTCATTATCAATCTAGGGTGAGACCTACTATGAACTAATTGCCATGATTCTCTTGCCTAGCTTATTATTTTGAGGGGATTCTTTAGTGTGCTATAATGAGGAATATGTTATGCCTATTGTTGTTGGATCAAAAAGTTTTACTTTTCCTTGTTATTTTTAGATGATGAACACAAGGATCCAAACTCGTGCTCATTCCGCCGCTAGCGCTTCTCGGGTTTTCACTCAAGAACGCATGGGGATACGGTTCAGGATTGAGCTCCAACGTGATCGCTTTGACAGGATCAAGAACCGAGAGGTGAAGGCAACCAGGTGGGCTTGCCCCATTATATTGAACCAACTCGGTATTTCCAATGACTTCCATTTACTTTGCAATAGGGTTGGCTTGCAAAACTTTGTGTTCAATGATGTTCCTACCTATCACTGGTTAACCATTGAATTCCTAAGCTCCTTGCAAAGCACCGTTAAATTATGGCATGGAGAGGATCAGATTTCTTTCCGGCTCATGAACAACAACTACACTTTAACACTAGATGAATGGTGCACATGTTTTAATTTTCCAAACAATAATTATACTGATTTGCACGCATCCTATACTAGCATAGACCCTTCCCTTGAACAATATTACAATAGAATGAGTTTCACTTCTAGAGTGAGCAAGGGGAAGAGATATTCAACATCCCGCAATTCGCTACTTGTTATATGTTATTTCGAACACCTTGCAGGCACATAATGAGTTCATGAGACTCAATGAGGAGGACATCTTAGTCCTTGCAAAGGCTGCTTTCAACAACTGTAACTTGTCACTCAACTTGGGCCAATCCTTGTGCGCTACCTGGAGCATCGATCCTTCCAAAGCCAAGGACCAATCACAGGTGGAGGCGTCATCATCGTGCTTGCCAATGCCCTAGGCATCAACCTAGGTGAGTTGCAACCTGTGCTAGGTGAGGGACATGTCAGTTTCTCTACTTTAAAAGCTTGTGGAATGCTCACTAGGAGAGGTGGTATTTATTACCTGCATATTGCCGGAGCTGGACATATCTACCCCGCTCATTTGCCTAACAGTCTTTTCTCTATCGAGGAAGGATGTTTTCTATATGACTTGCAGGTTGAGCAACACCAACCCAAGGAGAAGATTCCGGATGAGGATGAGGACCAAGAAGAGGATCAAGAAGTTCCATATCAAGAGGAGCAGCCATCAACTCGGTTCGCTAGATACCAAGACTTCCAAGAACTTGGGGGACTATGGAGAGGATGCATAGCCTCTCTTTGAACCTTCGAGAATCCACTAGTAATTTATCAACTCAATTTGCGAACTGGAGTTCTGAATTTTTCCCGCCACCACAATGATTTGAAGGGCTTGCAAAAGCCTAAGCTTGGGGAAGTTTCCTCATTTATTTTTATTTTCTTTTATTTATTTCGAGGTTATGTTTTTAATTTGAGTTTATAATCACTCGTGTTGGTTTCCCCAACAGTCTATCTTTATTTAGTTCTATTTGCTTTCGAGATTTTCTAGCCGAGCTTTTCTGCCAATTTTCTATTCTTTAATTCCCTCTCTTAAAAACAACAAAAAGATTTCTCCATTTATCTTTATTTTCCCTCTTTCTTTTCTTTCTGCCTCGAGGTTCTCATGTATTTATAGGAAGAGTGATTGACTTCGAGTTTCCAAGAAACGAATCAAAAAAGAAGAGAGAAGTAGAACCAAACATGAAAGGTATGCCTTATGACTCCCCACTTTTGAAGTTTGAGAAACCCATGCTAGTTAGTAGTAAATATTGAGATATTATATTGGTGGAGTGACTCTTTGTATTGTAGTAAAATTTTGTTTGCATGGGTATTTAATTGGGTATGTTTTTTTCCAGCTCTTGTAGGTAACCAAATCTTGCCTAAAAATATTCTAAACAATTGTAATAAGAAAAAGTCTCACAATTGAAGGCTTGGGTGTTGTAGTGTTTAGTCTTGAAGGCTTATTTCTAGAGACACTCAGCACCACGGAATATAATGATTAACTTGATAACTCTCTTTAAATGGAATTGTTCGATTGAATTAATGTTTAGAAGTTTTTGTGAGCATGCCAAAGTTTGACTTGTGAATCATAAGAATGATATAGATTTACGTGTGTCAAACTTCATGGGATGCCAACAACTCCGCTAGCCTACGAATGATCTTCATGGAGGAAACTCCTAGATTTCGGCTATGAGTTGATTAAATATATGTAGCAGCAATGCTATAATGGGTAAGATTCTTGGCACTCCTGGGTAGCTGTGTTCATGATGGAATCACTCCTCTGGCTGTTATGGGAAATCATTGTACAAAAGGAACAAAAACCTTGGTAATTGCCACGAGTTTCCATCACAACCCGATAAACTAAAACAAAATCTTTGCCATGCTCTCAATTACTTAAGAACTGAAATTCTTGAAGGATAATGAATAGAAAAGTAGTTCTTGAAAAGTCTTGATTTATTGATGTGGGAGAATTGAGACACTCTAGTATATATATATATGCTTTTCATGACAACTCTCACACTCAAAATTTTACATGATTATATATATTGTTCAAAGGCAAGTCTATGAGTTGATTACATGACATGGAATACAGTTTACTCATTTGAATCATCCATGTTAACAATAATTTTGCTGCGCTATAAGGATGCATGAAACTCGTATGATATGCTTGCCATTACTCTATCTATGCTAAAGTTTTTTAGATTTATAAAGTGGAGGAAACATAAGACTATCAATCATCAGTAAGATCATCATCTCGTTATTTCAGTTTAAATGCTGAGTTCCTTTTTGGTTTTGGTTTTCTTGCTCGAGGACAATCAAGTTTAAGCTTGGGGAGGTTGATGGTTCTGAAATATAGCCATCTACGTCCACATTTAAACTCGATATTATTCATATTTTCGATAGAATATCTCTCTAAACCCTGCCACTAATGCCTAATGATTAAAGGGTTAAGCAATCCTTTCTTTCTATTTTTCCCTGCGCAGATAATGACGTTTGATGATGGGAATCACTACATTAAAGTCAAAGATACGAGATTCCCTACAACCAAAAGAAACCAGGAGTCGTGGGTCAGAGGCAAAAATTCCGGTCGTATAGTTGCCATCGACACCGCTAGGTCAAATAGAACAACTTTCGTGAAGGGACCCCTATATAAAGAGGCCTCGGGTGACGAGAAAAGAGCGCTCCCAGAAACCATCAGCCACCCCCAGATCTCCATCCACAACACCGAAGAGCCGCCGGATGAATAGACTTAGATCTAATCTCTCAACCACCATAGCCATATTCCACCACTTGTAATAGTAGATCTCTTCTTTGATTGGCGACATTGTAAGACTATTGCTATCGATATCATGATTTCCACTACAATTTTTATGATCTTTGATCTCATCTCTATATGTGAGTAATTCTCCTTGGGCTAAGGGCTTTGGCCTAGCCATGTAGCTTTTGTACATGTTATTTATCATAGATGGGATCATGTATTAGTCTGTATGACATGATGATTATTGAATAATATCTTGCCTCAATCTAAGGACTTGTCAGGTACCCAAGACCCCGAGGACTGAACTAGGTATAGGGAGTATGAGTAATGACTAATCTGTAGGTTGGGAACCCTAGTGACAGAAGGGGTAGTACGGATGTATGTGCGGGATTTACTTGGGATCAATGGTGACATCACTATGCATATCATTAGTTCTCTTTCTTCTATGGATGAGACTAGTAGGTTATTGATATAAGCAGTTGCGGAGGCAATAGCAATTATGGATGCACTGTCCACATATAATATATCTTGCTCTAACAATTGCATGCATACTTTATTTTTATCTTTTATTCCCATCAGATGTTTTGCACAGCTACTGGTGAAACCGAACGCCCTAGGCCCTCTCTCTCCATCATCGACAACAAAAAAGACGCAAACTCTTGGTGTAAAAACACAAAAGGAATTCTAAAACTCCCGAAGGTCCATTAAAGTTACTTCACTACGCTTCTGCTTCCCGAGGATTCGATAAACCTAGGTCTACTAGGGAAATAGAGCTATACTACATCCGTAATCCAGATCGAAGGTATCAGGTTACAAGGAAAGGATCTTGCCGGACAAGGTAAAGAGTCCTACACTAATACAAACTAGTCTTCGTGTCTTGCACCCCAAGGCTTCGAGTATGTCGGTGACTCCTACGTAGCCTTCCTTTATCCGACATGGGCCTCCCTTCTAGATCCGTCTAACTAGGCCGCCCAACAGGCCACAGGCCGTGCTACCAACTGTGGGCCACCCGGGTTAGCCAGATTAGAGACGTGCTATGGTGATACCCAATTAGCATATCCCCAATAGTAGCCCTAGAGGACTTTGAGATCTTGCGATGTCTTGCCCTTCAATATTGAATTCTTAGTCTTGGTGATGTCGGCAATCCGTCAAGCAATATCTTGAAGGTCTCCCAAAGAACCCTGTAATCCTATCCGTCTTTGTAATGTAGCCGAAGATTCTTTAAGTCTTCGTTTCTAGAGCCAGATAATTTCCGCCTTCGATGGAATGTTCAAATGTGACTACTCCAGTGCAACGGTCAGAATATGACGTTGGCTGTAACCTACGCTACCTTGAAACTCACAGAAGGCAAGCCTGTATCAGGCCCCACTAAGCCTTTGCCCCTCGTCATTCCCGAGACCTCTGCAATGGAGATAGATATCAATCCAACAACTGCTGTCTAAGGCTCTTCCAACATGGACCTTGCTCCCAATGGACAGGCTACACAAGAGAGTACCTCCTCAAAAATGTCTAAAGCTCTGGCTAAGGATGCCACCGAGAAAGGGAAATAGGCGATGGAGGGAGAGGAGGCTGAGGCAGTTATAGCCATGGACAAGGCGGGAGCCCCTGAGCCATCAACTGTCGTTGTTACACAGCAGGCGGCCATGGCGTCATCCATGCCTCTGGCTTCGACAACTCCTTTGCCTTTGACTCCTTCGACTTTATGCATGGACGATCTCATCAAACAAGCATATGCTATTTATAACAATGCCTGGACCTTCCATGGTCCATACGCTCATTTGGCCAACAGTCTGAAGGTTATTGCCATTGTAAGTCTCTGAACTTTACTTCTTTTACTTTGTAATATATCCCACTGTAGCCCCCGAGCTCTTAGGCGTAAAATCCATAGTTTTGGCCTGAGTGCTCCAAAGAACTAAGTGTATAACTTGTCAGTATAGCCCCAAGTTTCTAGTTTAGAATGAGTAATTCCGACTAGATACTCTAAGAGAGAACACCTTGCTGAATTAAAAAAATTGACACTGTAGCCCCCAAGCATTTAGTTGAAACTAAATAGTTCCGACTAGATGCTCTAGAGAAACTAAGCGTTTTGCCTTCTTTGAAGAATGAGAATAGCCGGAGAAAGGCCGCCAGTGAGAGGTTTGCCTAGTTGCGGAAGGAGTTGGACCTTGAACAGGGTAAAACAGCCTTCCTGAAGCAACAGATCAAAAATAGCCAAAGTCTGTTTTCTTTTAATAGCTCGCTACTTTCCTCATGGTTCCATTTCTGCCAACTTTTCATAATGCTTTCCATTTTCTGTCTTACAGAGGATGCAAAAGCCAAGAGCATCATCAAGCAATCCAAGCATATATAGGAGCTTGACGATGAAAATAAAATTTTGAAGAAAGACTTGGCCGAAGCTGTCAAGGGCCATGAAGAGGCAATGAAGGCACTGCAAGAATCTGCTAACACCAAGATGCAGCGCCTGAAGAACGAAATTGTGCAGCTCAAGGAACAAAATAAAGCTGCCAAAGAGCAGAATGAGCGAAACCTTGAGGTGTACAAGAAAGTTCAGAAGGAGCAAACATCTTGGCGGAGACCTACAAGGAAGCTGAGACGAGCATCTTCGGTAACTTTCCTCTGACTTTGTCAATTCTATAAAAAGGACACTTGTATTGTTGTATTCATGATCTTTGTCTCCAACAAAAACATAGCCCCCATTATCCTAGCCAACATGGGTGAAGGTGCTCCGGATCCAAAAGAATGCATGATTCTTGCTGGCAACTTCATCAATACCGCCATCATGCAAGCCAAGGAGATAGCCCAGCCTCTGGATATCTCCATCAAGGCAGCGAATTCTACGGCCAAGTACTCGGAGACCCCGCATTGAGCCCCCGAGAAAATCAAGGACTAGAAAGTTTATTGTGTCTGGGCTGGTGCAAGGATGGCCTTGTCTTTGGTCAAAGCGCACTCTGACAATGTTGACTTGGACCTGGTAACCTCTAGCATGCCAAAGCTTGACGAGGAAGGAAATGCAATTGATAGCGATGCTATATGGAATTCTCTCTACAACTACGACACCAAGGTTGCCAAGTTGACCAAGGCGTATGTCTTCGTGCCTGTCGAGTTGATGGACGATGACCTGGCTTCTTCAGAGTCCAACCCTGGTCCCTCCGAGTTTGATGAGCTTTCCAGACCTGGCTATCCTATTGTTGATGATGTAACAAAGTCTCCTACAACAGATCCATAAAAACTTTGATGTATTAGATGTATCTCAGTTGTGTTTTATGCGGAAAAAACTTATGTATTTGTAAGGCAGAAAACTTGGCTGCAAGCTTCCAGCTACTTAACTAGATCTAACATGTGTATATTTTTTAAGCAAGTGTTGGATTATACATTATTCTGGTTTGTATGCTTGACCTTTCGTGAGACGGAAAACTCTCAGCTTAGAACCATGTTCTCAGGCGATGATGCATAATAGCACCGTCAAGAACCTAAGAACAAAATCGTCGGTTGTAGTGCCGAAAAGTCACTACTCCGGAATCCACATAAGAACTTCAAAAACGCGTAGACTAGAAAACTTAAGCTAATGCCCATAGGCAGAATTTTCACAAGTGAAAATGCAAACTTGCACATAAAAGGGTTTATATGATCCAAAAATGAACACTAAAGGAGGTAAAAGACTCAGAAAATATGAGTGAATCAAATGCTTTATTTCATTGATAATATAAGAAACTTATTACATAATATAAAATATGCTAAGTGTAAAAGGGACATAGCTGTGCTGTGTTCCATGGTTGATCTGTCTCTGGGTAATCATCATCAGAGTCACGTTGCTTGCGCTTGCGATTTTTTGACATATCTTTCAACTTGCGAATATCGACGAGGTAATAGGAACCATTGAGAAATGATTTGCTTATGACGAACGGTCCTTCCCAAGGCAGGGATAGTTTGTGTGATTTAGACTGCTTGAGTCTAAACACCAGATCCCCCTCTTTCAACTAGCGATGCCTAATGTAGCGACTATGGTAGCCACGTAGCTTCTGCTGGTAGATGGTGGATCTCTAGCATGTCAGCACGTGCTCTTCCTCGAGTAGGTCCACTGATAGGTGTCTGGATTCTTTAGTGTCATCTTCCTTGTAGGTGGCGACTCTTGGTGCATCATGGAGGATGTTGGATGGCAGGATAGCTTCTGCTCCATAAACCAAGAAGAAAGGAGTCAAGCCAGTGGATCTGTTGGATGTTGTTCGTAAACTCCACAATACAGATGGTAATTCCTCTGCTCAAGCTCCAGCTGCTCTGTGTAGAGGTGCTTCTTAGCGTGGCTTGATTCCGTGTAGAATTAGTCCATTGGCCCATTCAACTTGCCCATTTTACTGTGGATGTGCCATAGATGCTAGGTCAAGGCAGATGCCTTTTTCATGATAGTACTCCTCAACTTCTTTGAGAGACAAGTTTCTGCCATTATCGGTGATGATGCTATGTGGGAGACCAAATCTCACCACCAAATCCCAGACAAATTTTAGGGTTGTTGCCCCATCGAGCTTTCTAATGGGTTTAGCTTTGATCCATTTTGTGAACTTGTCAACTGCCACTAGCAGGTGTGTAAATCCACAAGGTGTTGATTGCAAAGGTCCCACCATGTCAAGCCCCTAGACTACAAATGGCTAAGTAGTATTGTTCACAATTCTTCAGCTAGAACATTGGGTTGTCTTGCATAGAACTGGCACCCAAGACAGGTTCGTACCAACTTGTCAGCATCCTCCTTGGTAGTTAGCCAGTAGAATCCTTGTCAGAAGGCTTTGGCCACCAATGATCGGGGAGTAGCGTGATGCCCGCAATCTCTGAGATGTATTTCTCTAAAGATATCAATACCTTGCTGCCAGGAGACACATCATATAAAAACTCTTGTGGTACTTCTTTTGTATAGCTGTCCATCAATGTTGACGTAGCCTTTTTCTCTATGTACTATTTGCTGGCTTTTGACTTCGTCGATGGGCAAAGTTCTGTCTTGTAGATAGTCCATGAACGGTTTCGTCCAAGCTGGATAGGTCACTATTACTGAATTAACAAATGAGTCCACTCTATCTGGGTTGTCGGGGTCCGCTCCCTTCATGGATGGGGTCCGTAAATGCTCTAGGAAAACGCCTAGCGGAATTCATTTTGGCCAGCTGATCCAAGCTTTGATAGCAGAGCTGCCGCCTCATTCTCCTCCCTTTTGACGTACTTGACTTTGTAGCCGTCGAAGCACTTGGCTATCTCGTCTACTTTGTCTCGATATGCCACCATCATAGGGTACCGCGCATTCCAAATCGGAATCTCCACAACAAACTATGCGCTTGATGCCAATATCCTTGGCCACATGAAGTCCGTGAATGAGGGCCTCATACTCCGCCATGTTGTTGGTAGAGTTGAAGTGGATCTGCAGGACATGCTGCAACTTCTCCCCTATGAGTGATTGCAGTAATACACCTGCCCCCGAGCCAGTGAGTAGCTTTGATCCGTCAAGTGCATCACTCAATATTCTGGCTCTGGTATAGGAGTGTCTTCTGGCAGTTCTGTCCAATCCGCAATAAAATCCACCAATGCTTAAGATTTGACAGTGTTGCGTCTCTTGTAGGTGATTTCAAAGGAGACAAGTTCAATGCCCCACTTTGCCACTCTCCCTGTAGCGTCATTGTTATTGATGATGTCGAACAACAGAGCTTTGGTCAACACTATGATAGGGTGCTCCTGGAAATAATGCCTTAGCTTTCGTGAAGCAAGGAAAACTCCATAAGCTAACTTTTAGTAGTGCGGGTAACGCTGCTTGGAATCCGCCAGGACCTCGCTTACATAGTAAACTGGTTGCTGAACTCCGTATTCGTGCGTTGGCTCCTTGTGCTCCACCATGATGACGATGCTGATAACCCGGTTGGTCACCACAATGTATATCAACATAGGTTCCATTGAGGTGCTGCAAGTATTGGTGTGGAGGAGATTATTCTCCTAAAGTGTTGCATCTGCCTCGTCTGTCCATATAAATTTGTCTACCTTCTTTAGAAACTTGTAGAGTGACATGGCCTTCTCTCCAAGTCCGCTGATGAACCGGCTTACCGCTGTGATGCAACCTATGAGCCTCTGTATGTCCTTCAAGCATGTCAGGTGTTTTATGTCTAGGATGGCCTTGATTTTCTCCGAATTGACCTCAATTCCACGGTGTGAAACGATTAAGCCCAACAATTTGCCAGATGGTACCCCAAAGACGCACTTCTTGGGGTTGAGCATCATGTTGTACTTTCGAAGATTGTTGAAGGTTTCCTGCAAGTCGGCGATGAGGTCATTTGATTTCTTTAACATCACCATGATGTCGTCCACATAAGTGTGTACGTTGCGACCTATCTGGTCATGTAGGTAACGTTGTATCGTCCACTGATATGTAGCACCAGCGTTTTTTAGCCCAAAGGGCATCGTAACGTAGCAGTATGTGCCATAGGCAGTGGTGAATGAAGTGGCTAGTTGGTCCGACTTTCACATCCGGATTTGGTGGTATCCTGAGTAAGAATCGAGAAAACACAGAAGTTCCAAGCCAGTCGTCGAGTCAATGACTTGGTCAATGCGAGGCAAAGCAATCAAATCCTTCAAACATGCTTTATTCAAGCCGGTGTAATCAACGCACATTCTTAATTCTTTGGTTCCCTTTTTGGGGAAAAGTACATGATTTGCCACCCATCGGGTCTGAATAACTTCTTGGATAAAGCCAGCTTTAAGTAACCTAGCCATTTCCTTGCCTATAGCCCGTCTTGTTTCTTCACCAAAGTGTCATAGGGGTTGTTTCACCGGTTTAGCATTAGGATCAATATTCAAGCTGTGCTCGACAAGTTCCCTAGGTACACCTTTCATGTTGGCAGGTTGCCAGGCAAAGATGTCCCTATTCTCATGGAGGAACTCGACGAGTGCGCTTTCCTATTTGGGATCCAGGTTCATGCCAATGGCGATGGTCTTGGAGGAATCTCCTTCAACAAGTTCCACCTCCTTGGTCTTGATGGCAGCCTTGAATGCGGGTTGGGCAGCAGTGATTTGCTTCTTCGTAGCCAGCATCTCCGAGGCATCGACCTGGCTCTGGATCTTCTTGAACTCCTCACCGTAGAGAACTGCTTCAGCGAAAGCGGCTTCGCTGAGCTCACACTCTCTTGCCTTGGTGAAGCTTCCGTCAATGGTGATGATGTCATTTGGTTCGGGTATCTTGAGCTTGTTGTAGACAAAGCATGGCCTTGCAAGGAAGGAGTGGAATATGTCATGTCCAAAGATGACGTGGTACACACTCTTGAAGCGAACCACTTCAAAGGTCATGCGCTCTTGGCAGTAATTGTTGACATCACCAAAGGCGACCAGAAGGGTGATGTAGCCCAGTGAGTTAGCTTGTCGGTTAGGGACAATGCCATGGAACACGGTGTTGCTCTTTCTTAGCTGGGTCTCCGTCAAGTTCATCTTGTGTAGTGTATCCAGGTACATGATGTTGATGCTACTTCCACTGTCCACGAGGCACTTGGTGAACTCTATGCCGCCAATCAAAGGGTTGATGACCATGGCATACTGGTTCTCTGTTGGGATGAGGTCTAGATGGTCATGCCTATCCCAAGTGATTGGAACTTCCGACCACCTGACGTACTGGGGAACCAGAGGGAGTGTAGCCATCAGTACCCTTAGTGAGGTTTTATGGGCCCGGACGATGGGAGTACCAAGGAAGGTATGGTAACACGGAGCCTTCTTCTCGAAGGGGTTCTTGCCCTTGCCATCGCCCTTGTCGGCAGGCTTGGGTTCCACGTCTTCGTCCATGTCACTTGAATCCTTGGACTCCTCACCTCCTTCTTCTTCCCTTTGCCCTTTCCGCGGGGTTTGTTCTTCCGACTTTGCTTGTAGTCGGACTCAGTGTCTTCCTTGAGGTCGTTGACAAACTTGCATTGGTGGTTGGTGTGGGTGGCTTTGCCGTTTGCGTCGAGGTGGACGAAACACGGCATATCACGGTACTCTTCGTATGTTTGGGGAACGCGGGGCGCTGAGGGTGTAGAATTACTCCTCTGTTGTCCATGGCTAGCCCCCGGCCACGACCACACTGTCCGCCTCTGCCTTTGCCAGCGAACGTTGTGGCGACCATGTCGGCTGCTTGCTTTTCTTTAGGAGGAGTATTCCGCTTGTTTTTATTGTTTTTCTGTCCTGGGTAGGGATTGCTATTGCCAGCAAAGATCCGCGCGCATCGTCATCAACATCGGCCATAGCGGTTTGTTCGTGTATCCCTACGCAGGAATTTTTCATATCCAGCCAGCGAGAGAGGTAGGCACGAGAGGATTCATACTTTTCTTGTACGCATTGATGTAGGTCTCTGACAGTGTAGGGACGTTTGTACGTACCCTTGAAGTTATTGGTGAACGCTTCATGCATGTCCAGCCAATTGCAGATTGATATCTCCAGCAAGTCATCAATCCATTGTCGGGCGGTGCCGGTGAGAATGAGTGGGAGGTACTTGACAACGACATTAGGGTTTCCCCCTGCGATGTGAATCGCTTCGTTGTAGTCCCGCAACCATGTAGCTGGCCTGGCAGCGCTGTCATAGATCTTGATGGTCTTGTTGATCCGGAGGCCCTTGGGGTAAGTTGTGGCCTGTATTACTGGTCCAAAACAACATGGCCCAAGGTATGGGAGCTCCCGTGCTTCTTGGATCTTGTCCAGGCATGAATGTGCATCGTATGGCTCTAGTTGCTTCTTGGAGGAGAGTTGTGGTGCGATCTATTGGATCCACCATGTCCTCTGCCATGATGGCTACTAGGTGGCGATGGTGGTGGTGGTGGCAGTGGGTTAGCTTTCTTGCTGCTCCTCCATGCGACTCCTCACGCCTGTCGCGATTGTTTGTCAGACGTGGTGCTTCCTTGTAGGATCTGCTCCTATGTCCTTCATTGCCGCTGCGCTCTCCGGCATGCCGAGGTTGCTCACCTTGGTCGCGTATGACAATACCGACCTAGGGACACCTGGGAGGTGGCATGCTTATGCGGTGGCGTGGCTATGGTTCCTCGTCACACCGGGATGGCGGGGGTGGTGGCGATCAACGAGGGCGAGCCTTTTCTCCGTGGTCGGAGGATATGGGCATGGCATCAGTCTTGTTGCACGCATCCCTCCATCTTCGCTCCGTGGATCTTGTATGGGATCCCTCATCACGGGGAGATCTTAGCCTTCGGTGGCTATTTAGGGTTGACTGGCAAAGCTCCGGGTTGGACTCAAGCCTTTGCGAGGTGGCCTTCTCTTGTTGCTTACAAGCCTTGGCTACGAGGTCATAGACCTGAGGCACCGCTTCTGGCAACATGTCCTATTCAAGGAGGGTCTTGGCGATGGCCATGTTGAGGGCGGGAGTTGGCATTACTTGCCTCCCCTTTGAATCAATGTATGGGGTGGCTTTTGCCGGTTTGGATCCTTCCCATCCCAACTTGCGCCGAATGCTGGGGTCTTCGACGACGTGAGCTGGTGCTTTCTTTGCCTTGTGCTTCAGTAGAAACTACTTGTACTCAGCCTCCATGGCTCTTGCCGCCTTGATAGATTGCTGCGCCCTGGCCATGTCTTTGTCCAACTGAGCACCATGTTCTACAATGCACTTGGCCTCCGCGAGGATTTCTGCATGCTTCTCATCAAGCTCCGTAACGCTCCAAATATGGGCAACGTTAATGGTCTCAACGAGGAGTGCACCGTATATCTCCTTGTCGATGGGAGTAACCAACTGGTTGCCAATTGTAGACGTTGATGGTGACGGTGGCGGCAAATTTGTTTGCTTGGCAATACTAGGGCCTGTGGTGAGTTCTTGCACCTGCTACAGGAGGATAGCCGAAGGAGGCATGGCCTTTGCCAGAGCCGGAGGTTCGGCAGCCTTCTTTATCGCTGCCGCGCTGGTAACCGCAGGTGTGGGTGGAGCTCTCTCACGTTCCGGTTCTTGTCTGTCTTCTTCCATCATGCTCCCGATGGCGACTAGCACCTGGCGGGAAGTGTTGGCTTTCTTGGCGCGCTCCTCCTTCTCGATCTCCTGTTCGATCTCCCGCATAACAGCATCGTATTCCTCCGAGTTTGCATCCGAGCTGCCGCCATCCATGTTGATGTCGGCGTATAGTGCACCGAGGACTGAGTCGAAGTTGGCTTCGGTGTTATTGATGGCGGAGGTAGAGGGTGTTGGTGGCGGGCCGTTTTTCTTGCTTCCTCCGGCTTCAGGACCGGGCATGGCCAGGGTGTTCTCGTCGGCGTCCGTGTAGTCATTGGCGATTGTGATCATCTTGCCGAGCGTGAGTGATCCGGCATCCTGTCGCCTCCTGGGTGTATGCCGGAGGAGTGTCTTGGGCGTAAGCCCTTCCACAAAGTGGTAGATTAGTTCGTCAGCACAGTCACCCTCTAGGGTTTCCCTCACCCTCATCCATCTGGCAAGGTATTCGCGGGGAGGTTCTCCGTCCCTCTGAATGCATCTAGCCAGATCGAAGATAGTGACGACACCGACAAAGTGTGACCTTCGTGTCTCTAACGCTCGGGGAACCCAAGCGGATCCACGGGGTCCTTCCACCATTATATCCTGCATAGTGGCGGTTTGGGTGGGCCTTGAATTTTCCTGATTTGAGCCGCCATACTCTAGAGAGAGGTATGGCCCAGATTCTTCCGCAAACGTGTCCTGCCCGTAGGCGGTCCGTGCGGGTCTGGACGAGTTTCCGACTTCCTGGGAGCTAGGACCCGAGTCAGTTTTGCTGATGAAGATGTGGATGTCTCCAAAGGGGATGACGAAGCAACACATAGGGTTCGTCTTTTCCGGCACCTAGAATTCGTCCAAAAGAACGATCGAGAAGTTGCCGGAGAAGAGAATGCATTCGATGGCTACGGTGTCATCGATTCCCTTGAAGATCTTGGACATTGCCCGGTGTAGAGCTCGAAGCGTCTCTTGCTCCACGGTGGGCGCCAACTATCATGGTATTGCCAACGAGTACGCCATGGGGGGGTCCTCACAGAGCGTGTTTAGAGATGTGGGCGGAAGGCGGTGAGTTGACAGGTACGAGGTAACATAGCTTTATCCAGGTTAAGGTCCCACAATGGTGGCGGAACTCTACTCCTTCTATAAATCACTATAATGACAATATGTCGAGTTACAGAGATCGGTTCGCTGGTGCGAGGTGTTGCACTGAATCGTAAGTGTTATTCTATGATGTTGTGTCTATCACGTTGTGCCCTAAAGGCACCCATAGGTCCGGTAAATAAAGGCACCTGAACCTAGGGTTATAGGGAAAGGATCTTGTCGGACAAGGTAAAGAGTCCTACACTAATACAAACTAGTCTTCGTGTCTTGCACCCCAAGGCTCCGAGTATGTTGGTGACTCCTACATAGCCTTCCTTTATCAGGCATGGGCCTCCCTTCTAGATCCGTCTAACTGGGTCGCCCAGCATGCCACGGGCCGTGCTACCAACTGTGGGCCACCAGGTTAGTCGGATTAGAGACGTGCTATGCTGATACCCATTTAGCATATCCCCAACAGTAAACTTAACTCTAGTTTGGTAATTAACTCAGAAATAAATTCAAGACATGTTCTTTCAACTAAGAACTAGTTCTTCTAACCAAAACCTTGGGTCATATTACGTCGAGTATGCAATACAGTTTATGGAAGAACCTATGACTGAGGCATAGGAGATGCAACACATCTCTATTCTTTATTTTAACCATGGTTGTAATACTGAGATCAACTCAATGCTCTATTTAGATATACAAGTAAGAACTTTTTTCTTACCTTGTTCCATTCTGAACTCTTCAGAATCTTATATAGGATATCCTGAACATCTTTAGAATCAAATCCAGGAAGTATTTCGACTATAATATTTATTAAACGTATTAATCTATCTCGATAGATTTCAATGTTTAATACTTTGTTCAATGATATCCCACAAGTATATGGGATCGTGTGTTGCCTTTTCGATAAATAAGAGCGTCGAACCCAACGAGGAGCTAAATGTAGGATAAATGTTCTCTCAAGTTCTATCAACCACTGATACAACTCTACGCACCGAAAATGTTTGCATTATCTAGGAAATAAAACTAGAGTAACAATACGAGTACTAGAGATAGCTTTGCATGATAATAAATAACAAGAAAGTAAAGTTAGCTGCTGCAACAATAAAATACACTAAACTAACAGAACCATGTGTGTGGAATAGTTGTGGAAATTGTGGTGGCTTTGTCCAAGTTTAATTAGCGAATAAATCGGGTTTATTGTCTTCGATGCAGTTTTCTATGTGGGAGAGGCTAAATATACATACGCTTCACTACTTGGAATTACATGTACTATATGATTGGATTGTTAGCAAACATCCGTAACTACTAACAATGTGTAACTAGCTCGGTGAATTACTCTCTTAGTTACATGCCTGGATGAACGAAAGTGGTTAAAATAGTACAGTGGGGTCCAGGGCCACTCACGGTAGACCTTTCGGCCGTCCTAACCACTTTCAGACATCGGGACAAGAACGAGCGGCATAATCGGCAGGCGAAGGGATCAACTACATACACAAATGAGTATGTATGCAAGCCACATACAACAGTTCTCAGAGCCATTCCATCTAAAAGAAATAGAAATATTGCAACGCCATACGGCAAGATTCAAATGTCCTAGATAGATATAATAATTTAGGATAGCTCCTCATACATCACACATCAGAGTATCAGGCGGAAGCGGAAAACAAGATCTGAGTACGGATAAGAAGCAAATCGGCATAAGATGCCCCATAAATAAACACATCCCGCCCACAGATCTCACGGATCCCCGTTCCCGGAATCTCTACACCGAATGATCGTTGCCAACATCATCTGTCTCTTCCACCAAGTATCGTGTGAGACCCTAGGGGTACTCAGCAAGTCTTTATGCCGCTAAAGGGGACACAACCTGGGGTGACGCAATTGCAGCAAAAGATAATTCCTAACAATTCTACAGATACTTGCTAACCATCCGCCTAACCAATGATAGACAGAAGTCCGTGAATTAAGAACAACAGTTATAACAGTATAATTAACTGATCCATCCTCCTCCTCGCTTACCAACGAGGAAGCGGACGAACAACCCCCATCTTCCGTTGGCAGTTTTATTAACCATTCCATGAGTATTGCACTATTTACTAGTCAATTACTTAGTCAAATTAAAAGCGGTACTTTAGTTATACTTGTCTATGATCGAGAAACTGTGCTCCAAGTCGTCCATAACCGCGGACACGGCTTTCAGAAAGATTTACCCTGCAGGGGTGCACGAATAGCAACACACACTCGATCAACCTCGGAAAAACCAAATCAAAACCCAACGAGGCATTCACGACAAAGCAATCACAGGATTCAGAAACATTTCAGGGGGCCACCCCATTAAGCTACCCGCAACGAAGTTGGCCGGCTCCGAGATGGACCCAAGGTTTGCGCCAATGGCTGTAAACGACTGGGAACCCGAAAATGTGCCTGGGCTTGTCGATACCACGAATACACTCCGCAATTCTTAAACAGTACAGGTGCTCCTCGCACAATCTTAATAAAACAGTAACATGGCATAAGTACAGGATAATAATAAAGCCCCAAACTACTTTGTGGCCCCAAGAAATAAGAATGAATCAAGCTCTAGCTCAGGGGGGTCCATAAGGCCTCCCGGATGTGGATAGTGCGAATAGTCAAGGAACAGGAATCAAGTACTCGGGGTCCTACGGGACACAAGTGAGCATGAAAAACCAAATAGCAGATATTGCTCACCGGTGCCTCTTTCATTAGTTATCCCATTACTACTCAGGTTAAGTTGTTTAGGTACCTCATTATTCATCAGACACTCACATACCCTACTCATGCTTTTCTACGACTCGCATGGCTCAAACAACTCCTGTAGTAATGGCTCATGGGATGAAGGAACAAGCTTCGGTGGGGTTTACAAGTAAAGGCTATGCATTACTTGGGATTCAATTTAATGCAATCGCGACTCAATGATGCAAGAATAAGATAGAGGCAATAGGTACTGTATGTATGCAAGCATGTGGTAGTGCTTGCCTGGCAGCTCAGTTGAAGCGAGAGATGGATCTGGGTAGTACTCCTGTGATTCCTGGTAATTCTCCTGTTGGGCGTCTATTCGAAGAAGAACCAAACAAACAAGGGCCAACATAAATAAAGTGCGCAAGCATATGAATTAAAATGCGACAAGCAAACAAGCATGCCATGATGAATGGTGCATAATTTACATTGCATTAAATTAGCATGGCAAAGGTGAGGTGTGGATACAAGAAATAAAGCATTTTGTTATTTATTTAACCAAGTTTTATTGTCATAAACAGTTCAAATTTTTAATAATGACATGATGCATGCTTCAATTCAGAACAAGGACAGCATAGATAGAACGGGCTCGTCGCGCTGATCGATTTAGACATATTATTTGCCCAATTTGGAGTTGTAGAATTAAAGTTATTAATTAATTAAGGAAAAGGGCATTTTATTGTAATTTTAATCATCTCGAAATTTTAAAGTGTTCAAACATTATTTTGAAGGGCATATTTGAATTCCTCACATTTTTCTGATTCCAAAACATATATTACTTGTATTATTTGGAT
This sequence comes from Avena eriantha, assembly GCA_910589775.1. Taxonomy (NCBI): domain Eukaryota; kingdom Viridiplantae; phylum Streptophyta; class Magnoliopsida; order Poales; family Poaceae; genus Avena; species Avena eriantha. Next base: position 173,592,825 of record OU342741.1, on the reverse strand, counting down.
TTATATTTGAAAAGTTATTTAAATCTGAATTGAATTTGAATTTAAAATCAATTTTGAAAAGGTTTTATTAAAACAGACAACAGGGCAGACTTTTGTTACTCAGTCCGAGCTAGCCCCAGTCGCTGACGAGTGGGACCAAGCGGACTGGGCCACGCGCTCAGGAAAATCCTTTTCTCACCTCGGCTTAGCCAGCCTCTGCGACTGACGGGTGGGCCAGTAACTGGAGGCCCACGTGCCAGCGAACGAGCGCGCAGTGACTTCCAGGCGGGGCCGAGCTGGAGCGCGGGTTACGGCCTGAGGAACCGAGGGACTTTTCTGCAAAAATGCCAGAGCGGCTGATAGATGGGGCCTCTAGAAGCGCGGGTTGAGGAGGTCAAAAAGGTGGGGGGTTAAGTGCAAAGTGTCAACGTGCATTGTGGATCGTCTCTGATCTCTGACGAAACTGGCGGACGTGTTCGGCGACAGCGCGCACGCGGCGCGGGGGATTCGATGCCGTCACCTGGGGTGCTCACGCAGGGAGGCGAAGCCACTGCGGTGGGCTAGGGGAGCTGACAGGAGGGGGCTTTGGGGCCTAGCTAAGGCTTGCTGCGGCGCGGGAAGCTTGCAGTCGCCGGTGACCTCTAGCGCACAGAGGGCGTTCGGCGAAACGAGCGGCGGCGCTAGACGGCGACAGTGAAGCGGAGGATGTCAGGGAGGGAGAGGGGCGTACCGCGGGGAGATTGGCGGTGTCAGATCGGGGTGAGGCGCGGTGGATCATCGACGAGGCAGGAGCTCCGGCGACCTAGGGTTTCGGGGAGCGGCGAGGTTCTGGCGGTCCTGGGGGCTTCCTCCTTTGCGTCGGCGCGTACGAGTCGAGGTAGGGGAACCTCCTCATTCTTCTGGACCACCTCCACGTCGTGCTGGCCGGCTGGAACGAGGGGCGACGCGGTAGACGGCGGCGACTAGCGGCAGAGCTGGGCGTCGTCGGAAGAGGAAGGCAGTGACCTGGGGTGGATCTGGGCGAACCAGGAGACGGGTGAGAGGAGGAAAAGTGAGGAAGAGGGAGGAGGGTTGCCGTGTGGGAGCGGCTCAGGGGAAAGTGGCTTCGGCCTTTTCCTTTTTCTCCTCGAGCACGTGGTCGAGCTGGGGCTCGACCTGGGTAGCCAGGCAGGCAGGGAGAGGGCTGTAGGTGGGGTAGCAGCTGGGTGGGTCCGGCACGGCGGTAGAGAGAAGAGAGATAGGAGAGGGGGTAGCTCGGGCTAGGGTAAATGGGTAGTCTCGGGTTAGGGTTTTGTTTAGGGTTAGAGAGAGGGGTAGGGTTAGCTGAGGTGGGCCAAGCATGGCAGGGAGAGAGAGGGCCAGGTGGGACCAGTAGCTAGGGTGAGAGGGAGGTGAGATTAGGGTTTGAGTTTAAGTAGAACTAGGTTAGAGGTAAAAAGATAGAGAGAGAGAAGAAGGTTAGGTTTTTAGTTTAGGTTGTTTAGGTTTTGAATTTTGTTTATGAGACCAAAACAAGAGGAAAAAGGGGCTTGACCTTGCATAAGCTAAGGTGGAGAAGAAACCAAGGAAAAGAGAGAGAAAGAGATAGAAAGAATAAGCCTCATATGATCATGCATGAAGAGATTAAATTAATAATGATATTGATGAAAATATGGGAATGATGGAATGGTAGGAGATGGTCCACAAAGATAAGATCCATTAAATCAAAGGGAAAGCCAATGGAATAAAAGGTGGTGCTGGAGGTTGCATGGCCCATGCAAAAATACTAAATGCCATGATTAATTTTGTGAGAACAAAAGCAATGATATGGCATTATTCTAATGCATTCCCAAGAAGTGGAACCAAGGCCAAGCAAGAGGATTTAAAGAACTAGATCCACCCTATTTCCCATGAGCTAGATAAAATCAAAAGAAAGACAAACAAGCTCATAGACTAATAGGATGGTGGAATTATAAAGTGGTGAAAAGAAAAGATAATGGAGGTGAATAAAAGATATGCCCCCAACTCAACTTGGGCATTTGACAATATATCAGTAACCAAATACAATATCAAGAGACAAATACAATTAATAATGCATATGAGAGAAGAACCAAAAGAAAAAAAGGGGTTTTATATGATGCTCAAATGCAAGGTGGCATGATGACATGAGGATGATATAATTATGGTGCAACAATTATATATAAGAAGTAGCCAATATCTTACTAGACCAAGTAGCATTACAATTGTTAGGCAATTGGGATGCTACACAATGCATTAAGGTTTCCCCAACTATAGCCTTAAGTTTAATGGTCCTCTTACTCCCATACGTGCAACGTTCCAGTTCGCGTCCTCAGGTTTCTGTCACTCCGGCAGAACTTCCCCCTTCCTCTTACACATACTACAAACCCTATGATGTTTAATCCATGCGTGCACAAATATAATGGACACCGAAGTACTGTACCATATCAACATACAACTCTAATGAACCAAAGACGTTCAACCATTCAATCTAAGAACAAAGAAACTACACAAACATGACATAGATCATAGGATTATAACTTATAGCATCAAAAACCATGTTTACATAGGATGTTATAGAGGTGTGTGGGAGGATGAACCACTGCATACTAGGAGGATTAGGTGATGAAGAGGGCGCCGGCGGCGGCGCGGGGGACTCCTTCCCCGCCGCCGGTATCATGGGGGAGCACCGCCCCTTAGCCCCTTTCTTCATGGCTTCTTGGGAGCCCTCCCCATGGAGATGGGATCCATAGAGGAGGCAAAAACGTGGCTTTAGTGGCTGCAAATTCGTGGGTGGAGGTGTCCTCCACGAATCAGGTTTCCTCCCTTTATATAGCTTCTCGGATTCCCGTCACCCCATCTTGGGCCGCAGTAAATCGGCCCCAGCGGGCCCGTCCGGACTCGGAATCAGCTAAATTTTATATCTAGAACATTTTTCATGAAATTTCCAACAACTTTGTAGCTGAAGATTTTTCCGTTTGACACCGTCTTCGACCCGAAACATGACAATCTTCAAAAAGAGTTCCAAGACAAATTTCTGGAAAATCCCAATTTGACTCCAACAAGGTTTCCACTTGTATTCTTGGTAATTTCTACACATCAAAGTGTAAAACAAGAAAATTGTGTACTTTTGCAACTATTAGTAGGTTAGTCCAAATAAATCATAAACTTTATATAAAAAGAAGTGTCAAAAGCATAATATTAGTATAAAACCATCAAAAATTATAGATACGTCATGGACGTATCATTCAACTTCATCCATATAATATTTACTATCTTAATCATTATTAACACCAATTACATCATTCATCATATGTCATTCATATACATAAGAATGGTGTCACGCTCCCACTCAAATATGGCATCCATATATGACATTAAGGGATTTCACTTAGCTCCCACACAAAATATGTCATCTACATATTAAGATTTAGGCAAGATTTTTAGCTCCCACTCAAATTCATGTAAATATAGGTCATCTCAACAGTCTTTATAATTCCAAAATTTCTTTGATCATCCATCAAATTGAGAATTCTAGCTACGAGACACTAGCATCCATATAGTTTGATAAACCTTGCTTTGTTGTATCAATTACAACCCTTCTTCAAACTTGTCATTGAATGTCGGGCCAACAGGAACCAGGGTGCCCTGGCCCATTATTGTTGGATCCCTGCGTTAAGGTAGTTGCTAGGCCTCGCAGAGGCCTACTTCATCAAGCGTAAAGGGCCACCCTCGGTGAGACCTCTTCGAGGAGTCTCTTGGTGAAGGGCTCCACAGCAAGGCTAGGAGCGCCTCGGCAAGGACCAGCCTACTACCACGATGCAACTTCGCCATGCAAGGGAACCCTCTACTTCCTCTCCAAGGGAGGATTTCCCCTTCTCCAAGCCAGGAGTAGCCGACAAGTATGCAGCACATGGGGACCACCCCTCTCCGCGAAGGCATAATGAGTATGATGAAGGGAGACAAGAGCATATTTGATTCACCTGCCCACTTCTTCATCGAGGTGTGGAAACCCTTCCTACCACATTGGCAGGAAGATGATCAGGGCGCCTATAAAAGGAGGGGCATGGCATCGTATAGAGGGGACTTCTTCCACCTCAGAAACCCTAGTCTTCTCCTCCACGAAGCAACCACCTGATTGCGTGATCAACATCTTGTACATGTAACCTCACTAAGCAATGCAAGCAATACAACCAAGCATGAGTAGGGTATTACACTACAAGGTGGCCTGAACCAGAGTAAACTCGATGTGTCTTCCTTGCCGCATTCCTGTTGTTCCTCGCCAAGCTCACCGAAGACTTTAGGAGATAGCGTTCAACCCCTTGCGTTCGATTCATCCTACTTCACGAGATACCCTGACGGGACTAATCTCCAACATTTGGCATGCCAGGTAGGGGCCGAGGCGTAGCCCTAACTCTTTCGACAAGGCCAGATCGGATCGCGCAGCACCAGGCCATGCGTGACAATGACACTACAGTGAACCGCAGTGGCACCCCCACGTCAGCAGTGGTTCCCCTCGCAAGGAGCACATGGAAAAAGCGCCAAGGAAAGCTTCGCGGCTCCCACGGGACAGCCGCAAGGCACCTCCATTGGCACCACAGTCATCCTTGGTAGGGGATCTGGCCCCAACCTCACGCCAGCGGCAGCACTACGCATGGCACGGGAGTTACTACACTACCGGCCATGTGCTGACGGTCAAGACACGTGGCTCTTGTGCATCATGGATATCCTCAACATCACCAGCGCCACATCAACGGCTTCTCGCCTTGGGACACCCCCACTACTACGGATCTCCGTTGCCTCCACCAAGGACCCAACGACTTCTCGCTCCAAGCTGCCCATGCTAGTGAAGCCTCCATGGACGAGGCAAGTTACGCGCAGTACTCCTCAAGCGTTGGCACCTCACTAGCCGCCAACACCAGCAGAAGACATAGGTAACTACCGTGTCATGCAACTCCCAGAAGAGGTGCCACTCCATCCGCACGAAGACCCATTGCATCAAGGGAATACGCCAGACGTTGCAACACCCGACAGAACCTCAACAAAAGTGCAGTTGACAACAAAACGACAACATGGTGACTCATAGAAGGATCTCATCAAGGTTGCCACGGTAGGAGGATACGCCACATTCACCAAAGATCTACGCACGGTCACGTGGCCGCCCAATTTCAAGCCTGCCCTACCACCGCACTTTAGTGGCGACGGGGGTCCCGACAACTTCTTGTAGCTCTACACCGAAGGAATACAGAGAGAAGGAGGCAACGACAAAGTCATGCCCAACTGGTTGCCCATGACCCTAACAAACACAACTCATAGCTGGCTCAGGATAGGGCTCCTAGAGGAATCTATCTCTTCATGGAAGGATTTGAGGGACAAGCTCATCGTCAACTTTAGCAACCAACAGTTGATTCCCCAAGCAAAAAACGGCCAGGAGAACCTCGCCGAGGAGAACGACAATGTCCCCGAGTAGAACCACCAAGATCTATGAGTGGTGGTGTGCATTGAGCGCGGGACCCAAGCTCCGTATACGGTGGATGATCTATGCACCATACGCCGGAAGCCCGACGAGACACTACGAGGGTACACTCAGCGTTTCTGTCACATGCTAAACAAGATACCTCTGATCGATGATGATGATGTCATCCACGTATTTTCCATAGGCATCACCAACATCAATATGATGGAGAAACTCTCTAGAAGCAACAAGATCGGTTCCATGCTCGAACTCTTTGAGATGGTCAACAAATGCACCAAAGCTGAGGAAGAATGCCTATTCAAGCACGTCGACTCCAGCATAGTGGTCGCTTCTATGTCCTCCAAGAACAATGACAATCATCAGCCGAATCATCAGGCCAACACCGCTCAACACAACCTTAGCAAAGGAAACAAGAATATCCCCGAGGAAAATGGCGGAGCCTTCCAAGAGCCTCGAGCAATGGCCTGCATCTCGGGGGAGCTCAAGCTCCTCCATCCAACTGGCAACTCAAACAATTTATGCGCGAGATAGCTGCGGCAGTTTCTGCAGATGATGGGAAGAAGATTAAGTGGTCACAATTACCCATTGTCTTCGACAAGAGCGACCACCCATCATCAATGAGAAAATTGGGCAACATGCCTCTGGTATGCATTCCCACCATCAACAACACCCTCATCGACGGAGGCACAGGCCTTAACATCATATCAGTGGAAACATTCGAAGAGCTCCAAGTGCCTTACGAGCGCCTAATGCCAACAAGGCCCTTCTTGGGACTCACTGAAGGAACAACCACGCACCTGGGGCATGTGAAGCTCCCTGTCACACTCGGGTCCCGCAATAACTACCGCACCGAACACATCACCTTTGACGTGGTGCCCATAGGCCTGTCCTACAAGGACATCCTTGGCTACCTAGCACTAGTGAAGTTTAGGGAAGTAACGCACCACACCTACAATCTCGTCAAGCTTCCAGGCTGCAGTGGCACCATCACTATTCACGATGATGAAATAGCCATGAAGCACTCCATCGAGCAAGCCTACAAGGCTGCTACCGCTACCCATCTAGCTGATGAGTACCTCATGGAGCAGTCCATGGAGAAAAGAAAGACAACCCTATAGAAGCAGGACATGATCAAGAAGCTGACACTTGGTTCCAGTGGCTCGGGGGCTCCCTTCAGTGATGACAACAACCTTCGCTTCAAATAGGAACGTGATCGCCGCTTCCCGGCAAGCAAACACCAGCGGAGTCTAGCGAACAACGTTTGGCACTCTCGGTGTCTCCAAGGAAGTGATTGAGCACAACAGAACATTGCACACCGGTGCGTGCCCACCATAAAGCACCGAGGAAAATGACGTCTCACCAAGACCTCAAAATCAACAACACGAGGCTAACAACAAGGGAAAGAGGGCAAGGACCCATGCTGTAGCTAGGAAGCCATGCGGTTTTCACCAAGGCCACACCATAAAGACACACCACAACCATGAGGACCAAGTCTCGAAAAGCATCGCCACCATTGGTACTAGAAACAACGCTAGTCGTACAAGCTCTGCCACAAAAGCATCGCCACAAGCGTGACACCCGAGCCACACCTCCCCGAGGATTCGCTGGGACACCCATGGCTCGAGGGCTATACGCCCTGAAGATAACTGCTCGTGTGCGGCTATCGCCCTCACGACTCACCGAAAAAAATGCCTCTGCAAGCCCGTCTTTTGGAGTACCTACGCAGAACTAAAAGGCCATCGCCCACCCCATGGAGCGCTTGTAATAAAGAACATCATACAGGGAGTAAGATAAACTCGCCCTAGAGGCACCGCATGCACCCTTACCTCGGTAAGAAGGAATGTCGTGATAGCGTACGCTCTACTAGGATATCCCATGTGCATCACATGAGCGGGGGCTAGGAACAACGCCCATGCTTGGGTTTGCCCAGCCACCTAGAGCCCACGCGACTGAGCTTTGGCCCGCGAGACCGATCACCCCGTGCAGGTCACCTCGCCAAGTTCCTTGGCGCTTGACTTCCTCGTGCAACATACATATGAGAACCCTAGAGCATATGCCCCCATCCCGTCTCACATATACTGCTAGTGTGACGACACCCTTAAAAAGTAGATTGCATACGCGGAACAACTCCACACATAGGTACCACTCGAGGCCCACAAGGTGTCCTCACGGGGGCTTGCCTATGTTAGCAAAACAAAACGGAAGCAAGCCCCTAGGTGGGTCATGGGACATGCTCCTTGAGGCGTCACGTGAGAGTATCACCGAGATGCCACAAGGCATATTTGCCTAAATATCATTGAAGACTTCAAAGGAAGGTCATCACGGGATGCGCTTCGCGAGGCCTCACGAGAGGACCTCGCTGAGACCCACAAGGTACACTCGCATGCGTCTGGCAAGAGACATTTACCCTAGAAACCTCAAGAGAGGTACTAGTCGAGGCCCACAAGGTGTACTCACGGGGCTTGCCTATGTTACCAAATAGAATGGAAGCAAGCACTAAGGGCGTCACGGGATGTGATCCGCGAGGACTCACGTGAGAGTCTTGCCGAGATTCCACAAGGTATAATCGCCTAAGTATCACTAAAGACTTCACAGGGAGGCCGTCACGGGATGCACTTCGTGAGGCCTCATGAGAGGACCTCATCGAGACCCGCAAGGGACACTCGCGTGTGCCTCACAAGAGGCTCTATAACGCCTGAGACCCACAAGGTGTCCTTACTATAGGCGCCAGTCGCGGGATTCGCTCCTCGCCGATGCTAATCATAATGCCTAAGGCCCACAAGGTGCCCTCACCATAGGCGCAAGTCGTGGGAACTGCTCCTCGTCGATGCTAATCATAACACCTAAGGCCTGCAAGGTGCCCTCACCATACACTACAAGAAAAGTTGGCTTTTACAACAGACGATTTTCGTGGTTGAAGGCTCGTTTTTCGTGGCCAAAAGGTCTTCTACGATGGATGCCCATCATGGTAAAAGCCCCGCACAAAAGAATCTACCACGGTTTTTTCCTGACTGTGGCAGATCGCACCCTTCAGCCACGAAAACTTGTTCCGTCGTAGATATGTTCGCCAGCCGCATTGACTGTTGATGTCATGCAAAATGCCATGTGGCAAACACCGTTAACGACTAGTTACCGTCGTTAACGGCCCCAGAAACCATGGTAGAAGCCAGGCCTAGCGAAGGCCTGCTCATAATTAAGTGGGCAAGACCATCAAGAGAGCCCAATAAGATTATGGCATGTTACTGTTTCATCCAACAATGTTTGAAATGGGCCCAAAGATGTGGCCAGCAGCGGCCTGCGAATGTCAGGCCCGTTATTGTTTTGGCCTACAAAATCCCACATTTTTCAAATACCGTGCGGCCCGTTAACAAGATGCGACAAGTAGGCCCGATACTGTTAAAGCCCACGGTCAGCCCGTCATTGTTCTCACAACTCGTCATGGGCGACCTACAAATAGCCCACTTTTGAGAAGGTCTGGTACTATTCTGGCCTTTTACTATTCTGGCTTGTTACTGTTCTAGCCGTCTACTATTTATGTCCGTTACTATTGTGGTCCTTTACTGTTCTGGCCCGTTACTGTGCTGGTTGCCCATGTTCTAGCCTATTACTATTTAGGCTTGTTACTATTCTGGCATGTTTGTATTCTGGCCTGTTACTGTGCTGGATTGCCACTGTTCTGGTCTATTGGTGTTTTGGCCTGCTACTATTTGGCCTGTTACTGTTTCGGCCTGTTACTGTTCTGGTCTGTTACTATTTTGGCATGTTGCTGTTTTAGCCAGTTACCGTTGATGTTTTGGTCTGTCACTGTTTGTCATGTTACTGTTTTGGCTAGTTACCGTTACTGTTTCGGTAATTCTGAAACCTGATCGACCTGGCTAGTGTAGTTATGGTACCGCCACGCGTCGACGGCATCAACTAAATGCCTACATGGCCTATGCGAGTTATCTATATATTACATCAGCTGCAAACTTCTTAAAAATATTACAAAATATGAACAAAAGGGAAAGAAAATTCAGCACTTTAGTTGCAAATCAAGTTGATAGCAGAGTCCTCAATTTGCTTTCTCAATCCATCAACTGCATCTCCCTTTCAGTGTGACAGCTACATTGGAAAACCACCGTGAGATATGACCTTGCAGTCCCCTCTTTGGTGGCGATAGCAATAATTGCAGTCTGAAACTAACTAATAACAAGTTAATACAGCAAAGAAGACAAACTACTCATAGCTAAGAATGAACCAAATAGGAATTATAACTGCATAAGACAAACTTGTAGAGCAGGAATGCAAACCATGAATGAACTATATAGTAGAGGATAGTTATGTCGTTGCCTAGGACGAACCAGAACTAGATATAAGATATAATGGTGTGGCTTGTGAACCTGTAGAACATGACAAACAAGCATTAGACAAGTATGCCAACAATGAAATGAGCAATCAAACAAAGTGTTTCTTAGAATTTCAGTATAAACTAGCCAGGTCATTTCAGCAAATATATATGGAAGTAGTGGTATCTCCTGGAATGCAAGAGACATTGGGTGACTCGGAATTTGCGGTGAGCTACACAATGGCATGCAGTTACTGTCATAGCTAAGAATGAACCACATTGAAATTATAATCGCATCATACCAGAACTTGTTGACCGGGAATGGAAAAACACGAATGAACTATACAGTAAAGAATAATTATGCCGTTGATTAGGACGAACCAGCACTAGATACAGAAAATATATAATGGCATCGCTGGTGGACCTGTAGGCTGTGAAAACCAACATGTTTAGTGTTGCCTTTTTGAGCTCTACGCAAAGAAATTGAAAATAGTCAGTGTTGTAGCTTTTCAAGAACCATATGGCAACAACAAAATTATAATCGAACTAGTACAAAGAGTTTAAACGGGTACCACAGGATAGCAGAACGATTCCAGGGAGGAAATAATAGCAGTAACTTAGCTCAGGAATAACCAGATAGAGTTAGTAACTGTGTAGCAGCGAATTCACACTAATATTTTCCACTGACATTATATTTTGCAAGAACTACACAATAGCAGGCATTTACTGGTGTACGGAGCAGCTAAGATAAGAACATGTGCATGAAAAAATAACAGACATGTGCATGACTTGATATTTGTAGAGCAGCGAATGCAAACCAACATCTCTAATGACATTGTATGTACTAGCACGAAGAACATGTGTGCCCAGTGACTTGTATGTACTAGCGCGATTACAAAAATACAGGTCACTGCGACAGGCTTGAACATTCCATACCACTGACAAAACAAAAACGGGTTGGAGATTTGGTTAACCTTGGTCGGAGAGGCGTCTAAGCATCATCGGTACCGTGCGAGTGACATCTAGGTCACCGAGGGTGCTGCGGTTGGGGTAGCTGTTGGCGTCGGGGAAGTAGATCTTGGGCGATCGATGCCGGCTTGAAAGCGGTGGAGGAGAGCGTTGCTGAGGCGGATCCGGTGCAGTGAACGGTGACGGCCGTGCAGCTGGTCTGGAGAAGTGGACATGGAACTCTTTGAACTAGATCACGCCTGGTCGACACCGGTGAAGCGGATCTGGTACGGTTGGGTAGCTTTCGGTGGCGAGGAAGCAGATCTTGGGCGGTCGATGACACCATCAGCATGCTGAATGACACTGCAGCTCCTAGATCTGGTGGGTGAGTGTTGGTGAAGTGATTGCGCGGTGGTGCATGAGACCGCAGCTCAAGCCGGTGCGCGCGGTGGTCGTGGAGGGGACAGCGGAGCTTGGGATTTTGGGGAGGGCCTGTGGGAAAACTGGGGGAATCGGGACCATAGAGGTGAGCAGAAAAAATAATTACGATCGTGCCCACAATCTACCGACTTTAGCATGCCCATTTGTCATCTGAACAATGGGTAGATTTGGAATTTAAAATTATAAAGTTTTTGAAATGGAAGGGCGCGAAATGCTTCAAGGTCAGTGTGTGGTTTTGCCGCTTGATTGAGAATTTGAATTTGGCTTGCGCCCATCTAATAATAATAATAGAAAAATGGTACTCCCCTGGTTAGTGGGATATTTTGGCTCAAAGTTTTTGAAATGTCGGGCCAGGAAATGCTTGGTAGGTGGGTGATTTTGCCGCTCGATTGAGATTTTGAATTTGGCTAGCATCCACCTACTAATAGAAAAAGGTAGTAGATCGTACGCTATCTGTCCAGGAATTCAAGGCCAAGAGTCACATCAACTGGTCATCCATAAACATTGTTTTGCACAGAAACTTGGATACCTTCCATTCACACATCATAGGCGGTAAATTTTGCCGCTTGACTCAGATTTTAAATTTGTCTAGGGTCCATGTAATAATATAAAAATGGTACTACCTCGGGGGGTGATTTTGCCTGAAAATGTTTGAAACAGAGGGGGTGCGAAATGCTTGGGGTCGGTGGGTTATTTTCCCACTCGGTTACGATTTTGAATTTAGCTCCCGGCCAAGTTTTTATTACTAGAAAAAGGTTGTGTAGTTTGAACGCCATCTGGTCATGAATTTAAGGCGAGACTCACATCAACTCATGCCTCCTATTCAAACGGGGTAGGCGGTAGGTTTTGGCGGTCAACGGTGTTTTGAATTTAGAGATTTTCCAAAGAATAATTAAACAAATAGGTCGTTCTCCCTCTATTTTAGGGATCCAAGTCAGGGAGAGTGATTATCTACCACACGTATGAAAATACAGATCTCCGATATAAGAATAATTGTTTAACATAACAACAAACAAATGTCTGAAGTGGCTCTGATTCAAGCATGTGAAAATGGTGTACAACCAAGGTATACTAATTATTTAGGTGTTGGCACAGACTCTTCTACAGGAAGCACTAACTAAATGGTAGTACTAATTCAGATCAAATAAAAATCCTGCTGCAAAACAAATACTCCTACTACAACATACTATCAAAACACAAAGACCAGCTAAAGTATATGTAGAACAAATAAAACAAGATTTCATCACGCATACACTACTATATAGAGAACACCATTTCATAATATAAACAATGTTTTATCAGACACACATAGGCCCCCAAAACGAACAGACAGCTCTAATATTCCAGCCCCTGCCGCTATGATAACATCACAAACAAAGGTGCCACCACAGTTCCATCAGCTACCAAAACAAACAAATATCAGACTGCAGCTCCAAATAACACAACCTAGGCAAACACATTATTGCCCAAACAAGCCTTGCTGACAAGACTTCCTATTCGTTTCTTTGATTTAGCTCCAAACAAGCCTTGCTTACCCGAGTGTTATTTTTATCTCCTTGATGTTGCAGTCTGAATCAGCTATCTTGCTGATAAGACTTCCTATTCGTTTCTTTGATTTAGCACTCTGAATCATGTCGATTGCTGAAGAAAATGAACAAAACAATCAGCAAAATCATAGGTGTACAAAAATGCAAGGGTTGCACATGAATGACTGCACTAACCAGGTGTCATAATGTAGGGATGTAAAGTACACCAACGTTTATGAGATCTAAACTTCTTAGACTTCATGTTGCAGAGATCTAATTCGAATACTCCCTCCTTCGCCCATATAACCACCATTTCTCTATCCTCAAATGCACAGAGTAACCTTACTGCATCTTTCCCACAATATTCCCATGATTTATCAAGCCAAGGAGAGTATCCAACTCAACCTTTATATGAGGCACCCAAGCTTCTCATTTGCCTGTTGATGATCTTGCACTAGACCACGTGTTTAGACTGAAGTCTCTTATAACCGCAAGGGCAACATCTCCATTATGCCCCTTAGTGATAACAAAATTGCATCTGGAAATATCATGTGTCTCATGGGGGCACTCAATATAACACAGTTTTGTTGTCACGTTATTGAAGGCAATTATATATCTGGAGTTCATTGTTGTCCAGTACAAAATGTCCCCTATGAGAGTTGACGGCATGTGATCAATCTTAGCCAGCATCTCAGGAGGTTCAATCCAGTCCTCCCATTTTCCTAACTCTGATGAGTACCTCTGCACTAGTGCTTGGTTACCATTGGTTACTATCCAAACAACCCAGAAATTGCTGCAACAATGTGAAGACAATTGCCCATGATTTGTCGAACAGATAATTGTCCCGCTATCATACTCACGTCTCCGCCAAATTGGTGGTTCTGGTATCACTGTTTCACTTCCACTGATTGGATCTGTAACACCCTCGAATCCGCCCTATGCAAGTTTTAGCGATTCCTGCCAAACCCGCATAGAAACGGTTCAAAGATGCCCACCAGGCACTTGCGTGCGGGTGGAAAACGAAGTAATAACATTACACAATAGTCGACGATGGAACCCACGGAAACATATATATACAACAACGACTCCATGAGTCAAAAATACAGATATACAATACAAAGATCCAAATCACCCTGAAAACGATACAACATCCGAGTATGGGTAAGATGCAAATGGGGCTAAGAGCCCTAAAGAATAACCAATGGCGTCCATAACCCTGCCCAGGCCAAGCCGGAAGGGTAACCCTGCTAACAACGTCGATCTCAAACCTGCTAAAACAAAAGGGGTGCTGACAAAGGGCAAAGGAAAAAAGGGAGCGGTCAGTACTGAGGCCAGTACACGGCGAGGCTAGAATTCGGCGGATCTCGCCTACATAGGTATGGTGGACTAAAGCGGCAGTGCAGCATGCACTAAACAATCTATAGAGACTTGATTCAACTGTCGGCTATTAGAGAGGGATAAGAAAGACCTATTTAGATCCAACCTGATAGTATCACCAAACATACCCATCCTGACATTTCCCGCTCGAGACCAAACGAGGAAGTCAAACCGAGGAACTCACACAGTTGGCAGTTTTATTCATTCCATTATAGTTGAAGCACCTACTAGTCAGATATAGATAGCATGAGTCATCCTGATAGCATAAGTAGTGGGCAGTTTTAGTTAACCATTTGGTTGTAGTTGAAGTACTTACTAGTCAGATACAATTAATATGTGACATCCCAAACCCAGCAGTTGTTGGCACTTTTATTTCATTCCATTGGAGTTGCGATACTTACTAGGCAGGTATAACATGACACGATACACCCTAGTTCCACCAGTTGTTGGCACTTCTATTATCCATTCCATTGTAGTGAAGATGATTACTAGTCACATATTAAGTCAAATTTATAGCACTACTTTAGTTATGCTTATCTATGATCAAGATACTGTGCTCCAAGTCGTCCATAACCGCGGACACGGCTTTCAGAAAGATTTACCCTGCAGGGGTGCACAAATAGCAACACACACATGATCAACCTCGGAAAAACCAAATCATAACCCAACGAGGCTTTCACGACAAAGCAATCACAGGATTCATAAAATATTTCAGGGGGCCACCCCATTAAGCTACCCGCAACGAAGTTGGCCGGCTCCGAGACAGACCCAAGGTTTGCGCCAATGGCTGTAAACAACTTGGAACCCGAAAGTGTGATTGGGCTTGTCGATACCGCGAAAACACTCCGCAATTCCTAAACAGTACAGGTGCTCCACGCACAATCGTAAATAAAGCAATAAAGCATGGCATAAGTACAGGATAGTAATAAAGCTCCAAACTAGTTTGTGGCCCCAAGAAATAAGAAATGAATCAAGCTCTGGATAAGGGGATTCATGGTCCCACATGCGGATAGTGCGATAGTCAAGGAACATGTATCAAGTACTCAGGGCCTACGGGACACAAGTGAGCGTGGAAGAACCAAATAACATCTATTTCCCACCGATGCCTCTACATTAGTTATATCTATTCCCAACTTTTTAATATCAAGTTGTAATTAATGTCATGATCATCTCCACCATTAAGCATCTCCACCATTTAGCATGTGCCAACCTCCCAATAACGGTGGAACAACAACGACACGAAGCAGCACTTGAGCAAGCAACTACGACATGCAAGGCTGACTATCTATCAAACAACAGGCAATAGGATGTGTACATGGCAATATAGAGGCTGCAAAGGAGTATAAATGGTGCACGGAAACTAAAGCATCGCAACACGGAGAGCAATAGATCAACAGGAGGAAATAAATACTATAAAAGCAAAATAGGTAGAAAGGGGGAGATGCTCGCCTAGGAAACACTGCCGAAGATTCGTTATCCGAAGGACTTGTCAATACTCGCATCCACTCAACGGCCTAATCCACGAAAAACCAAAGCACTAAAATAAATATCGAATGCACTATTTAATACTACGGCAGAAGATCAGGCATGATGCATGTATGATGCATGACATGGCAGAGATGCGATGCAATAGGGCAATATTAAGCGGAACCGGGGTCCCGACAATTTAAATAATAGGTTACTGTTGTTTAGCTACCCCGCAATTTAAATGGGCTTAACAAGGCAAAACATGGCATCGGTTCGCTACAAAAATTGAAATGGAGCCAATATAAGACCAGAATTGCCGGCATATGGCCTCCATATTTAATTCAGGTGAATCATCCAAATACCCCAAACAACCACAATATGTATACAATCATGGTCAATTTAATATGCAACAAAATATATATGGATGGATTTATAAAATAGGGCTTCGAGAAAAGGGGTCACATGTTTGAGGTTCGAAGAGCTTGGGGTCCCGAGGGTTCGGTCTCGCCCGTCGGATCCGAGAAGAAGAACTTGGTGTGGCACCAGGTTCAGGATCGGTCTTCGGATTGGCTTCGTTGTTTTGATCCAGGAAGGCGGTCTTGGGGTTTCGAGGGTGTTCAATTTCCTATCGGCGGCCTTGGGGTCTCCAAGTCGAAGTACTAGAGGTTTCGACTCCAAGATCGGTGGCGAACTTGAACGGCTCCAGGTGCTCGTGCTCGTGTCCACGCATCAGAGATCATGGCGGTGGCGGTAACGTACGTTGGTCCCCTTGTCCGTTCGACGATCTGGTATGCTGGGGTTGTCCGGGACTTCTGGATTGCAGTTGGGCCTTATGCTAAAACTTGCATAGGGCCGATTCGAGGGTGTTACAGGATCCCAGGCCTTTATCATGTTAGACCCTTGCAGATAATGAAGTAGCACCCTACCATTGCGACATCCGAGTACATGTGGTTTGTAGCCTTTATGTACTTCCACCAGCCTGTTCATCTTCTAGAAGATGGATTGGTGATACGTTGCTAACGTATCCATAATTTTTGATGTTCCATGCTTGGTTTTATCTACTTTCTTATGTTTTGTTCCAACTTTGGAGTACTTTTTATACACTTTCTAGGACTAACCTATTAACAAGATGCCATAGTGCTAGTTGCTTGTTTTCTGCTGTTTTTGGTTCCAGGAAAGTGCTAGTTGCTTGTTTTCTAGGACTAATCAATAATCTCGAAATTGGATGGGACAAAACCCAAAGTTGATATTTTACCGAAAGACTCACGGAGCCAGAAGATGAGAAGGAGAGGGGCAACAGGGTGGCGACACCACCCCTAGGCGTGGGTCCCCCCTAGCCGCGCCAGGGCATGGTGTGGGCCCCCTGGCTGGCCACCGACCTTGCCCCGTCGCCTATAAGAAGTCACTGATGCAAAAACCCTAAATCCTCAATCAAAAAGCCACGAAAAGTTTTGCAGCGCTGCCGCCACCAAAGGGGAGATTCGGGGGACAGAAGTCTTTGTTCCGGCACCCTGCCGGGACGAGGAAGTGCCCCGGGAGCCATCTCCATCGATCTGCACCACCATCTCCATCAACGTTGCTGATTCCCATGATGAGGAGGGAGTAGTTCTCTCTCGAGGCTAAGGGTTCTACCAATAGCTATGTGTTCATCTCTCTCTCTATGCATGATCATATTGTGATCATGAGCTTTGTAATCAAGTAGATCTACCTTGCTACTCAGGTGCTTTAATAGATCTCTAATCTCCCCATGTGTGTGAAGTTGACACTGTGCACACCATGGTGGCACTTAGGCTAGAGATTACAAACACTTGTTATGCGTTATATTTGGAGTTGGATGTTTCTATGAAATTGTGGTGTTTGTTTGAACCATCTAGTGCTCAAGGTGACAGTGTGGGGTTATCTAGATGCAGAAAGTGAACTTTTAGGGGTGCTTTTATAGCCCTACCATGGATTAGAGCGTCCAACCGGAGAGTAGTTAAGAGTAGTATCATAAAGAGAATATATTTATATGAGAGTGTTCACTAGTGAAAGTATGATCCCTAGGCCTTGTTTCTAAGCACTGAAACACCGTTTGCTATTAGATCTATTACATGTTTGCTTGCTTCTATCTTTATTTCAGTTTGTCTTTAGTCTCTTCCACGCCATCAAGCTATTTTATGGCACCGTTACCACTTATAATTATGTATACCACTTGTATTTCACTATCCCTTCGCGGAAGTAGTGCACCTATACACCTGACAAGTGTATTGGGTGTGTTGGGGACACAAGAGACTTCTTGTATATTTATTGCAGGGTTGCTTGAGAGAGGATACCTTTGACCACTTCCTCCCTAAGTTCGATAAACCTTGGGTGATCCACTTAAGAGAAAACTTGCTGCTGTTCTACAAACCTCTGCACTTGGAGGCCAAACAACTGTCTACAAGAATAGAAGT
The DNA here is from genome assembly GCA_910589775.1 of Avena eriantha. Taxonomy (NCBI): domain Eukaryota; kingdom Viridiplantae; phylum Streptophyta; class Magnoliopsida; order Poales; family Poaceae; genus Avena; species Avena eriantha. Next base: position 173,574,858 of record OU342741.1, on the reverse strand, counting down.
GCATAGACATGAAGCTATTTTCTGGCGCCGTTGCCGGGGAGGTAAAGTAAAATGTACTCACATCCTCCGGTGTGAGTGGTCGAAGTTATTTCCTTTAGATTCTGCAATTATATCTTTTTGTTTCTTGTTTTTATTTTCACAAGTTAGTATTAATGGAAAACAACAACAAAAATTAGAGAGCTTTATAGTATTTATCTTGAGTAAGGACATGAAGTGTTTGAAGAGAAAATTAAAAAACCTATGGAACTTTATTTGCATGCTAATAGCAACATTTTTAGTATGAATTCTTTGGACACCATTATTGCTAATGCTATGGAAAAGTCTAATCTTGGGGAAGCTAGTTTTTATGAAAATGATCTTTTTAGTTCCCCGGCTTTGGAAGATAGCTATTCTATTACTTATGATGATACCAAACCTCCAATATATGATGATTACAATGATGAATATGATATTTTCATTCCACCTACTATTGAGGAGAAAATTTCTTATGATTACAATATGCCTCCTATATTTGATAATTATGGTGATGAGAATAATAATGATAGCTATTTTGTTGATTTTGCTCCCACTACAGTTAATAAGAATGAATATATTTATGTGTAGAGTAATAATGAGCATATGCATGTGGCTCATGATAAGAATGTTTTATGTGATTGTTATATTGTTAATTTTATCCATGATGCTACTGAAATTTATTATGAGAGAGGGAAACATGGTTTTATGCATCTCAATAATATTAGGTTTCCCATCTTTATGTTGAAAGTCTTAAAGTTGCACTTGTTTTGCTTTCCTATGCTTGTTCTTTTGTGCTTTCATGACTTGTTTCTTTACAAGATTCCTATGCATAGGAAGTGGGTTAGACTTAAATGTGTTTTGAATTTGCTTCTTGATGCTCTCTTTAACTTCAATTCATATTTCCTATGTGAGCATCTTGTCAATCTATCATGCCTAACTTAAAGGCGTTAAAGAAAAGTACTTATTGGGAGATAACCCAAAAGTTTTAGATGAGTCTTGGAAGTTATTACTTCTGTAATAACCGCTCCTTATCCTTTTTATTTGCTTTTTCTGCCAAGAGTAACCTCTAATGAGAGAGAAGTAATGATTGGGAAAGATGCTGTCCCGAAACAGATTTCTGTGCTTCACCGTAAAAATTCGTGTAAAATCTCTGTATGTCCTTTTGAGTCGTGAATTTTTGTGCTTCTTCCCCAGTTTGTTATCTAACTTTCGTTAGTTGAACACTCTTTGATTTAAGCAACAGAAGGGCTTCGAAAAAAATTCGTCTTTACCTGCTGGTCTGTTTTGATAGATTTCTGCCATTATTTCCATTTGCTTCTTGTTGGTTCCGTTTTGAGTTCTTTTGGGGAATTGAGATTTTTGAGGGAAGAGCTACAGTAGCTTGTGTTTTAATGGAAGTTTTATTGGTATTGGAACTGAACCTGAAGACTTATTATCTTGAGTGCACTCAATTTGCTAATAAAGATTTTGTGAAGTTTTGTATGAAGGAAAAAAATTTAGGTGTATGGAAGAGATGAGTAATGAGATGAAGGATGGACTAAAGCTCAAGCTTGGGCATGCCACGCGTGTCACCCCAAGAAATATCCAAGAAGTACAAGCGTCAAAGCTTGGGGATGCCCAAGGCAGCCCCTTCTTCATCAATAAAAATCCCAGGTTTCTTCCAAACGCTTCATTTTTATTCTTTCATGCACAGTCGTGTTGTTTTTGGAGCGTCTTCTTTTTTGTTTTTTGTTTTGGTTTTCGTTTGCTTGGTTTTCTTAGTTTTCTAAATAAATTGGTTGGACACCCTCTTTCATGCATTGGTTTTCAAATAGTTTGGTTTGGATAGGAAAAGAGTATGAAAAATTAATGCTTAAGTGGTAAAAGGAGCTTGTTTTTGACTGTAGCCTATGCTCTGTCATGCCATGCTTGATATTGTTGTAGCTTTATGCTTATTATTCTTTGTTGTATCATGACATGTTATAAAAAATTGAGATTGCTTAATGTGCCTTGGAAGAATCATGCGTTGTTTTAGCATATTAAAGCATAGTATTGTGGTATTCTCCTTTGATGCTTTATTTGGGTTGACTTGGCGCATGCTCACACCATGTTATGACTATCCAAAGTCACCATAGCCTTTATGATCCTTTAGTTTTCAACTTGTAGTGTCACTTTATGCTTTGATCAATGATGTTTTGTCGATCTGCATGATTATGGCCATTATTGCTCTCTTAGTTTGTCGCTCCCAGTCTTTTGCTAGCCTCCGTAACCAAGTATGAGTTCCACTCATGCATCCAATTCCTTAAACCAAGTTATTCCAAAGAGTCCACCATACCTACCTATTAGCATATGCTATTCTAAGTATATTCATGTTTTTATCTACCTTCTAAATTAAACTTGTTATGAGAAAACTAGTGATTAAAGCTCTCACGAACTTGATGGCACACTTTACTTTTCTTGCCCTTAATAAACTTGAACCATTGTGTCGTCTATGTTGTATATGCTTGCACTTATTTTTTGGGGATTAGCAGAACCATGTTGTCATGGGAAACGCTTTCAACATTGCACTTGTACTTTGTACCTAGTTGATATCATGCTATTTTGTCCATGGATGTCCTCGGTGTGAAATGAAAGGGGAGCTTGTAAGTCCATGGAGTTATGTATGTGTGTTAGAGAAACGCATGGGCCGCCGGTCTAATCCATGCTGTCATGGTGGAAACCTGCAGCGTAACCATAATGAGCTGTCTATGAAGCATTCTTCTTATAAAAAAAGAGCCAGACATTGAGAAAAAAAGAGAAAAAGAAAAAAAGATATGAGAAAAGAGGAAAGAGAGAAAAAAGCACCATTTTCCCATGGTAAGATTGCTGAGATGCTCATTGTCTGCTTGCCTTGTCATTTTGATATGGGGATTCTTCCGTATCATCGGGCAAGGGGTACCCCGTTGGCGGTTCCCTATGATACACATGTACTTACGATGACAAGAACTTACCGGTGACTAAACTTGAGTAGCATGAGGAGCGGCCCTCGTATTCAAGGGACATGAGATTTCCAACTTATACTTCGTCAAGCATATACACCATAGTTTGTTCACTTTAACCTTAATCACTTCAAGATGCTTATGATAGGGCAATGAGAGCTGAAAGCTAATAAGTACCATAATTTTTGGAAGCTCTTTATGAAACTTGAATCTCTGCTTCCTTTTATGAATGCCTTTCTTTTACTTTTATGTTGAGTCTCCACCTTCTACCTTTATGCACCTACTTTGAGAGCATAGTGGCCATTATTAGTTCTATGTGCATTGTCCCAAGACTTGTTGATTGATGCATAACTTTGATATTGCTTGTTTTAAACTATTTGTATCCAATCACTCTTATGAACTTTGAAGGTGTCCTATGCATTTATGTTTTGCTACTCTATGAGGGACAAGCTGAATGCCACTATGATATGTTTTCTTTATGTGAAACAAACAAACGTCTTGCAAAGCATTGTTATTCATGAATCTTTTGTTTGTCTTTTCATGTTGCAACATAGTTGCTATTTCTTATTGTTAGAACTTTGTCTTTCATGTTATGATTGAAGTACTATGATCCCAGCTATCAATGTTTTACAAATACTTTGATCAAGTTTATGATGGTGCATATCACCTCAAAAATTATTCTTTCTTTTTATCACTTACCTACTCAAGGACGAGCAGGAGTTAAGCTTGGGGATGTTGATATGTTGCTAACGTATCCATAATTTTTGATGTTCCATGCTTGGTTTTATCTAGTTTCTTATGTTTTGTTCCAACTTTGGAGTACTTTTTATACACTTTCTGGGACTAACCTATTAACAAGATGCCATAGTGCAAGTTGTCTGTTTTCTGCTGTTTTTGGTTCTAGGAAAGTCAGAAAATCAATATTATCGGAATTGGACGGGACAAAGCCAAAGTTGATATTTTACTGGAAGACTCGTGGAGCCAGAAGATGAGACGCAGAGGGGCCACAGGGTGGCCACACCACCCCTAGGCACGGGTCCCCCTAGCCGCGCCAGGGCATGGTGTGGGCCCCCTGGCTAGCCGCTGACCTTGCCCTTCACCTATAAGAAGTCCCCGATGCAAAAACCCTAAATCCTCAATCAGAAAGCCACGAAAAGTTCCACAGCGCCGCCGCCACCGAAGGGGAGATTCGGGGGATAGAAGTCTCTGTTCTGGCACCCTGCTGGGACGGGGAAGTGCCCTTGGAGCCATCTCCATCAATGTCCACCACCATCTCCATCAACGTTGCTGATTGCCATGATGAGGAGGGAGTAGTTCTCTCTCGAGGCTAAGGGTTCTACCGGTAGCTATGTGTTCACCTCTCTCTCTATGCATGATCATATTGTGATCATGAGCTTTGTAATCAAGTAGATCTACCTTGCTACTCAAGTGCTTTAATAGATCTCTGCTCTCCCCATGTGTGTGAAGTTGACAGTGTGCACACCATGGTGGCACTTAGGCTAGAGATTACAAATACTTGCTATGAGTTATATTTGGAGTTGGATGTTTCTATGAAATTGTGGTTTTTGTTTGAACTATCTAGTGCTCAAGGTGAGAAACCATCCAACGAGAGTTTTGACGACAAGTTGGATCAAGACTCGCAAATCCAAACATTTTGCTAACTGTTGGATCATCTTTTCCATTCCTTGCATCTAAAAAGATTCTACTAGTAGTCTTGATGAGAATGATCAATGCTAGTATGCACAAACCACAAAACACACACTTCATTGCTCAGTTTTAGGGTCCTTGTGCTAAATGCATGGACTTGGATGCAATTTTCATTTTTTATGAGGTCCTTGATATCTAACATGTACTTCAACTGACCGTGTTCACTCTCAAGCACATCACACCTACTAGACCAACCATTAGATCGGCCATTTGAAGTACTTCTTATTATCTTATCTTTATCCTGTCCTATCTCTTACAATACCTTACCATACCACGCACTACATATAGTGTACGGATATACTTTGAACATTGACTGTTGGATCAAGACTGGCAAATCCAAACATTGCTAATCATTGGATCTTCTTTTCCATTCTTAGCATCTAGAAAGATTCTACTAATAGTCTTTAGCACGATGACCGCTAGTATATGTAAACCTCTAGCTCAAAACACAAACTTCATTGCTTAGTTTCAGGGTTGTCCTTCTGCTAAATACATGGACTTGGATGCAATTTTCATTTTTTATGAGGTCCTTGATGTAAATTGCAATTCTACCCACCGTGTTAACTCTCAAAGCACATCGCTTCCTACGAGATCTACCATTAGATCGGCCATTCGCAGTACTTCTTATCTTACCTGTATCTTTGTCTCTTATCTCTTACAATACCATGCATACCACCACTACATAGTGTAGGGATTAACTTATTTGAACATTGACCGTTGGATCAAGACTGGCAAATCCAAACATTGCTAACCGTTGGATCTTATTTTCCATTCTTAGCATCTAGAAATATTCTACTGATAGTCTTTAGCACGATGAACACTAGTATGCACAAACCTCAAAACACATAGTACTTCATTACTCGGTTTAAGGGTCCTTGTGCTAAATGCACGGACTTGTTGGATGCAATTTTCATTTTTATGAGGTCCTTAATGTAACTTGTACTTCCACCGACCGTGTTAACTCTCAAGCACCTCCCTCTTACGAGACCTACCATTAGATCGGCCATTCGCAGTACTTCTTATCTTATCTTTATCTTGTCTCCTATCTCTTACAATACCATACCACTACATATAGTGCAGAGATTAAGTTTGAACATTAACAGTTGGATCCAGACTGGCAAATCCAAACAGCATTGCTAACCGTTGGATCTTCTTTTTCATTCTTAGCATCTAGAAAGATTCTACTGATAGTCTTTAGCACGATGAACACTAGTATGCACAAACCTCAAAACACAGTACTTCATTGCTCAGTTTCAGGGTCCTTAGCTAAATGCATGCATGGACTTGGATGTAATTTTCATTCTTTATGAGGTCCTTTATGTAACTCGTACGTACTTCCACCGACCATGATATCTCTCAAGAACCTCGCTCCTACGAGACCTACCAAGGGTAAAAGAAAATGCAACCGCTCCTATTATCACACAAACTGGACCACGGTTTCTTATACGTAATACCCAAGTTTTTAGTACTAGGATTCCTAGCTAACTTCGCGCACTTCGGTGACTTCTTATCAATTTAACAAAATTAAGTCAAACTTTAGCTACAAGTAAGTGTGATAGATTTCTCTTGAATTAATTGTCTTTTCGGAGGTAGATGTGTGCATCTTCTTGTAGTAAACAATGTCGTCGGTGTGAGTTTCCAACAATTAGGAAAGAACATTCTCAGTTTTCTGAGTGATGATGAGATGGTTCTTTTCCATAACGAAAGTCCAAAGAATATGGATCTCAATGCCATAAGCCAAGCTTCTAGACATATTAGCTAGGTGGAACTATGTGTTTTACTTACGATTCCGATGTTTTATGAGTTTTCAAGGTTCCTAGCTGACCCCGTCCACTTGTTGAATGACTTTATGTTGATGTGTCGAAATAAAAGGTCAAATTTCAACTACAAGCAATAAATTGTAGCTTGGTTTGAAAGTTTTATGTAAAAATCTTTTGGGGGTACCCATCGAGCAGTCAATTAATATATCAGTTGAGACTGTTCGACTTCTAGCTACTAAGATTTTGCCTCTTGAAAATTTTGTACCCCTTTTGAAAACGATCACATGAAATAAGGAGAGAGGGGAAATGATTATTCTATTCTCTATGGTCAACACACAAGCTTGAGGTGCACCTTAGGATTAAATATACTTTATAATTTCCACTATGTATAAGGTGAACCTTAGCGGATGCCACATACTAGGCCTTATTAAGGTGTGATTTTTATCTATATATCTACTACTATAATGGAGCAGTTTTGAATTGGATCCATATATAGCACCAATCTTGACCGTTGGGCTATTAGGTCCAATGGTTCAGAGCAGCTGGATTCGTGTTGAATAGTACCTAGAGCAAACTTCACCATGTTCTAGAACCATCATATCACCAACCCAAAAAATTCAAAGCACGGTAGGTTGTATTCTCAATATGTGTAGATATTTATTATTAATAGACTTAATTTATGCATTTTGGGGGTGGCGACATGATGGTTCTAGAACATGGTGGAGAATGCCATCATATCGTCGAAGCTTGCGTCGGTCCATTTGTGTTTTGCCTTCATCTCCATAGCCTTGAGCGTTACATTCAACCGGGTATCATCGGGCTTGCATCCTTCATACAATGGAGTAACCGCGTATTTCTCAAGTTGCGCAAGCTTGGCTTTCTCTCTAGAGGCAGCCCTGGCGTTACTCGTTTGCTTGAGAAGTAGTTCTTGCACATAAGGGTCCTGCACCCAGCCTGACGCTGCTCCGGCATCTAGATCATCATCATCCTGGTCTGCTTCCGCACCTTCACCATCTCTAGGAGACTCTTCTTCATCTCGCCCGTCCTTGCCGTGATCATGATCATGTTGCCCGCCTTCCTCATTTTCCGCCGCCCCATTTAGGGCCTCATCGTCTTCGTCATCACTTATCCACCGAGTGTAGCCATCCATGAAACCATGGCGGAGCAGGTGCGCGTGCAGATTTCCGGAATTTGGGTCAATCAACCAATTGAGTTTGCATCTTCTGCACGGACATCTTATCTCCGTCATGTTGTTTCATATCATGTCGGCCGTCGCGCATTTCAAAAATCTAGCCACAATTCCTTCGCTCATTATGCAGACCATGGTTACCTGCGTGGTGTATAAGGTAGAATTAGAAGTTTATTACAACCACAGAACCAATGCATGCATGCAATGGTCGATGGAAAATTTCGACACGACCTATCCTAAAATTAGGACCTTTGCGAAATGCCAAAGTCTTGCCAAAATAGAAATGAATCAACATTTTGGCAAAACAATGCCAATATATGAGAGAGCATACAATGCATGCTCTCTAAACACATGAGAGCATTGATCCTCTCCATAGATATGTGACCATATATCATCCATACACATAAACACATCCTCTTACATAGACAACTTACCAAGATGAGAGACCGAGAAGATCTCGAAGGAGAGGTAAGAGACCGAGAGATGGTGGCCGGAAGGAGAGCTTTCCTCTATTATGTATGTAGCATCCAACGTAAGTTTTACATGCTACAAATGGTGAAAGAGTGGAGAAATTGAGGTGGAAGGAGGAGGGGGCGAGATCCAAGGAGGAAGAAGGAGGGGAAAGTGAAGTGTGAGATGGTGAGATCTAGTCAAATGTGCAAAGGTGATATCTGCCAAAAAGAAGTAGCAGAACGCACATCCGTGGCGCACATGGGGGGGTGCACCACAAGAGTAAACAACATCCGTGGCACACTTACCGGCAGTGCGCCACAGACGTGTTTTCCCAGTTAATAGTTCGGGTGGCCCGATCTTTCCTGTAGCGCACGGAGGCCATGTGTGCCACAACTACCGGCCACACCTGTAGCGCACTTCACAGGGGTGCGCTACGGCTATGTGGTCTATGGCCAATAGGGGCCTGGCCCACACAGGACCGTGGCGCACCAAACGCATGTGCGCCACTATTATGGTAGATAGCTGTAGGGCACATGTGTCCAGTGCGCCACGCCTATTTTAGTCGAGGGGCACCACTAGCACGTGCGCCACGAATGTGCAGATTACCTATAGCCATTTTCCTGGTAGTGATTGACCGTTGGATCAACACTGGCAAATCCAAACATTGCTAACCGTTGGATCTTATTTTCCATTCTTAGCATCTAGAAATATTCTACAGATAGTCTTTAGCACGATGAACACTGTATGCACAAACCTCAAAACACATAGTACTTCATTACTCGGTTTAAGGGTCCTTGTGCTAAATGCATGGACTTGTTGGATGCAATTTTCATTTTTTGCGAGGTCCTTAATGTAACTTGTACTTACACTGATCGTGTTAACTCTCAAGCACCTCGCTCTTACGAGACCTACCATTAGATCGTCCATTCGTAGTACTTCTATCTTATCTTTATCTTGTCTCTTATCTCTTACAATATATACCATACCACTACATATAGTGTAGATATTAACTTTGAACATTAATAGTTGGATCAAGACTGGCAAATCCAAACATTGATAACTGTTGGATCTTCTTTTCCACTCTAGCATCCAGGTCTGTACTCCCTCGCTCCGTCCCAAGATATAAGGAGCCTAAGGATTGGTCAAAAGTCAAACCTTGCTAACTTTGACCGAATATTTAGAAACAAATATCTACATATACAATATTGAATGGACATATTAAGAAAATATACTTTATGGTGAATCTATTGATATTGATTTAGCATTCTAATTTTTTATATTTTTGTGTATAATCATGGTCAAACTTAAAAAATGTTGACTTTTGACTAATCCTTAGGTGCCTTATATTTTGGCAGAGGGAGTACTATTCAACACGAATCCAGTTGCACTGAACCATTGGATCTAGCATCCCAACGGTCATGATTATTGTTATGGATCCAATTCAAAATTGTTCCACTATAGTAGTAAGTAGAGAGAATACAGTCTAATGTGCTATGAAATTTTGGGGTGGTGACATGATGGTTCTAGAACATGCATGGTGGAGTTTTCTCTAGGTACTATTCAACACGAATCCAGCTTCTCTGAACCATTGGATCCAACAGCCCAACGGTTAGGATTGGTGCTATGGATCCAATTCAAAACTGCTCCACTATAGTAGTAGAGATAGAGATGTCTTATCTTATCTTACGACTATATAGTGTACGAATAACTTTGAATATTGACCGATGGATCAAGACTCGTGAATCCCAATATTTCCAGCCATTGGATCTTCTTTTCCATTCTAGCATCTAGAAGATTCTATTGATAGTCTTTAGCATAATGAATGTTATGCACAAACCTCAAAACACACTTCTCCATCATACTAGAATCTTCTCCCTCGTAGCTAATAATCGTTGACTTCTACATGAGCTTATCTCATCTTATCTTATATTATATTATCTTATCTTATCTTATCTTATCTTATCTTATCTTATCTTATCTTATCTTACCACTATATAGTGTACATATAACTTTGAATGTTGACCGTTGGATCTAGACTCGCGAATCCCAGCATTTCCAACCTTTTGGATCTTCTTTTCCATTCTAGCATCTAGAAGATTCTATTGATAGTCTTGAACACAATGAATGCACTATGCATAAACCTATCGTGGTGGTGTCACGACAGATGCCATGGATAGGCTAAAGGTGGGGACTAATACACGCTAGGGGAATCCAGGGAGGGATAGTGAAGTGATTCTCCACACAGAAGTTTGTATTGATTCCCTTCCAAGGTTACAAGTGCTCCTAGAGCTGTATTGGCGAGAGGAGGAAGAAGGAGCTCTCTTACTCTCACCCACAGATCACACCTGAAACCCCAGCCCAAAACAGAATTGCAGAGAGACCAACCCCTCCTACAGAAGCCCTAGCCCCCTTTTATAGAGGAGGCTCGGTTCCTGCCTAGGGCATACGTGGAGGCATATTCCTAAGAATATGCCTCCTCCCAAAGTGGCAAGCCGACCGGGGTGCTTTTTCCCCCGCGTCACACATGCTTTAGCTACGTGAGCCTCTGCAGCGCCCGCGTCAGCCGACATGGGCATCGTCACCATTGTCGGCCACGCCCCGGTGGTCCCGTCCTTGCTTGCTTCGCTCAGGTAGTGCGTACCGGGGCTTCTTTTTGACCAGCAAGATTCCTTCCTTCTCCTAGAAGCCAATCATGACCCGGATTCCTGCTGACCCGGGCACCCCTGTTCCTGTGTATATGTAAACATACACTTCCGACTTACTGCGTAAGTCGGTTGAGACAATGTTAGGCGATCACCCCCGGTTTGGGTTACTTCGTGATCCGGCCTGCCTTGAGGTGACCCGACCAACATCTGCTTTGGCCTTGCCGAACCTCGGCTAACTCGGCCTTTATACCCCGGCGTGACCCTACCCGGGGTATCCCCCCAACATTAGTCCCCGAAGCTGGTGCGGTCTTAGCTGCCTTGGCCGCTGAGGCCACATCAGGTTCAATCTTTACCTCGGATTGTATGGATTTACGTTCCCTTCGCACATTTCAAGTTTTCACTTGCCGACCGGGTTACCACAGTTCCATCGGGGTCTTGCTTCCTTCTCTCGTACGCCTAACCCATGTGAGGGGTAATCATTATGTCGTCTTATTTTAAGGGCCTGCACAGTAACCGCCGCAGTAATTGTCAGTTATCACTGTGCGCGGGTCACGTCATGCCTGCCTCCTCGTTTACCGCATCAGCGCGTCGCGTCACAAGATTCTCTCCGCCCTGTGGTCCTCCGAGTGGTTCCCCACTGATTGGTCCGGACGGGTGATACACGGCCACTACGTGTGGCCGGTCCACAGGACGCGATCCCACTCACCCCCGGTGGGAGTGGTTAAATAGCGGAGGGGTGCGTCCCTTAGGATATTTCCCCCTCCGCACCCTTCTACCCGTTGCTATTCTTCTCCGTCTTCCTCGCGACCGCACCACCACCAGCACTGCCAAATAGCAGCGTCGCCGCCGCGCTTCTCCGTCGCACCTCCGCGACGCAAATTTCTCACTACGGGTCCTCGCCAATCTCGGCCTCTGTCCCCCTCCACCTCTAGCTCTAGCGAGGGCCTCGAGGACCAGATGACGGAAGAAGAACTCATCGTTGCTGAACAAGAGATGGAGGAGGACGCCACGGCGGCGGACCACGGTGTATGGGCCAGCTCCTGGGTCTGCCAGGACGACCTGGACTGGCTCTACCGGACCAGACGCATCCCCGCCGGCGTCGCCGCTTGCCTTCCTTCCAACGAACTGGCCCCCTGACCCAATCCGGGCGAGTTCGTCGTGTTCTTGTCCCGTTTCCAACGGGGCTTCGGCTTGCCGGTGAGTGATTTTTTCCGGGACTGGCTCGGTACGTACCAACTCCAGCCGCACCACCTTCCAGCGAATGCCATCACCTCTCTCTCTGCCTTTGCTTCTACGATCGAAGGCTACGCCGGACTATGGCCCACGAAAGAGCTATGGATCCGGTTCTTCGGCCTCCGTCGCAATGTCATTCCCAACATCCACGCTGATCCAGAGGACAAGCAGCTCACTCAATTCGGAGCAGCCTCCATTTCACCCCGGAGGTTTTCCGTCTTTCCCCGGGTCACCGGGTTAGAGTCCTGCAAAGGGTGGGCCCTGACCTTCTTCTATGTCCGGAATACGGGCACTGAAGACTTGATCCGGTTGCTTCCCTACACTCCGGGTCCACCTAACCTAGATCTATGGGATATGATCCCCAAGAAGTCCACGGCCTTGGCCAATCAAGTGAACAAAAGGTTCGCGGAGCTGAAGGAGCTCGGGCTACGCAACGAGGATGCCATGATCACCTTTGTGCGTAACCGAATCTCATCCCTCCAGAAGCGCACCCACAAGGTGTGCCACATGAGCTTCGGCCGCGATCCTAACCGGACCCCATCCTTCGAGCTGAGCAACACGGAGATTTATCGCCGGGTTAAGGCTCTCTTCACCACTCACAAGGACTTCTCCACTGAGTGGACTTGGGGGATTGAGTATTTCTGCCGTGACCGGCTTCCTCCCATGGTAAGTTTCATGTTGCAAACTTAACCCGGACTAATTACATGTCAGTTGTTGTTGCGTTTTTGACTCTTTTGTTTGTTCTTTTCCTCGGCAATTCCTTCAGCAGACCCTCGAGGATGGCACCGATCCGACCCTTAAGTGGGCGCTGGACCGGGAGACTCCGGATGAGGAAGAACCGGACCAAGAGATGTTCCTCCCCATGACTGACGCCACGAAACGACCCACGGGTAAATCCTCTTCTATTAGAGATTGGCCCGATGATGAAGATGACTCGGATATCGAGGTGATTGAACCTTTTGAGGCTGTCCCCCTTTCTTTTGCTTTTCCGCGATCAGCTCACCCCGGCGGTCATATCCACGAGGATCCCCCTCTCGCTACGGGCGAACCTGTTCCGGTGGCATCAAAGAAGAAGCGCGGGGCTTCTTCAAGTTCTTCCTCCGGACCTTCCCAGCCCGTTAAAAGGCGAAAGAAATCCGGGGACAAGACTGCCTCCAAACCAGCAGGCAAGGCCCCAGCATGAAGGGCTCGGAAACCCAAGGAGGCCAAAACCTCGGATGCGTAAGTCATTCTTTCTTCTGTAACTTGTTCTTCCTTACTTCGTCATAATTTTTCTCCTGACATTATTTGATTTTGCAGGGCTCCGGTGGAGGTCCCTCAAAGTGGATATAGCATCTCTTCACCTCTCCGACCTAGCCCTTCTCCCCGTCGGGACGACGAGTCACGCCCGTTGAGCCCTATTCCGGAGGGTTCTGCGCCCGCTCCGGGTTCAGCTCCACCTCGGCAAGAGGAGGGTAACCTTGGAGCGGGGGAGACCGGCCCAGCCGGAGCAACGGCATCCACCGCCTCGACAACACCTCAACCAGCAGCCACTGAGGCTACTTCAGCTCTAGCACTAGTTCCAGTACCAGCAACTAGACCAGCACCAACTCCAACCTCGGCATCAGCACCAACTCCGGCAGCGAAAGCTTCAGCGCCGGCATCAAGTCCAGCAGCGAGAGTACCAGCGCCTAGTTCCTCTGTGTCTTCCGAGTCTTCTCAACCTCGGCAAGGAACTACCCTGGCTATTTCTAAGGGGAAAACTGCTGATACGGCTTCCTTTACCTAGCAGGCCAAGGGCAAGAAGGCTCCAGACGCTGCCAAGCCCACTGCCGTCGAGTCCGGCCAGCGCACCCTTGTGTCAATGCTCCCCAAGAAAACACCAACAGCCAAGGACGCGTCTGCCGAGCCAACCGATGTCCAGCAGTTGGTTCTGCACACCAGCCCCGCCCTTGCCTTGGTGGAGAGGAAAGAAGCGCATGCAAAGGGCTTGGTGACGCCCCATATGCCCACCGATGAACGGTACCCTCCGAGCCTGATGGAATTTGTTATGAATTGGAACAAGGCCGAGATAGTTCAGGATTCTGATCTCCCAAAAAAGTTCGGCCCTGCCGAGTTTTCCGCTCAGATGAACACAGCGCCAAAGGCAATTAACCTCGCTAGGCGAATGATGGAGGTACGTCGCTTCCCCCTTACAAGTTGTAGATAATAACCATTAGTCCCTGAGCCTCCGGGGGGGTAACTTGTTACTCCGTCGGATGCTCTTTTAGAAAGCTAACGTAGCTCCATGAGAACTTCGAACATGCACACACCTAGAGCCGGGTTAAGTTCCACTTGGCCCGGATTTTAGTACACTTCGAATATGCACACACCTAGAGCCGGGTTAAGTTCCACATGGCCCGGATTTTAGTACACTTCGAATATGTACACACCTAGAACCGGGTTAAGTTCCACTTGGCCCGGATTTTAGTACACTTCGAATATGCACACACCTAGAGCCGGGTTAAGTTCCACTTGGCCCGGATTTTAGTACACTTCGAATATGCACATACCTAGAGCCGGGTTAAGTTCCACTTGGCCCGGATTTTAGTACACTTCGAAAATGCATCAAGCTGACTTAAGTTTCTGTATCCCTTTTAGGTGACCACCAACCGCCGGAGTGCTGAATTCCAACGCTTGTTGGATACCCACAAGAATTTACGCGCAAAGCAGGGTGCACTTATTGCGGAATACGAGAAGAGGGGTAAATTTCTTCCTTAACGCTCCTTCGTTTTGCTTCATTTTCCTTTGCCGGACTAACCTGATTGCTCGGTTTCCGCAGCTAGGGTAAAGGCTGAGAACAAGATAATGCGGAAGAACTTGGAGCAAATCAAGGGTACGTACTTTTTGTCTGTCTTTACCGTGCTTTCCATCGGCTTTTCCTCTTTGGCTCGGCAAACATTCATACCTTGGCACTGCCGGGCCCACACCCTATTGCAGCATCGCTTGAAGATAGTGTGCCCGTGCCTGATATGATGCTGCATTTTCTCGAACAAGCAGGGCAGCACCAAGCCGAGCTGAAGAAGAAAGATGATGAGCTCGCCCTCCTCTGGACCAAAGACGATGAGATAGCCAAGCTCAAGGCTGAGATGGCTAAGATGAAGGCGCATCACCAAACCGAGTTAAAAAAGGCTGGCCAGGACTACACCGAAGAACGTGAGCGCCTCAAACTCCAAAATGCTAAGGATCGTGAGATTCTTCAGGAAGCCGAGGTCAAACTTGAGTCGTCGAACGCCGAGCTTGAGAAGCTTCGGAAGAGGCGTGATGCTTGTACCAAGGAACTGACCCGGATTCACAGCCACATCTCACATAATTTATTTTCCCTTATCCGCCTTTTTCCTCGGGTTATTTCATACTCCTTGTTTTCTCAACTTCGTCCTTTGCCTTGTTTCCCAGGCCACTTTCCAGAGGGTACCGCTATTGCAAGTGCTGCTGTTGCAAATTGCCGCCGAGAAAGGGGTACTCCCGTCGCTCCTGACGGTGAAGGCATTCCCTTTGACATGGAGGACCTATTGGTCAGCCTATCGTCTCGCGTGGAAATCATTAAGAACTACGGCAAAGATCTCCTTGATGTTTCAGTCCGAGTCTTCAACACTTTCTGGCCCGCTGATGACGCTCCGGAGAGAGTTACACATCTCGCTGAAAAGCTTTCGGAAATCGAGACCCAGCTCGACCTCTGGAGAGAGTCCGCTGGACGTGCCGCAGTTGATACCATCCTTCACCACATTCTGACGTGGTATGAGAAGATAGATCTCAGCCTCCTCACACGTATGCGCACAGGATCCAAATGGACAGACGACCCGGAGTGGGTAGCTCGGCGCCAGGCTTGCGCCCACAACCTCATCGAATATGCCCCCATTCATGAATGGACTGAGGGTCCGAGCTTCCTGGAAGTCGCTGGCGAAGAAGAAGTAGAAAACGTTGAAGATGACTCGGGTGAGGACGAAGAGGACACTGCCTCAGATATCGAAGGGGGCGACGATGATGCCGAACTTCCTCCCGCTGCTTCTTAAGTAAAAACACTTGAAAATTTATGAGATCCCCGGTATGCCGGGTGGAATTGTATTTCAAACACATGTGATATTTTGCTACTAAGTGCTTATGCCGGAGTAACTTGGGCGTAGTCCCCGAGTTCCTTTTTCTTGTTCGTTCAATCTTTTGGCTCGGATTGTGTCTACCTTGATTCGGTTTTACAACTTACGAATCCGAGCTTCAAAATTGTTTTAACAATACTGGGAAACTTTTAGACTTGGCTCAAAAATAAAACTGTATAACAACTTGGAAATGAATACGAGGTTAGTCCGAAACACAAACGTCGGCTCGAATAAATTCTTTTCCTTAGTCGTTTTTCATGTGCTACGCAATTCCAAACTTGGTCTCTTGCTTACCATGAAGCCAATTCTTGTTGGACAGCAGCAAGTCAAAGAGTTGGGTTTTTGGTGCTCACACACTACTAATCCGAATTAAGTAGAATAACTTATTCCAGCTGACGCGCAGAAAACAACAAACATTATTAAGGCAGTCCCCGAGTTACTGCTTGAGGTGCCAACATTCCATTGATAAACTCATTGCCGACATACATACCGACATATGAGATAACTCGGATACACACACTCTTTAGTTAAGTGTAGAAAGGACGAAGTAGAGCTATATTCCATGGTCGCTTAGATTCCTCTCCGGACCTGTCCGCCTTGTTCGTTTCCTGTGGCTTTGCATCTATAAGATAGTAAGAACCGTTGTGCAATGCTTTGCTCATGATGAATGGCCCTTCCCATGGGGGGATAATTTATGCATTCCAGTAGTACGTTGTACCAACCGGAGCACCAGATCGCCTTCCCGAAAGACTCGGGGGCACACTTTCTGGCTATGATAGCGTTGGAGATTTTGCTGATATATGGTGGATCTGGACAGTGCCAGTTCTCTCACTTCTTCCAGCAGATCAACATCATTTTGTCGGGCTTCTTGCACTTCGGCTTCTGTGTATTGGGTGACCCTAGGCGAATCATGCTCTATGTCGGCTGGTAAAACAGCTTCTGCCCCATATACCAGAAAGAATGGCGTATAGCCCGTTGATCGATTCGGAGTTGTTCTTAAGCTCCATAGTACCGCTGGTAGTTCTTCTATCCAGCACCCCGCTGATCTTTGCAGCGGCTCAATGAGCCTGGGTTTTATCCCGGATAATACTAATCCGTTGGATCTTTCCACTTGTCCGTTCGATGCGGGGTGGGCTACCGAGGCTACGTCCAGCCGGATCCTCTTATCCCGGCAAAAACGCGCAAATGCTCCTTCCGCAAAATCCGTGCCATTATCAGTTATGATACTGTGAGGGTAGCCGTATCTCAAGATGATATCTTTGAGAAACGTTACGGCCGTAGCTCCATCACATTTTCTTATAGGCTTTACCTCAATCCACTTCGTAAACTTGTCCACCATTACCAGAATGTGAGTCATATTTCCCCTTGCTGGTTTGAACGGGCCAACCATATCCAAGCACCATACGGCAAATGGCCAAGTGATTGGGATGGTCTTGAGTTCCGACATAGGCATATGTGTCTTGGTGGGGTACCTCTGACAACCATTACATTTTCTCACCAGATCTTCCGCTTGCTCTAAGGAATTTGGCCAGTAGAATCCGTGCCGGAAAGCTTTTGCTACCAAGGCTCGGGATGAGGCATGATGCCCGCACTCCCCCTGATGTATATCTCGGATTATTTCAAGCCCTTCTTCCGGGTCAACACACCGCTGGAGGACATTGGTCACACTTCTCTTGTATAGCTCAGAATTGATGATCGTGTAGGCATTTGCCCTCCTCTGTGTTTGCCTAGACAGCACCTCCTCTGTGGGTAACGTTCCATCTTTCAGGAATTGAAATATAGGTAGTGCCCAAGCCGGTATTGGTCGCACGGGGAACACATCCTCGTCTACCTCCATCTGATCCGCCGTTAAAACTTCAATCGGATCACGTTGAGAAGTCCCCGGGTTTTGCGTAAGAGTCCCCGGGTCTGCCGAGGCAGTCCCCGAGTTTCGCGCACCAGTTCTTGTGTCAACATCCATGGGCACAGCTCCGGATTCGGTGTCCTCCGGGACATAGATTGACTCGGATTCTAGGGATGGCCTGATGGATGGTTTCCTGAGGTGCTCTAACGCTGCACCCGGTGGAATTGCTTGTCTGGTTGACCCGAGCTTCGACAGCATGTCGGCAGCTTCATTTTCCACCTGGGGTACATGATGAAATTCGCATCCCTCAAAGTAACCAGATATCTTTTGCACATGAAATCTGTATAGTGCCATGTTTGGATCAAGGGCGTCCCATACTCCGGACACTTGCTGCACCACCAAATCCGAGTCGCCAAAGCATATGATCCGACGTATGCCAATTTCTTTTGCCACCTTGAGCCCATGCACAAGTGCTTCATACTCAGCGACATTGTTTGATGTTGTGAAATGGATCTGCAGCACATATTTCAACTGGTCCTTTTTTGGCGACGTGAGTACCACTCCGGCACCTAGCCCTGTTTTGGTTTTTGATCCATCAAAGTGCATCCGCCAATAGTTCGGATCAGGAAGTGGTGGTTCGTACTACACCTCGGCCCAGTCCACGAAAAAGTCCGCCACACCTTGAGATTTGATTGCTTCTCGTCTGTCATATTGCGGTGTGTAAGGAGCTAGCTTAATTGCCCATTTTGCAATTCTGCCGCTCGCATCCTTGTTACTCATGATCTCGAATATGGGGGCCTCACATATGACACGGATGGGATGCTCCTCAAAGTAGTGCTTCAGTTTCTTGGCGGCCATGTACACGCCATATGCCACTTTTTCATAATGTGGGTAGTTCTGCTTTGAGGCTGACAACACTTCACTCAAATAATACACCGGCCTTTGCACCGACTTACCTTCCTCATCGCGCTCCACCACTATCACTGCACTTACAACTCGGTTGGTTGCGGCTATATAGAGTAACATTGGCTCCTTTGATAGTGGTGAGGCTAGTACTGGTGCCGTGGCTAACATCTTCTTCAGGTGTGTAAAGGCTTCATCTGCATGCGGTGTCCAAATGAACTTATCCGACTTTTTCATGAGTTGGTAAATAGGCAATGCCTTTTCTCCCATCCGACATACAAACCGACTTAACGAGGCCAGGCAACCTGTGAACTTCTGGACATTGTTAAGACACTTCGGCAGTTCCATTCGTTCGATGGCCCGGATTTTGGTTGGATTAACCTCGATACCTCGGCTGGAAACAAGAAAGCCGAGAAATTTTCCAGCCGGGACACCAAAGGTGAATTTTTCCGGGTTAAGTTTCATCCGGAACCTTCTTAGGTTCGCAAACGTTTGCCTGATATCGTCAAGGAGCGTTTTGCTTTCCTTGGTCTTGATAACCACATCATCCACGTACACCTGTACATTTTGACCTATTTGGTCGTGTAAACATTTTTCCATACATCTCTGGTACGTTGCCCTTGCATTACGTAAACCAAACGGCATGGTGCGATAGCAATAAGCCCCATACGGGGTAATAAACGTAGTCTTTATTTGATCATTCGAATTCAGAGGTATCTGGTGGAAACCAGAATATGCATCAATGAATGACAACAGTTCACATCCAGCAGTTGAGTCTATGACCTGATCTATTCTTGGCAGCGGAAATGGATCTTTTGGACACGCCTTGTTCAGGTTCGTGTAATCAATGCACATGCACCAAACCACTGCCACGTTCGGGTCATCCTTCTTCTTCTCCACCAGCACCGGATTAGACAGCCAATCCGGGTAAAGAACTTCCATGATAAATCATGCGGCTAACAACTGGGCTATCTCATCCCCAATGACTTTCCTCCTATCTTCGGCGAAGCGGCGGAGTGGTTGCTTCATCGGCTTAGCTTCGGGTCTCACATTTAAAGAGTGCTCGGCCAACTCCCTCGGAACACCTTGTAAGTCCTGTGTAGACCAAGCAAAAATGTCCCGATTCTCACGGAGGAAGCTGACGAGCTCGCTTTCCTATTTATCACTTAGCCCGGCACCAATTGTTACGGTGCGCTCTGGGAACATGTCATCGACAGGAACCTTCTTGGTATCTCTCGTGGCCTGGAAGGAAACAGATCCATGCGGGTTACTCAGCGCCGGCATATACTGCTGTGCGGACTGAGCCAAAGCTGCCACTTCTTGAATTCTCCTTTTTTCCTCTGCAATCACTAGTGACTCGGCTAATTTTGATCCGGCCGACGCACACTCCATCGAACGTCGGAAGTCCCCATCAATGGTAATCACTCTGTTTGGTCCGGGCAAATTCATCTTCAAGTAGCTAACGTGACAGCTTGCCATGAATTTTTTCAGGGCTGGTCTTCCGAGTAACGCATGGTAGGCGCTTTCTAAGTTCACCACTTTGAACTCCAGGTTTTCAGTTCGACAGTTGTTTCTTGTGCCGAACAACACGTCAACCGGGACTTTGCCTATGGGCTCACAAGAAATGCCAGGCACAATGCCATGGAAAGTTGTCCTTGTGGCCTGGAGCATGTTCTCCGAGATACCCAACTTGCGCATTGTGTCCGCATACATGATATTTATGCTACTGCCATTGTCGATCAACACCTTTGAGAATCTTACGTTAATGCTAGGTCCAATGAATGTAGGATCCAGCACCAACGCATACGTACCAGGGCTTGGCATGAGCTTGGGATGATCCCTGATGCTCCAGGTGATTTCCTGATCGGACCAAGGCATGTACCTCGTCACTGCAGGCATTACTGCATTCACCTCCATATGCCTACGCTGCAAGCTTTTTCTATCAGTTTCCTCTGTGGTGAATACACAGTAGCTCTGGTGATGCTCCATGTACTCGTTTCTCCCCTCATTTCCGGATTGCCTCTGATCCGGCTGATGCTGATTTTCTACCTGATGCACTGCATCCCTTCTCTCATTGTTATCATACCTCGGCGGAGGGGGAGGCAACATTAGTTGTTGCGTGTTTGCTCTGGAGAGCAGTTGCTGCCGGGGTAACTCCTGCCGAGGCTGATCATTCCGGGGTGCTTGAGCATTCCCCGAACCACCTTGCTCGATCTTGCGCATCCACTCACATTGCCTCGTCGTATGACCCACTGGGTTGCTCGGATTTGGCGTCTGAAACTTACACGGCTGGTCCAGCATCGACTCATAAGTATACCTCGGACAGTCTTTCCTTTCTTGCCACTGCTTCTTTTGTTCCGGTGTCCAAATTTTCTTGCCATCGTTCCTTGGAGTCCATTGCCCTCCAGTTTTCTGGCGCTGGCTACCCCCTGCTCCGGGTTGATCTTGATTCACAGCTGCAACTTGGTGCGAACCGTATCGGTGGTCCGGTCTATCATCTCTCCTTTTTCCTCTGTAGTCATTCCTTCGGGATGATCCGGCTCCATCTCTCTGATAGTACTCATCGCTTGACTCGTTCGACGCGAGCCTTGGTTGGGTCAGATCACCCAACGCATACGAATCTGCAATCCGGATCATTTCTGCCAACGTAGCTGGCATTTTCCTTTGCAACTTCATCCACGGCTCACTTCCATATTTGCACCCTTGTGCAAACCACGCTATGGCCTGTGATTCTATCACGCCCTCACACGAGTTTCTCACAGTACACCACCAGGTCAAGAACTCCCGGTCTGTCTCATTAGGCCTTTGCTTGCACATAGCTAGGGTCTGTGGCCTATTTGGCCTCTGATATGTACTCGAGAAATTGCTGATGAACGTTTCCTCAAAGTCTATCCAGCAGTTGATGCTCCCTGGTGGCAAATTGTTCAGCCATACCCTTGCCGGGCCTTCCAACATCTGGGGTACGTATCGTACTGCCCATCTCAAGTTGCCAGTGGCAATTTTCACAGCCGTAGCATAGTTTATCAGCCAATCCTCCGGCTTGGTACTACCATCATATGTCTTTGTGCCCCTGGGCAGCTGAAAGTTCGGTACTGGTGGCTCTTTCATGATTCGGGGTCCAAAACATGCTGGACCCGGTGGACCTTGGCATTAAATCTGTTCCGACCTATACAGTCGATCCAGTTTCAACCTTGCATCATCCGGCATCAAATTCCTGCTTCCCAATCTCGACCCCATCACATGATAGTCCGGTCTTGGGTATCCCGCGTTTGCCATTTCCGAATCCCCGTCGTTGTAGCGGTTTTGCTCCTGTGGTGCACCTTTCTGTTGTATACCTCGACCGGCACTGTGCTCTTGCCTTGGTATGTTCCGCTGCTGTGGTTGTCTTGCTCCAGCCGAATTTCGCTGTCCGGCATTGCCGTTGATAATGTTCCCTTGACCGGCATTGCCTTGGTCACGGTTACCTCGGCCGGCTTCGCCTCGGCTCACACTCCGTCGATCGTCATTTTTCTGCGCTTCTTTTCCTTTTCCTGCCCGCGTCGGGTCATAAGGGACGATCTGTTTGTTCCGTCTGGCCGAGGTTACCACCTCTTCTCTCCTTGGACCGCCATGAGGGGACGATGCGGCTCCAGCGGATTTCTCCGGGTTACCCACCACCGAATGGACTATCTTGGAGGCTCCAGCTCTCTCCGGGTTAGCCCTGAGCAGTTCCTCGTTTTGCCTATTCGCAATCCGAACCAGCTCGTTAACCCTATCTTGCTGTCTTTGCTGGGCTTCACCCGCCAGTCCCTCTAACTCGGACGCAGTTGCATCCGCTGCTCTGAGGTTCTTGGCCGGGGTACTATACCTCGGCAGCCCCACGGACAAACAGTTTTCTGATTCCTCAATTCCAGCATCACCCTCTCTATTCATCTCGCTCATGAGGTTTCTCCCTTTCACTTTTACATTATCAACTTTGTTCGCCTTAGCATACTCACGCAGTGTCATGTTCAACGACTGCTGGGCCGCGGCTATTTTCTTTGCACCCTCTAGTATTTTCTGCCTAGTTTCTTCCAGCTCGGCCTGTGCACGAGCCGATCTACCGCTGCTACTACAGGGTTTGCCAAGCTGTCCATCGCCTCTCTCAACACATTTTCCGGCCTCTCCAGTGGAGGAACTCTACCTTTCCTCGGTGCCTTGGGCGTTACCTTCGGATCTAGCACCGGATCCTTGCTTGCGCTCGCACCTGGCGCGGTCATCATCACCTCTACATGGTCCGGGGAACGAACGATACGCGCCCCGCGAGCCGCAGTGAGGGGCGGTTCGCCTGCTTCGACGATGTGGCGCGGATGAACGCAAGTCACGTCCACTACAACGTAGACCTTGTGCGCGCTGAGCTTGACGAAGATGTTGTTGCGCGGAAGAGGGCGCGTGCCGAAGCAGCCTACATTGTCGCTGACGAAATCCCGCGCTCCAAAGTGCTGAACGAGCCCGGAGACGATGCGTTCGCCGATGGCGATGAGGTTTCCCGTCCGGATCTTGACCCCTACTAGCGCCGCTAGCCCCACGGTGGGCGCCAACTGTCGTGGTGGTGTCACGGCAGATGCCATGGATAGGCTAAAGGTGGGGACTAATACACGCTAGGGGAATCCAGGGAGGGATAGTGAAGTGATTCTCCACACAGAAGTTTGTATTGACTCCCTTCCAAGGTTACAAGTGCTCCTAGAGCTGTATTGGCGGGAGGAGGAAGAAGGAGCTCTCTTACTCTCACCCACAGATCACACCTGAAACCCCAGCCCAAAACAGAATTGCAGAGAGACCAACCCCTCCTACAGAAGCCCTAGCCCCCCTTTTATAGAGGAGGCTCGGTTCCTACCTAGGGCATACGTGGAGGCATATTCTATATTCCTAAGAATATGCCTCCTCCCAAAGTGGCAAGCCACCCGGGGTGCTTTTTCCCCCGCGTCACACATGCTTTAGCTACGTGAGCCTCTGCGGCGCCCGCGTCAGCCGACATGGGCATCGTCACCCTTGTCGGCCACGCCCCGGTGGTCCCGTCCTTGCTTGCTTCGCTCAGGTAGTGCGTACCGGGGCTTCTTTTTGACCAGCAAGATTCCTTCCTTCTCCTAGAAGCCAATCATGACCCGGATCCCTGCTGACCCGGGCACCCCTGTTCCTGCGTATATGTAAACATACACTTCCGACTTACTGCGTAAGTCGGTTGAGACAATGTTAGGCGATCACCCCCAGTCCGGGTTACTTCGTGATCCGGCCTGCCTTGAGGTGACCCGGCCAGCATCCGCTTTGGCCTTGCCTAACCCCGGCTAACTCGGCCTTTATACCCTGGCGTGACCCTACCCGGGGGTATCCCCCCAACAAAACCTCTCAAAACACACTTCTCCATCATACTAGAATCTTCTGCCTTGTTTCTCTAGACCATGTTACCAAAAATTTCAAGTGTTAGGTAGCTAATAATCTTTGACTTCTACACATGATGATGCAAAGTACAAGGACCAAATATACACCATACTTTATAGATGTTGATCAAATTTATATTTTTTTGTGCTTTACCAATTATAATTTTATATAGTGATGATATGTCATACGTTTACTATCTGAGCCTTATAAAGGTGTGCTTTTTTACACAATGCATGAGTAGTATATTTCTTTGCTTAGACATATGGTCACCTCTGTCCACGCATTGTACATGCTGAGAGAATAAAATGTTGGTAGGGGAAGAGGGCAGAAACAAAGAGAACTTGAAGGCGGTTCCATGTCAGAGCAAAGTTATGATGGGTTTCTGACACGAGGTACTCCTGCGGCCTTACAGTGTACACTATACTAGTAGTAAATTTCAGGACCTCTGCACGTAAAAAAAACCGTGTGTTTTCTCTCTCCTTCCCTATGCTCCATCTCTCCTCCCCTTTCCCCTCGTGCACCGGTATGGCTGTTCTCTCTCCCCTCCTCCACAGCGTGGCGCTGTGCATGTGTGCCTTGGTGCGGCGGCTCTTTGTTTCTGGCATGTTCGGCAGCCGCGCGTTTCTGTGGAGTAGGGACGAGGAGTACATAGGAAGGAAACCACTTTGGTCCTTGGTGGCAGAAAAATTCAAAGTTTTCCGGTTTTTGAAATTTTCACTTCCTTCCCAAACATCGGGAGGGAAGGTTATCCAAAAGATCAGCCAAACATCGGAGGGAAGGCAATTTTGAACCCATTTTGAACATTGCCCGTTGGATCAAGACTGACAAATCTAACTTTGAACATTGACCGTTGGATCAAGACTAGCAAATCCAAACTTTGCTAACCATTGGATCTTCTTTTCCATTATTAGCATCTATAAAGATTCTACCGGTAGTCTTTAGCACAATGGACGCTAGTATGCGCAAACCTCAAATCAAACACTTCATTGCTCAGTTTCAGGGTCCTTGTGCTAAATGAATGCATGGACTTGGATGCAATCTTCATTTTTTATGAGGTCCTTGATGTACCTTGTACTTCCACTGACCGTCTTAACTCTCAAGAACCTCGCTCCTACGAGACCAACCATTAGATCGGCCATTCGCGGTACTTCTTATCTTATCTTCATCTTGTCTTATCTCGTACAATACCATACCACCATTGTATAGTGTACAAATGAACTTCGAACATTGACCACTGGATCAAGGCTGGCAAATCCAAACATTGTTAACCGTTAGATCTTCTATTTTCCCTTAGCATCGAGAAAGATTGTATTGATAGTCTTTAGCACGATGAACGCTAGTATGCGCAAACCACAAAACACACACACTTCATTATTCAGTTTTAGGGTTATTGTGTTAAATGGATGGACTTGGATGCAATTTTCATTTTTTTTATGAGGTCCTTGATGTAAGTTGTACTTCCGTCGATCATGTTAACTCTCAAGCACCCCTCTCCTACGAGACCTACCATAGTTAAAAGAAAATGCAACCACCCCAATTATCACACAAACTGGACCAACGGATTCTTATACTAATGCCCAAGTTTTTAGTACTAGGATTTTTCAAGCTTCCTAGCAAATTTTGCACACTTCAGTGACTTCTTGTCGATTTAACGAAATTAGATCAAACTTGAGCTACAAGTAAGCATGATAGATTGCTCTTGAATTAAATATATTTTCATAGGTAGATGGGTGCATCTTCTTCTAGTAAACAATGTCGTCGGTGTGAGTTTCTAACTATGAGGAAAGAAAATCCTCAGTTTTCCGAGTGATGACGAGATGGTTCTTTTATGTAAAGAAAGTCTGAAGAATATGGATCTCAATGCCATAAGCCAAGCTTTTAGACATATTAAGTGGACCAACGTGTTTTACTTACGATTCCCATGTTTTATGAGTTTTCAAACTCCCTATGTAGCTAATTAACTTTGCCCCACTTGAATGACTTCATGCCTATATTTATCGAAATTTGGTCAAACTTGAACTACAACAACTAAATTATTGTAGGTTGCTTCTAAAGAATTACAAAAAACTTTTAGAGGTGTACCCATTGGGGGATCAGTTAATATATTAGAAAACAACTGAGAGTTTTGACAATAGGTTTTTAACTCCTTTCTAATTAAGATTTTTCATATTCATAATTTAATGAAAAATTACCTCAAACTTGAGCTACAAGTAAGCGCGATAGATTTTTCTTTAATTAAATGTCTCTTTGGAGGTAGATGGATGCATCTTCTTGTAGTAATCAGTACCTCTGGTGTGAGTTTCCAACTATCAGGAAAGAACATTCTCAATTTTCCGAGTGATGATGAGATTATTGTTCATTTTCGTAAACAAATTCCGAAGGATATGGACCTAAATGCCACAAGCCAAGATTTCAGACATATATATTGGACCCTCATGTTGTACTTATGATTCCCATGTTTTAGGAGTTTTCAAACTTATTCCTATAGCTAACTTTGCCCACTTGAAATTGATTTTATGTCGATTTATTAAAATTAGTTCAATTTTGAACTACAAGTAAATTGTAGTTTGCATTGAAAGTTTTACGTTTTTTGGGGGTAACCATTGGGGGCTGATTTAATATATCACAAACCACCACCGATAGTTTTTACAACAAGTTCAACTTCTTGCTAAGATTTTGCATCTTGACAATTTAACAAAATTAGATCAAACTTGAGCTACAAGTAAATGTGATAGATTGCTCTTGAGTTAATTGTCTTTTCGGAGGTAGGCGGGTGCATCTTCTTGTAGTAAACAATGTCATCGATGTGAGTTTCCAAATATTAGGAAATATCATTCTTAATTTTTCGAGTGACGACGAGATTGTTCCTTTCTGTAAAGACAGTCTGAAGAGTATGGATCTGAATACCACAGGCCATGTTTTTAGACATCTTATCTTACCACTATATAGTGTACGAATAACTTTGAATATTGACCATTGGATCGAGACTCGCGAATCCGAACATTTCCAGTCATTGGATCTTCTTTTCCATTCAAGCATCTAGAAGATTCTATTGATAGTCTTGAACACAATGAATGCACTATGCATAAACCTCTCAAAACACACGTCTCCATCATACTAGAATCTTCTCCCTCATTTCTGTAGACCATGTTACCAAAAATTTCAAGTGTTAGGTAGCTAATAATCTTTGACTCCTACACATAATGATACAAAGTAGAAGAACCAAATATACACCCATACTTTATAGATGTTGATCAAATTTATATTTTTTCCACTTTACCTATTATAATTTTATATAGTGATGATATGCCAGACGTCTATTATCTGAGCCTCATGTACAGGGCACATGCAACTTACTAGTATCTTATCTTATCTTACCACTATATAGAGTACGAATAACTTTGAATGTTGACCGTTGGATCAAGGCTCCCGAAACCCTGCATTTCTAGCCGTTGGATCTTCTTTTCCATTCTAGCAACTAGAAGATTCTGTTGATAGTCTTCAGCATAATGAATGCTATGCACAAATCTCAAAACACACTTCTCCATCATACTAGAAGCTTCTCCCTTGTTTCTCTAGACCATGTTATGAAAAATAAATCATGTGTTAGGTAGCTAATAATCTTTGACTTCTAGATGATGATACAAAGTATAAGGACCAAATGTACACCCATACTTTATAGATGTTGATCAAATTTATAATTTTTTATGCTTTACCAATTATAGTTGTATATAGTGATGGTATGTCATACGTCTACTATCTGAGTCTCACGTGCAACTTACTAGTAGCTAATAATCGTTGACTTCTACATGATCTTGCCACTATATAGTGTACAGAAAACTTTGAATATTGGCCGTTGGATCAAGACTCACAAATCCTAACATTTCCAGTCGCTGGATCTTCTTTTCCATTCTAGCATCTTGAAGATTCTATTGATAGTCTTCATTACAAACCAATATATAGTGTACGAATAACTTTGAATGTTAACCATTGGATCAAGACTCACGAATCCCAGCATTTCTAGCTGTTGGATCTTCTTTTCCGTTCTAGCATCTAGAATATTCTATTGATAGTCTTGAACACAATGAATGCACTATGCATAAACCTCTCAAAACACACTTCTCCATCATACTAGAATCTTCTCCCTCGTTTCTCTAGACCATGTTACCAAAAAAATTAAGTGTTAGGTAGCTAATAATATTTGACTTCTACACATGATGATACAAAGTACAAGGACCAAATATACACCCATACTTTATAGATGTTGATCAAATTTATAAATTTTTGTGCTTGACCAATTTTAATTTTATATAGTGATGATATGGCATATGTTTACTATCTGAGACTTATTAAGGTGTGCTTTTTTACACAATGCGGGAGTAGTATATTTCTTTGCTTGGACATATGTTCACCTCTGTCCACGCGTTGTACATGTTGAGAGAATAAAACGTTGGCAGGGGAAGAGGGCAGCAGTGAAGAGAAGTTGAAGGCGGTTCTATGTCAGAGCAAAGTTATGATGGGTTTCTGCCACGACGTACTCCTGTGGCCTTACAGTGTACACTCTACTAGTAGTAAATTTCAGGACCTATGCACACACAAAAAATCATGTGTTTTCTCTCTCCTTCCCTATGCTCCATCTATCCTCCCCTTTCCCCTCGCGCACCGGTCCGGCTGATCTCTCTCCCCTCGTCCACAGCGTGGCGCTGCGCCAATGTGCCTTGGTACGGTGGCTCTATGTCTCTGGCGTGTTCGGCAGCCGCGTGTTGGTGTGGAGTAGGGACGATGAGTACATAGGAAGGAAACCACTTTGGTCCTTAGAGGCACAAAAATTCAAACTTTTTTGGTTTTTGAAATTTTCACTTGCTTCTCAAAAATCGGGAGGGAAGGTTATCCAAAAGATCGGCCAAACATCGGGAGGGAAGGCAATTTTGAACCTGTTTTGAACATTTATCACATTGAATAAACTAAAAACAAAAAACAAATGTTTTACTCATGATGTCCTATCATTTCTTGTGCACCACGTGCCATGAAAACTGTAATCATGGGATTAGATAAGTTTTGGAAAAATAGCTTCACAATACTGTCCTACCATGTGTATGGACACTATCGGGTTTATTTCAACCTGAATGACCAAGGTCATCAAGGCCATGTTGACATCATAATTTACAATTTGATAGAGTTCCCACGATAGTTTGGTAGATGGGTGCATCTTGGAGTAGTAAGCATTGTTGCATGTGGGAGTTTCCAACAATTATGAAAAAAAGAATTTCAATTTTCCCAGTGAGGATGGTGATGTTTTTTTGTGAAGAAATTCTAAATAATATGGTTCAGAATGCCACAAACCAATGGTTTCACACATACAGTAGTTGATCATGGTTCCTATCTAACTTCGGCTAAAAGTTTACATATTACGATGGGTCATGACACGTGGTACTAGTACACATACTACTACGTAGTAGATTTTCTCTCTCCTTCGCCCCCATCTCACCATCCATCTACTATCCTCTCCATTTCTCCTTCCTTCCTGTGTAAGCTTTCACGCAATGATTATACTTCTAGTCTGAGATGCAGCGGTGCAGAAAAAGATGAGGCCCACACCATACCACCATCAATCAAGTTTGGTGACGCAACTTTGTGAAGAGTATATGTATACTAGTAGTACTGTAGCTAGATAAGTATGTACTACTATAGACACTTAATTTTTAACGGAGGAAGTAAGATACACCGAGTAATTCAGCAAGATCTGCATGATTCTCTTCATTTTTGGATAAATCAGGGCACCTCCTGAATTCTCTGGGCCGAGAAAGATCAAGAATTGACAAGTCTGGTATAATCTTTTTTTTGTTGACGGGACGAGTCTGGTATAATCTATTTATGGTATTTTGGGATAGTTTTCAGGGTATTAACACAAGCATGACTATAAATAGACATTATAAATTGCAATAATATGCACCCCTACTTTCACCCAGAACACCCAACCCATTGTTGCTTAGAACTCGATCTCTCTCTATTTCCATCCAAAATGGCGTATGACAACTCTCTCCAGAACACGTCGATTAACCTGACAAATGGGAAAGGCCCCGAAACTCCACCTGGAAGCCCAGACTCAATCGACAGGCCATGGTTGTGGCCGCTGTCTAACTCCTCTGATGAAGAAGATAGCCACTGGCAGCGCTTTTTCGAAGGGACACCACCACCAACACCGAGCGGCTCTGATAAGACGGAAGATAAGACTGAGGAAGAGGAGGAGTCTAAGGTCGACCTTGAGGAGGAGGCCGAAGACAACGACAAGGAGGAGGACGAGGACGATGATGGGGAGGAGGCCGAGGATGA
The DNA here is from genome assembly GCA_910589775.1 of Avena eriantha. Lineage (NCBI taxonomy): Eukaryota > Viridiplantae > Streptophyta > Magnoliopsida > Poales > Poaceae > Avena > Avena eriantha. The sequence continues at coordinate 173,544,311 of OU342741.1, read as the reverse complement.
CGACGAGGAGGTCTCTTCCTGCCTCCTACCGAAGAAGCGTGCCCGAGTGCAAAATTAAATGGCGTCCAGAGAAGAGGCGGGCAGTGTACTATATCTCGTTCTATGAAGCATCTTGGCTTTGGTAAATAATGTTGTCAATGAGAATTCCGAACTTTTAGGAAAATGCTTTTCAATTTCCAAGTGATAGGATTTGTTTTTAGTAATTAAGTACGTCCGAATAATTTGTCTTAGAGTGCACTCACTGTATTCTAGCAAAAATATAGATAATTTCCACCACATGTTAGTACTATATGAAAATACTTATTTCAATGTGTCATGATACATAGTTTTTTTGCAGGAGGGGGGTGCTAATGGTACATAGTGGAAACTTAAATGGTGTCCTCTTATATTTGTGCTTGTTTGGACGGAAACTACAAACATGGATTTGGACAACTTTCGAAAAACTTGCTACACAATATGGTCATAACCATATATGAACATTGTTCACATTTTAAGCCAAGTTACCAATGCCAAGGTCATATCTACATCACCCGTCCCATTTATTGGGATAAATTAAAGAAAAGTAAAGAAAACAATAAAAAATGTTAAGCACTTATGTATGGTGTCCTCTTCCGTAAATGATAAACATGAATTTTGACAAGGTTTAAAAACACTTCTTTACAATATGACCAGCGATGTGTTAACATATACTTGGGTTTCAAGTTAAATAATGACAAAGGTCCTGTCCATTTCGGGTAGACATGGTGCATCTTGGCATGGCATACTAATGTTGTTAATTGGACTTTTCAACTTTTATCTATAGAATTTTGTTAAATTATTTTAGAACTGCCACATATAATTATTTTTTAAAGAAAAGGCAAAGTGTATGGCTCTGAATGCCACAACACACTAAATTTCACACAAAATAGAGTATGTTTCATGGTTAACGAGTTTCATGAATTTTCAGGCCTTCTAGCAAATTTCGCATAATTAAATGTCATTTTGTCAATAAAATCAAAGTAGGTAAATTTTGAACTACAAGTGCGTGATAGGTTGTTTGTAAATTTGTCAGAAATTCATATAGTACTAATTATTGTACCCACGTAGTCATACTGAAAACCGACTATTGTTTTGAAAGATACAACTCCTTTGTATGAATTTTCATGCTGACACATATGACCATGTTTCAAAAAAGTGAAAGAAAATAAGGAAACATGCACACAGCCTTTTAGTAGTACTCCTATTAAAAAGTCATACTTGTAAAACAGTAAAGACGGTGCTATTAAAGTTTCAATACAAGGGACCTGGGCACCTTCACCGGCCCTCCACAATTAACATTTCTTCCTCTTAGACTTTGCAGCTATGGCTCCGAAGACCGGAGCTCCCCATGGGAAGAAGAAGACCCAGGTGGCAGCGACAAAGGCCATGGAGAAAAAGAAGTCATGTCGCCGGCTTCCGAATCCTGCTCTGGCCACTCCAAGTCACAGTCTCGCACCAGGCAGCCGTAGGAAGAAGCAGGTGTCGAGGTCCGTCAAGGCCGGGCTGCATTTCCCTGTCAGCCGGATTGGGCGCTACCTCAAGGAGGGTCGGTACTCCCAGCGCTTAGGCTTCAGAGATCCCGTCTACCTCACAGACGTTCTCGAGTACCTCACCGCCGAGGTGCTGGAGCTTGTCGGGCAAGCCGCGAAGGACAGCAAGAAGATCTGCATCATTCCGAGACACGTGATGCTCGGCATCATGCGTGACGAGGAGCTCAACAAGCTGTTGGTCGGTGTTACCATCACGCACAGCGGCGTGCTGCCCAGCATCCACGAGTCCCTACTTGGCGATGGTATCACGGAGGATGCAGCCAAATTGCCCGCGGAGGATGCTGTCAAGTCACCTAAGAAGACCGCGGAGCCCCCCTAGAAGTTGTTAAGTTGTACTACTACTACTTCGTATATGTTTGTGTTTGCTCTGTTTGCAGTTTGGTTAATCGTCAGTGTCAATGTAATATTTAGATCTCTGATGCTAAGAAAAAGCTTGTGAGGGTTCTAAAAAAATGCGGTTTTTCTAATCTTATCCTATACTCCATTTATTTAATACTCCCTCTGTTTAGAAATATAAGACGTTTTAGCTTTGTGAAATGAATGTATCTAGACGCTTTTTAGTGTATAGGTTCAGTCTAAACCTCTACGAACCCATACACTAAAAGACATCTAGATACATTCGATTCACCAAGCTAAAACATCTTATATTTCTAAACTGAGGGAGTATTACTCAGCATATTAGGTTTAGTCAAAGTCAGCCGTTACAAACTTTGAACAACTATATACAGTATTAAATAGTATACTCATTGAAAAAAAATCAATATACAGTAAACAATATCGTCGGTGTGAGTTTTGAACTATCAGGAAGAACATTCAATTCTCAATTTTCTGAGAGATGACGAGCGAGGTTGTTATTTTTCATCAAGAAAGTCCAAAGAATATGGATTTGAATGCCACAATCCAGGTTTTTAGACATATATATAGTGGACCGACATGTTGTACTGACGATACCCATGTTTTATGTGCTTTCAAAATTCCTATCTAACTCTGCCAACTTGAATGACTTTATCCCGATTTATCGAAATTATATTAGGTCGAATTTGAACTACAAGTAAATTGTAGGTTGAAAGTTTCATGAAAAAGCTTTTGGAGGTACCCTTCGGGGGAGGGGCGAATTAATATATTAGAAACCACTATGAGCATTGATGATAGGTTCAACTTCTTTCTAAGATTTTGTATCTTGACAATTTAACAAAATTAAGTCAGAATTGAGCTACATGTAAGCGCGATAGATTGCTCTTGAATTAAATATCTTTTCAGAGGTAGATGGGTGCATCTTCTTGTAGTAAACAATCTCATCGGTGTGAGTTTCCAATTATCAGGAAAGACCATTCTCAATTTTCTGAGTGATGTCAAGATTATTCTCTCTCGTAAAGGAAGTTCGAAGAATATCGATCTAAATGCTAGAAGCCAAGTTTTCACACACATATATATAGTGGACCAACACATTGTACTTATGATTTCCTGTGTTTTATGAATTCTCAAACTCGCTACCTAACTTCGCCCACTTGAATGACCTTATGTTCATTTATCAAAATTAGGTCAAATTTGAACTACTACAAGCAAATTGTAGGTTACTGTGAAAGTTTTACGAAAAAGCTTTTGAAGGTACCCATCGGGGGGTCACAATTAATATATGAGAAACCATCCAACAAGATTTTTGATGACAAATTCAACTTGTTGCTAAGATTTTGCATCTTGCCAGTTTAACAAAACTAGGCCAAACTTTAGCTACAAGTAAGTGCAATGGATTCCTCTTGATTTAAAAGTATTTATGGAGGTAGATATAGGTGCATCTTCTTGTAGTAGACAATGCCGCCTGTGTGAGTTTCCAACTATCTTAGGAAAGAACATTCTTAATTTTTTTGAGTGATTACTAGATTTTTCTTTCCCCTAAAGAAAGTCCAGAGACTATGGATCTCAATGCCACAAGCCAAGTTTTCACACATATATAGTGGACCAACACGATGCACTTACGTTTTCCCATGTTTTATCAGTTCTCAAATTTCCTAGCTAACTTCACCCACTTGAATGATTTTATGTCGATTTATCGAAATTAGGTAAAATTTGGACTACTATAGGTCAATTGTAGGTTGCTTTGAAAGTTTTACGAAAAAGCTCTTAGAGGTACCCATCGGGGGGAAGGGTCAATTAATATATATCAGAAACCACCGAGAGTTTTGACGATAGGTTCATCTTCTTGCTAAGATTTTGCATCCTAACTATTTAATGAAATTAGGTCAAACTTTGCTCATTGTTTCATGAAATTAGGTCAAACTTTGCTAACCCATTAACTTTAAACATTGACCGTTGGATCAAGACTAGCAAATCCAAACATTGCTAACCGATGGATATTCTTTTCCATTCTTAGCATCTAGAAAGATTCTATTGATAGTCTTTAGCACGATGAACACTAGTATGCGCAAACCTCAAAACACACAGTACTTCATTATTACTCGGTTTCAGGGTCCTTGTGCCAAATGCACGGACTTGGATGGAATTTTCATTTTTTTATGAGGTCATTGATGTAACTTGTACTTACACCGACCACTCGAGCACCTCACTCTTACGAGACCTACCATTAGATCGGCAATTTGTAGTACTTATTATCTTTATCTTGTCTCTTATCTCTTACAATACCATATATACCATCACTAGATACTGTTGGGATTAACTTATTTTGAACATTGACCGTTGGATCTCAAGACTTGAAAATCTAAACATTGCTAACTGTTGGATCTTCTTTTCCATTCTTAGCATCTAGAAAGATTCTACTGATAGTCCTTAGCATGATGAACGCTAGTATGCGCAAACCTCAAAACACACAGTATTTCATTACTTGGTTTCAGGATCCTTGTGATAAATGCATGGAATTAGATGCAATTTAAATTTTTTATGAGGTCCTTGATGTAAATTATAATTCTACCCGCCGTGTTAACTCTCAGCCACCTCGCTCTTACGAGACCTACCATTAGATCAGCCATTCGCAGTACTTTTTATCTTATCTTTTATCTTGTCTCATATCTCTTACAATACCATGCCACTATATAGTGTAGGGATTAACTTTGAACATATTAACCGTTGGATCAAGACTAGCAACTCCAAACATTGCTAACAGTTGGATCTTTTTTCCATTCTTAGTATCGAGAAAGATTTAATCTATTGATAGTCTTTAGCACGATGAACGCTAGTATGCGCAAACCTAAAAATACACAATATTTCATTGCTAAGTGCCAGGATCCTTGTGCTAAAATGCATGGACTTGGATGCAATTTTCATTTTTACGAGGTTCTTGATGTAACTTGTACTTCCACCGACCGTGTTAACTCTCAATCACCTCACTCCTACGAGACCTACCATTAGATCAGCCATTCACATTACTTCTTATCTTACCTCTATCTTGTCTCTTATCTTTTACAATACCATGCATACCACCACTAAATAGTGTAGGGATTAACTTATTTGAACATTCACTTCTAGAAAATAGCTAATCCGTGGCGCACCTATTTTCCCCTTTCGTGGCGCACTAGGGGTGCGCCACGACTTCTACGCTACGGCTAAAAAGTGCCCGTAGCGCACTGCCAGGTGCGTTACAGGTATCTCGACATAGTAGTGGCGCACAACGCAGTGTGCTACCACTGTTTTTCCTATGGCGCATGACAAGTGCGTTGAGAGTATGTAGTTAGTAGTAGCGCACTGCCTGGTGCGCCACTACGGTTATTCCTGTGGCGCATGACATAGTGCGCTACTCCAGGTGCGCCACCAACATGGTGCGCCACTAACAACGTATATGTGCGCCATGACTTAGATTTTCAAAAAACAAAACAAAAATACTCAATACAGATGATATTCAATACATATTATATACAATACAGCTGATATACACAGATATATAGTACAAAAATAAATACACAGATATACAATAGAGAAATAAATACACAGACAAGATAGAATCAAATACATATAGATAAGTCACAGACATAAATACATAGTATAAGTTATATTATTTTGATCAAGTTACAAAGTAGCTAGTGATGACATGAATACATGTCTCAACCAAGTTAGAGCTCGCGGAACCTCGCCTAGACATCTAAAGTAGGAACATGCATGATAGACAACCAAGGACGATAACCATCACCGCGACGGAGGTATAGGTCTTCATCCGGTTCCTCGTCCTAACTCCCGCTAGATAGCGCGCGTATCTAGCTTCCGCCTCTGCCATAGTATTGTACCCTTTGTAGCTATTGCCGCTGAAACGGTGCACCTGTCTCCGGCAGTCTTCCCAATCATCATAGACTCCAGGAACCCATCCCTTGTACACAACGTACCACGGCATCTAAAAGTTGGCAATAATAATTAAATGATGGTGAAAAAACAAGTAAAAGTCGCATATAAAGATATACTTATCAAATAAGGTAACAAAGTAAGCAAAAAATACCAAGTAGTAGCATGTACATGTCGACACACACAAGTGCACGTGGGGATAAAGAACTACAACTAGACCAACACATCAAGACTTATGGCTCGGCTCAGGGAACGGGAGGTCGCCTTGTTTCGTCATGAACGCCCTATAGTCACCCTGCATCTTTAGGCGATCTACTACGTCACGGTTATTCGGGGGATTGCCTCCGTAGAAGACCCCCCTGAAGTCATGACATCACGGCTGATGATTGCCCCAAACTATTGCTGGATGATATACATCTCTTGTCTAATATCTGAATTATTGATCCTGGCCTTGACTTTGGCCCACCGTTTGAGATGATCTGGCAGCATAGAATTCTGTTGCTCTAGTAGGAACGCCCTCATGTGATGGAGTGCATAGTAGGCTTCCTTCTGACTGCCTGCCCGCTGCTTCACGCAGGGGAATTCCGTCACATGGGTGAAGACGTGCCTGCCAAACTTGAGCTTCTTACGCACAAAGGTGGCGCCTTCCGCTGAGGCATAGCCGGTGAGAGCATCATCCAGAACTTCCTTGATCTTGTCGTAGTTTTTCTTCTTCTCTTGACTCCCTGAGTTGAAATACGTGGCTTGCGAATGTTTCGGCGACAAGCAGATGAGTGTGTAGTGTTGATATCTGCGCAAAACAATTCAAACGGAATGTGTTGGAAAAAGAATGATGAAAATCTAATAAAGCATGTTATGGCGGCGAGTGAATAATGACTTACTCGAGAAAGAAAGGCACGAGAATATATTCCTTTGTCTTGTTCGCCACCAAGATGCCTTGGAGGTACGAGGCCACGAATCGCCGTTCAATGGCGCTTCCCAAGCAGCCATCACGCATGTAGTAGGGGTCCACTATAGCGATGCACGGGGTGTTCTCTCTAATGATCTGAATGGCCAGGCTGAGAGAAAACATGCGTACCATGGTATAGTGCAGCGGATACAGGTGGAACATATTGAAGATGTCATCAAACCGCAGGACGAACAGATCCGCGAGGACATTATCAACGAAGCCCAAGCCTCGTGGCACCTTAACCACGAATACCGGGTGCGAGGGATCTTTCTCTGCAAGAAGGCGTCTCTCTATCGTCAGCACACCGTCATGCACACTCCTCATTTCTGAAGTGGCAAGCCTGAGCAATTTCTTAGTTATCATGGGCTCACCCGCCACATGCATCCTCCACATAATACCCTTTGGTCTTGGTGGCCCGTCCTGAAACATGATCGGATTCGCAGTTGATGCCACCGGCTGGCTCGAGCTGCGAGATTTTCTTTTCCTGGTCTTCTTGCCTTTTGGGAAGTGGGTAGGCACCACAATCTGAGCATCGATCGCCCTATGTAGTGTGTCAGGGCTTAGAACAAAGGGCCGGTTGGATGTATCCGCTGGCTCGGTGAAGGTGCAAGCTGGAGGCGTCTCCTGAGAACCAAAGAGACGTTTGTTGCAAGTGGCTTTCTCTGCGGGGCCACCAGCTGGGTCTTCGTTTAGGTCACCGGGGAAAAGATTAGTGTTGATGAAATCATCGAAGTAATCTTCGTCATCCTCGTTCGGATCCTGCGCCATGGTCATGTCAATATGACCAGCCGAACAATCGCGTGGAGGTGACGGTGTGGAGGTCTTGCCATGGCTTGGCGCTGGCACGACAGGCAGTGTTGTTGTCTATGGGGTGATGGCCCCGGCTGTCCCCAAACGAATCATGCTCTTTGGCCATAGCAGGAATAAGCCGAAGCAACTTCTGAGGATAGCCGACTCTTCTTCATCCTCTCCTGGGGGTTGAATGGGAGGTTCCAGGTCATCGCAGCCCCTTAGCACCCGGATAATTTTAACCCTATGCACGCTATCTGGCATCGGCTTTGAGTGGAACGTGCGGTGCAAGGGTTGAATGATGGTACCCTTGGCAACATCCCTCAACTCGTTGTTCACGAAGCTTAAGAGGGTGCATGGAACATCCATCTGCGAACAACATGTATGGCATTAAAAAGATGCCATAAGAGTAATAAATGGCAAGGCGGTAAAGTATTTGGTTTACCGTGATGGCGTCGAGCTCGGCTAATGTCGAGGCACCGCATACGACGACGGGCGTGCAAGAGACGGAGGGGCTGCTTGATGGCATAGTGCCGGCCGCCGACGTATTCTCCCTATCGGTTGCATTAAGCTCCAGCGCCGCAGTGATGGCAGGGGGAGTCACGAATGCTTCCGGCGCCGCCGTCCTAGCGGGCGGAGTCACCAATGCTTCCGGCGCCGTCGTGCTAGCGGACGGAGTCACGAACACATAATTCACCGAGATCGCCGACGCCGCATTGTTTGAGTGGCTACTGACCATGCTTGGAATCGGGCACGGCCCTTGTTGATCACCTGCACTCCAGTTCGCTATTGACTCCACCAAGGTAGGCAGGATGGAGGTGAGGGTGATTGGCAGGTTGTCTTGGACGATCTGCGGGATCCGCGCCACTTGTTCCTTAAGTTCCTGAACCTCGCGGTTTTCCTCGTCGCTCCTTCCCTCCACACGCGTCCTCGGGTGTGGACCAAAATGATCCACCCAATTCTTAGCCCCGAAGCCGTCCAGATGGCCAGCCGAAGATGGCTTCTTTGTAACCGGCGTGATTTTCTTGGCCCGATTCATCGCCCTGTTAAAAGGGTTATCCCACCGGGTGGCCGCCGTCGACCCGTGGGATGAGGAACCATGGGATCCCTGACTAGCAATTTCCTTGTCCTGCAGAAGAAGTAATGTGAACCGTTTAGAAATTTGACTTGATCGATTATAATGTAATCGACTTGATCCGCGGTAATTAAATTACTTACCGTAAGAACCTCGAAGTCCTTCACCTTAGTTTCCGCGGTGAGTTCTTTAGTTTTGGGGTCCACATGGTAACGAGCCCTGATGAAGTATCGAAGCTGCTTGTTTTCGAATTTCGAAAAGGGGTTAGGTATCCCCTTAGCTCTATACTCGTCGTCCTCCTTATCCCATTTGGGCTCCGCAGCTCTGTAACCACTAGATCCGAGATGGTGGTGACCTATATTCATCTCCTACAATTCCTTTCCCCACTTACTCGAGGCCTTGGCTGCTTCGGAGGTGCACTTGGCCTTGAACTCATGGAATTGATCTTCGGTGATCTGCGGGTCAATCTTCTGGATCTCCTCGAGACTTTTCTCTTGTTTAAATATCTTTTTATTTATCCGGGTTCTCCAGCTGGCCAGGGCAGTGCTCATCCTCGTGAGGGTGGATTTATTTACTTCATTCCCATGATAATCTATGTTCCGATACTGAAGGGGGAACTTGTATCTTGCGTGCAGCTTCTCGAAGAGGAGTGTGCGCAAATGGCCATTATCTTTATGCCGGAGATTCTCGGTGTTGATCGAGATGGTGGTCCGGGTGATAGCCGCCACTTGCCCACCGTACCCTTTGACCACATGGTCAGGCGCCAAAGGAACCCCTTTTGGGCTCACTTCGGTAATTTCCTCTCTGACGGTGCCGACCGTGTTCGGGCGCCTTTCCTTCTTCTTAGGCGGATTACTACCACTTGTTGTGCCCTCGCCGCCATCAGTGGTTTCATCATCCGCCGTTCCTTCGGCCGCTTCTTCTTCCCCCGCGTCTTCCATCTCATCGGCGTCGCTCTCGGAAGGGTTGTATTCTTCATCACCCTCTGTCATTCTTTCTAGCCGCTCGACCTCCTCCCAGAATGACAAGGGTCTGTTTTGAGGTCTCACTTCTCCTTCAGCATTGATACGCTGAGAGAATCTAGCCTCGTCGTTGTCACACATGTTTGCACTAATAAAAGGCAAATAATGGTTAGTAAAGTGCGCGGAAAAATCCGGCATGACCATTTCTCATTTTTGTTAAACTAGGAGTGCCCGATTTCTGCCGAAACGGAAGTTAATCAACATTTCGGCAAAAATCGAGACTCATTTCATACAAGCACCTGCATACGAATACAACTAGGCAGGGTATTTTCCTGTATATAAGCCTAATAGTAGACCTAGAGCACCTGCATATAAGCCTAACAGCAGACCTAGAGCTACACAAAATAATGCATTAGTTCCACTTAGACTTGAATTAGCGGATGCAATGCAGCACTGAGAGATGCATGTTCTACTGAAAGAAAAAAGAAAGATGCAATGCATGTTCCATCTAGATTCAGCAAACTACAGTAGAGCTACTATACATCAATTGTAACAGAATATGAATCAGTATAAAGTGTCTTAAAAATAATAGATCAGCACAGCTACTGTACATCAATTGTAGCTGATGCTAAAATTGCTACTAGTATGTGTGTCCTTGTTGATATTCTGTCACTCTTTGCTAAAGCTAAACTCTTTCGGAGCCTAAAGAGAACTGGCAGTAATGGTTGCTAGGTCTTTTAACGGGGAATGTTCATCTATTGTCACTTCTATTTTTGGGGGTGCCTATAGGGTATATAGTGAGCGAGACATTAACATTATAGTTAAATATGTGAGGCTGTCAAATGATAAATGAGGTTAGATTTGTGAACAAACTAACTTAACTATGAGTGCAATTAATATTATATTACAATCTGCCAAAAAGAACTTCTATATTGTCATGCATAAAGAAAAAGAATGCCCTCATCATGTTATAGTTAGATTATATATAATCCTAAAGCACTTCATTGTTCTATTCGGAGATCGAAATTGTTTTGCAATTCTCCCCTTTATAATAAACCTTTATCGATCATCCACTATATGAACCTGGTTTGAAGTAGTAATTAGTATCCCGTTCTACCTTTTTGTATTTACAGGAAGTCTAACTTGCACACTTCCTTGTTCTAGAAGTATCACTGATATAGCTTTTTATGATATGATATATAATATTGCATTATATGATCATACAAACAAAACTTTGTTTTGATACGTTGATATATTGATCTGCAGTTCTGTCTCTCTGTGATGCCATGATTCGAGTGGATGGAGCCAGTTGTGGACGCGAACATGAAAGTGTAGCGCACTAATTGAACCAATCTAACACCAATAGCATAAAAATTTGACAACATAACAGTGTAGCGCACTACTTGACTACATTGCAAATGTGGGTGTAAAGAGATTCAGTTCCCATCATCAGAAGTTGTCACATTTATACCCTGACTTACTAAGATAAATAGACTGCTAAGCTGAATTTTATTTGATCCAGAGTGCTTATCCCAATTCAGGAGAGAGAATGCCCATGAAATCTTGCAATCACCAGGTAGAACAGCTTATCAAATCAATCAATCAATCACTAGAGAGAATGCCCATGAAATATTTCAATTCAAAATGAAGTACACGGCAGAAACAAAACAATCAATCTACTGCAGCCTATCAAATCAATGAGTAGTATTTTCAAGTTGAAGAGGGGGACGACATGCTTGACAGGGAGCCTGTCAAGTAGCATCTCGAGCTCAAGGGAGACGTCGTCGAGCCCCACCACGAGTTCATGTGCTCAGAGGAGGAAACCCTAGAGAGGGGAGAGAGGGAGAGAGGGGAGAGGGGACGCTCACCTCAAAGACGACGACGATGAAGAGCGTGCGGACGATGATGAAGAGTACGGACGGAGCTCCTCCACGGACGCGCGGCGGCCTCCTCTCCTCCTCCTCCTCGGACGCGGCGGCCTCCTCTCCTCCTCCACGGACGTGGTGGACTCCTCTCCTCCTCCTCGGACACGGCGGCCTCCTCACCTCCTCCACGGACGCGGCAGCCTCCTCTCCTCCTCCTCGGCAGGCAGCAGGCGAGCGGCGGAGGCGGCAGATCGAGCGGCAGAGGATAGATGGGAGATGGGAGATGACCGTGCGCAGCACAGACCACTTGTCATGACACTTAGCCATAGCGCACTAGGTAAGGGTGCGCTACGGCTAAGTGTCGTGTCAAGTCAAACAAAAGGCTGCTGCCCCGTTAGTTGACACTATAACTTGCATATCCCACTAGTTCCGCGCTAGCTATGTACGCTCACTAAACCTGGAGCACCCAGGTTCGAACCCTGGTGCCCCCATTATTTGTTTTTATTTTAAAACTACTTTAAAATGTTAAAAAATATCCCAAAAATTATGTAAACTATATAAAATATATGTTATATGATTTATATGACAAAAATGGTATATATATATCATCAAAAGTGGTACAAAAGTGATTCAAAGTAGAAAGAAATTAAATAATAATGTGTCCATTAATAATATGCCATCCATATGCATCAATACAATCGTTTTTGAGCTAGCGTTTTACAATCTTTTTTCCCTTCTTTGTCGCGGTTGAATAATTTAGCCCTGGCACTTTTATGTTTCTTCGCTCGAACGGGCTACCTTTTTTGGGTAAGGTTGTCCTTTTTCTTCTTGTGATGTATGTTTTTCATCGTAGTCGTCGTCATCTTCAATCTTTGGATCACCGTATTGGTCGAAGTCTTGCTCGTTGGTGACTCCATCCATTCCGATGATGTTTCTTTTTCCTCTCCTCACAACAACACGGCTAGGCTTTGTCGGGTCAGTAATAAAAAAACATTGGTCCACTTTGCTAGCCAGTACCCACGGTTCATTTTTCGCGGCGACGTGCGCACCGGCGGCCTTGGATTTGGTTGCTTCGGGTATTAACATGGTTGTGAAATACCAGTCTTCTCTTTCGACGCTCTTGGCCAATCTGACACGGAACATCGGCACCTTTTCTCCACAGTAGTCGAGCTCCTAGATCTCCTCGATCCTTCCGTAAAATCTTTCCTTCACGTTGTCATCGGTGTAGAATTCCGATGTTACGCCTGAGTTCTGATAGTCACACTTGTCCTTTTCCTCCGTGTAGAATGTGTAGCCGTTGATATCATACGCCTGATAGGTCACTAGGTTGTGCATGGGTCCCTGCGACAAGGTGAATATGATGTTTTCCTCCGCAGAATGCGATTGCGGGGGATTATCTAGGAGCGTCTACCTAAACCAGCGCGTGAAATTTGAGTTGTGCTCTTTGATTATTTCTCCCTGTGTCCTCTATATGCCCCGATCACTATACTTATTCTCGATTGACCTTTTGTGCTTTTGTACCCAAGGATCGACCAGTTCTAAATGTTCTAGCACGACTAGGTTTGCTCTATCAAAGTCTGCGCGTCGACAATCGTAGTCTGCATGCAGTACGCGACGACCCTCTCGGTGACCCGATCCATCGAGCTTGCCAAGGTGCCTATTGACGGGAAGACCGACAGGGTTCTCGATGCCTAGATAATTCGTGCAGAAAGAGATACACTCTTCAGCTAGAAAGCCCTTGGCTATGATTCCATCTAGACGGGACCTATTGCGAACGTATCCTTTGATGTGTCAGTTCATCCTTTCGAACGGCATCATGCTGCGGAGGAACATCGGCCCGAGTTGGATGATATCCTCCACGATATGGACCAGCAGATGCACCATAATGTCGAAGAATGCGGGCGGGAAGTAGATCTCGAGCTCGCATAGTATCACCACGATCTCCTCTTGTAGCCTCCCGAGCTGTTTCACGCCAATTGACTTTCGAGAGACGACATCGAAAAACTTGCAGAGCCCAAACAATGTTTCTCGGACATGCTCGTCCATTATACCTCATAGTGCAACCGGAAGTATCTGCGTCATTAGCACGGCACAGTCGTGAGACTTCATCCCACTAAACCTCTGCTTAGCCTCATCTAGGTACCTGCTTATCTTGCCAGTGTAGCCGTAAGGAAATTTGACTCCTAGAAGGCACTTGAAAAACTCTTTGATCTCATCCTGGCTTAGTGTGAAGCACGAAGGGGGGCAGTAATATTCGTTCTTCTTGACCTTTTTACCCTTTCAACGACCTTGTGTCGCCTCCGACTGATGATCATCGTCATCTTCCTGATCATCAGGAGTAGGGCGTCCTCCGTGAAGATCCTTCCGGATGCCCATGAATATCAAGTCATTCCTTGCTTTAGGACCATCTTTCGTCCTATCTGGCATGTTGATTAGGGTGGCGACTAGACTCTCGCACACGTTCTTCGTGATATGCATGATGTCAAGGCTATGAGGCGTGCGGAGAAACTTCCAGTATGGCAACTCCCAGAAAATAGACCTTGTTTTCCATACCTTCATCAACGGCTTGTCTTGCTGCCTCTTTCGCTTCTTTCCCGGTTTAGGACACTCTTTCCGGTTTTTCAACATTTCATCCACTTCTTCACTGCTCCTCCGCTCTGGGATTCCTCGGATTTTCCATTGAATAGATCTCCACGTTTTCTCCATGCATCATTCTTTCCAAGCCACCTTCGGTGCCCCATGAACACAGTTTTCGAAGACCCTGGATCTTTCTCTAGTTGGAGATAGGTCGTGTTATCCATGCACCTAACGCATGCGTAGAATCCATGGATAACCTACCTCGAGAAATATCCGCAACCTGGATAGTCTTGCACCGTAGTGACCAACGCGGCTCTCATAGTGAAATAATCTTGTGCGACAGCGTCATACGTATTGGCTCCAGATTCCCATAACATGGCTAGCTCCTCTTTCAACAGCCCGAGATATAGATTGATGTCAGTACCAGGTTTTTTTGGCCCTTGAATTAGCATACTCATTTGTATGTACTTCTTTTTCATGCACAACCAGGGAGGGAGGTTGTACATCCATACAAACACGGGCCAAGTGATGTGTGTGCTGCTCTGGCTACCGAACGGATTGAGTCCATCGGTGCTTGCACCTAGCCTGATGTTTCTCAAATCTCCACCGAATTCTAGGAATTCGAGGGCTAATGCTTTCCACTGGCTACCATCTGAAGGGTGCGTCAGCAGCTCGTCCTTTTCAGGGTCATCGTCATCTGTTGGCTTCTTTGTTTCCGCATGCCAGCACATGAGATTTGCTTCCTTAGGGTCTACGAAATAGCGCTGCAGACGAGGAGTGATAGGAAAGTACCATACCACTTTTTGAGGAGCTTTCTTCCCTTTCTTGTATCGACTAACGCCGCACACCGGGAATGTGGTTTTCTCCGCGTCCTCGCCCCGATAATGATGCAATCGTTGATACAGACGTGGTATCTAATGTGCGGTAGATCAAGAGGACACACGATTTTCTTGGCATCCTCGATACTAGTTGGACACGTGTTCCCCTCCGGGAGACGATCGTGCCAGAATGCCATCATATCGTCGAAGCTTGCGTCGGTCCATTTGTGTTTCGCCTTCATCTCCATAGCCTTGAGTGTTACATTCAACCGGGTATCATCGGGCTTGCATCCTTCATACAATGGAGTAACCGCGTCTTTCTCAAGTTGCGCAAGCTTGGCTTTCTCTCTAGCGGCAGCCCTGGCGTTACTCATTTTCTTGAGAAGTAGTTCTTGAACATAAGGGTCCCGCACCTAGCCTGACGCTACTCCGGCATCTAGATCATCATCATCCTGATCTGCTTCCGCACCTTCACCATCTTCAGGAGACTCTTCTTCATCTCGCCCGTCCTTGCCGTGATCATGATCATGTTGCCCGCCTTCCTCATTTTCCGCCGCCCCATTTATGGCCTCATCATCTTCGTCATCACTTATCCACCGAGTGTAGCCATCCATGAAACCATGGCGGAGCAGGTGAGCCTGCAGATTTCCGGAATTTGGGTCAATCAACCAATTGAGTTTGCATCTTCTGCACGGACATCTTATCTCCGTCATGTTATTTCATATCATGTCGGCCGTCGCGCATTTCAAAAATCTAGCCACAATTCCTTCGCTCATTATGCGGACCATGGTTGCCTGCGCGGTGTACAAGGTAGAATTAGAAGTTTATTACAACCACAGAACCAATGCATGCATGCAATGGTCGATGGAAAATTTCGGCATGACCTCCTAATATTAGGACCTTTGCGAAATGCCAAAGTCTTGCCAAAATGGAAATGAATCAACATTTTGGCAAAACAATGCCAATTTATGAGAGAGAATACAATGCATGCTCTCTAAGCACATGAGAGCATCGATCCTCTCCATAGATATGTGACCATATATCATCCATACACATAAACACATCCTCTTACATAGACAACTTAGCAAGATGAGAGACCGAGAAGATCTCGAAGGAGAGGTAAGAGACCGAGAGATGGTGGCCGAAAGGAGAGCTTTCCTCTATTATGTATGTAGCATCCAACGTAAGTTTTACATGCTACAAATGGTGAAAGAGTGGAGAAATTGAGGTGGAAGGAGGTGGGGGCGAGATCTAAGGAGGAAGGAGGGGAAAGTGAAGTGTGAGATGGTGAGATCTAGTCAAATGTGCAAAGGTGATATCTGCCAAAAGGAAGTAGCAGAATGCACATCCGTGGTGCACATGGGGGGGTGCGCCACAAGAGTAAAGAACATCCGTGGCGCACTTACCGGCAGTGCGCCACAGACGTGTTTTCCCAGTTAACAGTACGGGTGGCCCGATCTTGCTTGTAGCGTGCGGAGGCCATGTGTGCCACAACTACCGGCCACACCTGTAGCGCACTTCACAGGGGTGCGCTACGGCTATGTGGTCTACGACCGATAGGGGCCTGGCCCACACACGACCATGGCGCACTAAACGCATGTGCGCCACTATTATGGTAGATAGCCGTAGGGCACCTGTGTCTAGTGCGCCACGCCTATTTTAGCCGTGGGGCACCACTAGCACGTGCGCCACGGATGTGCATATTACCTATAGCCATTTTCCTGGTAGTGATTGACCGTTGGATCAACACTGGCAAATCCAAACATTGCTAACTGTTGGATCTTATTTTCCATTCTTAGCATCTAGAAATATTCTACTGATAGTCTTTAGCACGATGAACACTGTATGCGCAAACCTCAAAACACATAGTACTTCATTACTCGATTTAAGGGTCCTTGTGCTAAATGCATAGACTTGTTGGATGCAATTTTCATTTTTTGCGAGGTCCTTAATGTAACTTGTACTTACACTGATCGTGTTAACTCTCAAGCACCTCGCTCTTATAAGACCTACCATTAGATCGTCCATTCGTAGTACTTCTATCTTATCTTTATCTTGTCTCTTATCTCTTACAATATATACCATACCACTACATATAGTGTAGATATTAACTTTGAACATTAATAGTTGGATCAAGACTGGCAAATCCAAACATTGATAACTGTTGGATCTTCTTTTCCACTCTAGCATCTAGGTCTGTACTCCCTCGCTCCGTCCCAAGATATAAGGCGCCTAAGTATTGGTCAAAAGTCAAACCTTATTAACTTTGACCAAATATTTAGAAAAAAATATCTACATCTACAATATTGAATGGACACATTAATAAAATATACTTTACGGTGAATCTATTGATATTAATTTAGTATTCTCAATTTTTATATTTTTGTGTATGATCATGGTCAAACTTAAAAATGTTGACTTTTGACTAATCCTTAGGCGCCTTATATTTTGGTGGAGGGAGTACTATTCAACACGAATCCAGTTGCTCTGAACCATTGGATCTAATAGCCCAAAGGTCATGATTAGTGCTATGGATCCAATTCAAAACTGCTCCACTATAGTAGTATAAGTAGAGAGAATACAGTCTACTGTGCTATGAAATTTTGGGGGTGGTGACATGATGGTTCTAGAACATGCATGGTGGAGTTTGCTCTAGGTACTATTCAACACAAATCCAGCTTCTCTTAACCATTGGATCCAACAGCCCAACGGTCAGCATTGGTGTTATGGATACAATTCAAAACTTCTCCACTATAGTAGTAGAGATAGAGATATCTTATCTTATGACTATATAGTGTACGAATAACTTTGAATACTGGCCGTTGGATCAAGACTCGTGAATCCCAACATTTCTAGCCGTTGGATCTTCTTTTCCATCTAGCATCCAGAAGATTCTATTGATAGGCTTCAGCATAATAAATGTTATGCACAAACCTCAAAACACACTTCTCCATCATACTAGAATCTTCTCCCTCGTAGTTAATAATCGTTGACTTCTACATGATCTTATCTTATCTTATCTTACCACTATATAGTGTACGGATAACTTTGAATGTTGACCGTTGGATCAAGACTCGTGAATCCCAGCATTTCTAGCCGTTGGATCTTCTTTTCCATTCTAGCATCTAGAAGATTCTATTGATAGTCTTGCACACAATGAATGCACTATGCATAAACCTCTCAAAATACACTTCTCCATCATACTAGAATATTCTCCCTCGTTTCTCTAGATCATGTTACCAAAAATTTCAAGTATTAGGTAGCTAATAATCTTTGACTTCTACACATGATGATACAAAGTACAAGGACCAAATATACACCCATACTTTATAGATGTTGATCAAATTTATAATTTTTGTGCTTTACCAATTATAATTTTGTATAGTGATGATACGTCATACATTTACTATCTGAGCCTTATTAAGGTGTGTTTTTTACACAATGTGGGAGTAGTATATTTCTTTCCTTAGACATATGGTTACCTCTGTCCATGCGATATACATGCTGAGAGAATAAAACGTTGGCAGAGGAAGAGGGCATCAGCAAAGAGAAGTTGAAGGCGATTCCATGTCAGAGCAAAGTTATGATGGGTTTCTGACACGAGGTACTCCTGCGGCCTTACAGTGTACACTCTACTAGTACAGTAGTAATTTTCAGGACCTATGCACGTAAAACAAATCGTGTGTTTTCTCTCTCCTTCCCTATGCTCCATCTCTCCTCCCCTTTCCCTTACGCACCTGTCCGGCTGATCTCTCTCCCCTCGTCCACAGCGTGGTGATGGCTCAAAATATATCGAGCTCGTTGGGAACCCTAAGAGGAAGGTATGATGAGCACATCACCAAGTTTTCCCTCAGTTATGAAACCAAGGTTATCGAACCAGTAGGAGCAAGAAAAAAACCGCAAGGTGTTGTCTCCAACTTGGAATCCTGCACAACACAACCATAGAACTTTACCCCAACTTACAGTAAGGTTGTCAATCTCACCGGTTTTGCTGAAACAACGGATTGAACGTATTGTCTGGAAGATAGTAATTTTTGGCATAAAGTAAACAGTAAACAGTAAGTAGTAGATGGTAGATTGATGGTAAAAGAATGGACCCGGGTCCATAGTTCACTAGAGGCGATTCTCCTTAAGATAGATGACATGTTGGGTGAACAAATTACAGTGGGGAAATTGACAGACACCGAGAAAGCATCATGCATATACTAATCATCTTGACTCCTATGAGATTTGATTGGGCATTACAACATTATACATAGACCGTAATCCAACTGCATCTATGACTAATAATCCACCTCAGGTTATCATCCGAACCCCCTCCATTATTAAGTTGCAAGCAACAGATAACTGCATTAAGCGAAGTGTGTAAAGTAAACAATACGCTTGTCCCATGGACAAAGGATTGTTGTTTTCCCCCTAGTAGCAACAACACATCTAGTACCTTAGAGATTCCTGTCACTTCCCTAGATTAATAGAGGCATGAACCCACTATCGAGCATAAATACTCCCTCTTGGAGTTGCTAGCATCTACTTGGCCAAGATAGCTACTAACAACGGAAAACACGCAAGATCACAAATAACATAGACATGATAGAATCAATAATCAATCTGAAATAGCATCTCAATATCCATCGGATCGCGCCAAACACAACATGTAAGATTACAAATAGATGATTTTTATCATGAACGGAGCTCACAAGATCTCTCCCGATCTAGGGATGGAGATGGCGGCGGCTACAGATTCTTTCGTGGAATTTTGATCGGGTACTTAGGGTTTTTGTCCCGGGAGTCTTTTATAGGCGGAAGGGCTAGGTAGGTGGAGTACCAGGGGCCCACACCAGGTGGCGGCACGCCTAGGGCTGGCTGCACCACGCTAGGGTGTGGCCGCCCTGGTGCCCCTCTTCGTCTCCCCTCCGGACTCCATGTTGTTTCGGGTAAAATATTGACTTTCGCTTTTGTCCGGTCCAATTCCGAGAATATTTCCTTACTAGATTTTCTGAAACCAAAAACAATAGAAAACAGGCAACTGGCACTGTGGCAACTTGTTAATAGGTTAGTTCCAGAAAATGTGTAAAAATACTCCAAAGTGTGGACAAAACATAAGAAAGTAGATATAAAACAAGCATGGAACATCAAAAATTATAGATACGTTTATGACGTATCAACATCCCCAAGCTTAACTCCTGCTCATCCTCGAGTAGGCAAGTGACAAAGAAAAGAATAATTTTTGAGGTGACATGCACCATCACAATATTGATCAAGGTATTTGTAATACATTGATAGCTGGGATCATAGTACTTTAACATAGTGATACATTGCAAATGTATCTATAATTTTTGATGTTCCATGCTTGGTTTTATCCACATTCTTGTGTTTTTTCCACACTTTGGAGTACTTTTCATATGATTTCTTGGACTAACCTATTAACAAGAGCCACAGTGCCAGCTACCTGTTTTCTGCTGTTTTTGGTTCTAGGAAGTCAGAAAATGAATATTCTCAGAATTAGACAGGACAAAAGCCAAAGTGCCTATTTTTCCGGAAGTCATCAGATGCCAGAATATGAGACAGAGAGGAGTCAGGGGCCACCACACCACCTGGCCGTGCGGGCCAGGCCTGGCCACGCCAGGGGGTGGTGTGGCCAGCCCAGGCACCCCCTCGGCCTCTCCTTCCGCCTATAAGATGCCCTCGGGACGAAAACCCTAAGTACCCGATCAAAAATCCACGAAATAGTCTGTAGCCGCCGTCATCTCCATCCCTAGATTGGGAGGGATCTGAAGCTCTTCTCGGCACCCTGCCGGAGAGGGTAATTCACCCTGGAGGCCTTCTTCATCACCATGCAAGCCTCCGGTGTGATGCGTGAGTAGTTCATCCTTGGACTACGGATCCATGTAGTAGCTAGATGGCTGCTTCTCCTCCTTTGTTGTTGGGGATATACTTTCCGGGTATCCTCACAGTTCCTCACTAACCAGGGTGGCCCACTTCGGGTTAGAGCTTTGCTTCACGGGCGGCCCAGTTAGAGAGAGAAGACGGAGTCCAATCCAGCTACGGGAAGGCCCAGAAGACTTACCAACTTAGGCCTATAATGTTACTTGTAGTTCAAGATGTACTCTGTGACCAACTCTTAGTCGTAGCCGGATTCATCTCTCCTATAAACCCTAGGCCGGATATCTATATAAGCCGTCCTAGGGAGAGTCTTTAGGGCACCAGATAACACCCAATACTTTAGACCCTCAACTCGCACAGGCGATACCATTGTAACCCATATTCCGGCTTTGCCGTATTACTGGATTGCTAGCAGGAGTAGGGTCTGTCCAAAGCCGGCGGATTCGAACCTGGGTAAACTTGTGTGCTCACCGTCCCGGAACACCATACGTCTCACACCCCTCTCTTCTACACGCCTCGAGGACCCCCTCATGGCGTACTTGTCCTCAATCCGACGACAGTTGGCGCCCACCGTGGGGCAAGTGAGCTTCGGATCTGCGTTCCGAGCGGAATCTGCAAGAATCGAAATCGGCGAAACCATCGCCGTCGGTCGCATCCTCTACGCCAGCGACGTCCCTCTCATCGTTCTCGACGAGACTTGGATTCCGGCTAGGGAGGCCGTGACTGCCTATACTATCATGTCTTTTGGCGAGATCGATGTTTACATCGGTTTCGCTGAACCTGCCCAACCCACCCCAGCGGTGATGATAGAGGCAGAAGAATCTTCTGGGTCCCCTTTGTCCGCGGAGGCGGCAGAGTTCCGGATCTCAGAAAACCCTAATCCCACCCAGCCCGCACCAGTTGCGGAGATGGTGGAGAAATCCGAGCCTGAAGAAGACCTCACGGTCCAAGACGAATATGGAGTGGATCTCTCTAGAGAAGCCGGATCCCAGATCAACCCACCCGCGGAAGTCGAAATCCAGGAGGAGCATATCAACGACACTAATTCCGGCTCTGACGATGCCAGGACAGACAGGCCTTTCCTTAGGTACACACTAAGATGTATGATACTGCAAGGCGCTAGCGCAGATGCAATCCTCGAAACCATTAAAAGTTTTGATATGGCTGATCGCGAAAGCCGCAGGTACCTCAGGAAGCACGCATCGCACTTCATCAGATATGTTGGATCCGGATCCAGCTCTGCCGATGCTGGAGAAAACACCGACTCGGTGCTGGAGGCAATTGGAACAAATGCCGACGTTCCCGCATCCTCGGATGAATCTATGATGTCGACAGATTTCCGAAAGTTCTCCGCGGAATACGAAGAGGAGTACAACTCCAAAGCTGCAAAAGAAGGAGAAGCCATGGATGAAGGATCCGGGGAACACTCTCCCAAAGCGCAGGATGACATGGACATCGGAGATAATCCCGAGGTCCAGATGTCCGAAAGTACCGATCAGAGCTTGACTCCGGGAAACAGACCAAAAGCCATCTTTTCTACCGGCGCTGCCAAGAAGGCAAAGAAGAGGAACAAGAAGAACAAGACCCCGGCAAAAGACCCCCTCACGGAGGAGGTAATCGTCGAGGAATACGAAGAAGACTCGGATGGAGCACTTATCCCAGACGAGCCAAAAAAAGAAGCATCAGTGGATGGACACGTGATCACTGAAGGTGCGTGTAAACTCATCGATGCCGCATTAACCACACATATCCCTACAGCTGCAGAACTTACTGCAGATGAGCTGGACGAAAGGGCCCAGGCCCTAGAAGCGCGTCGTCAACAACTCCTTGATGAAGCCAAAAACATCGAGGTGGAGAAGAAGCGTATGTCAAACAAGGAGTACATGTCCCGTCTGCATCAGAAGACACGGAAGCGTCACATAGATGACAACCAATTCCCACGTGTCCGTGCCGTCCTTTTTGGAGATGAGATGGGGAAGCCACGGAAGGATAGCAACGGAGATTGGGTTTACCCAACACTAGTGCAAAATACCGTGGCAGCTCGCGAAATTCTATCGGCTAATCCAGGACCAGAGGAGATACGTTTGGGTATCAAGCTACTCAATAAGGGACTGGAGCAGCAAAAGGTCTCCCTGTTTCGAAGTCAAAAGCTGGTCTCGGATTCCGACCAATGTCGCACAGATCCGGCATGGGCTGACGTAAGATCCCACTACGTTCGGGCGCAGTATCGTCACCCCGAACGCAGGGAAGACAATTATTCAAGAACCGGATCGTCAGGGCAGCACCACAGAGCTACACATAATTGGAGCAATGTCGCTCCAATAGCCGAGAAAGACGCAATCGCTGCACTGAATCAGAGGAATCCTCCCCAAAAGGGAGAAGATAAAGAGAAACGTCGGGAGGAGGATCGTCAGAGAATGCCACCTCCCTGACATGAAAACCGTCCGGCTGAGCCTCACCATGGTGGGAACGACGGACGAAGGAATGAAGGAAACCACGCTGGAACAAGCCGGCAGGGGGCTCGTCATAGTCAAGAACCTCCCCGGAGCCGGAATAATGACGCTCCGGACGGAGGCCGGCGATCAGCTGGAAACTATCCAGCTGCACCACCCTCTTCACCACACAGTTATCACAACGGCCCCCAAGGAGGTCAAGGAGGACGACATGGCGGAGGAGGTGGTGGCAGAAGCCAAAGTCCGGCTCCAAGGCACCGCAGCCACAGCCGACATTCAGGACAATCCCTATCCCCGAACGACGCAAGGCACAGGATCAACTCCAATATAGAGGCTCGGCACTACGAAAACGATGATGTATACGTGGGCCAAAATGCTTCGGACCACGCATCAGAGCTACAAAGTTCCCGGAAGGATTTGCTATCTCAAGACATATCCAAGCCTACGACGGCATTGCTCGGCCAGACACCTGGTTACAGGATTTCTTCCAAGCCTGCTGCATTGCCAAAGGCGGAAACAGCCTGGTCGCAACCCGATATCTCCCACTTATGTTGCGGAAGACGGCACGATCATGGCTCAATGAACTTCCGGCGAACACCATCCATAACTGGTATGATTTACAAAGTGCATTCTTTCGGAATTTCGAAGGCACATATCGGAGGCCCTGTACGGTTGGAGACCTACAGCGGTGCACCCAGAAAGCCGGAGAAACTTGCCGGGATTACCTCGGATGATGGATTGACACCAAGAAATCCTGCAAAGGAGTAAATGATCAAACTGCGATTGAAGCTTTCATCGCAGGTCTCCCAATTGGTTTACTACGCCATCGCTTGAAGTGTGACAAGGTTAGTGATCTAGGAGAGATGATAGAAACAGCGAGCAAGTATGCAGATGCTAACGACGATGCAGAGGGATTACTCAATGTCCTGGCTGTGCCTCAGTCGGCAAAACAACCAAAGCAACAAGCTCAGAAGCGCAAAAATACCTCGGAAGAAAAACCCAACGCGGAGACAGCAGTAGTCACTACTGTTTCCGGGTCTAGAGGACGAGGAGGACGTGGCGGAGGTCGCGGGCGTGGCCGTGGGACATCAAGGGTCCAAGGTAGAGGAGAGCAACAACCAGGCAAAACCTACACTTGGGCCGACATCGCCAATAACCCATGTGTGCATCACTTGGACGCCAATGGGGGCTCGTCCCACACCAACGCTGAGTGTCGTTTTAACGACGACATCAAGAGAGATGATACCGCGGGCTACAAATCTAAGCGGAAGAAGGGAAATAAAAATCCCGAAAAGGACAAAGAGACCAAGGAAGATTCCGACATGGAGGAAGCCGATGCTTCAAATCCCAAGTTGGAAGGGAAGAAAACTTTTCCCACCAAGAAGGACACTTACGTCACCTTCCTCGGATCTCAACCAACAAAGGTCAATAAAGCAGTTCTCCACGAGCTCAACGCAATAGTTCCGGCTATCCCTCAGTATATGGACTGGTCGGAAGTGGCAATAACGTTTGACCGTGCTGATCATCCGCCTAAGCTACATAGGCGAGGATAATACGCCTTAATCATCAATCCACTTATTGACGGTTATGGTTTCTCCAAGACCCTCATGGACGGTGGTAGCAGTATCAATATTCTCTATGTCGAAACACTACGCCGGATGAAGATCTCGGAAACACAGCTGAACCATAGCTCTGTGATCTTTCACGGAGTTGTCCCAGGAAGACAAGCTAATTCCCTAGGAGAAATCACTTTGGATGTTACTTTTGGAACTCCAAAGAATTATCGGACGGAGGCACTTTCCTTCGAAGTGGTCCCGTTCAAGAGCGCATACCACGCTATATTCGGACGTCCGGCTTACTAGGCTTTTATGGCTCGTCCATGTTACATTTACAATATGATGAAAATTCCAGGTCCCAACGGCGTGATCACCATCAGGGGAGACCCGAAGAAGGCGCGAGAGTGCGAAGATGGAAATGCCGCCTTTGTCGAAGCCGTGCTGCACGCCCAAGAGTACCAGGAGATCAAGAAGAGCATAGATCCGTCCGAGATGCCCGCAACAAAGAAGGAGGTCACAAAGCCAAATTCGGAGTTCAAGGCATCAGAAGAGACGAAGACGACGCCATTGAAGGATGATGACCCCTCCAAGGTGACCCAGATAGGCGTAGGCCAAAGTAGCGCATAGGAAAGCGCGCTCGTCAAGTTCCTCCAAGCAAATCAAGATATCTTCGCATAGCGGCCATCTGACATGACCGGAGTACCTAGGGAACTTGTCGAGCACTCTCTAAATGTAAACCCGAATGCTAAACCTGTCAAACAGTCCTTACGACGGTTTGGTGATGAAAAGCGCAAGGCAATAGCTAAGGAACTAGCGCGGCTCGAGTTAGCCGGATTCATAGAAGAGGTCATCCATACTGATTGGTCGGCCAACCCTGTAATGGTCCCTAAAAAGGACACCACTGATTTAAGGATGTGTGTTGATTATACTGCCTTGAACAAGGCTTGTCCAAAAGATCCGTTCGCTCTGCCTAGAATTGATCAAGTTATCGATTCTACGGCAGGCTCGGAACTCCTTTGTTTTCTCGACGCATATTCCGGATATCACCAAATCCGGATGAAGGAATCTGACAAAGTCAAAACTTCATTTATAACCCCCTTCGGAACCTTTTGTTTTGTTACGATACCCTTTGGGATGAACAACGCAGGAGCTACGTACCAGCGCACGATGCAGCGTTGCCTCCATGATCAACTCGGACGCAATGTACATGCATACGTGGATGATATCGCGGTCATGTCCAAAAAGAAGGAAACATTGATTTCAGACTTGGAGGAAACGTTCGCCAATCTACGAAAATACAACATCATGCTTAACCCGAAGAAATACTTCTTTGGAATACCAACCGGAAAATTGTTAGGTTTCATAGTGTCTCAAAGAGGCATGGAGGTAAACCGTGACAAAATCAAGGATATTCTCAACATTTCTAGGCCAACTCGCCTGCAGGACGTATAAAGATTAATTGGTTGCATTGTTGCGGTGAGTCGATTTGTAAGCCAGCTTGGTGAAAGAGCTGCACTATTATACAAACTCCTGAAGAAGACCAATGATTTTGTCTGGACTGACGAAGCTGAAGCTGCACTACAAGACCTGAAGAAAGTACTCTCATCTGCTCCTATCCTTGCAGCACCGGAACCTCAGGAACCGATGTTGCTTTACATTGTTGTGACAAATAAGGTTGTCAGTATCGTTATGGTAGTGGAGAGACCAGAAGAAAATCAGGAGCACCTGGTGCAGCGTCCGACGTACTTTGTCAGCGAGGTCCTGACAGAATCAAAACAGCGGTATCCGCACTATCAAAAGTTGGCTTATGGTGTTTTTCTAGCATCTCGTAAGTTACGACACTATTTTCAGGAGCACCCAATTACCGTGGTGAGCAAAGTTCCCATGAGAGATATAATCAACAATAGCGATGCCACAGGACGCGTCGCCAAATGGGGCATAGAGCTTGCAGCTTTCGATATTGAGTACAAACCCCGGACAGCAATCAAATCCTAGATCCTTGCCGACTTTGTCGCTGATTGGACAGAGACCAAGGAGAACATGGTCCTCCCTGAGTCGGAATATTGGACCCTCTTTTTCGATGGGTCTAAGGCTCGAGGGGGCGAGGGGGCTGGCGTGGTGCTCAAATCACCCAAGGAGATAAACTTTTATACGTGTTGCAGATCCACTTCACAACTTTCATGCTTAGATCTTGTGAGCTCCGTTCATGATCAAGATCATCTATTTGTAATTCTGCATGTTGTGTTTGCGGGGATCCGATGGATATTGAGATGCTATTTCAGATTGATTATTGATTCTATCATGTCTTTGTTATTTGTGATCTTCCATGCTTTCTGTTGTTAGTAGCTATCTTGGCCAAGTAGATGCTAGCAACTCCAAGAGTTAGTATTTATGCTCGATAGTGGGTTCATGCCTCTGGTAATCTGGGGAAGTGACAGAAATCTCTAAGGTACTAGATGTGTTGTTGCTACTAGCGAGAAAACAACAATCCCTTGTTCATAGAACAATCGTATTGTTTACATTACACGCAATTCGTAAAGCAATAATCTGTTGCTTGCAACTTAATACTAGAGGGGGTTCGGATGATAACCTGAAGGTGGATTATTAGTCATAGATGCAGTTGGATGGCGGTCTATGTATAATGTTGTAATGCCCAATCAAGTTCCAAAGGAGTCAAGATGATTAGTATATGCTTGTATGCTTTCTCGATGTTTGTCAATTGCCCCGTTGTAATTTGTTCACCCAGCATGTTATCTATCTTAAGGAGAGCCACCTCTAGTGAACTATGGATCCTGGTCCTTTTTCTTTACATACAATCTATAAATTGTTTACTATTTTGTGTTTACTTTCTTCAAACTTTTACTTCCTTCCATTCGATACGTTTAATCCTTTGTTTTCAGCAAAACACGGTGAGATTGACAACCTCATCGCAAGTTGGGGACAAAGTTTTGTGGTTGTGTTGTGCAGGTCTCCACGTTGCTACTAACACCAGTAGTGCGCCCTGCCAAGGCTCAGCTAGCAACACCTTTGGGATGTTTCCTTGCTCGTACTGGTTTGATTAAACCTTGATTTCATAACTGAGGGAAACTTGTTGTTGTGCTCATCATACCTTCCTCTTGGGGTTCCCAACGAGCTCTACATCAATACCGAGCCATCAAGCATTTTTCTAGCACCGTTGCCGGGGAGTCAAGGACATCTTCACAAGGGGAGTCCCTCATAACCAATCTCTTTACTTTGTTTTTTTTTTGCTTTGTTTGCTTGTTTTGTTATAAAAAAACAAAAAAAATAGTTTACTAGTTTGCTTTCTTTATCAAAAACACAAAAAAGGACTACTCTTGAAAACACTAAGTTGTGTGACTTCACTAGCACCAAAAACAATGATTTTATGAGCACACCTATTGCTCCACATGTGCCTGAAGATACTTTCTTTGAGATAAAACCTGCTTTACTCAATCTTGTTATGAGAGAACAATTTTATGGTATTGGTAATGAAGATGATGCTGCCCATCTAAATAACTTTGTTGAACTTTGTGAGATGCAAAATCATAGGGATGTATATGGTGATATTATTAAGCTGAAATTGTTTCCTTTCTCTTTGAGAGGAAAAGCTAAAGAATGGTTGAATTCCTTAACTAAGAATAGTATTGATTCATGGACTAAGTGCAAAGATGCTTTTATTGGAAAATACTATCCTCCTGCTAAGATTATATCTATGAGAAGTGAAATAATGAAGTTTAAACAATCTGATAATGAACATGTTGCTCAAGCTTGGGAAAGAGTGAAATTTTTGGTAAATAATTGTCCCACTCATGGACTAACTGCTTGGATGATCATCCAAACTTTTTATGCAGGACTAAACTATTCTTCAAGGAACCTACTGGACTCTACTACTGGAGGTACCTTTATGACCATCACTTTGGGTGCTGCAACAAAACTTCTGGACAATATGATGGTTAATTATTTTGAATGGCATACTGAGAGAGCTCCACAAGGTAGGAAGGTAAATTCGGTTGAGGAAACCTCCTCCTTGAGTGATAAGATTGATATTATTATGTCTATGCTTGTTAATGGGAAAGCCCATATTGATCCAAATAATGTTCCTTTAGCCTCTTTGGTTGCTCAAGAAGAGCAAGTTGATGTGAACTTCATAAGAAATAATAATTTTGGCAATAATGCCTATAGGAATAATTTTGGTAACAACAATTATAAGCCATATCCTCCCAACAATGGTAATGCTTATGGAAGTTCCTACAACAATAATAGGAGTGCTCCCTCTGAACTTGAAGTTATGCTTAAAGACTTTATTAGTAAACAAACTTCTTTCAATAAAACTATTGAGGAAAAACTCTCTAATGCTGAAAGAAATATAGCATCTTTGGCTGAAGCTCAATCTTCTTTGAATAAAATGGCTGCTAAACCTAAAACTAATGAGAATCCCTTTGCATCTACTAATGCTATACAAGTAAGAATTGATGAAAATGTTAAACTATTAGCGGAATTACATGCTAAGTGGGAAAGAGAAGATGAAATTCCTAGAAACATTAGTGTTTCTACTATCACTACCACTAGTGTTGAGGCTAGTAATAGTTCTACTACTTTAGATGATAAAGTTGATTTTGATCTTGATGGTTGCAACATCTCTGAAGTTATTAAGTTCCTAGAAAAGCTTGCTAAAAGTCCTAATGCTAGTGCTATGAACATGGCCTTTACAAAACACATTACTGATGCTCTCATAAAGATTAAAGAAGAAAAGATGAAACATAAAGCTTCTATTCCTATAAAACAAGAAGATGGTTAGGAACCCATCATTAATATGAAAGTAAATGACTTTGATTTCAAAGCTTTATGTGATCTTGATAGTAGTGTTTCTATTATGCCTAGAAGGATTTATGATATGCTTGATTTACCTCCACTTGAAGATTGTTATTTGAATGTCCCACTTGATGATAATGCTAAAAAGAAAATCATGGGGAGTCTTAATGATGTTCTTATTATGGTTAAAAATGCCTATGTCCCCGTTGATTTCTATGTTTTGGATGTTGAATGCAATGCTTCTTGTCCTATTACTTTGGGAAGACCTTTTCTTAGAATTGTTGGTGCCATTATTGATATGAAAGAAGGCACCATTAAATATCAACTCCCACTCAAGAAAGGTATAGAACACTTCCCTAAAAAGAGAGAGAAGATTTCTTTTGCTTCTCCTATGAAAAAAAAATTGGTCTGAATGCTTCTTCATTTGAGAACACTTGATTCTTTCTTGCTTCTTATGCCTAACTTAAAGGCGTTAAAGAAAAGTACTTATTGGGAGATAACCCAAAATTTTTAGATGAGTCTTGGAAGTTATTACTTAATAACCTCTCCTTATCCTTTTTATTTGCTTTTTGTGCCAAGATTAACCTCTAATGAGAGAGAAGTAATGATTGGGAAAGTTGCTATCCCGAAACAGATTTCTGTGCTTCACCGTAAATATTCGTGTAAAATCACTGAACGTCTTTTTGAGGCATGAAGTTTTGTGCTTCTGCCCCAGGTTGTTATTTAACTTTCGTTAGTTAAACACTTTTTGATTTTAACAACATAAGGTCTTCGAAAAAATTCGTCTTTACCTGCTGGTCTGTTTTGACAGATTTCTGCCATTTTCTGCATTTGCTTCTTGTTGGTTCCTTTTTGAGTTATTTTGGGGAATTGAGCTTTTTGAGGGAAGTTATACAGTAGCTAGTGTTCTAATGGAAGTTTATTTGGTGTTAGAACTGAACCTGAAGACCTTTTATCTTGAGTGCACTAATGTTGCTAATAAAGATTGTGTGAAGTTTTGTATGAAGGAAAAATTTCACGTGTATGGAAGGAATGAGTAATGAGATGAAGGATGGACTAAAACTCAAGCTTGGGGATGCCACGCGTGTCACCCCAAGAAATATCCAAGAATTACAAGCGTCAAAGCTTGGGGATGCCCAAGGCATCCCCTTTTCATCAATAAAAATCACAGGTTCCTTCCAAACGCTTCATTTTTATTGTTTCATGCACAGTTGTGTTGTTCTTGGAGCGTCTTATTTTTTGTTTTGGTTTTTTGTTTGTTTTTGTTTGCTTAGTTTTATGAATAAATTGGTTGGACCCCCTCTTTCATACATTGGTTTGCAAATAGTTTGGTTTGGTTTGGAAAAGAGGAGAAAAGTTCATGCTTATGTGGTAAAAAGAGCTCGTTTTAAACTGTGGCATATGCTTTCTCATCCCATGCTTGATATTGTTTTGGATTTATGCTTAGTATTCTTTGCTGTAGCATGACTTTTTATAAACAATTGAGATTGCTTAATGTGCCTTGGATGAATCATGTGTTGTTTTAGCATATTAAAGGATAGTATAGTGGTATTCTCCTTTGATGCTTTATTTGGGTTGACTTGGAGCATGCTCACACCATGTTATGACTATCTCAAGTCACCATAGCCTTTATGATCCTTTAGTTTTCAACTTGTAGTATCACTTTATGCTTTGATCCATGATGTTTTTTCGCCCTGCATGATTATGGCCATTATTGCTCTCTTAGTTTGTCGCTCCCAGTCTTTTACTAGCCTCCACAACCAAGTATGAGTTCCACTCATGCATCCAACTCCCTAAACCAAGTTATTCCAAAGAGTCCACCATACCTACGTACTAGCTTACGCTATTCCAAGTATATTCATGCTTTTGTTTACCTTTCAAATTAAACTTGTTATGAGAAAACTAGTGATTAAAGCTCTCACGAACTTTATGGCACACTTTACTTTTCTTGCCCTTAATAAACTTGAACCATTGTGTCGTCTATGTTGTATATGCTTGCACTTATTTGTTGGGAATTAGCATAACCATGCTTTTATGGGGAACTCTTTCAACATTGCACTTGGTACTTGTACCTAGTTGATATCATGCTCTTTTGTATATGGATGTCGTCGGTGTGAAATGAAAGGGGAGCTTGTAAGTCCATGGAGTTATGTATATGTGTTAGAGAAACGCCTAGGCCGCTAGTCTAATCCATGCTGATATGGTGGAAACCTGCAGCGTAACCATAATGAGCTGTCTATGAAGCATTCTTCTTATAAAAAAAGAGTCCTATATTGAGAAAAAAAGAGAAAAGAGAGAAAAAAGAGATTTTGAAAAGAGGAAAGAGAGAAAAAAGCACCATATTCCCATGGTAAATAAGAAGATTGCTGAGATGCTTGTTGCCTGCTTGCCTTTTCATTTTGAAATGGGGATTCTTCCGTATCATCGGGCAAGGGGTACCCTGTTGGCGGTTCTCTATGATACACATATACTTACAATGACAAGAACTTACCGGTGACTAAACTTGAGTAGCATGAGGAGCGGCCCTCGTATACAAGGGACATGAGATTTATAACTTATACTTTGTCAAGCATGTACACCATAGTTTGTTCACTTTAACCTTAATCACTTCAAGATGCTTACGATAGGGGCAATGAGAGCTGAAAGCTATAAGTACCATAATTTTTGGAAGCTCTTTATGAGACTTGAATCCCTACTTCCTTTTATAAAGGCCTTTCTTCCACGATTATATTGAGTCTCCACCTTCTAACTTTATGCACCTACTTTGAGAGCATAGTGGCCATTCTTAGTTCTATGTGCATTGTCCCAAGACTAGTTCATTGATGCATAACTTGATATTGCTTGTTTTAAACTATTTGTATCTAGTCACTCTTATGAACTTTGAAGGTGTCCTATGCATTTATATTTGTTACTCTATGAGGGACAAGCTGAATACTATTATGCTATGTTTTCTTTATGTGAAACAAACAAACGTCTTGCAAAGCATTGTTATTCATGAATCTTTTGTTTGTGCCTTTTCATGTTACATCATAGATTCTTTGTCTTATTGCTAGAACTTTGTCTTTCATATTATGATTGAAGTACTATGATCCCAGCTTTGAATGTTTTACAAATACTTTGATCAAGTCTTTGATGGTGCATGTCACCTCAAAAATTATTCTTTATTTTTATCACTTACCTACTCGAGGACGAGCAGGAGTTAAGCTTGGGGATGTTGATACATTGCAAATGTATCTATAATTTTTGATGTTCCATGCTTGGTTTTATCCACTTTCTTGTGTTTTGTCCACACTTTGGAGTACTTTTCATATGATTTCTTGGACTAACGTATTAACAAGAGCCACAGTGCCAGCTGCCTGTTTTCTGCTGTTTTTGGTTCCAGGAAGTCAGAAAATGAATATTCTCAGAATTGGACGGGACAAAAGCCAAAGTGTCTATTTTTCCGAAAGTC
This sequence comes from Avena eriantha, assembly GCA_910589775.1. Lineage (NCBI taxonomy): Eukaryota > Viridiplantae > Streptophyta > Magnoliopsida > Poales > Poaceae > Avena > Avena eriantha. The sequence continues at coordinate 173,511,269 of OU342741.1, read as the reverse complement.
ATCAGATGCCAGAATACGAGACGGAGAGGAGCCAGGGGGCCACCACACCACCTGGCTGCGCGGGCCAGGCCTGGTCGCGCCAGGGGGTGGTGTGGCCAGCCCAGGCACCCCCTCGGCCTCTCCTTCCACCTATAAGATGCCCTCGGGACAAAAACCCTAAGTACCCGATCAAAAATTCACGAAAGAGTCTGTAGCCGCCGTCATCTCGATCCCTAGATCGGGAGGGATCTGAAGCTCTTCCCGGCACCCTGCCGGAGAGGGGAATTCACCCTGGAGGCCTTCTTCATCACCATGCAAGCCTCCAGTGTGATGCGTGAGTAGTTCATCCTTGGACTACGGATCCATGTAGTAGCTAGATGGCTGGTTCTCCTCCTTTGTTCTTTCATGTTTAGATCTTGTGAGCTCCATTCATGATCAAGATCATCTATTTGTAATTCTGCATGTTGTGTTTGAGGGGATCCGATGGATATTGAGATGCTATTTCAGATTGATTATTGATTCTATCATGTCTTTGTTATTTGTGATCTTGCATGCTTTCCGTTGTTAGTAGCTATCTTGGCCAAGTAGATGCTAGCAACTCCAAGAGTTAGTATTTATGCTCAATAGTGGGTTCATGCCTCTGGTAATCTGGGGAAGTGACAGTAATCTCTAAGGTACTAGATGTGTTGTTGCTACTAGGGAGAAAACAACAATCCTTTGTTCATAGAACAATCGTATTATTTACATTACACGCAATTTGTAAAGCAATAATCTGTTACTTGCAACTTAATACTAGAGGGGGTTCGGATGATAACCTGAAGGTGGATTATTAGTCATAGATGCAGTTGGATGGCGGTCTATGTATATTGTTGTAATGCCCAATCAAGTTCCAAAGGAGTTAAGATGATTAGTATATGCTTGTATGCTTGCTCGATGTTTGTCAATTGCCCCGCTGTAATTTGTTCACCCAGCATGTTATCTATCTTAAGGAGAGCCACCTCTAGTGAACTATGGATCCCGGTCCTTTTTCTTTACATACAATCTATAAACTGTTTACTGTTTTGTGTTTACTTTCTGCAAACTTTTACTTCCTTCCGTTCGATACATTTAATCCTATGTTTTCAGCAAAACACGGTGAGATTGACAACCTCGCCGCAAGTTGGGGACAAAGTTATGTGGTTGTGTTGTGCAGGTCTCCACATTGCTACTAGCACCGGTAGTGTGCCCTGCCAAGGCTCAGCTAGCAACACCTTTGGGGTGTTTCCTTTCTCCTACTAGTTCGATTAAACCTTGGTTTCATAACTGAGGGAACCTTGTTGCTGTGATCATCATACCTTCCTCTTGGGGTTCCCAACGAGCTCTACATCAGTACCGAGCCATCACATAGCATGAAAGATATAGTTCTAACAATAAGACATAGCAACTATGGTATAACATGAAGAGGTACAGACAAAATATTCATGAATAACAATGCTTTGAAAGACGTTTGTTTGTTTCACATATAGAAAACATAATGAGAATGGTATTTAGCTTGTCCCTCATAGTGTAGCAAAACATAAATGCATAGGACACCTTCAAAGTTCATAAGGGTGACTAGATACAAATAGTTTAAGAACAAGCAATATCAAAGTTATGAATCAATCAACAAGTTTTGGGACAATGCACATTAAACTAAGAATGACCACTATGCTCTCTAAATAGGTGCATAAAGATAGAAGATGGAGACTCAACATAAAAGTAAAAGAAAGGCCCTTCATAGAAGGAAGCAGGAATTCAAGTCTCATAAAGAGCTTCCAAAAATTATGTCACTTATTAGATTTCAGCTCTCATTGCCCCTATCATAAGCATCTTTAAGGTGATTAAGGTTAAAGTGAACAAATATGAGGATATGCTTGACAAGTTATAAGCTGAAAATATCATGCCCCTTGCTTACGAGTACCGAATCTCATGCTACTCACCTTTAGTCACAAGTAAGTTATTGTCACTGTAAGTACATGTGTATCATAAAGAACCACCAATGGGGTACCCCTTGCCCGATGATACGGAAGATTCCCCATATAAAAATGACAAGGCAAGCAGACAATGAGCATCTCAGCAATCTTTTTGTATGCAATTTGCATAGGGTTTTCCCCTTTTTTCTTTTTCTTTTTCTTTTTCTTTTTCTTTTCTTTCTCTTCCCTTTTTTTGAATGCTTCATAGATTGCTCACTATGGTTATGCTACAGGTTTCCACCATGATTAGGCATGGCTTAGACCAGCCGCCTAGGCGTTTCTCTAACACATATACGAACTCCATGAGCCTTACGAGATCCCCTCTCATTTCACACCGTCGGGATCCATAAGCAAAAGAACATGATATCAACTAAATAAAGTGCAATGTTGAAACCATTCCCCATGATACATGGTTCTGCTAATTCACAACTTACAAAGTGCAAGCATATACGCAACATAGATGGGCACAATGGTTCAAGGTTATTAAGTGTAAGAGAGTAAAGTGTGTGATCAAGTTCGTGAGAGCTTTAATCACTAATTTTCACATAACAAGTTTAATTTGGAAGGTAGATAAAAGCATGAATATACTTGGAATAGCAATAATGCTAATAGGTAGGTATTGTGGACTCTTTGGGATAACTTGTTTTTATTTGGAGTTGGATGCATGAGTGGAACTCATACTTGGTACATGTGGAGGGTAGCAAAAGACTGGGAGCGACTAACTAAGAGAGCAGTAATGGTCATAATCATGCAAAGCGACAAACCATTATCAATTAAAGCATAAAGCGATATTACAAGTCGAAAAATAAATGATCATAGAGGCTATGGTGACTTGGTATAGTCTTAACATGGTGTGAGCATGCGCCAAGTTAACCCAAATAAAGCATCAAAGGAGAATACCACAATATTATGCTTTTATATGGTAAAACAACGCATGATTCTTTCAAGGCACATTAAGCAATCTCAATTGTTTGTAACAAGTCATGCTACAACAATAATCACTAAGCATAAAGTCAAAGCAACATCAAGCATGACATGATAAAGTCTAAGTCACAGTCAAAAACAAGCTCCTTTTTTACCACTTATAAGCATGAACTTTCCTACTCTTTCCAATCTAAATCAACTTATTTGAAACTATGTATAAATGCGGGGTTCCAACCAATTTATTTAAAAAAACCAAGCAAATGAAAACTAAAAACAAAAACGAGGACGCTCCAAGAACAACACAATTGTGCATGAAACGATAAAAATGAAGTGTTTGGAAGAAAACATGAGATTTTTATTGATGAAGAAGGGGATGCCTTGGGCATCCCCAAGCTTTGATGCTTCTACTTCCTGAATATTTCTTGGGGTGACACGGGTGGCATCCCCAAGCTTGAGCTTTTGTCCACACTTCATCTTATCACATTATTCTTCCCTACACATTAAAATTTCCTTCATATAAAACTTCACATAATCTTCATTAGCAACATTAGTGTACTCAAGATAATAAGTCTTTTGGTTCAGTTTCAACATAGGTAAAACTTCCATTAAAACACAATCTACTGTAGCAATTCTTTTTAAAAGTTCAAGTGATCAAAGAGAACTCAAAGAGAAAGAGATTAAGAGGCAAATGCAAATAATGGCAGAAATCTGTCAAAATAGACTAGCAGGTAAAAACCGATTTTTTCGAAAACCTTCTGTTGCTCAAATTGAAAAGTGTTAAACTAATGAAAGTTGGATAACAACCTGGGGTAGCAGCACAAAAACGTACAGCTCAATCCAACATACAGAGATTTTTCACAAATTTTTACAGTGAAGCACAAAAATCTGTTTCGGGACAGCAACTTTCCCAAGTCTTACTTCTCTCTCATTAGAGGTTACTCTTGGCACAAAAACCACACAAAAAGGATAAGGAGAGGTTATTACAGAGGCAATAACTTCCAAGACTCAACAAAATAAAAATTTATTGACTAAAAATTTGGGTTATCTCCCAATAGTTCTTTTTTATAGCCATTAAGATAGGCATGATAACTTCGATGATGCTCACATAAGAAATATGAATTGAAGTAAAAGAGAGCATCAAGAAGCAAATTCAAAACACATTTAAGTCTAACCCACTTCCTATGCATAGGAATCTTATATGCAAATAAATTCACAAAGAACAAAGTGACAGGCATAGGAAGATAAAACGAGAGTAACTTCAGAACTTTCAGCAAATAGAGAGGTGTTTCAGTACCATGAAAACTTTTACAACCATATTTTCCTCTCTCATAGTAATTTTCAGTAGCCTCATGAATAAACTCAACAATATAACTATCACATATAGCATGCTTTTCATGATCTATAAACACATAGTTTTTATCAAGCTCAAAAATAGTGGGATTAAAACCTTCAAACCCACTTTTAACAATTTTATAACAAGATGACTGATCAATCTCATTTTCAATAGTAGTAAGATTAGTATTATCAACCAATATAGGACCATCATCTTGAGCTTTATTATAAACATTTTCAAAAGAATCCACATGAAGATATCATTCATCCTCCTTTTATAAGCATGGAGGACAATCAAATAATGTAATGGGTAAAGAGTTACTCTCATTAGAAGGTAGGAATGGGTAGATCCATTCTTCCTCCTCTTGATCATCACTCTCCCCCTATTTTTCATCCAATGAGCTTCCAGTTTCAGCAATTTCTTCTTTCATAGGCTTCTGCAAGGCATTAGTCTCTTCCATTGGTAGAGAGCATCTATTAAGATATTCAAGAATATATCCATTCTCTACCTTGTAATTATCAAAGAAAAATTTAAGTATATCATAAACCTCATATTTATAAGGTGCATCATCAATATTTTCAAGCAAATAAGCAAGTTTGAATGCACCCTTCCAAGCAATAAATTCTTCAATTTGTTGCACATCATAAAAGTCATAATTTCCCTTAACATAAGAAGATATGGTAACATCATCATTATACTCACATTGAAAAGGGAGGTGTTTATACCTCCTACAGCAACAAGATTTATCAAAGCAATAAGTAACATTATAAGTAGAGCACATGTTTCTAGCAATGGATAACAATTTATCAATTTGTTCCCATAAGAGTTTCCCTTTTTGTGACAAACGGTGTTCCTCATAATATTTTTGTTGTTCCATGAACCCATCTTGCCAATAAGATCTAGTTTCAAAGAAACCCACCATTGATAGAAAGCATGATAAAGCAAGACAATAACAGATCAACAGAAATAACAACTATAGAAGGAACTAATTTTTGTGTGTGTTTTTGATAGAAAGAAACAAGCAAACAAAGCAAAAATAAACTAAGCAAAAACAAAAAAACAAAGTAAAGAGATTGGTTGTGAAAGACTCCCCTTGTGAAGTTGTCCTTGACTCCCGGCAACAGCGCCAGAAAAAAGGCTTGATGGCTCAAAATATACCGAGCTCGTTGGGAATCCCAAGAGGAAGGTATGATGAGGACAGCAGCAAGTTTCCCTCAGTTATGAAACCAAGGTTATCGAACCAGTAGGAGCAAGGAAACAACCCCAAGGTGTTGTCTCCAACTTGGAATCCTGCATAACCCAACCACGGAACTTTGCCCCAACTTACAGTGAGGTTGTCAATCTCACTAGTTTTGCTGAAAAAAAGGATTAAACGTATTGTGTGGAAGATAGTAATTGTTTTTAGAAAGTAAATAGTAAACAGTAAATAGTAGATGGTAGATTGATGGTAAAAGAATGCACCGGGGTCCATAGTTCACTAGAGGTGATTCTCCTTAAGATAGATGACATGTTGGGTGAACAATTTACAGCGGGGCAATTGACAGACACCAAGAAAGCATCATGCATATACTAATCATCTTGACTCTTATGAGATTTGATTGGGCATTACAACATTATACATAGACCGTAATCCAACTGCATCTATGACTAATAATCCACCTTCAGGTTATCATCCGAACCCCCTCAAGTATTAAGTTGCAAGCAACAAATAATTGGATTACGCAAAGTGTGTAAAGTAAACAATATGATTGTCCCATGGACAAAGGATTGTTGTTTTCTCCCTAGTAGCAACATCACATCTAGTACCTTAGAGATTGCTGTCACTTCCCCAGATTACTAGAGGCATGAATCCACTATCGAGCATAAATACTCCCTCTTAGAGTTGCTAGCATCTACTTGGCCAAGATAGCTGATACGTCCATTTTGCATCACTATTCTATCTCGTAATTTACTGTTATTCATTGATATATTTCATATTAAGAGATGATACTTATGTTATCTCATCTATATTTGCATGGTTGATGACTTTTGGAGGATGGACCACTGAAGTCAGGATTCTAATGGAAAAAGCACTATTTGGAGGCGAAATTCGCGAAGATCGGAAAATCCCAGAAAATATACAGAAAATTCTATTTTTCTAGAAAACGAAGGATGCTAGAAGGGGAGTGGAGATGGGCCACAGGGGGCCCACACCACCACCTGGCGCAGGCCACCCTGGCCATGCCACCAAGTGGTGTGACCACTGATTTCTACGCACTTCTATTCTTGTAGACAATTGTTGGGCCTCCAAGTGCAGAGGTTTTTAGAACAGCAGCAAGTTTCCCTTAAGTGTATTACCCAAGGTTTATCGAACTCAGGGAGGAAGTGGTCAAAGGTATCCCTCTCAAGCAACCCTGCAATCAAGATACAAGAAGTCTCTTGTGTCCCCAACACACCCAATACACTTGTCAAGTGTATAGGTGCACTAGTTCGGCGAAGAGATAGTGAAATACAAGTGGTATAGATAATTATAAGTGGTAAAGGTGCCAGAAAATAGCTTGATGGCGTGGAAGAGACTAAAGGCAAACTGAAATAAAGATGGCAGCAAGCAAACATGTAACAGATCTAGTTGCAAACAGTGTTTCAATGCTTAGAAACAAGGCCTAGGGATCATACTTTCACTAGTGAACACTCTCATATAAATATCATCTCTTTATGATACTACTCTAAACTACTCTCCGGTTGGACACTCTAATCCATGGTAGGACTATAATAGCACTCCTCAAAGTTTGCTTCCCCATCTAGATAACCCCACACTGTCACCTCGAGCACTAGTTGGTTCCAACAAACACCACAATTTCATAAAGACATCCAACTCCAAATATAACTCATAACAAGTATTTGTAATCTCTAGCCTAAGTGCCACCATGGTGTGCACGCTGTCACTTTCACACACGTGGGGAGAGCCAAAGATCTATTAAAGCACTTGAGTAGCCAGGTAGATCTATAGATTACAAGCTCATGATCTCAATAAGATAATGCATAGAGAGAGATGAACACATAGCTACCGGTAGAGCCCTTAGCCATGAGGAAGAACTACTCCCTCCTTATCATGGGAATCAGCAATGGCGATGGAGATGGCGGTGGAGATTGATGGAGATGGCTCCAGGGGCACTTCCCCGTCCCGGCAGGGTGCCAGAACAGAGACTTTTTGTCCCCCTAATCTCCCCTTTGGTGGCGGCGGCACTGCAGAACTTTTCGTGGCTGGAGGCTGGATTATTTAGGGTTTCTGCATCGGAGGCTTCTTATAGGCGAAGGGCGATGTCAGAGGGTGGACCAGGGGCCCACACCACCTGGTGGCGCAGCTAGGTGGGACCCACGCCACCACATGGTGTGGCTAGCGCCTGGCCCCTCTTTGTCTCGTCTTCTAGCTCCGTGAGTCTTCCGGTAAAATATCGATTTTGGCTTTTGTCCGGTCCAATTCCAAGAATATTCATTTTCTGGATTTTTTGGAACCAAAAATAGAAGAAAATAGGCAACTGGCACTATGGCATCTTGTTAATAGGTTAGTTCTAGAAAATGTGTAAAAGTACTCCAAAGTATGGACAAAACATAATAAAGTAGATATAAAACAAGCATGGAACATCAAAAATTATAGATACGTTTGCAACGTATCAACATCCCCAAGCTTAACTCATGCTCGTCCTCAAGTTGGTAAGTGATTAAAAGAAAGAATAATTTTTGAGGTGACATGCACCATCACAATCTTGATCAAGGCATTTATAAAACATTGATAGCTGGGATCATAGTACTTTAACATAGCATGAAATATATAGTTCTAACAATAAGACATAGCAACTATGTTGTAACATGAAAAGGTACAAACAAAAGATTCATGAATAACAATGCTTTGAAAGACGTTTGTTTTTTCACATATAGAAAACATAGCATAGTGGCATTCAGCTTGTCCCTCATGGAGTAGCAAAACATAAATGCATAGGACACCTTCAAAGTTCATAAGGGTGACTAGATACAAATAGTTCAAGAACAAGCAATATCAACATTATGAATCAATCAATAAGTTTTGGGAAAATGCACATTAAACTAAGAATGGCCACTATGCTCTCTCAATAGGTGCATAAAGATAGAAGATGGAGACTCAACATAAAAGTAAAAGAAAGGCCCTTCGTAGAAGGAAGCAGGGATTCAAGTCTCATAAAGAGCTTCCAAAAATTATGGTACTTATTAGCTTTCAGCTCTCATTGCCCCTATCATAAGCATCTTGAAGTGATTAAGGTTAAAGTGAACAAACTATGGAGTATATGCTTGACAAAGTATAAGTTGGCAATCTCATGTCCCTTGAATACGAGGGACGCTCCTCATGCTACTCAAGTTTAGTTACCGGTAAGTTCTTGTCATAGTAAGTACATGTGTATCATAGAGAACCACCAACGAGGTACCCCTTGCCCGATGATACGGAAGAATCTCCATATCAAAATGCCAAGGCAAGCAGACAATAAGCATCTCAGCAATCTTCTTATTTACCATGGGAAAATGGTGCTTTTTATATCTTTCCTATTTTCTCATCTCTTTTTTTCTTTTTTTTCAATTTCTATCTCTTTTTTATAAGAAGAATGCTTCATAGATTGCTCATTATGGTTACGCTACAGGTTTCCACCATGATTAGGCATGGATTAGACCAGACGCCCAGGCGTTTCTCTAACACACATACATAACTCCATGGACTTACAAGCTCCCCTTTCATTCACATTGACGACATCCATAAACAAAATAGCATGATATCAACTGGCAACAATGTACAAGTGCAATGTTGAAAGGGTTCCCCATGACAGCATGGTTCTGCTAATCCCCAACGTATAAGTGCAAGCATATACAACATTGATGTCTACGCACTTCTATTCTTGTAGACAGTTGTTGGGCCTCCAAGTGCAGAGGTTTGTAGAACATCAGCAAGTTTTCCCTTAAGTGTATCACCCAAGGTTTATCGAACTCAGGGAGGAAGTGGTCAAAGGTATCCCCTCTCAAGCAAACCTGCAATCAAGATACAAGAAGTCTCTTGTGTCCCCAACACACCCAATACACTTGTCAGATGTATAGGTGCACTAGTTCGGCGAAGAGATAGTGAAATACAAGTGGTATGGATATAAGACAACGGTGCGAGAAAATAGATTGATGGCGTGGAAGAGACTAAAGGCAAACTGAAATAAAGATGGAAGCAAGCAAACATGTAACAGATCTAGTAGCAAACGGTGTTTCAGTGCTTAGAAACAAGGCCTAGGGATCATACATTCACTAGTGAACACTCTCTCATATAAATATCTTCTCTTTATGATACTACTCTTAACTACTCTCTGGTTGGACACTCTAATCGTTGGTAGGGCTATAACAGCACACCTCAAAGTAAGTCTTTCCCATCTAGAAAACCCCACACTGTCACCTTGAGCACTAGATGGTTCCAACAAACACCACAATTTCATAAAGACATCCAACTCCAAATATAACTCATAACAAGTATTTGTAATCTCTAGCCTAAGTGCCATCATGGTGTGCACGCTGTCACTTTCACACACATGGGGAGAGCAGAGATCTATTAAAGCACTTGAGTAGCAAGGTAGATCTACTTGATTACAAAGCTCATGATCACAATATGATCATGCATAGAGAGAGAGATGAACACATAGCTACCGGTAGAACCCTTAGCCTCGAGAGAGAACTACTCCCTCATCATCATGGAATCGGCAATGGTGATGGAGATGGTGGTGGAGATCGATGGAGATGGCTCCGGGGGCACTTCCCCATCCCGGCAGGGTGCCGGAACAGAGACTTTCTGTCCCCTGAATCTCCCCTTCGGTGGCGGCGGCACTGCGGAACTTTTCGTGGCTAGAGGCTTGATGATCTAGGGTTTTGGTATCGGGAGGCTTCTTATAGGCGAAGAGGCAAGGTCGATGGGCGGCCAGGGGGCCCACACCATGCCCTGGCGCGGCCTAGGTGGACTCGCGCCTAGGGGGTGTGGACACCCTGTGGCCCCTCTCCGGCTCTCCTTCTGGCTTCGTGAGTCTTCCGGGAAAATAGTAACTTTGGCTTTTGTCCCGTCCAATTCCGAGAATATTCATTTTCTGACTTCCTGGAACCAAAAACAGTAGAAAACAGGCAACTGGCACTGTGGTCTTGTTAATAGGTTAGTCCAAGAAATCATATGAGAAGTACTTGATACATTGCAAATGTATCTATAATTTTTGATGTTCCATGCTTGGTTTTATCTACTTTCTTATGTTTTGTTCCAACTTTGGAGTACTTTTGATAGAATTTCTTGGACTAACCAATTAATAAGATGCCACAGTGCTAGTTGCCTGTTTTCTGCTGTTTTTGGTTCCAGGAAAGTCAAAAAATCAATATTCTCAGAATTGGACGGGACAAAAGCCAAAGTTCCTATTTTACCGGAAGACTCACGGAGCCAGAAGCAGAGACGGAGGAGGGCCAAGGCCTGGCCACATCATATGGTGGCACGGGCTAGCCCTGGCACTCCACTGACCTTGCATCCTTCGCCTATAAGAGCCTCCCGATACGAAAACCCTAAATCATCAATCAGAAATCAACAAAAATTTCCGCAGCGCCACTGCCATCGAAGGGGAGATTCAGGGGACAGAAAGTCTATGTTTCGGCACCCTGCCGGGACGGGGAAGTGCCCCCGGAGCCATCTCCATCGATTTCCACCACCATCTCCATCACCATTGCTGATTCCCATGATGAGGAGGGAGTAGATCTCTCTCGAGGATAAGGGTTCTACCGGTAGCTATGTTTTCATCTCTCTCTATGCATGATCTTATTGAGATCATGAGCTTGTAATCTATAGATCTACCTTGCTACTCAAGTGCTTTAATGAATCTATGCTCTCCCCATGCGTGTGAAAGTGACAGCGTGCTCACCATGGTGGCACTTAGGCTAGAGATTACAAATACTTGTTATGAGTTATATTTGGAGTTGGATGTTTCTATGAAATTGTGGTGTTTGTTGGACTCATCTAGTACTCAAGGTGACAGTGTGGGGTTTTCTAGATGGGGAAGGCTTACTTTGAGGTGTGCTGTTATAGCCCTACCATCGATTAGAGTGTCCAACCGGAGAGTAGTTAAGAGTAATATCACAAAGAGAACATATTTGTATGAGAGTGTTCACTAGTGAAAGTATGATCCCTAGGCCTTGTTTCTAAGCATTGATACACCATTTGCATTTAGATTTGTTACATGTTTGCTTGCTTCCATCTCTATTTCAGTTTGCTTTTAGTCTCTTCCACGCCATAAAGCTATTTTCTATCACGTTTTTACCACTTATAATTATCTATACCACTTGTATTTCACTATCTCTTCGCCGAACTAGTGCACCTATACACCTGACAAGTGTATTAGGTGTGTTGGGGACACAAGAGACTTCTTGTATCTTGATTGCAGGGTTGCTTGAGAGGGAATACCTTTGACCACTTCCTCCTTGAGTTCGATAAACCTTGGGTAATCCACTTAAGGGAAAACTTGCTGCTGTTCTATAAACCTCTGCACTTGGAGGCCCAACAACGGTCTACAAGAATAGAAGTGCGTAGACATCAAGCTATTTTCTGGCGCCGTTGCCGGTGACTAAAGAAGAAGAAGAAGCTCCCACGTTAACCACGCGCCAGCAGCTATTTTCTGGCGCCGTTGCCGGGGAGGTAAGGTAAAAGGTATTCACACAGGAGGATTAAAGAAGAAGAATCTCCCACGGCAAACGCCTATTTTCTGGCGCCGTTGCCGGGGAGGTAAGGTAAAAGGTACTCACATCTTCTAGTGTGAGTGCTCGAAGTTATTTCCTTTAGATTCTGCAATTTTGTCTTTTTGTTTCTTGTTTTCACTAGTTAGGCTTAATGGAAAACAACAACAAAAATAGAGAGCTTTATAGTATTTATCTTGAGTTAGGACATGAAGTGTTTGAAGAGAAAATTAAAAAACCTATAGAACTTTATTTGCGTGCTAATAGCAATGTTATTAGTATGAATTCTTTGAACACCATTATTGCTAATGCTATGGAAAATTCTAAGCTTGGGGAAGCTATTTTTTATGAAAATGATCTTTTTAGTCCCCCAAGCACGGAGGAGAAAATTTACTTTGATGATACCAAACCTCCAATATATGATGATTATAATGATGAATATGATATTTTGAGTCCACCTACTATTGAGGAGAAAATTAATGATTACAATATGCCTCCTATATTTGATGATTATGGTGATGAGAATAATAATAACTATTTTGTTGAATTTGCTCCCACTACAATTAATAAGAATGACTATATTTATGTGGAGAGTGTTAATTATTTTATGCATGTGGCTCATGATAAGAATGTTTTATGTGATAGTTATATTGTTAATTTTATTCATGATGCTACTGAAAGTTATTATGAGAGAGGTAAACATGGTTTTATGTGTCTCAACAATATTAAGCTTCCCCTCTTTATGTCAAATGGAATTGCACTTGTTTTGCTTTACTATGCTTGTTGCTTTGTGCTTTCATGACTACTTTCTTTACAAGATTCCTATGCATAGGAAGTGGGTTAGACTTAAATATGCTTTGAATTTTCTTCTTGATGCTCTCTTTTACTTCAATTCATATTTTATGTGAGCATCTTCTCAAACTATCAAGCCTAACTTAAAGACATTAAAGAAAAGTACTTATTGGGAGATAACCTAAAAGTTTTAGATGAGTCTTGGAAGTTATTACCTCTGTAATAACCGCTCCTTATCCTTTTTATTTGCTTTTTGTGCCAAGAGTAACCTCTAATGAGAGGGAAGTAATGATTGGGAAAGTTGTTGTCCCGAGACAGATTTATGTGCTTCACCATAAAAATTGGTATCAAATCTCTGAACGTCTTTTTGAGGCGTAAATTTTTGTGCTTCTGACCCAGGTTATTATCTAACTTTAGTTAGTTCAACACTTTTTCATTTGAGCAACAGAAAGTCTTCAAAAATATTCGTCTTTACCTGCTGGTCTGTTTTGACAAATTTCTGCCATTTTCTGCATTTGCTTCTTGTTGGTTCCTTTTTGAGTTCTTTTGGGGAATTGAGCTTTTTTAGGAAAGTTCTACAGTAGCTAGTGTTCTAAAGGAAGTTTATTTGGTGTTAGAAATGAACCTTAAGACATATTTATCTTAAGTGCACTAATGTTGCTAATAAAGATTGTGTGAAGTTTTGTATGAAGGAAAAATTTCAGGTGTATGGAAGGAATGAGTAATGAGATGAAGGATGAACTAAAGCTCAAGCTTGGGGATGCCACGCGCGTCACCCCAAGAAATATTCAAGAAGTACAAGCGTCAAAGTTTGGCGATGCCTAAGGCATCCCCTTCTTCATCAATAAAAATCTCAGGTTTCTTCAAAACACTTCATTTTTTGTTTCATGCACAGTTGTGTTGTTCTTGGAGCGTCTTTGTTTTTGTTTTTAGTTTTAGTTTGCTTGGTTTGCTTAGTTTGCTTGAATAAGTTGGTTGGATCCCAACACACTTCTTTTGGAGAGAGACACGCTCCATTTTCATTGCCTAGAACACTCTAGTTTTCATTCTTATTGTTCTGTGAGTGTTCTCTTTTGCTAGCACCGTGTTTAGCCTTAGTTTTCTCGTGCTTTCAGCTTAGCAATTTTTAATTCTTATTTCTGGATTTGTGAGACAAGCTCACTGATTTTTATTTATTATCATCTTTGTGAGTTATTTCAAATAGTTTGGTTTGGATTGGAAAAGAGTAGGAAAGTTCATGCTTAAGTGGTAAAGAGAGCTTGTTTTTGATTGTGGCCTATGCTTTGTCATGCCATGCTTGATATTGTTTTGGCTTTATGCTTAGTATTCTGTGTTGTAGCATGACTTGCTATAAAAAATTGAGATAGCTTAATGTGCCTTGGATGAATCATGCGTTGTTTTAGCATATTAAAGCATTGTATAGTGGTATTCTCCTTTGATGCTTTATTGGGGTTGACTTGGCTCATGCTCACACCAAGTTATGACTATCTCAAGTCACCATAAGCCTTTATGATCCTTTAGTTTTCAACTTGTAGTATCACTTTATGCTTTGATCAATGATGTTTTGTCGCTCTGCATGATTATGGTCATTATTGCTCTCTTAGTTTGTCGCTCCTAGTCTTTTGCTAGCCGCCACAACCAAATATGAGTTCACTCATGCATCCAACTCCCTAAACCAAGTTATTCCAAAGAGTCCACCATACCTACCTACTAGCTTATGCTATTCCAAGTATATTCTTGTTTTTGTTTACCTTCCGAATTAAACTTGTTATGAGAAAACTAGTGATTAAAGCTCTGACGAACTTGATGGCACACTTTACTTTTCTTGCCCTTAATAAACTTGAACCATTGGGTCCTTCTTTGTTGCGTATATGCTTGCGCTTTATAAGTTGAAATTAGCAGTACCATGTTTCATGGGGAACGCTTTCAAAATTGCACTTGTACTTTGTACCCCGTTGATATCATGTTCTTTTGCTTACGGATCCCGGCGGTGTGAAATAAAAGTGGAACTTGTAAGATCATGGAGTTTGTATGTGTGTTAGAGAAATGCCTGGGTTGCTATCCTAAGCCATACCTAATCATGGTGGAAACTTGCAGCATCACCATAATGAGCACTCTATGAAGCATCCTCAATAAAAACCTATGCAAATAGCAAATAAAAAGATCGCTGAGATGCTCATTGTCTGCTTGCCTTGTCATTTTGATTATGGGATAGCTCCTATATCATTGGATGCATGAGTGGAACTCATACTTGGTTATGGAGGCTAGCAAAAGACTAGGAGCAACCAACTAAGAGAGCAATAATGGCCATAATCATGCAAAGCGACAAAACATCATTAATTAAAGCATAAAGTGATATTACAAGTCAAAAACTAAAGGATCATAGAGGCTATGGTTACTTGGTATAGTCATAACATGGTGTGATCATGCGCCAAGTCAACCCAAATAAAGCATCAAAGGAGAATACCACAATACTATGCTTTAATATGCTAAGACAACACATGATTCTTTCAAGGCTCATTAAGAAATCTCAATTGTTTATAACATGCCATGCTACAGAAAAAATCACTAAGCATAAATCGAAAACAATATCAAGCATGACATGACAAAGCATAAGCCATAGTCAAAAACAAGCTCCTTTTATACCACTTAAGCATGAACTTTTCCTACTCTTTTCCAATCCAAACCAACTTATTTGAAAGAACTCACAAAGATAATAATAAATAAATATCAGTGAGCTTGTCTCACAAATCCAAAAGGAAGAACTAAAAAGTTCTAAGCTGAAATCACAAGAAAACTAAGGCTAAACATAGTGCTAGCAAAAGAGAACACTCACAGAATAATAAGAGTGAAAACTATAGTGTTCTAGGCAATGAATAACGGGGTGTGTCTCTCTCCAAAAGAAGTGTGTTGGGATTCAACCAACTTATTGCGGTAAATAAAGCAAAAGAAAACTAAAAGCAAAAAAGAAGACGCTCCAAGAACAACACAATTGTGCGTGAAACAATAAAAATGAAGTGTTTGGAAGAAACCTGAGATTTTTATTGATGAAGAAGGGGATGCCTTGGGCATCCCCAAGATTTGATGCTTGTACTTCTTGAATATTTCTTGGGGTGACACGGGTGGCATTCCCAAGCTTGAGCATTTTTCCATACTTCATCTTATCACATTATTCTTCCCTACACTTAAAATTTCCTTCATACAAAACTTCACACAATCTTCATTAGGAACATTAGTGTACTCAAGATAATAAGTGTTTTGGTTCAGTTTCAACATAAGTAAACTTCCATTAAAACACAAGCTACTGTAGCACTTCCTTTAAAAAGTTGAAATGATCAAAGATAACTCAAAGAGAAAGAGATTAAGAGGCAAATGCAAATAATGGCAGAAATCTGTCAAAACAGACCAGCAGGTGAAAACCGATACTTTTGAAGACCCTCTATTGCTCAAATCGAAAAGTTATAAACTAACAAAAGTTAGATAACAACCTGGGGCAGAAGCACAAAAAATTATAGCTCAAACCGACATAAAGAGATTTTTCACGAATTTTTAAAGTGAAGCACAAAAATCTGTTTCGGGACAACAACTTTCCCAAGTCTTAGTTCTCTCTCATTAGAGGTTATTCTTGACACAAAAACCACACAAAAATGATAAGGAGAGGTTATTACTGAAGCAATAACTTCCAAGACTCAACTAAAACTTTTGGGTTATTGTGACACCCCCGGGATCAGGGTTAAACAAATCCAGACCTTAGCCTGACATAAGCTTAACCTAGAGCTCGAGGATATCCAGTGAGAAATCAGTAACACAACAGTAACCCTGCGACACAAAAATTATTACAGCAAGCTCATAACTAAGCAAAGAACCAAAATATTACAAGTAGAGGTCACTGACCACAAACATCAAACAACGGAAGGCAAATTATGTTATTAAGTATAGCCAACTTAACAAATGGCCTAAGAGGCCTGAAGCATAACGATGACGTCCGAGCCCATAGATTCTAGGCTGCCGGCCAGGAACCCCAAGCTACTCGTCGGTGTCGATGTCGTACGGAACTCATCTTCAAGGGAACACTTACTATAAAAGTATCAACAAAGTAGGGTGAGTATAGGGTGTACTCCGCAAGACGTATGGTTGGTGGGGTTATTTTGCATAAAGCCATCTTTATTTGTAAAACAAGAGGGAGAGAAGAAGCTCGTCTAATCAGAATATTTTAAAAGGGGATAAGAGAGCGACATCTCCGAAGAATTGATCATCATCTTTTGATATCCACCAAAGTAATCCTCATCTCACACTAGGATCACTCCCTCGTACCCATGAGGAAGCATCCTTAAGCACACGTTGATCTGCCAAGTTTTACGATTAGGTTAAAGTTCTCTATGATCTTAGAATTCGGTCACCAAGTGTTCATAACTGTGAACACGGCTTTTCGAAAAGATTTAACCCTGTAGGGGTGTACAACTTTACCCACACGTACCAACCGACTCTTGATGCCACATGATCAGCCCTCTTCCTTGGAAGGTCAGCAGAGGGTGGTTGGACACGACCTTTACCTTGCTTTCGCCGAGACCATGAGTCACGCCCTAAGGAGGGTTCCGCCGTAATGGGTCAAATCCCGAAGCCGGTCCCTAGAGATGTGATTTGGGGTTGGTTTACCAGGGGATCCATTGACCCCGAGCAACCCCGACCATGCTTACCTACCTGTTATGATGCACCTTCACCCGCCAAATCTTTCAAAATGTTTTCTATGCATATGTCAAATGGAATGCCAAACTATGTGACTCATGGAATCTACTAGGCAAGTTAGTTACTTGTGAGGTTTTCTAGGACCCGTGTGGTTGTACGCTCGTCTCAGTTCCAAAGGCAAGAACTCGGTTCCTAGTAGTGGCGAGCATGGGACTAGAAAAACCACATCCCACCGTGGCCTCCCATACAAGCCTTAGCATGATTAACCTTTACCACTGATCTTACCTCATCAGTATACCTTGTTCTCCTATTATACTAGATTCTGTGCAATTGGTACATCATCTCGATGAACCAGTACTGACAGCTAAGCATGGCTAAGCAAGACTCAGATATAAGCTCTAGTAGTGCACACAAGCCAAACCTAGTTATGCTAGGAGCAGTAGATCAGGTAATATATGCTCAAAGGGAGTAATGCAACAGATAGGATACTCTATCTATCGATAAAAGACCACAGTAGAATCGTATGCAACATGGCAATAATGAAATACTTATGAAAGCATAGGATTGTATCATGGTGGGGCTATGCTTGCCTTGTTTGTTGATAACCAAAAAGCAGATCTTCGGATATCTTGTACTTGACTTGATTATAGTTTATCAAGTATTGTTCATCGAACTTCGATGGTGTTGATCTTGGTCTTCGATCTCGATCTCGATATCGTATTCTACCAGAAAGAAAGGGAAACAACAATCAACACATGGCATCAATGCAATGCTCAAGCAAGAATGATGATATGACAAGTTAATTTATATTGAAATGAAACCCTAAATCATGCTTGGCAATTTAAGCGGGATCCGAGGGGTGCAAACCCTATAATAGGGGGAACCTCGGAGTCACCTGCGGGGGTTCATTTAGTTCTCTAATTAAACTTGCAATTAAAGTTATTGAACAATGCATGATATTGATTCTAAAGTGTAGATCTTGTTTTTCTGAACATTTTGATATATTATACACATTTTTCTAAGTTATAAATAATTATTTGTTGAATTTACAAGATTAACTCTTTCTGAAAAAGATTAAAGGATTATTGCACCAGCATGACATCAGCGCAAGGCTTTAAAATGTTTTACACAGAGGCTGGACCTAGCCCGTGTGGCTGACGAATGGGCCCGAGGCCACATCAGCTGCCATCGTGGTGGTCAGCGGTCAACGTGGGACCCGGAGCCACGTCAGCGCTACGTCAGCATGACGTCACGCGACGGCCACCGTCAGGTGGTCACCGGCAACGGTGCTGTGAGGCACGCGGGGCGGCGGGACTAGGCGTGTTCAAACAGGGGCTTCATGGTGAGCTAGGTAGAGGCGGCGCCGCTGGTTAATGGTCGCCGGACATGCGACTGCCACGGTGAGCGGCGGAGGCAGACGGCGGCGCGCGCGCGAGCTCTAACCGGAGCGAGAGGGAGAGGGTGGAGAGGTCCCTGGGGACCAGAAGCTCACCAGGAAGACGATGGAGGGGTCGACGAGGCTGGAGGAGGTCGGGAAGCGCCAGAATCAACGACGAAGGCGGCGACCGAACTTCGGGAAGGAGCTGGCGATTAAAGCATCTGGGGCCACTTCGACTTTCTCCGATTGGCAGGAAGAACAAGGACGTCACGGTGATCTCAATGGTGGGCATGGCTTAGGCTAGGGCAGCCGGAGATGGCGGGGCGCCGGCGAGGTCCGAGCTAGGGTTCGGGCTCCTAGAGAGTAGAGGAAGAGAGAGCCAGGGGAGGGATAAGACCAGCAGGGAGAGAGACGTGCACGGCGTGGTTCTTATCCTCGACCGGGACGGCGGCGGGCATCGCGACGCGGTGACGACATCGGGCGGCAGAGGCGTGGCCACTGAGCTGCTTCTCGCTCTCTCTGTCGTGAGCAAGAAGAAAAGAGAGGCACGCCGAAGGGGTACTAGGCCAGCTGGTGGGCTAGTTGGGCCGACTGCGGGAGTGCAAGGGTGGCAGGAAGAGAGAAGAGGAAGGTGGACCGGCCTAGGCTGCAGCTGCTACTAATTTTTTTTACAGAAAACCTTTTTCCAAATTTGTTTCTTGTTTTCTTTTTATATTTCCAAATTCAAAACTGTTTGGAGATGTTCGAAAATACCAGAGGATTTGTAAAATATGGAAAATATTGTAGGGGTCGTTTAATCAATTTGGGCTCCACTATTTTGGTGGTTTTCAAAATATTCAAAACCTTTTGAATTCATTTTCAAAGAGGGGAGGATTAGGGTTTATGGATTCTTTTTCTTTTCTTCACATGCATTTTTAATAAAGGATGCTCATGATGTACAAACAACCCTAAATATAAGATAAACTAAAATTGGGGTGTTATAGTTATCTCCCAATAAGTACTTTTCTTTAACGCCTTTAATTTAGGCATGATAGTTTGAGAATATGCTCACATAGGAAATATGAATTGAAGTAAAAGAGAGCATCAAGAAGCATATTCAAAACACATTTAAGTCTAACCCACTTCCAATGAAAAATAATCTTGTAAAGAAAAAAGTCATGAAATCACAAAGCAACAACATAGGAAAGCAAAACAAGTGCAACTTCAAAATTTTCAACATAAAGAGGTGAAACTTAGTATTGCTGAGATAGATAAAACCATGTTTCCCTCTCTCATAATAACTTTCGGTAGCATCATGAATAAAATTAACAATATAACTATCACATAAAACATTCTTATCATGAGCCACATGCATACTCTCCCTATAAGCATAGTCATTCTTATTAATCGTAGTGGGAGAAAATTCAACAAAATAGATATCATTATTATTCTCATCACCATAATCATCAAATATAGGAGGCATATTGTAATCATAATTAATTTTCTCCTCAATAGTAGGTGGACTGTAAATATCATATTCATCATTGTAATCATCATATATTGGAGGTATAGTATCATCAAAGTAAATTTTCTCCTCCGTGCTTGGGGGACTAAAAATATCATGCCCATTAAAACCGGATTCCCCAAGCTTAGACTTTTCCATAGCATTAGCAATAAGGGTGTTCAAAGAATTCATACTAATAACATTGCTATTAGCACGCAAATAAAGTTCCATAGGTTTTTAAATTTTCTCTTCAAACACTTCATGTCCTAACTCAAGATAAATACTATCAAGCTCTCTAATTTTGTTGTTGTTTTCCATTAAGCCTAACTAGTGAAAATAAAAACAAGAAACAAAAAGATATAATTGCAGAATCTAAAGGAAATAAGTTCGAGCACTCACACACCAGCGACCGCGCTAGAAGATAGCTTAGTAGCCAGAGGATGTGAGTACCTTTTACCTTACCTCCCCGGCAACGGTGCCTGAAAATAGCTTGATTTCTACGCACTTCTATTCTTGTAGACAGTTGTTGGGCCTCCAAGTGCAGAGGTTTGTAGAACAGCAGCAAGTTTCCCTTAAGTGGATTACCTAAGGTTTACCTAACTCGAGGAGGAAGTGGTCAAAGGTATCCCTCTCAAGCAACCCTGCAATCAAGATACAAGAAGTCTCGTGTGTCCCTAACACACCCAATACACTTGTCCGGTGTATAGGTGCACTAGTTCAGCAAAGAGATAGTGAAATACAGGTGGTATAGATAATTATAAGTGGTAACGGTGCCAGAAAATAGCTTGATGGTGTGGAAGAGACTAAAGGCAAACTGAAATAAAGATGGCAGCAAGCAAACATGTAACAGATCTAGTTGCAAACGGTGTTTCAATGCTTAGAAACAAGGCCTAGGGATCATACTTTCACTAGTGAACACTCTCATATAAATATCATCTCTTTATGATACTACTCCGGACTACTCTCCGGTTGGACACTCTAATCCATGGTAGGGCTATAACAGCACTCCTCAAAGTTCGCTTTCCCCATCTAGATAACCCCACACTGTCACCTTGAGCACTAGATGGTTCCAACAAACACCACAATTTTATAGAGACATCCAACTCCAAATATAACTCATAACAAGTATTTGTAATCTCTAGCCTAAGTGCCACCATGGTGTGCACGCTGTCACTTTCACACACGTGGGGAGAGCCAGAGATATATTAAAGCACTTGGGTAGCAAGGTAGATCTACTTGATTACAAAGCTCATGATCACAATATGACCATGCATAGAGATAGAGATGAACACATAGCTATCGGTATAGCCCTTAGCCTCGAGGAAGAACTACTACATCCTCATCATGGGAATTAGCAACAGCGATGGAGATGGCGGTGGAGATCGATGGAGATGGCTCCGGGAGCACTTCCCCGTCCCGGTAGGGTGCCGGAACAGAGACTTTCTGTCCACCGAATCTCCCCTTTGGTGGCGGCGGCGCTGCCAAACTTTTCGTGGCTGGAGGCTGGATTATTTAGGGTTTCTACATCGGAGGCTTCTTATAGGTGAAAGGGCGATGTCAGAGGGTGGACCAGGGGCCCACACCACCTGGTGGCGTGGCTAGGGGGACCCGCGCCACCACATGGTGTGGCCAGCTGTCAACACCCGGATTTTTAATCCCATATGCATGTTACGCCATACATCACAATCCCAGGATTACCATTTTTGCGAGACATAACAGATTGGACATCACAGTACATCATCCATTACAAACCATAATAAGGTCTTACACAAATAAAGGATTTCATGATCCAGTCTTAATAGAAACAAGTAGCGGAATAAATAATAAGCGTAGCGGTGGGGTCCATCTTCAGAGTCACATGCAATGCTGACGATGGGAGATGATCCTAGTTGTGATAGCCATCCTGCTGTCCTCCTTCAGGGTAGTCCTCCTCATAGTCTGGCCATAGGAATAGCCAGGGACAAAGCCATGAGTACTCTTTAAGTACTCGCAAACTATCACTAACAAGTAAGGTAGTTCTAGTAGGAATGATAACTCTAAATTTATTTGTAAAGTTAAGTTTGAAACCTAAGCTGAGTTCAGAAACAAAGAAAGATAAAATAAAGTTTAAAATCACCTAAGTGGGAACTTAGTTGTCATAGTCACAACTCTGTTGTGGTCAAGTCATGTCACAATTCATTTCATAAGTCCTTTTGAAAACATCTGACAACGGAACAGTATGGCCACTCCAACTGCCCATAACCGCGGACGCGGCTATTCGAATAGTTTGACACTCAGCAGAGGTGGTACACTTTCACCACAAAATTCGATACATCTGTCAGGGATAACCCTGAATCATCATACTTAGTATGCAGATAATCAAACATAACCTTTCCTTTACACACTCTAGTATAAGCACCTCTCCTATGAGTATGGCCTCCCAGCCATGACCATTTGTCATCCTAGGCACTGCATAGGTGGACAACATTGAGAGGTAGCCTCGGCTCAAACCTCTCATGCGAGGAAACTAATACTAATGCATATAAACTTTGGCTAAGCCTTACCCAATTCAGGTATTGTGGTTGTACGGTAAATTTGGAATGGTATCGCATCCGAACCCAACCATCAGTTTTTATAAAGGGCTAAGTCTCATGCCTCAACATTTTCATCATCATAAACCATTTGTGTTTCTCAAAACATGTCAAAACATCTCAATAGAATGACTCATCATTCCAAGGTTTTCATAAGTCATTTTCACCAAGCACTCCCATCTAAAGTGATCAAGTTTTTGTGTTTAGCTCTAAACTACCAAGTTAAGAGTGTTCACTAATGTGGGATGCTAAGATCAATCTCATGCCATAGAATGACATCAATGTCTAACTAGATAGGCCAAGTTTTATACTCTTTATGCTATCTATAAACAAAGTAAAGAACTTTGGTAAGGTAAAGAAAGTAAAGCTTGTAAATAAAACTTGGAGTAGGTATAAGTCAAAAGTATAACCAAAGCATGCCTAATGCATCTTGCTTAGGTTGTCTTGCTTAATTCTAGCTTGCTAACAATAGCTTGCATGTTAATGATGGCTTACTAATAAAAGCTTGCTCATTTTACTTGAAGGGCTAGGCTTGCAAGTAAACTTGCAAGGGTTAACTTGTATAATGATAGCTTGACTTGAGTAGTGCAGTGGTTGAAATTTTCTTCCTCCTCCTATTGGTAGAACTCCTCCTCCTCATAAGCTTGGTCGGTACTATTGTCTATAAATACATACGGAATACACAAAATCACCAAACAATACTTAACTAGTCTACTTAGCACACTAAGGCACACACATTGGATGATCTAGTATCATCACAAACATCACAAGGTTTAATGAACTAGTTTCATTTATTTTATTTGAGAAAAGTAATTTCTACTCATTGAAAATAACTAAGATTTAATATTCTCCAATTTAAAATATGGGATCATATGGACACATGTCATCACCACATAATCTAACATATGGGAATGTGATTTGAAAGTTGGATCACATTTTAATAAGTTTAAGATTAATAAATAATGATTTAAAGTGACTAGAAATGCCTATATACCATTATTTTGGTACTAGTCCAAAGTCACTTCATGCAAACCTTAATATTATTACATATTCAGATAGGTATGGTTAAATGTGATTTTTTAGAGTTGGAATCCACTCAAAACCTATGATGGTTTATTTTATAAAAATGTTTGAATGTGAAAAAGCTTCTATCTTGTTATTTTAGCTAGGAGAGATCTATAACTCTAAATGATTTAAATCCAATGGGCTTTGATAGATATTTTCATTACCTTTCCAAAAAAATTGGAATCATCTAATTTGGATTTGTAAAACTCTCTAGATTGATTTTCAAACTAAGGGATAGATTCTAGTTTAAGTCTAAAAAGAAAAATCTTAATTTGGATCACAGGGCATGCGCGGGAACACAAACGGGCTGGCCCAGTTTCATTCAGCGGCACTGAGGACTGCTGACAGGGGGGTCCTGCCTGTCAGTGGCTCATTAAAACGCGAAGCGGTACGGAGCATTGTGGACTGTAGGATTAGAACTAGATCAACGGCTCACGGTCTTCGTCGACGACGAACACGTCGCCGGCGAGACGGAAACCTAGCTACACGGCGGGGGCGCAATGGGGGCGTATCAGGGCTCCAGTGAGTGCGACAAGGTGGGCAAATGAACAAGTCGACGACGGCGGTCTTAGGCGAAGTCACGGTAGAGGCTAGGGTGGACAAAATCGACGGCAGCGTCTCCTCCTCTGCTGCGGCTTCCTCCGGTGAAATTCTGGCGATTCGCTGCTCGAGCTGCTCCGGCGAGAGGTGGGGAAGGACTTGTGGTGAGAGGGGAATGTGCGCGTGTGAGGAATTCGTGCTGGGGTGGCTTCCTTATATAGGCCCGGCGAGGCGGCAGAGGGGTGTGGGCGGAGCTCGTCGATGACGACGGCATAGGGGCTAAAGGCGTGGGTGAGGTAGGCGGACGGTGGGTGGTTCCCTGGCGGTTAGCTAGGGCATAATGGTGGTGCTAGGAGCGGTGGATTGTGGTCGGGAGCGTTGCGCGCTCTGGGAGATAGAGGCGGTGCACGACGCGGTTCCCGATGAGTGTGGGTCGAGCGGCGGGGTACATCTGTGTCTGGCAGGGTGAGGTGGTCAAGGTGGAGCGGCGCGCGCGGTCTGGTGTCGAGGCGCGGTCTGTGGCGTGCTGGCGGTGACGGCGCTCTGGCGCGCTCTGGCGCGGCGTAGAGAGGATAGTGCGGCGCTGCTCTGGGGTGGTCCAGTGGCTAGCAGGGGCCGTGGGGTGGACGATGGATGGCGGTGAGGTCCCGCCTTGCTTCCTGGAGCGGCAGAGAGGGGCTGGCGGTCTGCTGCGAGCTGCGCATTATCGACCGGCGAGCATGGCCTCTGGGTAGTGTGGTACTGGTGCTAGGGACTTGGGGATGGGTTGGTTTCGGCTTGGTTAGATCAAAGAGGGACAGAGGGAGTAAATGGGGTGCAATTGGGTGGCAAACCCCTGTAGAAATAGTGAGTCTAATCTAGAGTGTGATCAGTGCCTACCAAGTGTTTGACAAAATGGCCGAAAGAATTCAAGTTTGGAATTTTGAACTGAAATTTGGTGGATTTGTTTATCACATGCTTAAGCATCTCTGGTTGCTAGGATTTGTCAAATTGAATTCATTTCGATGGTTTTTGAAAAAGTGTGATCTAGACACATGAGGTAGATTCCATTTTCAAATGCCCTTTAAATTTAGAGCTTAAATGTTTTTGGCAGAACACAAAGTGGGCCTTGGTACATCACTACTTGTACTAGAAAGGGGTGCAAAGATCCACAATTGTTTCTGTTGGGATTTGAGTCCTAGGAACACCCAAAGTGGGCTAGTGGATTAAAAATGGCAAAGTGACCATTTCCTTCATTTAATTCCTTTTGATTTCTTTTTCTTTGGGATTTGCTTGGGAATGATCTAGATGATGTGTAATTCACCTTAGAGTCATTTTACAACCATTAGAACACACAATCATGGCAATTCAAAACAATTCTTATTTAATGCAACACACATATGCATGCTTGATTATTTAAATGGGAAAAGTTTTTGTTAACCCTAAATTGGGTGATTTGGACTTTGATTAACCTTGATTAAAGATTTGGGATGTTACACCAGCCCCTGGCCCCTCTCTGTCTCGTCTTCTGGCTCCGTGAGTCTTCCGGTAAAATATCGACTTTGGCTTTTGTCCGGTCCAATTCCTAGAATATTCATTTTCTCGCTTTTCTGGAACCAAAAACAGAAGAAAATAGGAAACTGGCACTATGGCATCTTGTTAATAGGTTAGTTCTAGAAAATGTGTGAAAGTACTCCAAAGTGTGGACAAAACATAAGAAAGTAGATATAAAACAAGCATGGAACATCAAAAATTATAGATACATTTACAACGTATCAGCCACCCTGCCCACCTCCAGCTCTCCCCTTTGGCGTATATTATCCCCATGAAACCCTAAGCCTGGAGGAGCGACCACGGAAAGATTCCATCGCCTCTGTGGAGTGGAAAACTGCAGAGAGAGAAAGAGCTCTCCGACAGGCAGAAATCTGTCGGTAAAATTCCTTCCCGGAGAGGGGAGATCGTCGCCATCAACACCACCATCAAGATGGACTTCATCGGGATTATCATCATCATCTCCACCAGCACCATCATCACCACTTCATACCGCCATAACAATTGGGTTGAATCTTGCATAGTTCTTAGGGGCAACTTTCCTGGTGTTGATTACTTGTTGTAGTTGATGCTATTGAGTGGAACCATTGAATTATCGTTCATGTTCATAATGTTACTTATCATTATTTCATCTCTGATCTTGCTCCATATGATGTATTGTGAGTAGTTCGTTTTAGTTCTTGAGGACATGGGAGAAGTCATGTTGTTAGTAGTGGAATTGTGTTGAGAAAGACTCAATAGTTTGTTATTTAAATTGTGGTGTTATTCTTCTAGTGGTGTCATGTGAACGTCAATTACATGACACTTCACCTTTATGGGTCTAGGGGAATGCATTGTGTATTTGGATACTAATCATAGGGGTTGCCGGAGTGACAAAAAACTGAACCCCCGTTAGGAAACCTTTGCACAAGGGATGTCAGGATCTCAGAGTTTAAAGTTGTGGTTAGGTTTCTATCTTAATTACTTTCTTGTACTTGCGGATGCTTGCAAGGGGTATAATAACAAGTATGTATTAGTCCTAGGAAGGTCGGTACATTAGCACAGGTTCACCCACACAACACTTATCAAACTAAAGAAGATTAATCAACTATATGAAGCGAAAGCACTTGACGATATTCCCGTGTGTCCTCGAGAATGTTTGGTCATCTTAAGAAATACAACCGGCTTGTCCTTTGCTAAAGAAAGGATTGGGCCACTTGCTGCGTTTCTTATTGTCTTTCATTCACTAGTACTTTATTTATCTGCATTATCGAAAACCCTTAAAAATCCGTTTGTTAAGTATTTACAGAGAATTCCTGCTCCAAGCCACTCGTCAACATCTTCTGCTCCTCGTTGGGTTCGACACTCTTACTTATCGAAAATACTGTGATAAACCCCCTAGACTTGTGGGTCATCAAGACTATTTTCTGGCGCCGTTGTCGGGGAGTGAAGCGCTATTGGAGAGTGGAACTAGTAAAGGAAACGTCTACTGTGAGTATTGTTTATTTCTGTTAGTTACTTTATTCTTAATATGGATAATTCACTTAGTTTCTTATTTCGTAATGCTACTACCACTACTAAGGTAGTAGATGAACCACCACCTACTGAGAATGATACTTTTAAAATACCTACAATAATTATTGATCGTGTTATGGATAACTACTATTTTGGAGATGGAACTGTCCATCCCGGTGATCATTTGCTCTTTATACACGAATTATGCGGTTTGTTTAAGTGTGCAGGTATTACAACAGATCAAGTCAAGAAGAAGTTATTCTCATTATCACTGAAAGGAAGAGCCGAGTAATGGTATAAGCTGCTGAAGAATTGTCAATCTCTTGAATTGGAGGAATTAGTGCCTCTCTTTTATTCAAAATTTTATGCTCCTAGTGAGATTCATAAATATCAGAATCAAATATACAACATTTGGCCTCTTGATGGAGAGAGTACAGCTCAAGCTTGGGGGAGATTGAAGTTAATAATGCTCAAATGTCCTATTCATGAGCTCCCTCACAATATTATTATCAATAACTTTTATGCAATACTTTCTCTTCATGATAAGGATCTATTGGATGCTTCTTGTGCTGGATCATTTACACGCATGAAAGAAGAGGCTAAATGGGATCTTCTAGACCGTATTCAAGACAATGTTGAAGCATGGGAGAATGATAAAGGAAGAAAGTCAGGTATAAATTATGATTATGAATGCATTGAATCTTTTATGGAAACTAATGACTTTTAAAATATTAAAAATGCTTATGGTCTTGATTGTCAAGCTATTGCGAGTTATTTTAAATCTTTTGCTTCTTATATTGAAATTCCTAAAAAGAAATGGAATAAGTATCATGAGCCATATAAAGATATTGCTAATTGTGTTCCTACTAGAAATACTGAAGTTTATACTACTAATCATGTTTTACATGAACCTTACATTGAGAAAATTCCCTTCCCATTTAAGATAAAGGAACATTCCATGATAGCTAGTAGGGTTAATGAAAGTACAAACAAAGTTGTTGAACCTGATGAACAAGTAGCTGTTGAACCTATGATAGCAAATGTGAAAGACTTTGTTACTAATTATGTAGAAGATGGACACACCATTCTTTGTAAGGATACTTCTAATATTTTTTCACAAAGTAATGTTATAAGAACTAGTGTCCCTGTGTTTTCTGTTAGAATAAGTGATCATTGCTACAATGGTTCTTGTGATAGTTATATCGTTAAATTTATGCATTATACTGAAATTTACCATGAGAGAGGGAAAAGCGTTCATATGCATCTCAATGATATTAAGTTTCATCGCTTTATGCTGAAAATCTTTAGGTTGCACTTGTTTTGCCTTCCTATGCTAGCAGCCTCTGGTTTCAACAATTTATTTTCTTACAAAATTCCCTTTCATAGAAAGTGGGTTAGACTTAAACATGTGCATTTTTTCCTCTTGATGCTCTCTTTTACTTCAATTCATATTCTTATGTGAGCATCATTGAAATTACCATGCCCATCTTAATGGCTATAAAAAGAGCTTTTTGGGAGACAACCCAATTTATTTGTGCTTTCATGTTGTTTTTGTTTATTTCAGTCTTGGAAGTTATTACTTCGGTAATAACCTCTCCTTATCCTTTTTATTTGGTTTTTGTGTCAAGATCAACCTCTAATGAGAGAGAAGTAATATTTTGGAAAGTTGTTGTCCCGAAACTGATTTTTGTGCTTCGTTGTAAAAATTCGTGAAAAATCTTTGTACGTCGGTTTGAGCTGTAATTTTTTGTGCTTATGCCCCAGGTTGTTATTTCACTTTCATTAGTTTTGCACTTTTTGCTTTGAGAAACATAAGACTTTCGAAAAAATTGATCTTTACATGTTGGTCTGTTTTGACAGATTTTTGCCACTCTTGCATTTGCCTCTTAAATCGATTTCCTTTTTGAATTCCTTTTGGGCTTTTGGAAGGAGTTGTTTCATTAGCCTATGTTTTGATGGATTTCAGTTGAAATTGAACTTAAAAGGTTTATTACCTTATATGCACTAATGTTGCTAATGAGAATTGTGTGAAAGAAATTTTCAAGTTGTAGGAGAAAGTGGTGTAATAAGATAGTGAAAGGTTAAATGACTCAAGAAATATGTGTATGAAGATGAAGATATTGATGTTATTCAAGCGGTGATTCCGGAAAATTTTATTAAACACCAAGTTCAGAGACCTGCAGAGTCCGTTTTCGAATAGGTAACAGTTCTAGGAAGAAAATGTCAACGAAAAATCTGTCAAGTTATATGTTTATAGTTTTGTCTAACAAGGAAAGCAACGAAGCGAAAGAGGGACGGAAACGGAGCCAGGGTGGCTCACACCACCCCGTGGTGCGGGCCCACCTGGCCGCGCCACCAGGGGGTGTGGCCACCCTGCAGTCCGTCTCCGACCCATTTTCTCCCAGTACATTCCTATTGTTGTAAAAATTCATAATATATAATCCCCCGGATCCCCCGAGGTTCGTATATTGTGTTCTCATCGTGTTTTCTTTTGATCTGTTTCTGACAGGTAGAGTCTCAGTTTTGGAGCCACAATGTCTTCCTCTGGATCAGCCAAGGAAGATTCTGTCGCGGACATCGCCAACCCATACATGCGTGAGTTGAAGATTCATCCCAAGGAGTTACTACTCGAATATGGGAAGGTGCAGATAAAAGAGGTTCAGGGCCCTAAAGGATGTTGGAGACCAGGATGTCTTTTGTTGATGGGGAGACCTTACCTGGAAGTCGGACAATGACAAGAGAACACCACCACCACCGAAGGAGTAATTCGTCATCAGGTTTTGGCATCCCCTTGGTTTGTTCCAAGCTTGGGGGAGTGCCACGGTATCATATAACTATCTTCTATATTTTTACCTTCTTAGTAGAGTCATATCATGAATAGAGAAGTTATCATATAGGATGGTTTGCATTATGGAAGTGTCTCCCTCTCGTTAGTTATATATGTATCCCTTGGTGTGAGTTGCCGTTATGGAATATTAATGAGAAGTTCTTTCATTTACCCTTTTTGCATATCTTATATTAGTTTTCAATTTCTTTATATGATTGATCTTGTTGTTAGTATTGGTATCACTTTGGGATAATGAGGTAAATTTAGTTGGTTTTGGCAAACTTGGCTCGGAAAGTAGCAACACTATTTTGAGAATTGAATGAAAAAGATAAAAGTACTCTTAAGAAATATAATTTCATCATCTTTCTTTCTTGATTGGCTCATAAGCTTAGTATTCTCTAGTTAAGACCTTTTGTTCTTCAAAGGAAGATTGCATGTTTGTTTTTATCACCTATATGTTTGTTTGTTTCCTTCAACTCTTATACCTGCTACCTAGCCTTGATAGCCTAAAAACCTGCACTGAGAGGGAATGCTTCTCGTGCATCTAATCCTTAAACCAAAACACATGCCATTTGTGTCCACCATACCTACCTATTAGCGTTATTGCTATTCCAAGTAAATTCATTTTTTATCTACCTTCTGAATTAAACTTGTTATGTGAAAATTAGTGATTAAAGCTCTCACGAACTTGATGGCACACTTTACTTTTCTTGCACTTAATAAACTTGAACCATTGTGCCCATCTATGTTGCGTATATGCTTGCGCTTTATAAGTTGAGAGTTAGCAGAACCATGCTATCATGGGGAACGCTTTCAACATTGCACTTTATTTAGTTGATATTATTCTCTTTTGTTTATGGATGTCGTCGGTGTGAAATGAAAGGGGAGCTTGTAAGTCCATGGAGTTATGTATGTGTGTTAGAGAAACGCCTGGGCGGCTGGTCTAATCCATGCCTAATCATGGTGGAAACCTGCAGCGAAACCATAATGAGCAATCTATGAAGCATTCTTCTTATAAAAAATAGATAGAGATTGAGAAAAGAAAAAGGAAAAAAGATGAGAAAAGAGGAAAGAGAGAAAAAAGCACCATTTTCCCATGGTAAATAAGAAGATTGCTGAGATGCTTATTGTCTGCTTGCCTTGTCATTTTGATATGGGGATTCTTCCATATCATCAGGCAAGGGGTACCCCACTGGTGGTTTTCTATGATACACATATACTTACTATGAAAAGAACTTACAGGTAACTAAACTTGAGTAGCATGAGGAGCAGCCCTCGTATTCAAGGGACATGAGATTTTCAACTTATAACTTGTCAAGCATATCCTCATATTTGATCACTTTAACCTTAATCACCTAAAGATGCTTACGATAGGGGCAATGAGAACTGAAAGCTAATAAGTACCATAAGTTTTGGAAGCTTTTTATGAAACTTGAAATCCCTGCTTCCCTCTGCAAAGGGCTTATCTTTTATTTTTTTAGTTGAGTCAGTAAACCTATTCCCTTCTATCTCAGCAAGTATTTTGAGTTGTTATGTTTCATTCATTCATATGATGATTTATTCAATCATGTTTCTTATGTTCCTTGTTTTACACATTGCTCTTATCTTAGAGAGTATTACTTTGAAAGCTATCATTGAAAACTCATTATGTTTGAACTCCTGCAAATTGTTAACTATTCTTTGACCAAGAGCAAAGTTTTTCATTACCAAGAATGATTTACTTTGTGTATCTTTTTTGTGTTTTCTTTACCTATTGCAAGTTAAGTTGTATAATAGTGAGTTGTCTTCTATTATGATTTATGTATTGATGAATGTGATGCTTCTTGTCCGTATTATTTTATCGACTCTTCACTCCATAAACCTGAGGTCATGTTTATTGAGCTCAGTTTCGCTTGGGGACAAGCAAAGTCTAAGCTTGGGGGGAGTTGATACGTCCATTTTGCATCATTATTCTATATCGTAATTTACTGTTATTCATTGATATATTTCATATTAAGAGATGATACTTATGTTATCTCATCTATATTTGCATGGTTGATGACTTTTGGAGGGTGGACCGCTAAAGTAAGGATTCCGGTGGAAAAGGCACCGTTTGGAGGCGAAATTCGCGAAGATCGGAAAATCCCAGAAAATATACGGAAAATTCTATTTTTTCAGAAGACGAAGGATGCCCGAAGGGGGAGTGGAGATGGGCCACAGGGGGCCCACACCACCCCCTAGCGCAGGCCAGGTAGCCCGCGCCACCAGGTGGTGTGGTCACCCTAGCACACCTCTAGCTTTGCCCTTTGGAGTATATTATCCCCACAAAACCCTAAGCCTGGAGGAGCGACCACAGAAAGATTTCGCCGCCTCTAGGGGGCGGAAAACTATAGAGAGAGAAAGAGCTCTCTGGCAGGCAGAAATCTGCCAGGGAAATTCCTTCCCGGAGAGGGGACATCGTCGCCATCCACACCACCATCAAGCTAGACTTCATCGGGATCATCATCATCATCTCCATCATCATCTCCACCAGCACCATCATCACCACTCCATGCCGCTGTAACAATTGGGTTGAATCTTGCATAGTTCTTAGGGGAAACTTTCGCGGTGTTGATTACTTGTTGTAGTCGATGCTATTGAGTGGAACCATTTAATTATCGTTCATGTTCAGATTGTTACTTATCATTATTTCATCTCTGATCTTGATCCATATGATGTCCCATGAGTAGTTTGTTTAGTTCTTGAGGACATGGGAGAAGTCATGTTGTTAGTAGTGGAATTGTGTTGAGAAAGATTCAATAGTTTGTTATTTAAGTTGTGGTGTTATTATTCTACTGGTGTCATGTGAAAGTTGACTACATGACACTTCACCTTTATGGGCCTAGGGGAATGCATTGTGTATTTGGCTACTAATCGTAGGGGTTTTCGGAGTGATAGAAACTTGAACCCCCATTAGGAAACCTTTACACAAGGGATGTCAGGATCTCAGAGTTTAAAGTTGTGGTTAGGTTTCTATCTTAATTAGTTTCTTGTACTTGCGGATGCTTGCAAGGGGTATATTCACAAGTATGTATTAGTCCTAGGAAGGTCGGTACATTAGCACAGGTTCACCCACACAACACTTATCAACGTAAAGAAGATCAATCAACTATATGAAGCGAAAGCACTTGACGATATTCCCGTGTGTCCTCGAGAATGTTTGGTCATCTTAAGAAATACAACCGGTTTGTCCTTTGCTAAAGAAAGGATTGGGCCACTTTCTGCGTTTATTATTATTGTATTTCATTCACTCGTACTTTATTTATCTGCATTATCAAAAACCCCTAAAAATCGGTTTGCTAAGTATTTACAGAGAATTCCTGCTCCAAGCCACTCGTCAACACCTTCTGCTCCTCGTTGGGTTCGACACTCTTACTTATCGAAAATACTGCGATACACCCCCTATACTTGTGGGTCATCAATAGCTACTAACAACGGAAAGCATGCAAGATCACAAATAACATACACATGATAGAATCAATAATCAATCTGAAATAGTATCTCAATATCCATCGGATCCCCGCAAACACAACATGTAAGATTACAAATAGATGATCTTGATCATGAACGGAGCTCACAAGATCTAAACATGATAGCACAAAGGAGGAGAACCAACCATCTAGCTACTACATGGACCTGTAGTCTAGGGATGAACTACTCACACATCACGCCGGAGGCAGTCATGGTGATGAAGAAGGCCTCATGATGATCTATCCCCTCTGGCAGGGTGCCAGGAAGAGCTTCAGATCCCTCCCGATCTAGGGATGGTGATGGCGGAGGCTACAGACTCTTTTGTGGAATTTTGATCAGGTACTTAGGGTTTTCGTCCCGGGAGGATTTTATAGGCAGAAGGGCTAGGTCGGTGGAGTACCAAGGGGCCCACACCAGGTGGCGGCGTGCCTAGGGCTGGCCGCACCACCCTAGGGTGTGGCCGCCCTGGTGCCCCTCTTCGTCTCCCCTCCGGACTCTGTGTTGCTTCGGGTAAAATATTGACTTTCGCTTTTGTCCGGTCCAATTTCGAGAATATTTCCTTACTAGCTTTTCTGAAACCAATAACAGTAGAAAACATGCAATTGGCACTGTGGCATCTTGTTAATAGGTTAGTTCCAGAAAATGTGTAAAAATACTCCAAAGTGTGGACAAAACATAAGAAAGTAGATA
Source organism: Avena eriantha (assembly GCA_910589775.1). Classification (NCBI taxonomy): domain Eukaryota; kingdom Viridiplantae; phylum Streptophyta; class Magnoliopsida; order Poales; family Poaceae; genus Avena; species Avena eriantha. Next base: position 173,476,764 of record OU342741.1, on the reverse strand, counting down.
TAAAACAAGCAGGGAACATCAAAAATTATAGATACATTTATGACGTATCAGGTGGTGCTGCGCACGTGTGCCTTGGTACGACGGCTCTATGTCTCTGGAGTGTTTAGCAGCCGTGCGTTGGTGTGGAGTAGGGATGAGGAGTACATAGGAAGGAAACCACTTTGGTCCACGGTGGCACAAAAATTCAAAGTTTTCCGATTTTCGAAATTTTCACTTGCTTCCCATACATCGGAAGGGAAGGTTATCCAAAAGATCAGCCAAACATCGGGAGGGAAGGCAATTATGAACCCGTTTTGAACATTGAACGTTGGATCAAGACTGGCAAATCCAAACTTTGAACGTTGATTGTTGGATCAAGACTGGCAAATCCAAACTTTGTTAACCGTTGGATCTTCTTTTGCATTATTAGCATCTAGAATATTCTATCGATAGTCTTTAGCATAATGGACGCTAGTATGCGCAAACCTCAAAACACACACTTCATTGCTCAGTTTCAGGGTCCTTGTGCTAAATGCATGCATGGACTTGGATGCAATTTTCATTTTTTATGAGGTCCTTGATGTAACTTGTACTTCCACTGACCGTCTTAACTCTCAAGCACCTCGCTCCTACGAGACCAACCATTAGATTGGCCATTCGTGGTACTTCTTATCTTTATCTTGTCTTATCTCTTACAATACCATACCACCATTGTATAGTGTACGAATTAACTTCGAACAATGACCGCTGGATCAAGACTGGCAAATCCAAACATTGCTAACCTTTAGATCTTCTATTTTCCCTTAGCATCGAGAAGGATTCTATTAATAGTCTTTAGCACGATGAACGCTGGTATGCGCAAACCACAAAACACACACACTTCATTATTCAGTTTTAGGGTCATTGTGTTAAATGGATGGACTTGGATGCAATTTTCATTTTTTATGAGGTCATTGATGTAAGTTGTACTTCCATCGATCGTGTTAACTCTCAAGCACCTCTCTCCTACAAGACCTACCATAGTTAAAAGAAAATGCAACCACCCCAATTATCACACAAACTGGACCAATGGTTTCTTATACGTAATGCCCAAGTTTTTTGTACTATGATTTTTCAAGCTTCCTGGCAAACTTTGCGCACTTTGGTGACTTCTTGTCGATTTAACAAAATTAGATCAAACTTGAGCTACAAGTAAGCACGAAAGATTGCTCTTGAATTAAATGTATTTTCGTAGGTAGATGGGTGCATCTTCTTCTAGTAAACAATGTCGTCAGTGTGAGTTTCTAACTATGAGGAAAGAAAATCCTCAGTTTTCCGAGTGATGACGAGATGGTTCTTTTATGTAAAGAAAGTCTGAAGAATATGGATCTCAATGCCATAAGCCAAGCTTTTAGACATATTAAGTGGACCAACGTGTTTTACTTACAATTCCCATGTTTTATGAGTTTTCAAACTCCCTATGTAGCTAATTAACTTTGCCCCACTTGAATGACTTCATGCCTATATTTATCGAAATTTGGTCAAACTTCAACTATAACAAATAAATTATTGTAAGTTGCTTCTAAAGAATTACAAAAAACTTTTGGAGGTGTACCCATTGGGGGCTCAGTTAATATATCAGAAAAACAACCGAGAGTTTTGACAATAGGTTTTTAACTCCTTTCTAATTAAGATTTTGCATCTTGACAATTTAACGAAAAATTAGTCAAGCTTGATCTACAAGTAAGCGCGTTAGATTTTTCTTTAATTAAATGTCTCTTTGGAGGTAGATGGATGCGTCTTCTTGTAGTAATCAGTACCGCCGATGTGAGTTTCCAACTATCAGGAAAGAACATTCTCAATTTTCCGAGTGATGATGAGATTATTGTTCGTTTTCGTAAACAAAGTATGAAGGATATAGACCTAAATGCCACAAGCCAAGCTTTCAGACATATATAGTGGACCCTCATGTTGTACCTATGATTCTCGTAATTTATGAGTTTTCAAACTTATTCTTATAGCTAATTTTGCCCACTTGAAATTGATTTTATGTCGATTTATTGAAATTAGTTCAATTTTGAACTACAAGTAAATTGTACATTGCATTAAAACTTTTACGTTTTTTGGAGGTAACCACTAAGGGCTGATTTAATATATCACAGACCACCACCGATAGTTTTTACAACAAGTTCAACTTCTTACTAAGATTTTGTATCTTGACAATTTAACGAAATTATATCAAACTTGAGTTACAAGTAAATGTGATAGATTCCTCTTGAGTTAATTGTCTTTTTGGAGGTAGATAGGTGCATCTTCTTGTAGTAAACAATGTCGTCGATGTGAGTTTTCAAATATCAGGAAATATCATTCTTAATTTTCTGAGTGATGACGAGATTGTTCCTTTCTGTAAAGACAGTCTGAAGAGTATGAATCTGAATGCCACAAGCCATGTTTTTAGACATCTTACCTTACCACTATATAGTGTACAAATAACTTTGAATATTGACCGTTGGATCGAGACTCACGAATCCAAACAGTTCCAATCATTGGATCTTCTTTTCCATTCTAGCATCTAGAAGATTCTATTGATAGCCTTGAACACAATGAATGCACTATGCATAAACCTCTCAAAATACACGTCTTCGTCATACTAGAATCTTCTCCCTCATTTTTCTAGACCATGTTACCAAAAATTTCAAGTGTTATTAGCTAATAATCTTTGACTTCTACACATGATGATACAAAGTAGAAGAACCAAATATACACCCATACTTTATAGATGTTGATCAAATTTATATTTTTTCCACTTTACCTATTATAATTTTATATAGTGATGATATGTCAGACGTATACTATCTAAGCCTCACATGTAGGGTACGTGCAACTTACTAGTATCTTATCTTATCTTATCTTACCATTATATAGTGTACGAATAACTTTGAATGTTGACCGTTGGATCAAGACTCACGAATCCCTGTATTTCTAGCCTTTGGATCTTCTTTTCCATTCTAGCATCTAGAAGATTCTATTGATAGTCTTCGGAATAATGAATACCATGCACAAACCTCAAAACACACTTCTCCATCATACTAGAAGCTTCTCCCTTGTTTCTCTAGACCATGCATGTGAAAAAAAAATGTGTTAGGTAGCTAATAATCTTAGACTTCTACATGATGATACAAAGTACAAGGGCCAAATATACACCCACACTTTATAGATGTTGCTCAAATTTATAATTTTTTGTGCTTTACCAATTACAATTGTATATAGTGATGATATGGCATACGTTTACTATCTGAGTCTCACGTGCAACTTACTAGTAGCTAACAATCATTGACTTCTACATGATATTACCACTACATAGTGTACAAACAACTTTGAATATTGACTGTTGGATCAAGACTCGCAAATCTCAACATTTCCAGTCGTTGGATCTTCTTTTCCATTCTAGCATATTGAAGATTCTATTAATAGTATTCATTACAAACCACTATATAGTATACGGATAACTTTGAATGTTGACCGTTGGATCAAGACTCACGAATCCCAGCATTTCCAGTCGTTGGATCTTCTTTTCCATTCTAGCATCTAGAAGATTCTATTGATAATCTTCGGCATAATGAATGCTATGCACAAACCTCAAAACACACTTCTCCACCATACTAGAATCTTCTCCCTTGTTTCTCTAGACCATGTTATCAAAAATTTCATGTATTAGGTAGCTAATAAAACTTTGACTTTTACATGATGATACAAAGTACAAGGATCAAATATACACCCATACTTTATAGATGTTGATCAAATTTATAATTTTTTGGGCTTTACCAATTATAATTTTATCTAGTGATGATATATTATACGTATACTATTTGAGTCTCCTATGAAACTTACTAGTAGCTAATAATCCTTAACTTTACCACTATATAGTGTACAAACAACTTACTGAATATTGACTGTTGCATCAAGAGTTGCGAATCCCAATATTTTCAGTCGTTAGATCTTCTTTTCCATTCTAGCATCTTGAATATTCTATTGATAGTCTTCATTACAAACCACTATATAGTGTACGAATAACTTTGAATGTTGACCGTTGGATCAAGACTCGCGAATCCCAACATTTCTAGATGTTGGATCTTCTTTTCCATTCTAGCATCTAGAAGATTCTATTGATAGTCTTCGGCATAATGAATTCTATGCACAAACCTCAAAACATACTTCTCCATCATACTAGAATCTTCTCCCTCATTTCTCTACACCATGTTATCAAAAATTTCATGTGTTAGTTAGCTAATAATCTTTGACTTCTACACATGATGATACAAAGTACAAGGACCAAATATATACCCATACTTTATAGATGTTGATCAAATTTATAATTTTTTGTGCTTTACAAATTATAATTTTATATAGTGATGATATGTCATATGTCTACTATCTGAGTCTCATCCGCAACTTACTAGTAGCTAATAATCGTTGACTTCTACATGATCTTACCACTATATAGTGTACAAACAACTTTGAATATTGACCGTTGGATCAGGACTCACGAATCCAAACATTTCTAGTCGTTGGATCTTTTTTTCCATTCTAGCATCTTGAAGATTCTATTGACAGTCTTCATTACAAACCACTATATAGTGTACGAATAACTTTGAATGTTGACCGTTGGATCAAGACTCGCGAATCCTAGATTTTCTAGCCGTTGGATCTTCTTTTCCATTCTAGCATTTAGAAGATTCTATTGATAGTCTTCAGCATAATGAAGCTATGCACAAACCACAAAACACACTTCTCCATCATACTAGAATCTTCTCCCTTGTTTCTCTAAACCATGTTATTAAAAATTTCACGTGTTAGGTAGCTAATAATCTTTGACTTTTACATGATGATACAAAGTACAAGGACCAAATATACACCCATACTTTATAGACGTTGATCGAATTTATAATTTTTTGTGTTTTACCAATTATAATTGTATATACTGATGATATGTCATACGTCTACTATCTGCATACGTCTACTATCTGAGTCTCACGTGCAAGGCACGTGCAACTTACTAGTATATATAGTGGACCAACATGTTGTACTAACAATTCCTATGTTTTATAAGTTTTAAAACTTCCTAGCTAACTCCGCCACTTGAATGACTCTATGTAGATCCATCAAAATTAGGTCAAATTTGAACTATAAGTAAATTGTAGGTTGTTTTGAAAATTTTAAGAAAAAACTTTTGGAGGTACCCATCAGATAGTCAATTAATATACTCTGTATCAGAAACCACAGAGAATTTTGGCAAGAGGTTCAACTTCTTTCTAAAACTTTGCATCTTGACAAACTTGAACTACAAGTATGCGTAGATACTTGTCTCGAATTAAATGTCTTTTTAGAGTTAATTAATGAAAAAAGAAAATGACGTAATAACTTAGCTAGTTACCATAACATCACACATACCAAGACTAGTAGTATATGATTCTACTCCCTCCGTTCAGAAATATAAGGCGCTTTAGCTTTGTGAGATGAATGTATCTAGACGCCTTTTAGTGTATAGGTTTACTCTTAACCTCTATGAACCCATACACTAAAAGACGTCTAGATACATTCGATTTACAAAGCTAAAAAAAATTATATTTCTAAACGGAGGGAGTATAACCTAATTAATTAGGCCTTTGCATGACACTACACACATATTGTTACCCACTATGATGAAGATACATGTGCAAGTTATTGGAGTAGTCTAAGTTATTTAGCACTATCTGACCATCCTAAATCAGAACGGAGGTGTACGTACTGTATGCCTTAAAGGCACATGTTTCGCTGCGCTTCAAGTTGTTCACCACTCGTGTCGGCTCTCACTGGTCAGACCGATAAAACCACTGACTTGTTGATTTGGTACTGTATATCGTCGATCTTCTCCGACACTGACAAAGAATAAATTCTTCCGCTGCTTCCAGGCGCGTGCTTTTGTGGAGCTACAACCAGTAGCTCAGACGACTACTACTCCCGTGCGGCGCTCGAGCAATTGCGACCGTCCGTTCATAATGAACAGAAAGCATTAGACAATGGATTTTCTTTTGGTGGATGGTTGATTTTTTTAGAGATTGTTGACTTTTTTCTTTATTGAACTGAGAGATGTTCGATTTTAGGTCCGGTAACGGGGCGTAGAGGCCGACAAAGGAGAGGAAATTAGCGGTGTGGCAGGCAAGCTTATTTGAGGTGGCAGTGTGTGGGTGTACAGATGGTACTGCCGTACTGGTAGCCCATTTTTGAGCATTTTTTTGTTGTACTACACAAGAGTTCAAGAGTAGTACTATTCTAGTTTTGGTTCCTTAATTACCCATGGAATCTTTATGTGTTTATTAGCTACAGTACTAGTAGTAGTATTAGTACAGTAGTACTTGTTCCAAATATGACTGCACAAGATGAAGAATGTAGAAGATCCAAGGATTATTACGTTCGGCAAGAGGAGCTCCGAGTATACTCCAAACCGTATCTCTATCATGACCATTTATTTTAGAGGATAGTACAACTCCATCCCGTTCTAGGCTAGCTTATGTTGTACTACTCCTAAAAAGGCCTGACCTATTTACTCGATAGGCACCAGGAAACACAAAGAAGAGAGAAAAACCACGCTTGGTAGGCGGTACGATTTCAATCGATTTATTCTATTTTCCTTTGCTCTTCGTCCTCTTCCTCTCCATCTTCTCGCTGATCCCCACTCGCCCACCTTTAGCACACGCCAACGCCGCCATGCCGCTTTCGGAGCATCTCCGTAGCCCAGTTCGATAGGCACTGTAGATTTAGCAGAGAGAAAGAAGGAACACTTGGTTTTATTTCATTCTGTATTTCTCTTTGCCTTGATCTCCATCCTCAATTCACCTCCAGCATCCTGGCGACGGCCATTACCACTCGCACACCAATACAGGCACGCGCCAATGCCGCCATGCCCCTTTAGGATCAGCTCCGGAGCCTAGTTTGATAGACTGTTTTCCGTATCGCCCTGCCAGCTGCCGCTCGCGCTCTCCTCCAAAACACCCAATCAAAACCAAACGCCATCGCCCCACCTGCTCGAGCTCTTCCTCGAGATGGCCCAATTGATCGATGACAGTGACACTTCTAGGGTGTTTTCCGATGGCCCCTTGAAGAAATCTCTGCTAGATGCGACGTCATCACCGCCACGAGCCTCGTCGCCTACTACAAACGTTATCTTTACTCAGCAACACATAGTGCATCCCTGTCAAAATCTCATCCGTTTGGTCTCCCATGTGTTCTTCACTCTCACTCACTGAGGTACCACGTGAGTACAATGTCTTCTACCGCGACAATCGCATGAAGCAATTCTACAGGGGCAGCTACTATTGCGGAAGGGGCAAGCAGAAGCCACATAAGAAGTTCGGGTGGACCTTGTGCGAGCTGACGCCGCTGGATAGGTCCTCCTCCGATGTTGTGATGACAGATTGTGAGGGTAAGAAGTGGGCAGGCGCCCATGGAGATTGGATCGCCACTGTTGGCCTCACCTAGAACTGGGAGCTTGTGAATGTGTTCACTCGTCGCCGGATTCCTCTACCAGCGATCTTCGATTTTGAGGCCACACCCGAGGTACTTAAGTTTATCACGGCTAGTCAGCCTACTAATCTACAGAAAATAGCCATTTGCCGAGCTCCCACAGCTGCTGGGAACTATAAGGATTTCTCTGTCCTGGCCATCTTCGACACGGTAATTGCCTTCCTTGATGGTTCTCATGGTATGTGGATGGTTCTTGAGAACCGGTTCAGCATGTTCAGCTACCGCGATGCAATTATCCACAATGGAGTTGTCTATGTTGTAACTCAGATTGCCAATATTTATGCATGGGATCCTCGGGCATGGGGTACAATTTCCATCCTTAAATTTTCAATCTTCATCATTCAAATTTTGCTCAGCTGACCTCTGAATGTGCTTTCCTTGCAAGGTCATGTGCGTCTTCCGGGGCCACCTGAATTAGACGGTAATTGTGAGTAAAGTCCTGATCTGTGATGGTTAGCAAGATCTCCTGATGGTGGTAGCCTTATTCTGATCAATATTGTGGGTGTTAGTGCTAGGTGGTATGACACTACTTATCATGTGGCTGAAATGTTGGTTATCATCATGGCCGCAATATTCACACCTATTCTACTAGGTTTTGCTGCCATGTGTTCTCGATTGACACTAGTAGGTTACTTTCACCGAGGCAATGGCAGAGGGTTTTAGACCTTGGAGCATTTTCTATCTTACTTGGATTAAACTATCCAATTACCATTCTAGTTAGCGCGGCAGGACTTGGCCCTAGAGATCTAACAAGCAGAAACTGTGTATACACCTCGTCGTACGCAGTTAGTCTCGGTGGATTTAATATTTATTCTGAAATATGCCGCATCAGTATGAATGCTCAAGACATAGTTGTTGGTTTCTCAACCAACATTGGCTAGAATTTCCCTAAAAAACATTGGCTGGAATTGGCGGCAGATTCCATTATAGTTCATCCCAAGCTTGGCCAACATGAAGGATTGGAACTGGCATAATTAACAGTTCAAGGTAGATCATATGGAATTGGGATTTGCGTATCTTGAATTATTTCCTTCGCCTTATTTGTATCGTATGGCCTCAGCCGTTAACTTGTTGTACTCTAACACTCATTTCGCCGCAATGTAGTGCAAGGCCTACGATTTTATCAAACTCCTTCTGTATGCAAGCCATAGTTTTAGTCAGTGCGGAATATTCTGTAACTCGTTGCGCCCGCACCCCTTTATTATTTGTTGCACTTTCGAGTTCTCAAAAAATGTCAAATAAATCCGGAACATTGACTATGGTGTATCTTGTGCATCTACAATATTCGGTCCCACAATAAGATCTTATGCGACATGTGTCAATGAAAAAGAAAAAACCTAAACGAACAATATGTTGTGTTCATTTTGTGGTGGACAGGCCATGTACTAGTAATATTTTTGGGGTGAAAATTTATAGATGAACTATATAAATATGATCTATGTTCATGATTTATTTCTCATTTTCTAAAAATTTGGAAGTGCCACATGCAATAGCTTGTTGTCGGTTCAGCTAGTTGTAAATTGTAATTTCTGTCGTGGACGTACCTAGTGGCTCCAAGCGCATGGTGCATACAGATTCTCACTGGTAGGTGGAGCCGACCTTAACAGGGCCCACATGTTAGTGAATCGGAGCCACACAAAGTCATGCTTGTGGCCTAACTTGAGCGAAATCTGGTGTCCTTGCATGTCTCTCATTTTGCTGCGCGGTTGCATGTTGTATATGTGTAATTCCATGTAACTTGTACTAGAACATATATGAACACATGCAACATGCCAAAAATACCACGGACACACTGAAAGGATCATATGGGCACCTAGAGGGGGGGTGAATAGGTGCTACTCCAAATTTTACTCTTAATCAAATTAGGGTTCGACACAAAAGGTAAATTCTCTAGATTATGCAACTAAGGTGAATTTACCTATATGTCAACTAGCACAGAACTATGCAAGAACTAGAGATGTAAAGTGCGGTAAAGGATAGAGGTAACCAAAGTGGAGCGCTCGGAGACACAAGGATTTGTTTCTCGTAGTTCCTTCCTTTTGAGGGGAAGTACGTCTACGTTTGGAGAGGGGGTGGTATCAAACCACCAACGCCACGAGAGGCCTCCCTTGTTCTCCGATGAACCTCACCCCAAAGGGTTCGATTCACCTTCCACTATAACGGCAACCTTCGAGGTGGAAGCCGGCACCTTTACAACAAGTTCGAGACACACATCCACAACCTAATTGGAGGCTCCCGAATACAAGCAAGCTGTCAAACAATCAAAGACAAGCTTGTAAGACCAAATCACAAGCTAGGGTTTCCAAGGGAACCCTAGAACAAGGGGCCCTCAAGTGAATGAGGGGGAAATGGAAATCTCTCTTGGTGAAGTAGTAGATCAAGGCCTCCTCCTTCGATTCTCCAAAGATCAACGACTTTGGATGGTTGAGTGAAGAGTTCTTGTGGATTTGGTGGCTCAAATGGTGATGCTTTTCTTGAACTGGACGAGCAGCTTCCAAGGTAGAAGAAGGGGCCTATTTATAGGGCCCTTGGAATTAGAGCCGTTGGGAGCCACTTACACCGGACAGTCCGGCAAATACAAGCCGGACACTCCGGTTGACACCCGCCGGATACTCCGGCCTGGCAAAGTTTCCGGCCTGTATCCGCACCGAGTCCGGGAGGAGTCCAATGAGCCATTCTGAATGTCCAGGAAGATCGATAAGCCCCCAGGGCCTGACACTCCGGGCCAAACTCACCGGACACTCCGGCCAAAGAAGATTCCGGCCAGATTCCGGACCGTGTCCATGAGGAGTCCGATATGGTGTTCTGAATGTCCAGGAAAGACGCCCACATCCCAGGGGCGGAAAGTCCGGACGGATCCAACCGGACAGTCCTGCCAGGGGCGGACACTCCGGTGAAGATCAGCCGGACAATCCGGTTGGGACAGGTTTCTTAGCACAGACAGGATCCAAGGGAGCTCTTTTCCTTAAGGCAACAACTCTCAACTATCTGATATCTCCTGCAACATTTAACAACAGATTAACCTATCCAAGTGTTGTCAACAAACATCAAAATAATAGGAAGGGCATAAATGCCCTTTCACACACCCGTACTGTGCATTATATCCGGTGTATATATTTTCAGTACTATGCTACGAGTTCTGCATGTAGGAGAATAAGATGAAAGTACATGTGTCCATGTCGCGGCTACTACTACTAGTTTCCGTTAAAATACTAGTACATTATGTTGAAATGAAAGCTATAAAAAAAACCCTCTGGTCAAACTTATGTGACTAGACAATAATGCACCTTTGATACGTATTAAGTAGGAGTATTGTCAAATTACTAGCTGCATGACGTGCTAGTCTAACATATAGTGAAGTCTAGGCGGCGGTGTCCTCAATGCTGTTGTTGACTAGATAGAGCAAGCAAGTAAAATCTCCTCCCTCGTTTTTTTCTTTGCCTCTCCATCTTCTTCCCCAGTCCCCACTCCGCCCACGATCTCCCCCACGCTCTCTCTTCTAACGCTCCCCTCCTCCTGCAGAAAACCCTAGCCGCACTTGGCATCCGCCTGAATCCATCCGGCTGCGATGGCCGATTCGAAGCTCAGCGGGCGATGCAAGTGGGATCAACTCAGCACGGACGATGTCGACCTCATCGTTCAGCGTCTGGAAATTTCTAGCACCGTCAGGCTAGCCGCATGCTGCAAGCTGCTGTATGATCATATCACCAACAATGAAGGTACGAAATGGACTATTCACCATTGGAATGAACCATGTCTACTGATGCCTTAGCCTGCTTATTGGTTCGACGAGCACTATGACGATATGAGGGTACATCGTCTGCATGACATGATGTATGACGTGGTGCCCCTCGACCATCCTCGGCGCACCTCCATCCTGCCCTTCATGCACAAAAAATTCTGGGTTGGCATGAACGGCGACTGGCTCGCCGTGGTGGACCAGCGCGGGGCCTGGTGCCTAGCAAACATCTACACATATCGAGTAATCGACCTTCCATCGATGGATACTTGTGACATTGTGGCCGCCTCACATCGAGTATATAACCTGTAATGCTACTAGCCAGCCAGGGTTCCCCCAGTTACATGTAGTCATTTTTGAACTCATTCACATTTCAAAAGTTTTTTTTGGCGAATCCGTAGGTATGGAGAAAAGTTTAATAAGTCGTGGGATGGATCTCTTGAGCTGTTGAAGATCGTAATCTGCAGAGTGCCCACAGAAGTTGGGGGTACACGGACTATAAGCTCCTCGCGTTGTTCGATAGTGAAATCGCCTACCTGGAAGATGGTAGCCAAGTTTGGAGATGTCTGGAGCATTCAGGTCTTGGAAGACGAAAGTACTATGATGTCATTGAACACGGTGGCCTCATTTCTACGGTCACAAATCAAGGCTGCACCTACTGCTGGGATCCCACATTGGAAGGTAATTCTAGTTCCATGATGATACATTGCGAGTGATTCGGTGAAGCTGTTCTTTAACTACCTTGTTTATGTTTTACCTTTCGTATGACTGAATGAGCACATGTTTTATGTCCTAAAAAATGAATGAACCATTGCCAATAATGAATTAGTACCAGTAATATGCTTTCCAAAAATATAGTGTATGGCGGTGTCCCTGCACTACTAAGTTCGTTCATTGTCAAAATATGAAAGGTATTATTAACCAGCATCTCAATTGTGAGTCCAACATAGTGAAGTCGGGTTTCTTTATCTGTTTGTACTTTCAGGCCCTCCTCGGATTATAGGAATCACATAGGATTTTTGTAGGACACCAATCTTTCCTTTTTGGATTTTTCCTTGGGATTCAGAGGAATTGTGTAGGATTTTTGTAGGATTTGGATCCTTCGGATTTTTTTCTATAAAATATTGTTTGATTCGAAAGAGTATAATCCTTATGAATTCCTTCAAAGGATTCATTTGCACTCTATTTTGGAGGAAAATTTTCATCCACTCCAACCTCTTTGTACAATTCCTTTGGTTTTCCTGTGCAATTAAACACCGCTTGATCCAAAATACTGTAGGCATCTAATCTTATAGGATTCAAGTGGACATACCTCTTTTGAAACTTACAACAACTAGGAAACTAAGATAAACAAGAAATCCAAATATTCGGAATAGCAGAGTAAGAAATGCAATTCCTAATGTTGTTAATTTATTGAGTAATATTATTGTCAGGATTTGCCTATTCACACTGTTAGCATGAACAATGAAGAATGCTGGTGTTAGAATATGTATTGCCACGAATGCACTTTTTATCTCGAATTCGGATGTTGCAGTAAACAAGGAGCTTCCGTTTGTAATCCCAGCACCTATTTTGAATGATCGGCCAGGCATGTGGTTCCTCACTCGATCGGCTGATGGTGAACGCTTGATGATCATAATTACAACGTATGGCATGGGGGTTGCCCATGGTGAAGAGGGTGAAATCATTCATCATGCTCAAAATAGGACTAACCTACGCCTATATCCTGCCTCTCGTGTCTATATTTTTAAAGAGGATCCTAGCTCTGCTGGACCTCTAGGGGTCATCGTTTGGAGGCAGGTTAACAACCTGGGGGACAACTCTCTGTTTGTCGGTCTCAATTATCCAGTCATTGACAAGATGATGAAGAAACGCGGATGCAAGGTTGCTGATCGCACATTGTTCTCATTCATGAGGAAAAACTGTGTGTACACAACATTAGGAGATTTCGCGAAATACAATTCCCTCAGATTAAACGCTGCAACCTGCAGCCAACTGAAGGTGAGCCTGTGGCAGTTATCAGCCTTCTCAAAGATGGTTGGAACTCTGTGCGACAGGCATCAATTTGGTTTAGTCCTAGTTTAGGTTTGGTATGCTCATTGTGTCGTCCCTAGACTGAGTTATGGATCTTTCTGGTGTATCTTGTGTCATCTTTTTTGTATCGTGGTTCAACAGTTGACTGTTAGTACACTGGTTTTAGTGGCCAGCTTGAATCAGTTTATATGAGATCTGCCGTACTTTTGTATTTAGTATTGCCTTCCACGGTATAATCCATGTAGCCGTGCTTATTTCATAGCGTGATTTCTGTACTATAGTTTTTAGTACTGTTATTGTCTTGTATATACGTGACTCGTGCATTTTTTTTGAACTATCGCACCTCGTGTAGATTTGTGTTTTGAGAGGAATATTCCTTCTTTCCTCTTAGCGAACAGGGAAAAGCAGGTCACTGCTTCTTATAGGGCCACGAAACAGGCCTTAACTAGGCCGTAATTTATCTTGGCTCGGTACGCCAAAGCAAGCCGAGATGCCCTAGGATGATAGCCGCAAATGTTTATGCCGATATTCTAAAAAAGAGTTAATGCACACCCTTCCAAAAAAGAAAAATGTTTACGTAGACCCCATATTGTCTCTAATACTTGGCATACTTTTGGCGCTACCGTGAAATTACTTGTTCAATACAGTATGTATCCTTGCTCATTCTTCTGTATGTGAAATGAATAACTCAAGCTCTGATGTGCTGACATTGTACTGTCTGTGCTAGTGTACAAACTGGTTGTATTATTGTGTTTAAAACTGTAAACTAAATGTGCGAATTCTGAGCCTTTTGCATGATGACAATGCCACATGTTGGCGCTAATTGTGGCATGTACTAATTTCATCGTACGGAAGCATACAACTTCGAGTGATCAGTTTAAGCTAGTGCTTACCCGAGCTGTCTGCGACTGGGCAAGTCAAGGCCACCGTGTGTCTATCGCCAATAGTTTATATGGCATGATTACAAGGTTTTGAGTACATCAAATCGATTGGGCACTTAGGCCGATTCAAAGCCACCCAAACCATCTCAAAATTTATCCTTTGCTGAAAAGATGATTGCACACTGTAAGACTTGATATGACACGATTTTATGTCAATCAGTCAAACTCCCTCTAGTACTTTCCATGTTTGAATCCTGCTTTGCCCAAGTTCCTCGCTATGTTGAATATCGATCACTTTTCTCCATTTCCAACTTCATTCTTCCAGATTCAGCGTAGGTACAACCAGGTCAGGTGGACCATCGACCTTTAGTACAATATATTTTTACTACTCACCCTATGAAAACGACTATTTCAACCCCACTTCGGACAAAAAACTTCAGATATTCTTGTTTCAAAAGAAAAACCCTTAATTAGACTTTCCTGGTGAGCAGAGTATATATTTTTTAGGGTACCAACTGCATTTTTTTGGAGGATGGGGTACGAACTACATTGAATTTTCACTAAGGACCTAGCGAAAAGATTGCACATTCGACCCAACACTGGCCCAAAACCTTGCAAATTTAGCCTGTTGGGTCAGGTGGACTGCCGATCCCCGACATATTGAGTACATTGAATTTTCAGTGAGGAGGTTATTAGAAAATAGTACTATATTCTACCCAACTGTGACCCAAAACCTCGCTAATTTATCCTTCCGGGTTCAGGTTGGTTATGGGCCGCCAACCCTCAACACATTATTACTTGGTTTTTTAAGCTTGAACCATAATGAAGAAGTTTCGGTAAGGAGCCCACGATAAGAAGCCCACTGGTTCACAAGATTGGACCCACGCTATTTTTTTATCGCCCAAAATCGTCTTAATTTAGTATTTCCATGCCATTCTGATAAAGTATAGGACAAGCTTCTCCTACCCATGTTGTATTTGTACAGAGCATTTAGCATTTTTATGGCAAGTCGTCAGGGTCACTGCCTTTTCATTTTAAGTGATTTCAACATTTCTAAATGTAATCTTTTCCAGTAGTGGCATAGATAGTTCTGGCATAGTGCAAGCACACGTGGTTCCCATTTGTTGAAGTCTTAAGTTAGATTCCTAGTTTTTTCAATATAAATATATAATATATAGTATAATCTTTGTCATTCTTTTACATTTTTTCCAGCATATACACGTTTCTTACACAGAGAAGGCTGACATCTGGGACCCGGCAACCTTGCCAAGGTCAAAACAACGGAGTCCATCGTACACACTTTGCATTTGCAGAGACGCTGACATGTTGGACCCAGCAAAAACCTTATACAGATGTTGCATCGAGCAATCAATGTTTCATTTACAGAGAGGCTAATATGTGGGACGCAACAGCGCAACCTTATACAGATGTTGCATCGAGCAACGTTGCCAGTTCGAAACAGGGAGGCGCGGGCGAGAAAAAAGTTCAGCATGCACATGTTTCTTGTAATGAGAGGCTGAAATGGGGGACCCAGCAGCATGAGCAAACGATAGATTCGTCGAGCAACACTATCTAGTTCGGAACAGGGTAGCCCTAGAGAAGAAAAAAATTCCATCATACCTACGATTCTTCTAATGTGAGGCTGACATAAGGGACCCACCAGCCTGAATATATGGCTGATGCAGCGAGCAACGCTATCAAGTTCAGAACACGAAGGCGCGAAAGAGGGTAAAAAATCCATCATACACACGTTTCTTCTAATGAGAGGATGACATGTGAGGGCCAGCATCGTGATTAAATGGTAGATGCATCGAACAACGCTATCAAGTTCGGAACAGGGTAGCGCGAGCAAAAGAAAAAATCCATCATACACACGTTTTTTCTAATTAGAAGATGACATGTGGGGCTCGGGAGGTTGGCTAAACGGTAGATGCATCGAGCAACGCTATCAACTCGGAACGGGGTAATGCCAACGAAGGAAAAAATTCCATCATATACACGTTTCTTCTAATGAGAGGATGATATGTGGGTACCAGGAGGTTGATTAGACGGTAGATGCATTGAGCAGCGCTATAAACTTCGGAACAGGGTAGCACGAGTGAAGAAAAAAAATTCCATCATACACACGATCCTTCTAATGAGAGGCTGACATGTGGGACCTAGCAGCCTGACTAAATGGCAGACGCCTCGAGCTACATTATCGAGTTTAAATCCGGGAGGCGCGACCGAAAAGTATGGTCTACTAGAGACACTAACGTCCGGGACCCACATGCCTCAAAAGACTTCGGCGAGTCAACATCGTGCGAGCAAATGAAAATCATGCTTCTGCCACGCGTTGGCCGAGCTTCCTCCATGTTTTTAGCAGATCCGTCGTAGTAGAGGGCCGCGAAACCAGAAAAAAAGTTTTCCATCAGCCACGGTCGAGCCGAGAATTTCGTCACGGAAGACGCGCCTTCTACGATGACCATCAGGCCAATTCATTGCAGAAGTAAACTTTTCTTGTAGTGATAGGTGCTAGTCGCGAGAATCACCCCTCGTGGAGGCTAGAGGCACCACTCCTCTCATTCTTTTCCTAAACCTACGCAC
This sequence comes from Avena eriantha, assembly GCA_910589775.1. Lineage (NCBI taxonomy): Eukaryota > Viridiplantae > Streptophyta > Magnoliopsida > Poales > Poaceae > Avena > Avena eriantha. Next base: position 173,460,003 of record OU342741.1, on the reverse strand, counting down.
CATGGAAGGTAAGGAATAAGGAAGAGGTTGAGAGCACAAGTACCACACGCGGACCAAGCACACTGCAATCCCACAAGGGAAAAACATTAACGGACACAGTTTGTTCCAAGTATCATAAAATGAAAGGAGGGCCTTCTCGAGCCATGCACATAAATCATTTGCTTTTACAAAGCACCAACAACATCCTTCCCGGGGACCTCGCTGCACTCCAGGTCGGATGCCTCCTCGTCGTAAGAGTAAGAGGCCATGACTTCGACCACCTTGCGCTTAAAACGGGAAGCTAGATACTTGACGAGCTCCTTCGCCTCTGCCCCAATCGCGTCCGGTACCTCGTGACCCACCGATTTTACCACAACCATGAGATCAAGGATAGGGGCCAAGAGCAGGAGGTTGCAGAAGAAACGCTGACCTGCAGCTGGCGGCATTCACTCGCAACAACGCTGTTGAGATCTCTACGAAGTCGCTCCATGTCCTTCGACTTCTGGCACCCCACCCGCTTCACCTTTCGGAGGCCAACATGGACGACTCAGAGTTTCTCCTCTAGCACTCTCTTCGCTTTGACCAAATCTTGCTGCTCTACGAGGAGACGGTCTTCCGGGGTCTTCACCTGGTCGTGGAACCCTGCATGCTCCCGCTCCAACTCCATATGTCATGCCTCCAACTGCAACTTCATATCGTCAAGACAACCGCGCTCCTCGCCCAGGCTCGCCTTGGTGGTCGTGATCCTTGCGGAGAGGGTGGCAGAGGCACCCTCCTTGTCTAGGAGCGCTTGTTGCCTTGCCTCCAAGTCGCCTTCTCTCTGCAATAACTCCTACTACCACACCTTCAGCTCCTCGCGGGCAAGGAAGATTTCCTCCTCCTTATGGGCAATGGATTCTTCCTAGGCGGCAAGTTGTTCGATGCGCCCCTTGACACCCTCATTAATTCCCTAAGCCTCCTCATGGAGTATATGCGATGCGGCCTCACTCTGGCACACATTCTTTGAGGCATCGAAAAGCTTGGACCATGTCTCGTCAAGTTGGGCCTGCTCAACCGCCAACTCCTCCCCGGCTCCATGTAAATCCACGCTTGCCTTTACAAGGCTGACGAGGACGCTCCCTGTGGAGGCACGAGTGGAGTCCGCAAGACCTGAAGGGTGCCCCTGCATCCTCAAGACCCAAGTCGCTTGTCGTGGTATTGACACGGCAGATGCTACAAGGATAGCTTACGTTGAGGAGGCAAGGTGATGTAGGAGAATCCAGGAATGAGATTGGCACACGATGTACCCAGGTTCACGTCCCCTCGGTGGAGGATCGCTACATCCTACTGTCAATCCAGTATATGATCATAGATTAGTTACATGGGAGCCGCCGTAGGCCGAGGGAGAGACTAGATCTAATATGAGGTACCCCGTGGGGGTGCCTCTGGTGGCTTTACATATGCAGCCAGTTAGGGTTTACAAGTGCTAATGAGCTTTCTATTGGAGTCGCCATCTTGGGCCTCCAGTCGGCGAGTCATCTGGGTCCGGTATGCGCCAGTCACCATGTTTGGCGAGTCGATCTGCCATGGGCGACTCTGCTTCATGGGTATATCCTGATTGGTATTCCCCCATCAGTAGTCCTCGAGCGTGTCAGGGACTCGGCGATGACTTCAAGCCGCCGAATCGACGCATGCGGTTCCAGGGTGGAGTCGATGCGAGCTCCCGAAACATAGAAATAGCTCATGAAGTAGTTCATTCGCCCATGCGACTCGACCCGTCGAGTGAGTTGCCATTGGACGGAGTTGCCATTAGAGGCCACCAATTCGCTGATAAAGAAATTGCTGAGTCAGCGCAGGAGACTCCAGGATAGGAGAGGCCATGATGGCAAGTCCGCGAGGGAGAGTACGTGATGGCGAGTCCCCGAGCGTGGCCAGCACGTGAGAGGCGAGGTGAGTCCCTGAGCGCGAAGACTCCGCGAGGGCGGCGAGCCCCCGAGCACGAAGACTCCACGGGGACGGCGAGTCCCCGAGCGTGAAGACTCTATGGGGGCGGTGAGTCCCCGACCATGAAGACTCCGCGAGGGCGGCGTGTCCCCGAGCGTGAAGACTCCGCGAAGGCGTTGATTCCCCAAGCGTGAAGACTCTGCTAGGGTGGCGAGTCCCCGAGCGTGAAGACTCCGCGAGGACGGCGAGTCCCCGAGCGTGAAGACTCTGCTAGGGCGGCGAGTCCCCGAGCGTGAAGACTCCGTGGGGGTGGATCCGTGATGGCGAGTCCGCGTATACACCGTGGCAATCATATGGGCATGATGACTCAAGAGCGATGTCGCACTCGAGGAGCAATGTTGTTGTCGAGCCCCGAGCCAAACAACTGAAAACTTGACGAGTTGTCCGCCAATTGGCGTTAACTTGCTTTATGCTTAGCTCAACAATATGCTTAGGAGTAGTCCCTAAGGCTCGAGTTGGCTTGCAGAGGAGACTTGAGCTCTTTTTAGAGATGCATATTCTACAAGTATTACTTGGTTGTTCCCGAGCATGGCGGGCGGCGAGTCCCCAAGTATTGCGACTGGAGAGCTTGACGACTCCTGGAGACTGGTGATTGTCAAACCACTGAACGTGACGGATCGACGTTGAGCGAGTCCGCAAGGGGAGAGTCCCTGAGCGTGGCAAGTCCGCGTTTGAGCGAGCCCACGTTGAGCGAGTCCGTGGTGATGGCGAGTCCGTGATGATGGCATGTCCGTGGGAGGATAGTCCGTTAGGGGAGAGTCCCCGAGCGTGGTGAGTCCGCGATGATGGCATGTCCGCGAGGGGAGAGTCCCCGAGCGTGGCGAGTCCGCGATGATGGCATGTCCGCGAGTCGCTCGTCCGATGTTGGGAGGGATTGATTGCGCTGTTTTTGTTAGCGAGTCTCTCGTCTTGGCCTAGGGGCCAGTCGCATATGACTCCAAAGATGGCTCTTGTCTAGGCGTTCTTCCCGGACGATCTAAGGCTTAGTTTGCGAGTCCTCGTCCGCAGTACTTGGCCATGTGAGTCGCACTATATAAGGTTGAGGAGGACATAAGTTGTTTGTGTAGCACTGCCATTTATCTTGGCCCGGAAGGCCAGTCGAGCAAGGCGACTCCAATGATGGCCCTTAGTTAGTGTTTTTTGTGGACGATCCGAGGCTCGGTTTGCGAGTTCTCGTCCGCACTACTTGGCCATTGCGAATCGCTCTTTCAAAGGTTGACAAAGGTGAACTGATTTTTCTCGGAGGGAAGAGATGCCCAGTGGTGAGTCCATGCAGCATGGCATGAGATCCTCTCTGGCGACTCGTACGATGAGGGGCCCTTAGAAGGCGCGGCGTACGCATTCGACGTAGCGGAAGTATAGGCGCTCTTTGGCGGAATCGACGCGGCGGACAAAGAGTAGACGTGGCGAATGGAGGTCGTGCTATGTGAAGTCGACGCGGTAGAGACGGGGTCGGCGTGGCAAACAGAGGTCACACTATGGCAAAGTCGATGCGGCGGACACGGGGTCGACGAGGCGAATGGAGGTTGCACTATGGCGAAGCCGAGGCGGCGGACACGGGGTCAACGCGACGGTCGCGCTATGACGAAATCGACGCGGCGGACACAGGGTCTCACGCTATGGCGAAATCGACGCGGCGGACGGAGGTCGCGCTATGGCGAAGTCGACACGGCGGACATGGTGTCGACGCAGCAGAAGAAGTTGAGTGGCGGAGCCGTGTGGCGGTTAGCTGGTAGCGTGACGAGCCGGCGATGGGCGGGTTGCCGAACATGGCTATTCTGTGACCGTGGCGAGTTTGCGACGAGCGAGTCCTCAAAAGTGGCGAGTCCACGATGATTGCGAGTCCGCGAGGGGAGAGTCCCCGAGTGTGGCGAGTTCGTGATGATAGCGAGTCCGCGATGATTGCGAGTCCGCGATGATTGCGAGTCCGCGAGGGGAGAGTCCCCGAGTGTGACGAGTTCGTGGCAGGGTGGTGCGGCGTTTAGCCGGAAGGAGTGGACAGGGTGGACTGGGTCGTGCGGCAGCGTCAGCCGGATATTTATCAGAGTCGACACGGTGGAGTCATCGCAGCGAACGGAGGCGATTGTCTCTCCTCTGTGCTGTTTTTTTTGCGATGACTTGGATTGATTAATCTGCACACTAAAGGTAGTACGAATCGGAGAAAATATTTATAGACTGAAATTTGCAAATGGGACAAATAATTAGAAATATAACACATGATACATGGCAAAAATTAATCCTCGAAGCCAGTGAAGTCTGGAGGGCGTCGGTATAGTTGAGCTGCGTACATGCTCGCCGAGTCTAGGGAGTTCAGCTGCGTACATGCTCGCCGAGTCCAGGGACAACCCGAGGTTGAACTGGCAGCTGAGAAACCATGGGCCACGGTGGCCTGACGCCGACGGTCCTCCGCCTCGTCTCCCTGAACAATTCAGGTTACAGCGTATGTATTTAAAAAATTGCGAAAAGGGTTTGATTCAAATAAAATACCGAACTACAGACTAATCAATAGTAATCAGTAAGCCAGAGACAAATAAAGAAATCCCATAAATCATGGCCACAGGCAATCGATCATGGTGCATGTCTGTCCTTGCGTTTTTTTAAACTGACGGCCGAAGCCTTAAAGTAATAACACCACATGGCAAAAGTGCTAATCCAGATTACAACTCAAGCCAAACACATAGAAGATAAAACTAGAAACTTAGTGAAAGAGACTACAAGTAAACCGGATCAACAGGCTGACCTAAACGCCCTTGCGATTCAAGCGGTGGATTGAGGGCTTCACGTGCGGCAGAAAAAACAGTCTGATTTGACCTGTCCACCATATATGTGCACCGACTCGATGTGTCAATACTCATGCACAGGGTAAGCCTGATCTTCATACTAATTTTTCCTACGCTCGCATCGGTAATCTGCGAGGCGCGTGCGGAGACGCCGGCATACAAAACGGATCAGGAAAGACTTAAGATCAAATAGAATATTTATTATTCTATTTGATCTTATGAATTGATAAAGTAATTAAATTAGAGGGAGATAAATAATCAATCGTCCCTGGTGTCGTTAGCCGACTGCATGTGCTTGCTCCGCGCTGGCCGCGTTAGCGGCAGCTGGACCAGATCAATCGGCCTCCAACACCTAACACCTGAGGTCCTCGGATTATTCATGAGCGATGCAATCCTGTACTCAGGGGATTAATTCTCCAAAAACACGTACGCGCAAACATATATGTGAGATTAGACACGAACACGCACGAGCAGACATTGAACGAGATGCAGCAGTTAATATAAGATGTTTTAGCTTTGTGAAAGAACTGTATCTAGATCTCTTTTAGTGTGTAGGTCCACTTCAAATCTAAATGAACCTACACACTAAAAAGGATCTAGATACATTCAGCTAAAACATCTTATATTTTAAAACGGAGGGAGTAGTACCTACTATACTTGATTGGTAGCATCGTTTATTTCATTGATTTTTTCGGATTAATGGCAACTGCCCTGCAGCGAAATAATGCTTACTAAGCTAGGGCACTTCTTCATGTTTCTAGATCTGATGATTTTGCCTCTGGGAGATCTGTTGCGACTCCCAGTTTATACCACAAGAGCTTCCGTGATCATCTAAACGACCAACAAGAAAAGAAAACAGGCCCAACAAAGTCAACCAGAGACGCCCGATAAACAAAACCCAGGAATTACGTTACGTCAGTCAGCTGAGCCTCAGAGAGTCCCTATAAATACGTAGCCAAAGAGGTACTCAACAAGTACGTCTTTCCGTAGGGTTTACGGAACAGCCACCTTATTTATCAATAGCGGTGGTCTGGTTGGAACAGAAGCCGCCGCGCCTTCTAGAACCTTCCACATCCCCTTCCGCGAAACCCTAAACCCTAGCGCCACCCAGCCGCAGCTATGCGCCGGCCGCAACGCCGCCTCGTGGCTAAGCAAGGCCGCAGTCAGGACGCTGACGAGATCCGCCTCCTCGAGGCCTGGATCGACGCCGGCAAGCCCCGCCCGGGGACCAAACCTCCTCCCCCCTCGGAGTCCTCGTCCGCCGCCGACGCACGGAGAATCGCACGAGCTGTAGCGGCAAAGGCGGCGGCCGGGGAGTACTCGGAATATGGCGCCTGCACGCGGTTCGACGAATTGCCACTGTCGAAGAAGATGAAGGACGCCCTGCGGAAGGCGGGGTACAAGGAGATGAGCGAGATCCAGCGAGCCGCCATCCCTCACGCGCTCTGCGGCCGCGATATCCTCGGCGCGGCAAAGACCGGGTCAGGCAAGACCCTCGCCTTCGTCATCCCGGTAAGCTTATGCTTTTAGTTTATATACTTCCTAAATCCCCAACCCCCTATAAGGATGCAGAGTAGAACCGTAGTACGTGTGCGAATTGTTGTCACACTTTCGGTTTTTTTAGCTCTGCAAATTGTGCTCTGGAAAGTGGTATCTGTTGCATCTTGACTGTTTAGCTCATCTTATGATAATGGCAAGCGCCGATGCAAAACGGTCTAGTCGGTACAAACAATGATTTCAATTCCCTGTGTAGCTTATCTTACAAAACAATCCATTTTGGCAGGTTCTAGAGAAGCTGTACAGAGCGAAGTGGAGTAAAGAAGATGGTGTGGGTTGCATTATTATCTCTCCCACTAATGATTTAGCTGGTCAAATTTGGGATGTGATCAGGAAGGTGGGGAAGCTCCATGGCTTTAGTGGTGGCGCTATTGTTAAGCGCACTGGCATCGATGACGAAAAAGAACTCATAAACCGTTTGAACATCATTGTGTGCACTCCTGGGCGGTTAGTCCAGCACTTTGATGAGACTCCAAACTTTGATTGCTCACAGCTCCAGGTTACCAGACAGAACTTTATTTATGGTTAATCGCAAATTCCAACATAGGAGATGCATCATGCAGATAATCTAAAATCGTGTCTTTTTTGTATGGAGCAGATATTGGTGCTTGATGAGGCGGATCAAATGCTTCATCGGGATTTCCAATCACAAGTTGACATTATCATTTCTCAGATCCCTAAAGTACAAACTTTACTATTTTCTGCCACACAGACTAAGTCAATTAAGGACCTTGCAAGGGTTAACCTGAAGAATCCTGAGTATATAAGTGTGCATGAGCAGGCTAGCACAGCCACCCCAGATAACCTTGAGCAGTGTGCCATGATTGTGCCTCTTGAACAGAAGCTGAATATGCTCTGGAGCTTCATCAAACGACATTTAAAGTCAAAAATACTAGTCTTCTTATCAAGTGTTAAGCAGGTAATTCCGCTGTGTCCTGTAGTATGTAGTGTTGTTAACATCCCAGCATAAAATTTATACTATGTTAAGAAACAACATAGATAGATTGTCTTTGGAAACTGAAAAGTGACATAGATATTTTTATCCTTTCCTTTTGATTTGATTTATCACTTATTCTTTACACATAGAATCAATGTCAGCATGAAAATTCGTATGTTGCTATCTTTATAGTAAGTTGAGAAATATATCTGGGTTTTTCTTGGGGAAAATTCAAATATATTTTCTTCCTATATCAATGTGGGCATATTTATAAACAGATTGCTTAAGAATTGGTTTTTTATTATTCCTTTTTTATATAATATAAAAACTTCTGCAGGTCAAATTTGTTTATGAAATTTTCAAGAAACTTCGTCCTGGTATTCCTTTAAAATGTATGCATGGGCGGATGAAATACGAAGTACAGCAGGCCATAGTGGCAGAATTCAACGAAAGCACTTCAGTTATGTTCTCGACTGATATATTTGCTAGAGGATTGGATATAGGGGATGTGGATTGGGTGGTACAGGTATATCTTTATCCCAATAACTAATATTTTTCTTGAAATTCTCGTGCTAACTTATTTTTATGTTTTTATAGGTTGATTGTCCAGACAGCGTTGCATCGTACATCCATAGAGTTGGCCGTACAGCTCGCTACAACAAAAGGGGAAAATCTCTTATATTCTTGTGCCCGGAGGAAGAAAGAATGCTGGAAAAGCTGAAGGCAGCCGAAAGTAAAATACCTATAAATGTTAAAAAGGTCAGCAGTAAGCAATAACAGTTAATCTAATGCAGAGTTGGTTGCTTGAGCTATACTTTTTAAAGATGATCAATTTTTGTTCAGTGTCTGAGGTGATCTCTTAGAATGATTAGGGTAGGGCTCGGTTACAGATTATTCTCGGGTCGTGGGGCGGTTCTACCATACTCATCTAGGTCTATTTTATCTGATACTTTGCAAATTTTCTCTGTTTTAGCCAAAAGTGGAACTACTGGATCAGATATCTCAGAACATAGCAGCAGTGTTGGTTAAATTCCCCAACCTACAGCAACTGGGTAAAAGGGCTTTTGTTACCTATCTCAAGTCAGTGTACATCCAGAAAGATAAAGAGGTGTTTGATCTGAGCAGGTTCTCTGCGGAGAACTTTGCTGCATATGCTTCTTCTCTCGGTCTTCCTGTTACCCCTAAAATCCGCTTTGTAAGCCACAAGAAGAATGCTTCGAAGAAGGATATGGAGGACATTGGTGTGAAACAGAAAGCTAAAGTTATCGAAATAAATCCGCAGGCCAATCGTGATATGCTTGTAGATGATGAACTTGACGACGACGATATCCTTAAACCAAAGAAGGCCACAACAGATGCAAATATTTATGGACTTCATGGTATCCTTTCTCCCAAAGCCTCCGGTACAGATACAAATATGGAATCAGAAAAAGTCAAAGAGTATGTTCCTGCAACTTAAAATTTTAATTTTCACACTAGGGCATGTTCCTTTGCACCTCCCAGTTTTCATAATTAAGGCATAGACAAGGCATTTATGTGTTGTTTGCTGTTTGGTATGCTAACCTGTCGTCCTTCCCAGGTTGGTAGATAGGCCCTTGAAAAAGAAGAAGTTGAAGATAAACGTGCACAGGCCTGTTGGAATAAGGGTTAAGTACGACGATGAGGGCAATGCGATTGATCCCCTTGCATCTTTAGCGGAAGAAGTGGGCTCAGAAGGCGTGATCCACAAAGATAAAAGTTTGTTTAGTTTCTTTTTTTTCGTTTCGTAGTTACAGTCCTGCATGTCTATGTGACTTGAACCTCATGTTGCTCTTGGCTTTATTGCTGCAGTTTCCCAGAGGTATGCAGAGATGCTGAGAGAAATGCAGGAGGATGACAAGGAGGACAAGGCCCAGCATAAGAAGAGTTTGCATGAGAAGAAGTTGCAGAAGAAGCTGAAGCTGAAGCGAAAGAGACAGGAGGAAACTGATGCGGTGTCCGAGGACAGTGGCTCAGAGTCGGACAGAGGAGGCCAGAACATGTCCTACAAGGGCAAAAAGAAGTACTTAAATGACAGTGACGACGATGAAGGCGGTGATGAGGCGAAGAAGCTTCTCGCGCAGCAGGAGGCACTGGCCCTGAAGCTTCTGGGGAAAATGCACGACTAAACTCTGGGTTCTGATGGCGCTGGGTGTTTGTGATGAACAGCCTTTGCATTGTAGGTTAGTGGGCTCTTCGCACTGGAGAGACGAAATTTTGATGTGCTACTGTGTATTTTCCTGGAGTATATAACTCGGCGCTATTCCATTTCTATCCTATGCTGTACGCATTGGCTGAGTGATGTCATCAGGACTTTTTTGCTAATTCAGTTTTTTTTGAAATGTTTTAACTCTAAAAAACCGTGTAAACGGTTTCTGGCAAGCTTTCACCGTCGATTTGTTCTCAATGAGATCTTTTAAAATGGACCACGTGATAACTTGTTCTAAACTGTACTGTACAACCTATCTGGTAAGAGGTTCACTCGCCTAGCTCCTAACTCCACGAGTGCCCACGAGTGTTGTTCTGGCAGTCGGCCAAGCCGTTCGTTGCTTCCTAGCTTCTCTTCTCATGTACTCCCTCTGTTTCAAAATATAAACTGTTTAGTTTTTTTTTCTGAAACACATGTATCTTGTTTATTTTCATGTATAGGTTCACTCATTTTGCTCTGAACTTGCACACTAAATAACGACTAGATACATGCTAAATAGGTAAAAACATATTATACTCCCTCACATTCCCCTTTGTTGAAATGCGGCTTGTCCCAAGCCGGAGATGGCGGGAACTGCTGCCGGATAGCGTCGTAGTCTTCCCAAGTTGCCAATGCTTCACACAAGACACTCCAGTGAATCAACGCTGGGATGATGGAAAAGAAGAAGAACCACACTACACGATTGTTGGAGGACCTTTCACCAGAACCTGAAAGAAAAAAAAATTACGGGAAAGATCAGGCTGTACCAAGCTGATTCGGACCAAGCGGCAGCTTCAGCTGCGAAGCGTGCACAGCTGAGTAAATTTTGCTCGACTCCGCCAAAATTCAACCTGTAAGCCAAAGTCTCAACTCTCTCCAGCACATGTTAGGCCCATAATAACAGAATGCCAGCTTCTGATTGGTGGGAGAGGCAAGGGATGACTGAATATAAGAGTTGGGCGTTCCTAGGCTCAATTCCGGCGATTTTTATCACCGTACAGATGTAACTTTCGGCCTGGAAACGTCTAGATTCTCACTCGCGTTCCCAGGCGCGGTTTCCAGGTAAGATAAAAACGATGATATTTTGTCTGAATTCGGCTAAAATTCAGTATAGTTTGGCCTAGTTCGCCCTATTTTGGTCTAGTTCGCCCGAATCTGGCTAAAATTTAGCCTAGTTTGGCGTCGCCCAAATTTGGCTTAAATGCGTCCTACTTTTGCCTACTTCGTCCAAATTCGGCTAAAATTCGAACTAGTTTAGCCTAGTTTGCCAAATTTGGCCTAATTTTCGGCTTTGTTTGGCCTAGTTCGCCCAAATTCGGCACAAATTCGCCCTACTTTGGCCTATTTTGCCCAAATTTGGCTAAAATTTGGCCTAGTATAGCTTAGTTTGCCCAAATTTGACTCAAAATTCGGCCTAGTTCGGCATAGTTTGGCATAGTTCGCCCAAATTCAGCTCCAAATTCGGCCTAACTCGGGGTAGTGGGGCCCAGTTCGCCCAAAATGGCGGCAAGGGGTAGAAAAAGGTGGGAGTTCGGCCTTGTCTCGCCGACAGGGTTGGCCCACCTATTTTTCGCTGTGTCCGGCGTTCCCAGATGGTTTCCAGCATCCTGGGTTCGGCCTAAGAACGCCGGATGAAAGTTGGACGAAATCTGGCGGAATTCAGCGTCCTAGGAACGCGACTAGGCGAATTTTTGCCGTCCAGATGTAAAAATCGCCCTGGGAATGCCCTTCTGGGAACGCGAGTGGAGATGCTCTAAGGTTGGATCTTCAAGTACACGATCACCAACACCAAAGGAATGTTCTAATCTTTTTTTTCCAGCGTGCTACTTCATCTGCGGTTTGGCACGAACCCAGGTGAAGCCACTTAGCCAGCTAGAAGGATGAGCATGAGAGAAACACCTAACCTCGAAAAAAAGCATGAGAGAAACACCTCAAGAAACATTCGATGGACTGGTTCGCTCGCTCTTTTGACTGTCAGTCTAGGGATGATAAGAGGTGCTCATGCGAAGATGAGTATCATACAAGCTAAACAATTCAGTCTAAAATTTGCTAGTAAAAATACGATCTCTGTCGAAGATTATGGACAATGGATACCATGGAGGAGAAAGACATTTCCCATGAATGTTTTAGCAACAATGGTAGCGGTAAAAGGATGGCGCAATGGAATAGAATGGTCAAACTTTGACAAACTATCAATTACCACGAGTATGCAATTGTAGTTACCTGTCAGAGAATCCCCTCGATAAAATCCATAGAAACGATTTCCCAGACACTAGCATGAGTTGAAAGTGGTTTAAGAAGGCCAGGATAAGGAACACGTTCAGGTTTAGCACAGTGGCAAATAGAGCAAGACTACACCCAATTTTTGATGAACAGTCAGATACGTTGCCAATCAAAAAGATGAGAAATAAGGGAAAACAGAGTTCCTACCAATGTCATGAAGGGAATGCACAATTTTAACTTGCAACGCAGGGTTCGAACCAACCCAGATGGGCCCACGTTTGAGTAGGATTCCATCTTTGTACTGGAACTTGGGATAAGCGAAGGCATCCAAAGCCAAATTACGTATGATGTTCTATATTAACCGATCATCAGAATAGCTATCATTCACTTGTTGCAACCATATGGGTTGAGCTGCAGAGCCTGCAAGGACTTGCTGACCTACGCGAGGTTGGCTCGAGAGAGCATCAACTGATCGATTGTCAACGCACTTCTTGTTAATGATATGATGATGCAATCCCATTGTTGTGAATTGGGAAAATGAGCAACTTAGATTGACTATTGGGATCAAAGGCTAATATACATGTACATTTAATATGCAAAGAGACCCTTATGCAATGGGAAGACATGAGCTATACATCTCTAACACACACACACACACAGACACACACAGCATCCCCCCCCCCCTCAAACTCATGGTGGATCAACAACACTGAGTTTGGAGAGAAAGAATGCATGTTGCGCTCGAGTTTGGGCCTCCATAAGGAAATCCGCCAACTGTAACTCAGAAGGCACATATTGAAGAGGAGAACCTGATCATGCACAACAATACGCACAAAGGAGGCATAAACACCTATGTGCTTGGTGAGCTCATGTCTCACCGGGTCACGCACAATGCTGATAGCACATGTACTGTCTGACAACAAAGGATTTGGTGTAAAAACAGAAACACCAAAATCCTCCAGCAACCAACGTAACCAAGTCACCTCGGCATTCAAAAGAGCCATGGATCACAACTCAGCCTCTCCACTCGAGCGGGAAACCGCAGTCTATTTCTTCATCTTCCAAGCAATGAGAGAACCACCAAGAAACACCTAGTAAGCAGAGAGGAACGTCGATCCGACAGATCACTCACCCACGTAGCATCCAAGTAGGCCTAGAACTGAAGAGAGCTGAAGCAAGGGAAGAAGAGACGGTGAGAGATTGTGCCACGAAGGTATCGTAGTACACGAAGAAGGTGACTATAGTGGACCGAAGTGGGAGCACAAACGAACTAACTCAGAATATGGACATGATAGGAGATATCTGGACAAGTGAACATCAATATAAACAAGGCTCCCAACAAGATGGCGATAACGCGATGAGTCAGGCAAGGGATCACCATCAGAAGCACGAAGGTGAGCGTTGAGCTCCATAGGAGTCTCAGCAGTGTGCTCATCACTAAGAGCAGCACGGGCAAGAAGATCCTGAATATACTTTTCTTGAGAGATATAGAAACCATCAGAGGTAGAAGAAACCTCGATCCTAAGGAAGTAGCGAAGAGGACCAAGATGAGACATATGGAACTGCTCACGAAGTCGAGCCTTAACAAAGGCAATGTACTCAGAGTCATCACTAGTGATGATCATGTCACCAAGCACGAGGGGCTTGCTTAAGACCATAGAGAGAGCGTCGAAGACAACATACCATGCCATCAGGGACAGAGTACCTAGGGGGTGGCTGCATGTAAACCTCCTCACGTAGCTCACCATAGAGAAAAGCATTATAAACATCAAGCTGATACACAAACCAGTGGCAAACAGAAGCCACAACGAGAAGAGTGCGAAACAGTGGTCATATGAGCCATAGGGGCGAAAGTCTCACCATAGTCACGGCCCTGCTCCTGCTGAATGCCACAACACGTACTTTGTAGCGCTCAAGAGAACCATCAGAGCGAGTCTTAACCTTATAGAGCCACTTGCACATGATGAGACGAACATGGGGAGGAGGAGAAACCATATCTCACATGCCAGTGCGCTCAAGCGCAACAATCTTCTTGGCCATCGCAAGCTGCCACTCAGGGTGTGCAACAACATCTCAATAAGAGATCGGCTCAAGGATAGCAGAAATACCAGAGCGGTCAAGAGAATAGCGATCAGGCGGAGGACAAGGCCGAGCACAAAGATCATAAGTCGGTTGAGAGGAGGAAGACATCACATCAGAGGTGGATGGCCCAACAGTAGAATTAACCACAACCCGTGAACAACAAGAATAGTAGAAAGGAAAAGAGGGATGAGAAGGAACCGCCGAAGACTAGCCAATCACAGATAGTAGAAATCTTTCTTGGGTCGGTAAGCCCACGCCAGGTCTGCTAATCACATGGCCGAGATATGCAAATTCCCTGCGCGCAAACTCATATTTGGAGCGCTTGACCTCCCACTGGTTGTCCCTAAGAATGGACAAAACCTGACTGAGATGGGCAACATGATCATTAAATGTCTTGTTGTAGACAAGTATATCATCAAAGAACGAGCGCAAATTTCCGCAACATCGGAGCAATGGTAGCGTTCATAGCGCTTTGGAAAGTATGAGGAGCACCCGTCAATCCGAAGGCCATCACCTTGAATTCATAACGACCTTGGTGCGTCTGAAAAGCTGTTTTAAATTATTCGCCGGGGCCAAGCGAATTTGATGAAATCCCGTGCATAAATCGAGTTTTGAGAACCAACTAGCACCAATAGGTTCATCTAAGTGCTTGTCGATAGCCAGAAGAGGATATTTACCCTTGATTGTGAGAGCATTTAGCTGTCGGTAGTCGACCACAATCCTCCAGGCTGATTCACCCTTATTAACGACGATTATGCGCGAGGACAAGACACTATTCGCTAAATGACCCTAGAGGCCAGCATCTCAGATATCTGTTCCTCCACTTCAGATTTAAGCTTTGACGCAAGACAGTACGGCTGAATGGAGACGGGGCGAGCACCCGGAACTTGGGGAATGATGTGATCATAATGCCGTCATGGAGGCAATCCTACTGGAGTTTCAAAAACTTACTCAAAGGACTGCATCAATTGCTGAATTTTAGGAAGGACAGGAACCTGAGCAGATTCAGACTCGGTGACAAGAGACAACTCAATGCAAGTATAAGCAAATCGATCACAAAATTCCCCCTACAAGGTGATAGTAGAGCCGTTATAATGGAACTGCATCCATTTCTGCCGCCAGTGAATTTGCATTGGGCTATGGGACACGAGCCAATCAATACGCAGAATACCATCATAGCTACCGAGTGTCAAAATATTCAATCGATAGGAAAATTCATGGCCATCAGAGAACCAGGTACAAGCAGGAATATGGTGTGTGTGCAAGAATAGCACCATTTGCCACTTGAACCTTGGTAGGAGTAGGAAAAACTGTAACCCCAGACAATACTGCAACAAGTTCTGCATTGAGGAAGGAATTGGAGCTACGTGAGTCCACTAAAAACATACATTGTCGCCCCTGGAGCTGTATTGGCAGTCTCATTGTGTAAACTGCCACTAGCAAAAAGAGCCATAAGAGGAGTTGGAGGTGTGCTAGTCTCTGAAATGGAATCATCAGGAAGAGCAAGCATGAAATCGATCATCTCCTGAAGCACGTGGAGTTGGATTGCTTGTTTGCACTGATGTTCACGAGCCCACTTCTCACCTCAAGTGAAACAAAGCCCCCCCTAGACTTCCTGTAAGCACGGAGAGTTGACCATTTGTCCTTATCGTCAGCAGGTTTCCTGTGCTCACCGGTCGTAGGATCATCTGGCATACGAGCGACATGTGGCCAAGGTGGAGGAAGAGGCAATGGCAACGCATGAGCTCCGGTGCTGCTGTTTACGAGGAAGAACAGGAATCTAGTTAGATTGCAATGTGTACTACCATCTCCTAGTTCTTCGTGAAGGAGAGCCAATTCATAAGCAGTATCAAGGTCAGGTGGTTTTTCAAAACATGTCAAGCAAAGAGGTAGATCGCGATAACAGGAGGTGAGACCAGCCGGTAAGAACGTGGAGTATAACCAGCTCGACCAAGTACACCTATACAGAGATATACATAGACTGGATATAGGTTTTGACTGGTCAAAATAAATCTGGCTCATGCAAACTTAAGTTTTAAGGGGGAACACCGAAGCACACCTCATTCATAAGCAGTATAAGGTCAGGTGGTTTTTGAATGGCCAGTACTCTGACAGAAGGATCTAGACCATCCAAAAATTGCATGAAATAATGCAATGGGTCGGGAGCCGATTCATAAACAGACAACTGATCAATCAACTCAGAGAAACGTTCAACATAATCTGCAACCTTGCTAGTTTGAGTAATCCTAAACAAAATGCAGAGCAACCCTTGTTGCTGATTGCACCCAAAACGAGTCAGCAGTAGAGAGCAAAATTCAGACCATGTTGCATGAGGATAGCGCCTCTGAAGCGATTCCAAACACCGAGCTGCTGGTCCTTCGAACTGAGCCATGGCCAGAGATACCCAATATGTGGGAACAGTGCCCCAGATTTGAAATAAATCCTCACAACGAGTTCACCAGAGACGAGGATTTGAACCATCAAATCTCGGCAAATCACGGAGAAAAGTAGAAGATACTAGGAATCTTGCGCACCTCTGACCGGGGGAGGGACATTGAACTGCCCCTGCCCTAGTGTGATGATTCAACGCGGTGACCAATGGGGATGAACCCGTCACTGCCCAGCTGCAGCCCTCCCGTGGTGAACTTGTCGGGTCGGTGACACGTCCAATCTCCTGACGAAGCTCACCAATGAACGCAATCGTCGTTGTGCGCTGGTACTCGGAGAAACGCTTCTCAAACCTGTCGGTCCACCTTCGGCCTTGTTCGGTAGACATGGTTCGGAGTGTATTCCAAAGTATTATTCGTAGTGTTTCGGGTGAAAACATTTCTATCACCAAATCCTCTTCCATCCTAGTCTCCTACAAACCCTTTTTTTTAAATTGTTATTCGGTAAACGGGGATTGGTACACCCAGCAGTGTTCTTGTCACATATAAAATTCAGAAACCGCACCAGCAATACCTCCGTTTTTTATAGCACAGCATCAAAGGCAGGCAAATCAAGCCAGATTTTCACGGGAGAATGGGGGTTACTGTAGGAGCTACACGTCGGTGGAGGGAGGTACTGAAGCCGGCGTCACGAGCGTCGTCCGCGGCAGTGGGATTGTAGTGGCATCGAAGGAATCGACGAGGAAGACGTCAGTACGGAAGAAGGCAACAGGGGTGGAGGAAGGCGTGGCGGGTGTGAGCGTCCGCGCTGTCGCTGCGCCGCCGTTGCTGTGAGGCGTGCGTCGCGGGCAAAACGCGAGGGTGGAGGCATGTCTCCGGTCTCCTCCAGTCCGACGAGTTTTCTCGAAAACTCTTGGACGTGGCCCGTTCGGTCCCGACCTGCCGAACTACTCGTCGAGTGTTTGCGGGTGTCTCGAGTTGGACCGGGAAATTACACGAAAAAACCGGTTACGACACTGCCGCCGAACGAGTCCTTCAGTGTCTCGTACATAGCCTTCAGCACGGGCACCGGTGTGGTGGGGATGATCGGGCAACTCAGGATCTGATGTGGGGAATTTTTGTGGTTCTCATACCAGAATGTCAGCACTCGACCTCTCTATATATACGATTGAATCTGGATCCCAATTTACAGGGAAGGATGTTCACTCGCCTAACTCCACGAGTGTGTACCCGAAAAAAGAAAACTCCACGAGTGTTGTTCTGGCCATTGGCCAGCCATTCGATACCTTTGCGTTGCTTCAAGCTGCCTATGGTACACAACATTTCCTATTCCAGTATAGGGAGCTCCCGCTAGATGTTGTGGTCATGCTCATGACCGTAGTTGTGGGAATGTAACGGTTTTGACAATAACTCAATACCAATATGGCCAAAATATGCGCACATATTTTTTTCAAGATATACCTTCGATATTTAACCAAACAATACAGAACAAAACTTCCACTCAATTTCCAATGCAAAAAAAAAGATGATCCAAAAGATAACATTACCAGCAACCACTCAAGTCATGACAGAGTCTGATAATTTAAAACAGCATGACAAGTCCTAGGGCTACAATCAAAGCACTACATACGACCCATTACAAACAAGGACCCTATACCATAACTCATGACGCAGTGCCGTCCTGTTCACGCAGCTCTGCTTGCGCTCCATGGCCTCAATGGTCACTGCAAGATGTAATAAATCAATTAAACAAAATCACTATTGAAGATGAAGCCACTAAGATGTCATGACACATAGTAGGATAGAGTGGGTTCTCGATTTCTTGCCTGCTGCTACTGTGGAGGCTGCTGCTGTGGCTGAGGCTGCTGCTGTGGCTGAGATGGCTGCTCATAGCTGCCATAAGCAGCGTAACCATAGTTTTGCATGCTAGGATCTTGGGCATTGGGTGCAGCATAGTAAGCATCAGGACCCTGTTGATATCCATAGTAGCTGTTGCCATTCCCCTGGCTTGCATCCTGCTGGGGAGGCTGACAGATCGATTTTGGGTTACAATAATGCACACATCCAGATATAAAAGCTGACAGACTGCCTTTGTATACAATATACCTGTTTGGTACTACGGCCCCATGAAAGACGGACATTTGAACTACCAATCTGAGTCCCATTCAGCGCATTGATGGCTCCCTCAGCGCATGATCTGAAAGTAAAGAAACAACAAGAGATAAACTATTAGATCAATGAATATTAGCTTGGATGACTAGTAAAAATACTGAAGATATTATTAACCTGCTGGTAAATTGGACAAATCCACAACGCTTGCCTACAGGAATCTTCACATAACCAACTTCGCCATATGGAGTAAAAACTTGCCTTAGATAGTTCTCATCTATATTGGAATCTAACCCGCCCACAAAGATCTATCGCACAAGTATGAAAAATAAGGAAACAATAACTCTCGGAATTTAGAAAATTAACAAGGGACTCACTGTAGTATTGTTGGGATCATTCGCCGCCTCGTTTCCTTGGGAGCTCTGGTACCCTGCTACCACAACAAAATACACATCCACCATTAACTTCAGAAGAATCAACATGCAAAACTAAAATAAAGCCTGGCAAACCCAGCTGGGTGCTCTGACTAAAAATACCAGTGCACAGAAAACATCTATGCAGTTAGCAGAAAATTGATAGATATATCCTTAATAACCTACTGCTATGTGCTATCTGACTACCAATGAAACAATATCACATAAAGAAGCTACTGTCAATGAAAGGAGTTGAGGGAAGGAAGCAGTTCCTGCTTCACAATTTTAGTTGACAATTACATGCTTCGCCTTGGCTGTAAAAAATGAATCCTAGGAGCATGGCTGTCAATACAGCAGGTATCGATAAAATTTTTGTGCGAATGCCGTACTACTGATGGACTGGAATTAGCCTCGTCTGTTGCAACACATGCAACACACAACAAATAGTATCTTTCATTTATATTTATATAAGCTTGTTCAGTGAAAAGAGTGTTTTAATATAAAAATATAGTTTATTTAGTGCCAGGCTATCTCAAATGTAAACCTTGTCCATCACACACACACAAAAAAAGAGAACAGAAATCACCTGAGTCTGCAAGTACAGCATAAGTGCAAGGAATGAGAGATTGGAGAGGGGGGGGGGGGGGGGGGGGGGGGAATATTTAGGATATGATACAAACTGTATTGGCTGCCTAGATTGAGACCATTTAAGCTAGAACCGGCAGTACTGGAAAATGACAGATAAAAGCTTTAAGAATGTAGCCATCTCAATGTAACCCCCAATCTTAGAAACGTATAGTAGGATGGAAATGTTTGTTTACAGCAACAGAAGCAATGACGCTACCCTGAAGTAAAGTGAGAAGAAAGATAAGATGAGCTAACAAAACAATCATCAAGCAAGCAAACAGGGACCAATCAGTGTGTAAATAGGTTGAGTTCACCTACAAAATGACACGGCCACTAGAGACGATCTAAATATTATTATACACTACAGATTCTACAGAAGCAGGGGATGAAACAGCAGGAAAAAGCTCCAGTGGTCGCGTACCATTAGACGGGTATGTCTGCTGAGTACCCATATTCTTCTTGTTAGCTGCAGGCCCTATCCTCATCTGTCTCGTAGACAACGGCGCTCCATTCATTTCAGTCATAGCACGTGCCTGCTCATTTGCATCTCCAAAACGTACAAAACCATATCCTTTGGAGCGACCAGTGGCCCTGTCAGTAACAACATTAGCACCTTTAACTGAAGGGTAGACGGCTTTGAATATCTCTTCCAACATGGCATCAGTAACATCAGCAGCCAAATCACCAACAAATATGGTGTGATCAGAACCATCATCACCACGCTTGTCACCAGCGCTACAAGATGCCCAGTTTAGCTTAAAAGGTTGTTCAGCAGAAGGCATCATCTGTCCAGTAAAGTTCAGGGCATATTCTGCAGCAGCTCGAGAGAAAAATTCGATAAAACCATAACCCTCAGGCTGCCCAGTTGATTTGTTGCGGATAATTTTCACGGAGGTGACCTGCAATTTCTAGAGAGCATTAATAGCCATACAGAAAATAGAAATAGAAACAGGCAGGTTATACAATTAAAAAAATGTTCCCAAAAAAGACAGGCACAATATGTTAACTGAAATAATTAAAAACACACATAATTTATTCTAGAGATCACACATAAAGGGTTGCAAAAGATAAAGTTTAGGGATGGGTAAGGCTAAACATGAATGAACATGTTATCGTATATTTCATGTGTCACCTTAAATTAGTATTGATACAGCACATTTTATCTGGTAACACATCTTGCCTTGACCATGTGTCGTTACATTACAAGTAAAGATCAAAAGGTAATATTTATAAACAAGAAAAGTGCATAACCTAGCCTTGCTAACTGCAGCTTGTAACCATAACATGTTTCTAGCTGTACCATGCTGACTTAAAATAACAGCAATACATATGCTAGCACCTCAAAGCAAGCACCGACTCTACTTCCTACAGTGGATCACACGTGAAACTATGATAGAAACCGCTTGATATGAATGTCCCAATTCCAAAGCTACACGCAACCAAACCAATATAACATAATCCACATTTAAGCATATACAACAGAAGTGTAAATTGTAATCAAACAATTCCCAGTGGATATTGGCATCACCTGCTGCGGGCCCACGGGCGCAAAGGCGTTGTAGAGGTAGGCCTCATCCATCCAGTACTGGAGATCTCCGATCCACAGGGTCCTGAGATCCTCGCCTCCGGCCGCGGCCCCGCCCGCCATCTGCGCGCCGTACTGCGGCGGTGGCGGCGCGTACTGCTGCGGTGGGGGCGCATACTGGTGAGGGGGCGGAGGCGCGTACTGCTGCGGTGGGGGCGCGTACTGAGGAGGCATGTGCTGCTGCGGATGGCCCCACATCGCCGGCGACGGTCCCTGCTGGTAGTACTGCGGTGGCGCCTGGTAGTACTGCTGCGGCGGAGGAGGCGGGGCCCCGGAGGCCTGCGGCTGCGGCGCGTGCTGCCCGTTCATTGGCGGCTGGTATGGCGTCTGCATCGCGACGTGTCCCCGTCTCCGGCGGCGGCGGATGTGGATGCGAAACCCTAAAAACCTCCGAGAGAGAGAAAAAAAAGAGGAGGGTTTGGGGTTTAGATAGATGCGCGGAGACAGGAGGCGACGGAAAGCGTGGGACAGGTCGGAATTTTATGGGCCGGGTTGGCCGTGGCTCGTTGTGTTGGTCTCGGCCACGTTTGGAAGTGTCGTTTTGATTCTCCTCCGCTTTTTGTCGGGCCGATCTGGCTAGGTATCCGGTATCCGAGGTTGAAAAAAACGCTTTGCGGTACAAAAACCAAAACGCTTTTGCGATATAAAAAAAACGCTTTGCTTTCCGGAAATCAGCAACGGCACCCGAGCCCATGGCGCTCGTTTTCTTAAAAATTCAAATTTGTATTTCTAGACCTCAAAAAAAATCAACGGAAAATATACATCCCGATTCGACATTAAAAGTATATTGATTCTTTCCCAATAAACGAAGGCTTTTTTCTGTAAATACTGTGTAAAGTGTCTATACACATCCTGGGTGGACGCTGCAATTTTATAAAAAATTTATATTTTGGGTTACATAATAAATATTGTCAAATTTTCGCCAAAAATAAGAGTTTTTTTAATCTCTATACGCAGCTCCATGCACTGGCCAAAATAAAACATCCTTGCCAAGGCTCCATGCGCAGGCCAACGGTATTGACCAAGCCTTCCCAATCCACCATCATTAGGTTCGATCAGCCATAAGAAAACCTAAGTACTCCCTCCTATTTATTAATGGCCTTAGATTTGTCTAAATTTGGATGTGTCTAGCACTAAACATCACCGAATACATCTGAATCTAGACAATCTGAGTCCATTAGTTTGGATCGCAGGGAGTGTGTAAAAGTAAAACTACCTTCTTTTCCGTTCAAAAGTCTATCTACTCTAGCGTGTTTGCTGGTACTTTCACAGCCAGCACCTCGCTTTTGGGAAATTTAATTTTAAGGTCAGAGAGGAGCTTAAAGAAAATGAGAAGGAATTTTAGATTTTTTAGATAAGCACCATCCAACTCTAAAAGCAAGATTGTATCATCCGCATATTGAAGACGAGACACTTCCCTGGATAAGATGCGAAACCACCACTTTGATATGACCAACACTGGCAACTGCATCAAAGATAGATGCAAGAGCGTTAGCCATGAAATCGAAAAGTAAAGTGGAGATAGGTTCACCCTGACGAACTCCCCTTTTTTCTGAAGTAGGGACCAACTTCCCCGTTTATGCTTATCATGGTTTGTCCACCAGAAACCAGTCGCATAAGTCTATGAATAATCACTAGTTCGAAACCCTTTCGAAGCAGAACATCATGAAGAAAAGCCTAGCTAAACCTGTCATAGGTCTTTTTAAAATCTAGTTTAAGAATCATGGCTTGCAAATTCTTAGAGTTAATTTCATGGAGAGCCAGAGCACCACCATGTATTAGTCTCCCTTTGATGAAAGCAGTTTGCAATAAGGAAATCGTGCGGTGCGCTACCGGTTATACGCTTTGGAAACAAGTTTGAAAATCACATTAATGAGGGCAATAGGGCAAAACTGCTTAATCGAATCGGCATCCTGAGCTTTTGGAAGAAGGAAAAGGATGCCAAATTTTAGCCGAGAAGGCGAGAAACAAGTTCGATGTATGTTCACGACAGTTTCCCAAACTTTTCCTCTTTGATTTTTTTAGGGTATAAAGGGATTTGTATTACTCATCAATCAAAGCATTGTTATGTTACATATATCTTTTCCTCTTCTCTAAGCATGCATGCTGCCGTTCTTTCCAAACAGATACGTCATAGTTAGCCCATAATAATCTTGGTGGGTTTGTTGCTGAACACGTACATCGCCTCCCTGTTTTCAACATGTACTCGATTCCGTGACCGTGGTGGTTGACTTGGTGTTTCCGATTATCGTCGCTATTCAGCATGAGTTATGTTCCAAACCTACTCTAGACTATAGTGTCTTGAAACATACAGGATTTAGACTTAGTGGAACACGAAATTGATCCTCCATGATGCGTGCGAGTGTGATGAAATATTTGTTAGAGTATATTTGTGTATTGTAGTTTCTCCATATGTTAGGGGCCTTTCTGTATATTTGCACATGTACATGTATTATATATTCTGGCCTCTGGCCATTTGGTAATACAAGATCTATTAGCCTAACATGGTATCAGAGCCGTAAGGTTTTTTTTCCTCTCTCTTCTCCCGCCGCCGCTGTCGCCGACACCGCCGCCCCCCCCCCCCCCCCCCCCCCCCCCCCGCCGCCGCCGCCCGCCCCGGATCTCGCCGCCGCCCGTCACCGCCACCGACGCCGCCGCCGCCGCCAGCCACCGGCCGCCCGCCCCCGCCGCTGCCTCTCCCTCCGCCGGCTGCCACCTCGCCTCCCCCGTCGCCCGTCGGCCCGCCGTCGCCGAAGTCTCGCCAGATCCAGATCCGTTCGATCTGGTTTGAGTTGAAAAAAAAATGTCTTCCTCCTCGGGCTATGTTGCGATTCCTCGCTGTCCGGTGATTTTTGATGGCGCGAATTATCCTGATTTCGCTGCCTTTATGCGCGTTCATATGCGCGGTCTTCGCCTTTGGGGTGTGCTTTCCAGTGAGGTCTCCTATCCACCGCGCCCGTTGTGCCTCCAGTGCCTCGTGCACCGACGTCCGTTGTCCTTGCCCCCGATGCTACTCAGGCGGTCAAGGATGCAGCCCAAAGTGCTGATGATTCTGCTCGGGCTGATTATGAGCGTCAGGTTCAGGCGCATTCTGCTGCTACTACGGCCTACGGCTGGATCTGGCTGACTACACTCAGTGGATAGATGAGGATGCTCATGCTGCTGCTGTTCTCACTTCCAGTGTTCTGCCTTAGTATGCTGCTGAGTTCATGGTCTTCCCACTGCTGCTGCTCAGTGGGCTTTTCTTCGTCAGCGCTATCAGCCATCTGGAGATGCTCTTTATTTGTCCGTGGTTCGTCAAGAGCATGATCTTAAGCAGCGTGATTCTACTATTGATGATTTCTACACTCAGAGTGCTGCTATTTGGCGTCAGCTTGACTCTCTTCGTACAGCGGTGTGTAACACATGTCCCTGATGTCTGATTGTGCGCGCGGATCTGGAGTTTCAGCGTGTCTTTGAGTTCTTGTCACGGCTCCGCAAGGAGTTTGAGCCGCG
Organism: Avena eriantha; assembly: GCA_910589775.1. Lineage (NCBI taxonomy): Eukaryota > Viridiplantae > Streptophyta > Magnoliopsida > Poales > Poaceae > Avena > Avena eriantha. The sequence continues at coordinate 173,435,640 of OU342741.1, read as the reverse complement.
CCGTGCCCAGCTGCTTGCCCGTGGTCGTGATCTATTAGCCTAACAATATTCACAAGTTGTTAAGAGGATCTTAGTTCTTGACATAATTTGGAGAGGCACATGTGCCTCAGATTCAAGAAAGCAGATGGGACACCAAATACAAGCCGAGAACTGCATAGGCTCCATCTTTTTCATAAAATGTAATATATAAATACTAGGATTTTACCAGATAACTACAGTCTCTGCAAAGACATAACATCAAGAGCTAGTCGAGATATGGACAATACACGTAGCGAGATTACTTAAAGCTACTTAAAGAAAAAAAAGACGTAACACTCAAGTGTCGTGCTGAAGAAGCGAGCAATGACGACGGCTGCACCCAAACGCATAAAGAGTACAATATCTATGACCCTCAATCATGCATCCCGTGTTAGGATTGTTTTGTCTATGGGAAACCTTGCCGCTTTGTCCTAAAAAATACTAACGAAAGAAATAAAGTTCTTTGCTTTGACAAGCAATTTCAAATCCTTCTTTTATCCGCAAGAATTTCTAAAGTTCATATTGACAATAATGTTGACCTTTGGTGGCAGATTGTGAGTAGATGGTCATTTTTGTTTAGTGGTGGAAGACGCCTCTGACATCACCAGACATTTGATCAATTCTTCGTGAGGATGACAAGCCCGTGAACAATATCGACACCTTGATGCCATATGTCAACAATGTACTTAACTCAGCTTTATGATGGTTTGTAGCACAGTTTCTATCGGTCCATTTCCTTCTATGCGGTTGATGCGGTCAGGGTACAAACCTTCTCTGAAACATTTTCAATTCCAACACGATTTTCTTCTACAAGTCAAACGCTTTCATTCCATGGAGCCTTCGAAGGTTTAACCTCCATTTTCAACTGTTTTGCATACCAAGGGCGGCATAACAGGCACCAACCCTAGGCCCCCTCCCCGACCACCGCCGGTGGGTGCCGCCAGGCAAAGCCCGTGCGGTGGCCAGTGGCGGTGGGCCTTCTCCTAGTTGCGTCTATGAAGAGCCGCACTCAAGCAGGCGTAAGAGCGGATGGGCGCCAGGAGGCGGTGGTGGCGGCCGACGAGGGGCGGAGGCTGCAAGCGCGGGCCTTCTCCCAATCGTGGAGCTTGGGCTCGTCGGGGTTGTCGACCGCACTCAAGCGGGCGTCAGAGCGGATGGGTGCCAGGGTGGCGGCCCCGGACTGTGGCCGTGGCGACCAACGAGGTGAGGAGGCTGCCCGGCGTTGGCGGCAACGGATCCGATGCCCAAGCAGCGTATCTAGCGCGTGGGAGGGGGGTGCAGCCCTGCCTCGAGTCGCAGAGAAGGTAAGTGGTGACCACCGGTTCAGGCAGGACCAACGGAGGCGTGATCCGCGTCCTAGGCGTTCGGGGCTGTTTGCTGGTGGCTGTTCCCGTCGACGGTTGGAAGATGACAGTGCACGACGGATTCCCTAGCGGCTGGCTGCCTAGGCTGATGGGGACGACGTGATGTCGGTGGTGCTCCGGCAAGGTATGCATCTTGCTATGGTTCTGGTGGCTGAGGTTTGCCGATGTTGTTTCCGGCATAGGTGAGTTCCTCCGGACGAAAGTCCTACTCGAATTCTTTCGATGCCGGTGACGACAACACCTTCGGGTGTTGTTTGCCTTGTTGAAGGCATCACCGAGGAGGCCCTTCACCTCTCCTAGCCTAGGATTTTGATTTGCGGTGAAAAACGAGTTCCGCCTATCGGAATGGTGATGGCGGCGTCCTCGCCGTCGTACTTTGATGGAAGCATCGCTTTGCAAATAAATTCTTTGATAGGAGAACCTAGTTTGTGGTTGAGTGGCTGGACGGATGCAGCTGGTGGAATGATCGTGGAGTCTATGGTGCTGGGCTGGTTGGTGGCGGTGGCGGCAGGAGCACTCTTGACATGCAGGCGGCGCCGGACGATTCCTGTTTTATGTCCTCTCAAGACTGGAACGGCACATGCCGCTTCCCTTCGGCCATGTCTTCTTTCTCCGATGTTGATGGAATCACCGAACAAGCTCGTGGAAGACGTGATCGATGTGACATGGTTGGAGTGACTATGGTGCTGCTGCGATGAAGTTGAAGTTGTCCGATCGTAAACACATGGACGATGTATGATGGCGCCGCTTGCTCCGGTTTGTGATATGTTTGTATGTTGGCCTTCGAGGCGCTCTGTATGTACTGTGGTGCTCATGTCGATGTAAACGTTTTCATTAAGTTTTTCTCCAATAAACCGAGTAGTCCAGCTCTCTATACCATTTTCGTCTATCATAATGAATATAGTTGTTCTCGTGCTGTTATTAAAAAATACTGCTTTGCATACCTCCTTCGTATAGTTGATGCAATCAGGTTGCATTTTTTGTGCCGAAACTTTTGTGAACGGGGACGCGTGTTCCGCTGCACACGTGGTTCTCGACAGCGAGCAACCCGGCAGCATGAGTTTGACCCCAATTCTACTTTCTCATCAACCATTAACAATGCCATCTAAATAAAGAACATTTAACAATGCTTCGCTTCATCACTCTCTTTTCGTTTTCCCCTGATACCGCGATACACATGTTCCATCCAGTAGGTAGTAGGTAAGCTAATCGTGAATTGATGTAGCCGTTGGTTTAAGAGATCTTGTAGAACAGAACAAAGAAGAAAAAAAATCTATATTCGGAACTTATTTTCGAAACACGATTCAGAAGTCAGGACTCATCGCACAAAGATTTCAGTACTATCTCAATACATAACTGAATATTTCCATTAGCTGTCAGTGGCTAACACGGCAGGAACAGATTCCAGAGGGAAACTAAGGCATAAAACATAAGCCTGAAACAGGAGCAAACATTGCTGATCTGCTCCATTTTACATACTAATACTATACATCCAGACACAACACAAGCACGCACGCGAATATCTTTTGTTTGGGAAATCGAGCGCAGATGCTGTTCTTAGCCATTGCGCAGGGTATCGAAGGCATATGAAGAAAAGCTCTTTTTTCAGTAGGAAGAGATGGAAAGATTCAGGAGCGAGAAGACCCGAGCCTCCTGAGGTTCCTGAGGTGCTTGAGCACGCCTCGGCAGACGCGCAGCTTGAAGCTCCTGACGGCGATCCTGAGCCTCTTGAGCCGGACGCCGATCCTCGCCGCCCGGACGACCCTGCACCCGCTGCCCCTCGCGGATGGCGCTGCCGTGGCTGCCGGCCCATTCTTCTCGAGCGCCTTCTGGATCAGGAACTGCGCCTTCCAGTGGCGCGCCTCCTCGGCGTCCACCTTGTCCACCTTCGCGTAGCCCATCGGCGCGGCCCTCATCAGCAGCATCCTGGGGAACGGTGGCGTTGCAGCCGGCAGGGACGAGCGAACTATGGGGAAGCAGGGGAGAGGATTCTTGTGGTGGGTGATGTTGGTACGATATGAGCTTCTTCTTTGCAGCTGTATGTGTTGGAAGCTGGCCTTGGACGTGTGCGCCTGTCTTGTGTTATATAGGCAGGCGATCGATGGACAGTGCAGGCCTCAGGCGGGCAGCTGGGGCAGGCAGGCTGCTTCTACCTCCGGCTTGACATTTTTTCAATGGCATTATTGGTGAGATCACCAGAGTATTAGTTGGACAGGCCGTGTCAATGTTTATGGTTCTTTATCTGCTTATTATTATTTCCAAGCTCATGAAAGAGCCAAAGAAAATGCAGGCCTAGGAGGTCGGCATGGCATCACTACTAGAGCAAAATTAGGTTACAACCTGCCTTCTTTTTTCCCATCTTGGAGAGAGTGAGAGCACTGAAATTCCATGCATGAGCTGTGATTCTCTTTTGGGGACAGGCATGGATTGTGAATAGTGAAGTCAATTGTGAGATAGTACTATTTCTTGTACAGTAGAATGACGCGCGAAAATCATACACTTCCATGTGACCTCAAAGAAATTATGGATGACATGGCATTTCCCTCCACATGACTTTGATTTAGTAAAAATGAGCAGGACCGAATGAGAATACTGCAAATCCATGGCTTTCGACTTATTTTTTTGAAAGGGGACGAAATCTTTGGCACAATCTATTAATTTAAAAGTTCTACTCCCTCTATTTTAAAAAGGATATCGCAAAATTGTCAAACTTCGGATGTATCTAATCCTAAATAGTGTCTAGATATATCTAAATTTAAATAAATATTCGACATCCTTTTCAGGACGGAGGGAGTACATAAAAATTCAAGAAGGTAAAAATATATTATACAAGTGTACTCTCCTGATATTATTTCACTCAAGCGCTCTGCTCCCACGATGATCCATAAACTAGCCTCCTTGATGTTGGCAAGGAGGACAAACGACCATGTGTGCTTGTTATGGAAGACACATGCATTCCTTTCGTTCCATATCTCCCAAGAGACGAGGAGCGTGAGGGATGCCACGACCTTGTGGTTAGTTGTTGACTCAACCCACATTTGGAGCCACCAATTTGGAGGGAGAGCGTGTACCAGTGTTGGGGATCAAGGTCGTGTAGGCCAAGCCAATCTTTGCCGAGCCCCTCGATCCTAACGGTGAGCACGGTGATATCTTTTAGTTTCATTCCATCAAGCCATGGAGACCTCCAAAAAGAAGTCTTTCGACAATCTCACACCATGACGGAAGTGGCGGCATGAACCAACCCCATATCCAGCTCGGAACAAAGGGTTGTCCATCCCCACCTAGTTTTTATGGTATCCTTTCACTCGATCCATGGCCAACGTAAGTGAAGTGCCCTAGCATGCTAGCATGATAGCCAACACCATGATTTCTCATGGCGCCAGAATTTTATGTGCTTTCATGTGATTTGCAAAAATACAAAACTCTGAATTACATCAAGCGGGGAACGGATTACGAAGAAAATAACCACATGGTGACATGTATATACAAATAACAAGAGGTTAGAGCATCTCTAGTGGTAGTCCTATTTGGGCATCAAATATGAGATGGGCTCCTAGGCACCCTCACAATAGGATTTCGGACAAAGGCGCAACCCAATAAACTGTCTAGCACTTCCACGCTAGCCCGACTCATACATACCATCGTGGGAGTTTCATACACGCCCGGAAAATGCCGGCACATAAGATACCGACATGCGGGTATCACATGGCAATGATCCAGGCATTCTCCATTACCCACCTCATCTCTCCCGTGCTTCCCTCCTTTCCCACCCCACTGAATTGTCACCGCCCTATTTCGACGCGGACAGTTCGGCGATCTATACCTAGCAACAACGTGCAACCCTTCCTTGCTTGGGCTACCACTCTTGCTATCATTTGGAAGCCACCGTTGCTACCGAGATCTGGTTGTCGGCAACTCGTACCACATCACTGTCAACGCCGCTTTCACAAGCCTTCTAACCTCCTCATATGCCTTGCCTGTGTCAGGCACTTCTTTGACAACCGATGCTCATCAACTAACCAGGCACACATATCCTGCCGAGACCCGTCTCGCACATAAGGTGTTCGACTGTTTACCTCGGTATGTTTCTTCTATATTTTGCCAAGGTAAATTAGATGATGTTTTTTGTTTGATTGCTTCATTGTTTCATTTATTGACTATGGATAGTGACAATGAACCGACGATCCAACAATTGATGAACGAGGAAGCCAGTGCATATGTTGATGATAATGAGCGCTTGATGAACATCTCTTGTCTTCTACAGTTACAAGTGCAGCTAAATGCCCCTCCCCGACATGGAGGTTCAAGGTTTGTGAGGAGGAAGAACAAGCATTGTCATAGGATAGAGGGTCCTTTGATATTAGATGCCGACTATCTATTCGATGAGCCAACACATACCCTAAGGATTTTTGGCGGCGCATTAGAATGAAGAAGGAGATGTTCATGCAAATTGTGTATGGTGTGAGGGAGTATGATGACTACTTCATGTGTAAGAAAGACTACACATGAATGGTTGGTTTCTCATCTATTCAGAGATGCGTAGTTGTTTTGAGGTGTCTTTCATGTGGAGTTGCTGGAGATACACACGATGACTACCTACGCTTGTCTGAGTCCAGATGCATGTTTTGTCGAGCGGTGGTGGCAGTGTTTGGTCATATCTATCTGAGAGCACCAATTGGAGCAAACACGAGATCCTAGAACAAAACGCATCGAGAAGATTTCCTAGGATGTTTGGAAGCATGGATTGCATACATTGGGGGTGGAAGAATTGTCCATTCACTGGGCAACGGTTGAACAAATGTCATATTGGAGAGTGCAATATTGTACTTGAAATTGTGGTAGATTATTGCTTGTGATTTGGCACACTTTCTTTGTCATGAGTGGATCTCACACTGACATCAGTGTGCTGCAATGCTCTCCGCTGTTTGCGAGAGTTGTTGAAGACCATGCTCTAGAGTGCAACTATGAGACCAATGACTAGCAATACGCCAAATGGTACTACCTAGCCGATGATATCTATCCAAAATGATAAATATTTATGAAGAAAATCCCCAACCCTTTAGGTCATAAAAATCTTACTATGCTTCGTAGCAGAAGAGTTGTAGAAAGAATGTCGAGTGAGCACCTGATGTGCTCCAACTTTGTTTTTATTTTGTTCGGTTCCGGGCTCTTACTTGGCAAACATATCAGATGCATGAGGTTATGAATGTTTGTGTTATCATGCACAACATGACCATTGAGAGTGAGCGCACTTCTCCGGTGATTGATGATCATCCGTATGACGAGTATGACCCCCTTGTCGAAGTTGATCACTAGGTGTTGTATGGGTTTTCTGATTTGCTCGCCATGCATGTGGAAAAGGCGTGACGAAGTTCATCGCCCGATGTAAGATGATCTATTTAAGCATTGCGGGTGCTAAAAGAAAACCAAGCCCGAGTCTTAATCTAGTTGAGCTTAACGAATTTAAATTTATTTGAAGTGTTGTATGAATTATTTTATTGTCATGTTTTAAATATTGTGAAACTAATTTGTTTAATTTCAATACTATGCAATGTAGTAGCGTTTAGGTAGAATATATGGTTGTGTTTGCCAAGAAAATGATCATACAACTATTGGTAGGGCCTATTAGAGCAAGGATAATAGTAGTGTCAACTACTGCCTATAAGCCATATCCATATCATCTAGAATCATAGTTAGAGATAAAAAGATACTACTACTTATTAATACATGATCCACTTTAAACCCACATACTGTCTAGAAGCACGTGTTGTAGCTGATTTTTCATCAAGAACTCACTCCTCTTCTCTCTCATCCATCTAAACATAAATATAATATTTTGATTCTTATAGTGTGCTGACTGGACTTCATCGTACTTGCTCTTGCTGCAGGGGGCAAACACCTCCAATGCATCGGCACATTGTGTCAACGCTCGCAATAGCAGCAATCCAAACTGGGCGCTCTATTGGGAGATGTCCCTAGACATAGTGAGATGCGACCCTTAGGAAAGCTTGCTAAGGATCCTAATCCTATGAAAATCAAAACGACATAGGTAGAAAATATTTCCAAGGATCAAAATCGTGTGATGTTTCTATGGAATTTCTAGGAATCAAATGAGGCCTATCACCTATGCATCATTAGTCGGTGCAGAAGTGGGTACTGCAGAAGTGGTGACTAAAGTTTTAATAATATGTGAAAATATAAACACCCAAATTCGTCTTCTCAATGATGGCCAATTTTTAATCTGAATGTCAAATTGTCAATGCTGCTCTAATAATCACTTAATCAGATGCAAGTCAACTGATCAATAAGAGGAGAGAGAGATGGTTTGGTACACTGGGGAGGAGAAGAGCTAAACAATGTATTGTCAGAGGGAATCGCATCCGGGCCTAGGCAAGCCGGCACCAGATGCCTCAGTTGGATCCACAAAAGAGTTCTTCCGCGTCCTCAGAGGTCAGCTAGCTTCTGACTCTTCCCATCTGTGTGGTCAGTGAAGAACCGGCGGAGGGGGCACTTTAAATATTTCCGAGTTCATTTTCGGCAGGCCCGGAGTTCGTGGAATATTTATACTACGTGCAAGTAGCAGCATCTTTTTGATAATTGTGCGCAGCTCGATTGCGCTAGCTCTTCGGAGGGAAATACACGTAATAGTCAAGTCCATGATGATTCTTAATACTAGTGTGGTTTTCTTTTCTCACGAGCACGGTTACCAGATCAACGTGCCAGCCTGAACTGCCGGCTCTCTGTAGATCTGACGGTTTGTGCATCGGAATAGCCGGGATGCAGGAGGAGCATTGGTGTGACCGTTTGATCAGGTCGGAAAAGAAATGTTCTTCTTGGATGTTGATGCTGCCTTGATGGGATAGTTACTGCTAAATTTGTCTTTGCATCCTGGCTTCGACAGATGGGACAAGGTCGTGAGCTGATCACTTGTCTTTTCGGTTGTTGTCTCCTGCTCACCCAAACGACTTCTCTACTCTTGCCGTTTTCACCGTGCCAACCCATTTCAGACATTAAATGCATCCGTTAACTCGGATGTTGTTGTTTGGTGCTAGCCAGTTTTTGGTGGGTACCTTCAGCGGGCGCTGTGGAAAACGTTGGCAGGAACGATAGCCTCGTTAGAAGCATCGGGAACGTGTTATATGAGTAAGGAATAGCCCCTTACGTGGCGTACAAGGTTTGTTGTACGTATACGAGTGATGTACTACATCATCTCGTATACTACACATATTACAACTCTAATACCTTCCTTTAATCTAAACCGTGGAGAGGTTTAGATTACGTTTAAACTCATCTAGTTTCTTAGAACATAAAATCTTTGTAAAACCATCAGCAATCTGATTCTTGCTAGAGTGAACTGAACCTGAAGTGCAAGCAACTCTCTCACGAGCAAAGTGATAATCAATCTCAATATGTTTGGTACGAGCATGAAACACTGGATTAGCTGATAGAAATGTTGCACCTAGATTGTCACACCATAAACATGGCTTTTCCTTTAGAACCACACCAAGTTTCCGAGAAAGAGCTTCCACCCATATCAACTCAGTAGTGACATTTGCAAGAGTTTTATATTCAACCTCAGTACTTGACCTTGACACTGTAGGTTGTTTCCTGGAACTCCATGAAATAAGATTAGAGCCAAAAAATATAGCAAAGCCACCAGTGGAGCGTCTATCATCTAAATCACCTGCCCAGTCAGCATCTGAATAGGCACTGAGAAGAGTGGAAGAAGACTTTTGAAAAGTCAGACCAACTGTAGCAGTACCATGAATATACCTAAGGATCCTTGAAAGTGCATATGTGCCCCCATGTGTGATTTTTGTAATTAATAACAATCTTTATGGACTTATGTTTGCATTGAGTTTTACTTGTAGGATTTGTCCATAGGCAATGCTTGAACCATATGTTGGCTTCAAGGTTGGGAAAAGAAGAAAGTAGAGAAGATCAAGTGTTGACCAAGGTTTTCAATGAGTGATTCGGAGATTGGTCAAGTAAGAGTTGGGCCTATAGCAAGTGTGTCTTGAAGAATAAAGTTGGAGTGATATCTCTTATGTACCTTTAAGAGACCAACATAATGAAGAAAGAAGAAACGATGTGCAAGTTCAAGGTGAGTCATCTCGAAGAGATTATTTGCTTGTAGCTTGCCATCCTATGGTGATCATGGATATAGGAAGATGATATGCCCAAAAGAGAAGCTCTACCATAGTGGAGTATGAGGAGCAATTTGCAAGTCTTCCCCAAGCTAGCGCAACCAATCAAGAAAGGTGTTCCATCTTGAGGTGGAGAAGATCGTCATCATCAAGCTCAAGTGGAATATGCGCAAGGCAAAGGTATGGTCTTGATAGGGTTTCCCTCTTACCGGTCTCGTGGTGCTAGTTGGAGAGACCGGTTTGTAGGATAGATAACCGTTCTATCAAGAGGGGCTCTCGAGTGAGTAACTTGATCATATCCTTTGGAGAGAGAGCTCAAACCTTTGCATTTTTGGCATCATCTTTCTTGGTTGTTATTTGGATATTATCCATGTGAGATTCTAGATCTTGTGGTAATATTCATAACAAGCTCTAGTTCATCAAAAACGGATTTCCCCTTATACCTTATTGCGTTTTTGATCTTGGAGGTTTTTCCGGTTTCTCACCAAGAGAGGTATCTCACATCATAATACATGAAATGTTCTCTCTTGGTGGTATCCAATATTTCGAATTTTTGTTGGGTAGCTCTTGTCACCCCATTTCCAAAAAAATTGGTTTCGGGTCAATCGGAGTCCGGATGCAAATGTTATGATCGTTATAGTTTTGTCTCTAGCAGGTTTTTCAGACCGGAGTCTCCGGTGTGCAGACACTGGAGTCTCCGGTGTGGTCCGGAGTTTCCCCACAAGTCTCCGGAGTGGATCAAAGTTGAAGACCTAGGTCAGCCAGATTGGTGGTCCGGAGCAAGGTCCGGAGACTGACCGGAGTCTCCGATCCAAGCCCCTGACCGGAGTCTCCGGTCCACTTGGCCCACAGAAGGGCTGGGTCATTCTGTTTGGTGGTCCAGAGGCTGGTCCAGAGATGGGCCAAAATATCCGGTATAGACCGGAGTCTCCGGTGTGCCGGTCGGAGTCTCTGGTCTGACTCTTCTCCAACGGTTAGAAAACGGTCAGAAATCAGTGGGCCTATAAATAGGGGACCTCTTCTTCAACCTCAAGCTGCTCATTCTAGAAACTGAAGAACACCATTTTAGAGCCACCAAAACTCCAAGATCTCTTCATCCAACCACCCAAACTCGCTGATCTTTGGGGAATCAGAGGAGGAGGCCTTGATCTACAGCTTCACCAAGAGAGATCTTCATTTCCCCCTCATTCACTTGAGGGCCCCTTGCTCTAGGGTTTCATTGGAAACCCTAAGCCTTGTTTTGGTTTGAATTGATTCTTATAAGCTTGTCTTTGATTGTTTGACAGCTTGCTTGTATTCGGGAGCCTCCAATTAAGTTGTGGATGTGTGCCTCGAACTTGTTGTAAAGGTTCCAGCTACCACCTCGAAGGTTGCCAATAGTGGAAGGGTGGATCGATCCCATTGGGGTGAGATTCATCGGAGAATAAGGGAGGCCTTTTGTGGAATTCGTAATTTGATACCACCCCCTCTCCAAACGAGACGTACTCCATTGTTGGGAGGAACTCGGTAATAATCGTCGTCTCCGCGTGCCTTGATTATCTCTATACCCGAGCTCTTACTTATGCACCTTACTTTGTGATAGCCTTCGCGCTTGAAGTCTATATCTTGCTATCACATAGTTGGTTGTCTAGCTTAGCATAAGTCGTTGGTGCACATAGGTGAACCCTAGTTGTTCTAGGTTTTGTGCTTGACAAAGTAAACACTAGTTTAATTCCGCCTTTGTTAAGCCCATCTCAGAAAAGTTTTTAAACCGCCTATTCACCCTCCTCTAGGCGACATCTGTATCCTTTCAATCCTTTTTACAGTAGTCCAGTGTGCAGTTGTAGGGGCATGAAGAAACTGATAGACCTTATTAACTAAAAAAGCAATGTCTGGCCTTGTCAATGTTAAGTATTGTAGAGCACCTACAATACTTTTGTACCTTGTAGAATCCTCAGGACCAAGTGGAGATCCATCATGGAGTGTCAGAGTCTCAGATGTGGAGAGTAGTGTAGAACAGAATGTGCAAAGACTCATGCAAATCTGTAGCATACTTTTCCTGATTTAAAAGAAATCCATTAGAACGTCTATGAACCTCAAGACCTAGGAAATAGTGAAGATCACCAAGATCCTTAAGAGCAAAATCTGAACTCAAGCTATGAAGAAGAGCTGAGATGGCCTGATCAGAAGAGCTTGTGACAATTATGTCATCAACATAAATCAGAATGAACACCATGACACCTGACTTGTTGCATAGAAAAAGTGAGGTATCCGCCTTTGATGGAACAAAACCAAGAGTGTGCAATTTTGAGCTCAAACGAGAGTACCATGCTCTTGGTGCCTCCTTTAGACCATACAAGGCTTTGTCAAGTTTGCAAACATAATTGGGAGTAGCAGAAGACTCAAAACCTGGTGGTTGTTTCATGTAAACCTCCTCTTCCAGAACACCATGTAAGAACGCGTTCTTCACATCTAGCTGCCGCAAGTTCCAACCTCGAGAGACAGAAATAGAGAGAACAGGTCGAATAGTAGCAATCTTGACAATAGGACTAAAAGTATCCTCATAATCTAAGCCATAGCATTGTTTAAACCTTTTTGCAACAAGACGAGCTTTATACCTGTCAATAGTACCATCTGCATTTTTCTTGATGCGATAAACCCACTTACAACCAATACATTCCTCTTTGAACTTGGAGGCACCAAATGCCAAGTTTTATTTGCTAGGAGTGCATCATATTCCTCTTGCATAGAACTTTTCCAATTTGCATCACTAATAGCTTCAACAAGATTTGTGGGTTCTCCTATTGATGTAAGTAAAGCATAGCATACTGTACCATCTGTATATACCTTAGGTTGTCGTATACCTTTTTGGAGTCTCGTGCGAACACCAACAGGAGAAGGCGGCGGAGAACCATCATTATTTGATGAAGATCATGGAGAATCAGTGTTGGATGAACCAGCTGCGGACACTTGGCCACTGTCGGCCTGCGGCGTGTCAGGGCCGACCGACCCTTGAGAGGGCGTTGATGGCGATGGCGAGGACCCACCACTGGTCCTGCTGGCACACGGCGACTGCGACCCACGCACAGAGGTGCTCGTGTAGGAATCTGTTGAAGGCCCATGGGGGGACCGATCAGGAGGGGGCGACTCGGTCGCAGATGCAGGCGTGCGTGTACGCGCGGGAATTCCCGTGGAAGGAGACGACGGCGGCTGATCCGAGGTGGATTTTCCTGCAGAATCAGCCTCGGTTTCGGTGCTGTTCCCCCTTATCGTGTTCCCAGCGCCATGATCATCATTTGATGTGCAGTTTTCAACAGTGTTCTCCAAATTTTCTTTAGAATTTGATGTAGTCTCCTCGGCTAGTATATATGGAGGTTCAACAACAGGAACAACATGCATGTAATGATCATTAGTATGCACACCCCTATCATTAGATGCCGAGGAAGGTGGATCAGTCGGAAGAAGAAGAAATTCTTCGCGAAGACGATGACTAGCATTAGGGTGTAACTCAGCAAATGGAAAAACATTCTCGTCAAACACAACATCACGAGAGATGTAAACACGGCAGTAGACACATCTAAACATTTGACTCCTTTGTGGCGAAAGCTATAGCCAAGAAACACACACCGTTTAGAACGGAAAGAAAGTTTATGTTTGTTGTATGGGCAAAGATTGGGCCAACAAGCACACCCAAAAACACGAAGAGACTCATAGTTTGGTTTAACATGAAGAAGTTTTTGAGTAGGAGTGTCCATGTTGAGAACCTTTGTAGGCAACAGATTTATAAGAAAGGTAGCGGTGATAAAGGCATCATCCCAATATTTGAGTGGCATGGAGGAGTTGGCAAGGAAGGCAAGGCCAACTTCAACAATATGGTGATGTTTTCGTTCAGCGGAGCCATTTTGTTGATGTGCATGCGGACATGAGACATGATGAGCAATGCCTACTCGTTGAAAAAAGCCATTTAATTTTTCATCCTCACCACCCCAATCGGTTTGCATAGTAAGAATCTTTCAATCAAACTGGCGTTCAACATATTTTTGAAAGTCAAGAAAGACTTGATACACCTCAGAACGTTTTTTAAGCAAATAGATCCAAGTATACTTGCTAAAATCATCAATGAAACTTACATATTAAGCATGTTTGCCTACAAAAAGAGGAGCCAGACCCCATACATCAGAAAACATTTGTTCCAAAGGAGCTGAAGAAACACTAGTGGAAATAGGATATGGTAGCTAATGACTCTTAGCCTGTTGGCATGGATCACATATGTAAGAATTTGTTTCTGGAGTATAAGATAAACTATTCTTCCTAAGAATTTGTTGCACAATAAAGGATGCCCTAGACGATGATGCCATGTAGATGATGAAGGCTTGATGGTGATAAGAGCATGCTTGGACGACGACCCCGTTGAAACTGGAACAAGGGGTAGAGACCACCATGACACGGACCTCTAAACATGATTTACTGCATGGCTTTGTCCTTAATCAAAAAAAGAATGAGTGAATTTCAATACGGGCATTATTATCTAGGGCAATTTTATGTGCAGAAAGCAAACTCATGGTAGCTCCAGGAACATGAAGAATGTTTTTGAGACGTAAAGAGCAATGTGGGGTGTGCAAAACTAAATGACCAATGTTAGAAATTTCCATACCTTGTCCACTAGCATTGTGAACTTGATCACTCCCTTGGTATGTTACATGAATTTGAAGCTTGTTGAGTTGTCCTGTTGTATGGTTGGTGGCACCAGTATCAATCACCCAGTTTGAATCAACTCCATAAGCTCCCTTGTTCTCCTTGGTTGTGTCATCATCATCATCACCAAAACACCACTAGCAGTCACTAGCACCGTGTCCCTCCTTTTTGTAAATCTAACAAAACACACCTTCCCGCCAGGGGGTCGCAACACGACCATGATCCTTGCGCCCCCCTTTTTGGCGACGTCCCTGGTTGGGAGGACGCGGCTGCGGCTGCTGCTGTTGTGGAGGCTGTGGAGGGCGAGGAGCACGGTACGGCTGCAGAGGTGGAGCATATGTAGGGGGTGGGTATGGCAGGAGTGGTGGCTGATATGGCTGAGGCTGGTATGGGTTCTATAAGGAGGTGTAGGGCGGTAGAGCATATGTTGGGGCTGTTGGCTGTGGAGGATAGGGGTCGTATGGTGGTGGTTGATACACGGTAGGCATAGCATAGGAGTTGTGGTGCTGCTGATAACCAGGGGACCGCGGTGATGGTGGTGGCCGAACCTGCCTGCCCCCATAGGAGGGATTTGGGCGCCCATATGCAACATTGACCGAGGAAACAAAGGAGCCAGTGGCTTGTCCTGTTGATTGCAGCATATTGTCACGATTTTCATAGGCCAGAATCTGCGAGCACATGTCACTGAGAGACGTGGAGGGGACAACGTTGATGGCAGCAACAAGGTTATTAAAACTGCCGTCCATTCCATTAAGGATGTAGTCCTTCAGTTCATCATCATCGACAGATTTCCCAGCAGCAGCAAGTGCAGCAGCAAAGCCCTTCATCTTCAAGATATACTATTGAGTCGTCATGTCCATCTTCTTGGTGTTGGTGAGGGCACCCCAGATGGTGGAAACCCTGGACTTGGACTGTGAAGAGTACAGCTCCTTGATGGCACGCCAGGCATCAGCAGCATGAGCCAGCCCAAAACCTTGTGGAAGAACATCATCGGAAAGAGAATTCACAAGAAAGCTGACCATGTTCTGATTTTTAGTGAGCCAAGTATCATAGTATGGATTTGGGATCGTGATCGGATTTTTGTTTTCATCCTCAGCCTCGATCTTTTCAGGAGGGGCACAGTCGGATCCATCGAGCAGACCCATGACGCGAGCACCTTGGAGTGTCGGCATGACTTGTGTTTGCCAAGACAGGAAATTCTCCCTTGTGAGCTTGGTCGCCGGCGGCGCACCGATGGCTGACACTGCAGACGAGGAAGAGGATGAGGTGGCCATCATATCGGTTTGTAGAGAAGGGGTTTGTGTCTAGGGTTTTAGGGTTTCCTGGGAACTGAATATTTTCGGGATTGAGGATGTAGGGGAATTGGTTGAGGAGATGTTGGAGGAGGTCCTGGTCGTGCCAATCAGCTGATCGGAGGTCGTGGAGGTCGTGGCGGCGGCGGGAGATGAACTCCGGCAGCGGCGGCTAGGAGAGGAGAGGAGGGGCTCTGATACCGTGTGGAAAACATTGGCAGGGAATGATAGCCTCGTTGGAGGCATCAGGTATGTGTTGTATGAGTAAGGAATAGCCCCTTACGTGGCGTACAAGGTTTGGTATACGTATACGAGTGGTGTACTACACCATCTCGTATACTACACATATTACAACTCTAATATGGTGTACTACACATATTACAACTCTAATAGGCGCGACCCATTTGGTCTGTCTTGACGTTTGTGACCAATTCTCCCTATATTTCAACCAATTTAACCATTTAGAATAGAAAACAATGATGTAATTCATGATCAATTAATTTAATAGTTCACAAGAAAATAAACAACATAGTTTACCAATCAAACATAATTCACAAACAAACATAGCTCAGAAATAAATAAAATTTGAGGTGATCTCTAGCGGCTTCCTATGTGAGCCTTCGTATGCTCAATCAAATCCGTCTAAAATCGATTGTGAGTGTTTCGATCATGAATCCCATGATGCACATGGAGAATCTGGTCAAATGATATTGATCTAGCGTCGGATCAACTAGTTGACCCTCAAATTCGTACTCTGAGTTATAGAGTCTATCATCATGCTCATCCTCTACGGTCATGTTGTGCATTACCACATAGTCTCATTGCTTCATGTTCTAGCAGGGTGCCAAACACTAGCCCACCGAGATTGGAGAACACCAAATGCCTGCTCCACATCTTTCCTACAAGTCTCTTATTCCTTCGCAAACCTAGCACATTTATCATCACTAGGCTTGCGGATTGTCTTCACAAGTGTTCCAATCGGGATAGATGCTATTAGCTAGATAATACCTTTGTCATATGCATGGCCATTGATCTCATAGTGAAGCACGGGAGCATTGCCTTCCGCAAGCCTTGAGATTACCTGGAAGCGCTAGAGTAGATCGACGCCATTGTTAGAACCTGCCTTGCCGAAAAAGAGTGACAAATCCACAAATCATGTGATGTAACAACTTCAAGTATCAATGTGCTCCCATCCACATGCCCACCATATGCCCCTGCCAAGTAAAAGGACAGTTCTTCCACCCCAACACATGCAATCTATGCTTCCCAACATCCTAGAAAACTCCCTTTTGTCGTCGATGGACAAAAGATGGAAAATGTCAGCACTATTAGACTCTCTTAGGTAAACTTCACTAAAAACTGCAATCACCACTTTGCAGAACTTATACATCGACTCAAGGTATGTGCTCTTGCTCATGCACATGTACTCATCAACAAGATCATTGGAAACTCCACATGCAAGCATGCGAATAGATGCAGAACATTTCTGATAAGAAGTGAAGTATGATCTTACCCATGACATCGTTCTTGCATTCGAAGTACAGATCGTAGTCCCTCATGACATCGAGAATTGTCAAGAACAACTTCATTGACATCCTAAAGTAACATCATAATATGTACTTCGGGTTGGCTCTATAGGATGGAAGTAGTACTTGTACAGTCGTTCATGGCCACCTTCTTGACCAAGCTTCAAGTTGGCCCCGCGTCCCTTCACCGAGTCCCTCCAGATGGGTTGCATGCTCTTAGTGTGGTCATGGATGAGGGTTTTCATGACCATCAGCATCTCGATATCACCATTGGAGTCGTCATTTGATGATGTGTCCACCACATGCTTGGAGAAAAACCTTGATGGAGATCGACCTAGTTGCCATTAGTTTCAGTCGTCAAATTGGCCGAATAGGTCGTGGCACCACGGTTTGCGGACGGGTCTGAGCCTACGGACGACGAAATCGACCTACCATATCGACTCCTAGAAGAAAGCTGGAGCAGAACAAGAACCAGGGTGACGACGTGGACTGAGACGGCGGTGGCGACCGGGACGATGAATGCACTTCTTGATTTACTCCGGCAGTGCCAATTGCTACCAATGTGGGCAAGAGGCCTTCCTGCAAGGATGGCGAATAAAGGCCAATGAGGGAACATCTACAGGGATGGCCACAACCGGCAGTGCCAGGCGGCAACATCATAGGAGTGTTGAGGCATAGGGGGTGGAGGTCAATATGGGTGGGCATTTACTTTCTAAGCTACTAGTTGGCAGGACAGGAGGATAAGAGGGCGACGCGGCCAGATACACGTGATGTCCGGCTCAACGCAAAGCCAACCCATTTGTGCTGGGAATGGGTCATCGCTGACCTGTTCGGGACACTTGGTTCGTTTGGGTCTTGCCGCTTGGCAGTTGATGCGCTCGACTTTCGACGTAGATCTCGTTGGGAACCCCAAGAGGAAGGTACGATGAATACAGCAGCAAGCCTTCCCTCAGTTATGAAACCAAGGTTTAATCGAACCAGTAGGAGCAAGGAAACACCCCAAAGGTGTTACTAGCTGAGCTTTTGGTAGGGCGCACTACCGGTGCTAGTAGCAACGTGGAGACCTGCACAACACAACCACAGAACTTTGTCCCCAACTTGCGATGAGGTTGTCAATCTCACCGTGTTTTGTGGAAAACAAAGGATTAAACGTATCGAATGGAAAGAAGTAAAAGTTTGCAGAAAGTAAACACAAAGCAGTAAAAGATTGTAGATTGTATGTAAAGAAAAAGGACCGGGATCCATAGTTCACTAGAGGTGGCTCTCCTTAGATAGATAACATGCTGGGTGAACAAATTACAGCGGGGCAATTGACAAACACCGAGAAAGCAATACATGCATATACTAATCATCTTGACTCCTCTGAGACTTGATTGGGCATTACAACATAATACATAGACCGCCATCCAACTGCATCTATGACTAATAATCCACCTTCAGGTTATCATCCGAACCCCCTCCAGTATTAAGTTGCAAGCAACAGATTATTGCTTTACGAACTGCGTGTAAAGTAAACAATACAATTGTTCTATGAACAAAGGATTGTTGTTTTCTCCCTAGTAGCAACAACACATCTAGTACCTTAGAGATTTCTGTCACTTCCCTAGATTACCAGAGGCATGAACCCACTATCGAGCATAAATACTAACTCTTGGAGTTGCTAGCATCTACTTGGCCAAGATAGCTACTAACAACGAAAAGCACGCAAGATCACAAATAAAAAGACATGATAGAATCAATAATCAATCTGAAATAGCATCTCAATATCCATCGGATCCCCGCAAACACTACATGTATGAATTACAAATAGATGATCTTGATCATGAACGGAGCTCACAAGATCTAAACATGAAAGCACAAAGGAGGAGAAATCAGCCATCTAGCTACTACATGGATCCGTAGTCCAAGGATGAACTACTCACGCATCACACCGGAGGCTTGCATGGTGATGAAGAAAGCCTCCAGGGTGAATTCCCCTCTCCGGCAGGGTGCCGGGAAGAGCTTCAGATCCCTCCTGATCTAGGGATGGAGATGATGGTGGCTACAGACTCTTCCGTGGATTTTTGATCGGGTACTTAGGGTTTTCGTCTCGAGGGAAACTTAGGCAGAAGGAGAGGCCGAGGGGGTGGAGGGAGCCACCACACCACCCCCTGGCGTGGGCCCAGCCTGGCCGCGCGGCCAGGTGGTGTGGCCGGCCCCTGACCCTTCTCTGTATCATATTCTGGCACTTGATCCCTTTCGGAAAAATAGGCACTTGGGCTTTTGTCCCGTACAATTCCGAGAATATTCATTTTCTGACTTTCCTAAAGCCAAAAACAGTAGAAAACAGGCAGTTAGCACTATGGCTCTTGTTAATAGGTTAGTCTAAGAAATCATATGAAAAGTACTCCAAAGTTGGAACAAAACACAAAAAGTGGATAAAACCAAGCATGGAGCATCAAAAATTATAGATACATTTGCAATGTATCAACATCCCCAAGCTTAACTCCTGCTCGTCCTCGAGTAGGTAAGTGATAAAAATAAATAATTTTTGAGGTGACATGCACCATCAAAGACTTGATCAAATTATTTGTAAAACATTCAAAACTGGGATCAAAGTACTTTAATCATAACAATGAAAGACAAAGTTCTAGCAATAAGCAAAGAGATGCAACATGAAAAGACACAAACAAAAGATTCATGAATAACAGTGCTTTGCAAGACGTTTGTTTGTTTCACATAAAGAAAACATAGCATAATAGTATTCAGCTTGTCCCTCAATAGAGTAGAAAATATAAATGCATAGGACACCTTCAAAGTTCATAAGAGTGACTAGATACAATAGTTTAAAACAAGCAATATCAAGTGATGCATCAATCAACTAGTCTTGGGACAATGCACATAGAACTAAGAATGGCCACTATGCTCTCAAAGTAGGTGCATAAAGATAGAAGGTGGAGACTCAATATAATGGTGGAAGAAAAGCCTTTTGTAAAAGGAAGTAGGGATTCAAGTCTCATAAAGAGCTTCCAAAAATTATGGTACTTATAGCTTTCAGCTCTCATTGTCCCTATCATAAGCATCTTGAAGTTATTAAGGTTAAAGTGAACAAACTATGTTGTACATGCTTGACAAAGTATAAGTCAGAAATCTCATGTCCCTTGTATACGAGGGCCGCTCCTCCTGCTACTCAAGTTTAGTCACCGGTAAGTTCTTGTCATTGTAAGTATATGTGTATCATTGAGAACCGCCAACGGGGTACCCCTTGCCCGATGATACGGAAGAATCCCCATATCAAAATGACAAGGCAAGCAGACAACGAGCATCTCAGCATTCTTCTTATTTACCATGGGAATATGGTGCTTTTTTCTCTCTTTCCTCTTTTCATAGTATCTCTTTTTTCTCTTTTTCTCTTTTTTTCTCAGTATAGGACTCTTTTTTATAAGAAGAATGCTTCATAAACAGCTCATTATGGTTACGCTGCAGGTTTCCAACATGTCAGCATGGATTAGACCAGCGGCCCAGGCGTTTCTCTAACACATATACATAACTCCATGGACTTACAAGCTCCCCTTTCATTTCACACCGACGACATCCATATACAAAAGAGCATGATATCAACTAGATACAAGTACCAAGTACAATGTTGAAAGTGTTCCCCCATGAAAGCATGGTTCTGCTAATTCCCAACAAATAAGTGCAAGCATATACAACATAGAAGACACAATGGTTCAAGTTTATTAAGGGCAAGTAAAGTAAAGTGTGCCATCAAGTTCGTGAGAGCTTTAATCACTAGTTTTCTCATAACAACTGGAAGGTAAACAAAAGCATGAATATACTTGGAATAGCATAAGCTAGTAGGTAAGTATGGTGGACTCTTTGGAATAACTTGGTTTGGGGAGTTGGATGCATGAATAGAACTCATACTTTGTTGTGGAGGCTAGCAAAAGACTGGGAGCGACAAACTAAGAGAGCAATAATGGCCATAATCATGCAGAGCGACAAAACATCATTGATCAAAGCATAAAGTGATACTACAAGTTGAAAACTAAATGATCATAAAGTCTATGGTGACTTGAGATAGTCATAACATGGTGTGAGCATGTGCCAAGTCAACCCAAATAAAGCATCAAAGGAGAATACCACTATACTATGCTTTAATATGCTAAAACAACACATGATTTATCCAAGGCACATTAAGAAATCTCAATTGTTTATAACAAGTCATGCTACAGCAAAGAATACTAAGCATAAAGACAAAACAATATCAAGCATGGCATGACAAAGCATAGGCCACAGTCAAAAACAAGCTCTTTTTACCACAAAAGCATGAACTTTCCTACTCTTTTCCAAACCGAACCAAACTATTTGCAAACCAATGTATGAAAGAGGGGGTCCAACCAACTTATTCAGAAAACTAAGCAAACCAAGCAAACTAAAAACCAAAACAAAAACGAAAAAGAAGACGCTCCAAGAAAAACACAACTGTGCATGAAACAATAAAAATGAAGCGTTTGGAAGAAACCTGAAATTTTTATTGATGAAGAACGGGATGCCTTGGGCATCCCCAAGCTTTGACGCTTGTACTTCTTGGATATTTCTTTGGGTGACACGCGTGGCATCCCCAAGCTTGAGCTTTAGTCCATCCTTCATCTCATTACTCATTCCTTCCATACACCTGAAATTTTTCCTTCATACAAAACTTCACACAATCTCATTAGCAACATTAGTGCACTTAAGATAAATAAGTCTCAAGGTTCAGTTCTAACACCAAATAAACTTTCATTAGAACACTAGCTACTGTAGCACTTCCCCTAAAAAGCTCAATTCCCCAAAGGAACTCAAGAAGGAACTAACAAGAAGCAAATGCAGAAAATGGCAGAAATCTGTCAAAATAGACCAGCAGGTAAAGACGAATTTTTTAGAAGACCTTATGTTGCTCAAATCAAAACGTGTTGAACTAAGGAAAGTTATATAAAAACCTGGGGCCGAAGCACAAACAATTACAGCTAAATCCGACGTACAGAACTCTCTCAAGAATTTTTACGGTGAAGCACAGAAATCTGTTTCAGGACAGCAACTTTTCCAATCATTACTTCACTCTCATTACAGGTTACTCTTGGCACAAAAAGCAAATAAAAAAGATAAGAAGAGGTTATTACAGAGGTAATAACTTCCAAGACTCAACTAAAACTCTTGGGTTATCTCCCAACAAGTACTTTTCTTTAACGCCTTTAAGTTAGGCATAAGGAGCAAAGAAAGAATCAAGTGTTCTCACATGAAGAAGCATTAAGACCAAATTGTGTTTTCATAGGAGAAGCAAAAGAAATCTTTTCTATCTTTTTAGGGAAGTGTTCTATACCTTTTTTGAGTGGGAGTTGATATTTAATGGTGACTTCTTTCATATCAATGATGGCACCAAACAGTTCTAAGAAAAGGTCTTCCCAAAGTAATAGGAAAAGAAGCATTGTATTCAACATCCAAAACATAGAAATCAACGGGGACATAGGAATCGTTAACCATAATAAGAACATCATTAAGACTCCCCATGAGTTTATTTTTAGCATTAGCATAAAGTGGGACATTCAAATAACAATCTTCAAGAGGAGGCAAATCAAGCATATCATAAATCCTTCTAGGCATAATAGAAACACTACTATCAAGATCACACATACCTTTGAAATAAAAGTCATTCACTTTGATATTAATGATGGGTTCCCAACCATCCTCTTGTTTTATAGGAATATAAGCTTTATGTTTCATCTTTTCTTCTTTAATCTTTATGAGAGCATCAGTAATGTGTTTTGTAAAAGCCATGTTCATAGCACTAGCATTAGGACTTTTAGCAAGCTTTTGTAGGAACTTAATAACTTCAGAGATGTTGCAACCATCAAGATCAAAATCAACTTTATCATCTAAAATAGTAGAACTATTAGTAGCCTCAACACTAGTGGTAGTGATAGTAGAAACACTAATGTTTCTAGCAATTTCATCTTCTATTTCCCACTTAGCATGTAATTCAGCTAATAGTCTAACGTTTCATCAATTCTTACTTGTATAGCATTAGTAGCTGCAAAGGGATTCTCATTAGTTTCGGGTTTAGCAGCCATTTTATTCAAAGTAGATTGAGCTTCAACCAAAGATGCTATGTTTCTTTCAACATTAGAGAGTTTTTCCTCAATAGTTTTATTAAAAGCAGTTTGTTTACTAATAAACTCTTCAAGCATAACTTCAAGTTCAGAGGGAGCACTCTTATTATTGTTGTAAGAATTTCCATAAGCATTACCGTCGTTGGGAGGATATGGCTTATAATTATTGTTACCAAAACTGTTAAGCATTATTACCATAAGCATTGTTGCCAAAGTTGTTATTTCTTATGAAGTTCACATCAACTTGCTCTTCTTGAGCAACCAAAGAGGCTAAAGGAACATTATTTGGATCAATAGGGGCTTTCCCATTAACAAGCATAGACATAATTATATCAATCTTATAACTCAAGGAGGAGGTTTCTTCAACAGAATTTACCTTCTTACCTTGTGGAGCTCTCTCAGTATGCCATTCAGAATAATTAACCATCATATTGTCCAAATTTTTTGTTACAACACCCAAAGTGATGGTCATAAAGGTACCTCCAGCAGCAGAATCCAATAGGTTCCTTGAAGAATAGTTCAATCTTGCATAAAAAGTTTGGATGATCATCCAAGCAGTCAGTCCATGAGTGGGACAATTCTTTACCAAAGATTTCATTCTTTCCAAAGCTTGAGCAACATGCTCATTATCAAGTTGTTTAAACTTCATTATTTCACTTCTCATGGATATAATCTTAGCAGGAGGATAGTACTTTCCAATAAAAGCATCTTTGCACTTAGTCCAAGAATCAATACTATTCCTAGTTAAGGAATTCAACCACTCTTTAGCTTTTCCTCTCAAAGAGAAAGGAAACAATTTCAGTTTAATAATATCACCATCAATATCCCTATGCTTTTGCATCTCACAAAGTTCAACAAAGTTATTTAGATGGGAAGCAGCATCTTCATTACCAATACCAGAAAATTGTTCTCTCATAACAAGATTGAGCAAAGCAGGTTTTATCTCAAAGAAAGTATTTTACACCACAGGTGGAGCAATAGGAGTGCTCATAAAATCATTGTTGTTGGTGCTAGTGAAGTCACACAACTTAGTGTTTTCAAGAGTAGTCATTTTTTTTGGGTTTTCAAATAAGAAAGCAAACAAGTAAAACTAATTTTTTTGTGTTTTTTTGAAGAACAAAATAAACAAACAAAGCAAAAAGAAACTAAGCAAAACAAAAACAACAAAGTAAAGAGATTGGTTATGAGGGACTCCCCTTGTGAAGATGTCCTTGACTCCCCGACAACGGCGCCAGAAAATCTTGATGCGCTCGACTTTCGACGTAGAGCTCGTTGGGAACCCCAAGAGGAAGGTACGATGAATACAATAGCAAGTCTTCCCTCAGTTATGAAACCAAGGTTTAATCGAACCAGTAGGAGCAAGGAAACACCCCAAAGGTTTTACTAGCTGAGCTTTTGGCAGGGCGCACTACCGGTGCTAGTAGCAATGTGGAGACCTGCACAACACAACCACAAAACTTTGTCCCCAACTTGCGATGAGGTTGTCAATCTCACCGTGTTTTGCGGAAAATAAAGGATTAAACGTATCGAATGAAAAGAAGTAAAAGTTTGCAGAAAGTAAACACAAAGCAGTAAAAGATTGTAGATTGTATGTAAATAAAAAGGACCGGGATCCATAGTTCACTAGAGGTGGCTCTCCTTAGATAGATAACATGCTGGGTGAACAAATTACAGCGGGGCAATTGAAAAACACCGAGAAAGCAATACATGCATATACTAATCATCTTGACTCCTCTAAGACTTGATTGGGCATTACAACATAATACATAGACCGCCATCCAACTGCATCTATGACTAATAATCCACCTTCAGGTTATCATCCGAACCCCCTCCAGTATTAAGTTGCAAGCAACAAATTATTGCTTTACGAACTGCGTGTAAAGGAAACAATACGATTGTTCTATGAACAAAGGATTGTTGTTTTCTCCCTAGTAGCAAAAGCACATCTAGTACCTTAGAGATTTCTGTCACTTCCCCAGATTACCAGAGGCATGAACCCACTATCGAGCATAAATACTAACTCTTGGAGTTGCTAGCATCTACTTGGCCAAGATAGCTACTAACAACGGAAAGCATGCAAGATCACAAATAACAAAGACATGATAGAATCAATAATCAATCTGAAATAGCATCTCAATATCCATCGGATCCCCGCAAACACAACATGTATGAATTACAAATAGATGATCTTGATCATGAACGGAGCTCACAAGATCTAAACATGAAAGCACAAAGGAGGAGAAACCAGCCATCTAGCTACTACATGGATCCGTAGTCCAAGGATGAACTACTCACGCATCACACCGGAGGCTTGCATGGTGATGAAGAAAGCCTCCAGGGTGAATTCCCCTCTCCGGTAGGGTGCCGGGAAGAGCTTCAGATCCCTCCCGGTCTTGGGATGGAGATGACGGCGGCTACAGACTCTTTCGTGGATTTTTGATCAGGTACTTAGGGTTTTCGTCCCGAGGGCAGCTTATTGGCGGAAGGAGAGGCCGAGGGGGTGGAGGGAGCCACCACACCACCCCCTGGCGCAGGCCCAGCCTGGCCGCTCGGCCAGGTGGTGTGGCCGGGCCCTGGCCCTTCTCCGTCTCGTATTCTGGCACTTGATCCCTTCCGGAAAAATAGGCACTTGGCTTTTGTCCCGTCCAATTCCGAGAATATTCATTTTCTGACTTTCCTGGAACCAAAAACAGCAGAAAACAGGCAGCTAGCACTGTGGCTCTTGTTAATAGGTTAATCCAAGAAATCATATGAAAAGTACTCCAAAGTTGAAACAAAACACAAGAAAGTGGATAAAACCAAGCACGGAGCATCAAAAATTATAGATACATTTGCAATGTATCAGCAGTGTCCCCTATCTGAGCAGATTTGTTTGGACAACCTCGATTCATTTGGGTTGGCCCGTTGGAGATGCTCTAATGCTTGATATAAAGAAGGTCTCGACGGTTATTGTTTTGTTTCCTTAAAAGGTTAGTATCAAATCGTTCCATTCACTGCCCATCTCCAATGGCAACCCGCATTGGGAAATATGAGGATGGGCTTTCTCCGGCCGGGCCCGAGCCCGGCTGGGCCCGAAAGATGCCCAGGTATAGTTGCATATAATACGGAGAAGTCTTGTAATATAATTGCCGCGGAAATTTCAGACTTACAAGCCAAAAGCCTAACAAACAACACCAAAATTATTTCGGTAAAAAGCATGTTTACAATTATTTTGGGGAAAACATGTTATTAAGGTGATTTAGCTTTTAAGCATGTTAGTTTTGTTAAAAAAAGTGTCAAAATTAGCTAATTCACTTTGAATCATCAATTTATACAATTTTCTCAGCATTTAGGGACATTTCAACATTCATCCTTAAAACAGCGGCAACACCTATAAAAAAATACT
Organism: Avena eriantha; assembly: GCA_910589775.1. Lineage (NCBI taxonomy): Eukaryota > Viridiplantae > Streptophyta > Magnoliopsida > Poales > Poaceae > Avena > Avena eriantha. The sequence continues at coordinate 173,409,106 of OU342741.1, read as the reverse complement.
CGCTGCTGCGAAACATCAAATCACTGCTTTCTACATCTTTCGAACAGCCCACTAGTTACAGCTGTCTCTTAATAGCTGCAACCCAAACAAACAGACTCTAATGCCGTTTACCATTTTTCTTGTATTTGTGCTCTAATTGTAGCACCAAGAAATAGCAAAGCAGTGTCTCAAGAGAGCATTTCGAGGTTAAAAAATGTTCAGGATAGAATGTGAATTCTGAAGGTGCACTGCGAAGCTGACTCAACAAGTATTGCCGTTAGCAGCGCAGACGAGGTGATACTAATCATTTCCTAAAGATAATGTGAAAACGTAGAACATAAGTTGGTGCTTGGATCAAGATCAATCTTCCTGCCTAGCTTAGCAGTGCGCTAAAACTTAATCTTCGCCTGACATCATCACTTAGCGAGAAGAGGCTGCTTTGCGTCGTCCCACCTGTCTAGTCTTCTCTTTGCTTCCTTGACCTACGTTCAGATGCATAATTTTTAGAAATATGCTAATCTATAACGCAAAAGTTGGAGAGGATAAACGAAACTGCCTAACCTAGGTGATCACGGAAGCATGCACTTGATGGAATAATTGACCAAATTAGTCCAGAGAGGGAAAATTAAACAATCAAAATGATCACACAAGCATGCGCGCAGTTTGGGTGAAATGATTGTCCTAGAATAATGAGTTGGTGCATGATTTAGATTCTGCCTTGGCGTGTGAGATTCAGAAATCATTTGGCACTGTACGCACCGGCGACGGTCGGTAACGTGATAATCAGACGTAAGGGTTGCTCTTACCTCTTTATTCCAATCAGTTCTGTATGTGATCCACAATAGGATGATTGTCTGGATAAGTGTGCCTCCAATCATGCCTCCCCACAGTCCCTGGATGCAATGCAACAAGCTCTATCTTAAGTTCATAAGATAAGCTCATCACACATGCAAGAGTAGATAACTGATATTTTACAAAAGATACATACTCCGGAAGCAGTGCTACTAGCTTGAAAATTAATACTAGTACCTTGATTCCATAGTCAAATTTGAAGCCCAGGAGCACTCCAAGGGGCACACCAATGAAGTAATAGCATCCAATGTTAATGTATGCCACCAATGCTTGCCACCCACAGCCAACAGCCACACCTTCATTGGCCCAGTGAAAAAAGGAACACCAGTCAAGTCAAAAGAAGTCGATCTCTGAAATCCCTATGTAGATCAACATCCCCACTAATTCACCACACATACTACTTTAGTTCTACTGACGGAACTGAAGAAATGACAAAAATGCAGACACACTACCTGAATAATGTAACAGTACCAAGCTGAAACTCACAAAGCCTACTAACGAACAGCTGTTTTACTCCAAAACGCACTTGCCAATAATTACGAACCGGACGAAGCAATCTACGTATTGCAGTAGCAGCTCACCTGACAGCACGGGCTGGATTCCGCAGAGCACAATGGTGGCAAAAAGCAGGGGGCAGAGATCGGCAACCGCGCGCGAGACGGCCTCGCCTCCGGTGAATAGGTAGCTGAGCTTGTGCCTGAGCAGGAAGACCACGACGCCGGCTACAGCTGCTATGAGTGCGGATATGGCGGTAACAATCCACGCGGAGAACGCCGCCGACTTGGGGTTCCCGGCGCCCAGTTCATTGCCCACCCTCACACTGCAGGCCACAACGTCGGCAGTGATGGACGAATTAATGCGAGCTCGACAGGCGACAGAAGGGCTTGTCCCTACGGCACACTCAGTTACATTTTGCATATAGACCGATGTACCAACCTGGCTGCAGCGTTGAAGCCCACGGAGATCATGAACACCCATGACTGTATTGAGGTACTGCAAAACATGCAGTCCAACACCTAGTCATCAGAAACTTTTAGGATAAAACAATCGATGGATTGATAATTGCGTTCTCATTTACCACACGGTGAGTGAGTCAAGCGCGATCTGTGGGTCTGGCAGCATGCCGGCGAGGAGGATGAGCACCTGGAAGTACCACACCTCCAGCGCCAGCATCACCGCCGACGCGGCCGACAGCTTGGCGAACTCGGCCAGGTCGGCGAACGCGGCCCACGTGAACCCAGTCCACGTCTCCCTGCACCTCGGGCTCTTCACGATGTACACGAACTGCGCCGCCACCAGGACCCACCACGTCAGGCTCAGCGTCAGCGACGCGCCCAGCAGGCCTAGCCCCAGCCTATACACGGCCACCCAGCTCATCGCCAGGTGCAGCGCCATGCTGGCCGCCAGGATGTAGGCGCTGGGCGCCACGATGCTCTGCGCCTGCAGGAACTTCTGGATCGGGAAGTTGGCCGCGTACGCGAAGATCTGCGGGATCAGGCCGTAGGCGAACTCCGCGGCGGCGCCGGCGATCTCCGGCGACTGCCCGAGCAACAGCAGGATGGGCTCCGAGAAGCCGTACATGACGGCGAGCGGCACGCCGGTGGCCATGAGCAGCACCGTCGAGCGCTGCAGGTACACGCCCAGCATCTCGTGCTTCTCCGCGCCGTACGCCTGCCCGCACAGCGTCTCCACCGCGCTCCCCATCCCGAGCTGCCATGACATGGCTCGTTTACGTACTTAGGCACGCGGGCGCCACGTACGTAGCTAGGGACTGTACGTTATACGATGGAGGGAGGGACGTACCATGAGGCCGTAGGCGAAGACCTGGATGCCGTTGTTGCCGAGGGAGGCGGCGGCGAGCTGGACGTTGCCGAGCTGGCCGCAGAAGATCTGAGTCGCCGAAGACATCACGATGATCAGCATGTACACCACAACGGCCGGAGCTGCCAGGGGCGCAAGAAGCCGCAGTTCCAGCGCCGCCGCCGACGCCAAGCGCCGTGCGCCGCCGCCGCCGGAGAGCAGCGCCTCCAGCCGCCCGTCCACGGCGCCGGCGTGATCACCCGGAGCCATTGACGATTCTTCGAGGAGTATCACAAGATCTTTTTGGCGTTTTACTGAAGCAGCTTCACGTGTTGGGGAGTGAGGACAAAGGTTGGTGGAGTGACACTGTCCTGACTGATCCTGTCGTGAGTCGTGCCACGCGGGCTGCTACAAAAGTTGCTACTCTAGTGCTCTTGTCATAGTACAATGATTTCTATAACGATGGTTGGTGTTTTGGTGGTTCTATGGCGAAATCAACATATGCATTTACCTCCGAAAAGAAAAAACTAACGCAGACGCAGCCATTTCACAATTATTGTTTGAGACTGTTTAGAGCATCTCCAGCCGTCTCAAAGGCCGTCCGGTAAAATCGACCAATTAGGCCTCGTTCGGCAACAGTGTTTGGACCGGTTTTTCTGTGTAAATTCCCGGCCCAACTCGAGACACCTGGAGACACGTGAAGGGTCGTTCGGCGGCTGGAATTGGACGGGCTGAGCCCAAGCGTTTTCTAGAAAACTCGTCGGGCTGGAGGGGAAGCCTGACGGCTCGCTTTGGCGGTGCAGCAAGGACGCGACGCACGTCCCCGTCGCTCGCCGTCGCTGTTGCTGTCATCGACGCTCGTCCGTGCCGCGAGTAAACGTTCGTCCCCGCCACCGACTTAGACGCCTACTTCTTCCCATGGACGTCGACGCCTTCATCCGCTCCGGGCGCCTCCCTCGTCCCCGGCTCCATCGAAGTCGCCTTGAGCACCATAGCCGAAGCCCAGTACCTCCTACAGACCTCCTTCTCCGGTGGAAGCCTGGCCTTCTCTCAGGTACGTCTTATGCCTCAACCCCTCTCTTGATCTAGGGCTGGTCTATGATTTAGGGTTTCAAGAGATTAAGGATGAGTTCTTGATTTTGATTGCTGGGAATGAGCTCGGTTCAACTGTGTTGAGCACCTGTAGATAGGCAACATGTTATCTTCTTCTAAATCTCTTTCGTTTAGAACTCAATATCATATTGATGTGGTCATATGTACATACTGTAATATCATGATGGATATGTTTTGTTCTTTCATATTTGCTTTCATCAAGATTTATGGTTAAAAAGAATCGGAATATCAAATGTATTGCTTCTTGCATGCTATGTGTAATATGTGACAACAGTTCTGCAGCTGTTTTTTTGTCAAGAATTCAGTTGATTAGCTCGTAGCCTGATGTCTAACATATCTGTCAAAGTTCAGCGTGGTGTACATGGATGTTTGGATTTTACTTTCATGGTCGTAGTACAACTAGTGGAAATTTGTTGGTTTATGCTTACGATCCTTTTTTGGGCCTGCACCGCGTGGCATTCTCATGTTTAGGTTTGTTTGTTGTAGCTTCTCTGTATGTTCGGGTTATGTTCTCATGTTTAGGGATGTTTCTTGTGTTGTGAGTCAAATGGCATAAGATGGGAGTATCACAACATGCATATACTGGTGTATCACTGAAATTCAGCTCCATTTTACCACATTTCAGTAGTCATATAAATTCAGAGATAAATAATGCTTGCTTTCTTGTAAATGTTCAGGTTTTGCTTGTAAGTGAAAATATATCCAGTGAATTTGTAAATGTTGTCAATGTTGTTTCTGAATAGAAAAGAATCTTCTATTGTGCTCTTGCTCTTTTGCATGTTTAAGATTCAGGGAAGAACAACACTATATGCTAGTGTACTCTTGTTCCTGTTCCAATTCTGGTACTGGTTGGAGTAGGAAGATACTCTATCTAATGTGCTAGAATGAGTAGCTTTTATACTCAAATTGAACTTGTCTACTCAATTTGTATTAGAATGCTCGAGTATTTTGTACTCCGTACATATTCTAATTATATATATGCTTGAGTATTTTGTACTCGATTGTCAGTGGTACTTAGTTTGTGTTGCCTTCTTTTGCTTATTTTGTCATTCCTTCTCATTATTTGCTCAATTGCTTTTCACTAGTCCTAAATGAATCCACGGAGCTTAGAGCATATTAGGAAGAGGAAAGTTGATGATGATGATGAGATGTTTTTCTTCATTCTTCCAACATTCTACTTACATCTGATGCGTAGGTAAAAGAATAAACACAATAGTTCCATCTTGTACGGCAAGAAGAGAGTTAGGGAACTGCTTGATGGGCATATTAAGAATTGCTTGGTAACTTTTAGGATGGAACCACATATATTCAGGTGGTTGGCATCATACCTTAGAAATGAACGCCTGATGTTAGATAGTAGACTCAAGGTGGAAGAGAAGCTGACCTTCTTTCTCTAGATGCTATCACATAATTCATCATTTGAAGATCTACAAGTCGAGTTTCAGCATAGTGGATCGACCTTCCACGAGTATATCAAAGAGTTCTTTGACATTATCCCCATCCTAGCAACTCAATTTATGAGACCTCGGTAAATCAATGAACCACATCCCGAAATTTCTATGGATGATCGCTTCTTTCCATGCTTCAAGGTTCCATCTTTTTCTTTGAAACTTTAAAAGTTCCTTCAATTCTTATAATTTCAAAAAATAATTTTCATTTTATTTCATTGCATGTTCCTGTCACTAGATCTCATCGACTTCAAGCTCCGTGGAGGAATAGGAAAGGCTCCCTTAGCCCAAATGTCATGCTTGCATGCAATTTCTACCCGAACATAACATTTATTTCACGTGTATGGGAGGGATCTGCCACAGATGCTAGAGTACTGAGTACTGAGTTTAGCCATACTCAAAGGTTTTAAAGTACCAGATGGCAAATTTTACCTAGTTGATGGTGGCTACGCAAACACCAAATATTTTCTTGCACCATACCGAGGTGTCTAGTATCATTTGAAAGAGTGGGGGCATGGTCGCCATAGGCCACCGAACTAAAAGGAAATTTTTAATCACCACCATGCAGTTCTAAGGAACCATATAGAAAGTATTTTGGGCATTTTTAAGAAGCGGTTCCCTATTCTTAATGTTGGAACCTTTCATCAAATAGAGAATCAAGTGAAGATTCCATCAGCTACGTCGATCTTCCATAATATTATTAAATGCATGCTGGAGATGAGGAATGGCTTGACAACACGCCTGATCTCATAGACCTAGCTGACTTTGTGGATCTACCCAACGGTGATGGTGACAACCTCCAGGAGAACAACATGTAAGGAAACCTTTTGAGGGACCAAATTGCATGGAAAATGTGGAATTATTACCAGCATCACTGGCCAGTGTCATAGGTGTAGCTAGTGACAAATTGTGTGGCGAATGTCTAGTCTTTATCATGTAATGAGGAACTATTTATGGTCTTTATCATGTAATGAGGAACTATTTATGGTCTTTATCATGTAATGAGGAATTATTTCATCATGTAATAATGTTTCTTTGATAATTGTCATCATATTGTGTTTATTTTTTAATCCCAACAGATATGCATCCCAAAGCAGCTCCCATTCATCCAAAAGTCTCTCCCAAGTTTAACTTAATCCAGTCCAACAGAGTGGGAAGGAAATTTAAGAAAAATGCTTCACTGAAGACCAAAATGTTTTATCCAAAAGGTATTCGCTCTAGTCTTTTGTTTGTCTAACATGTTACAGTGTTGTTCCCTGCTAGTAGAAGTTAAGTATAATCCTCCATGAGCATCTAAACTATAATTCTTATTTTGATAGTAGAACCATGTCGAATCAAGTTTCAACAACATGTTGAGTCAAGTTTCTGCGGGTGTCACATGTATATGGTTTTTATGCATCGTGTAGGTGGGGGACCAAGGGAATCATGGAATCTCGGGCTTGAAAAATCTCTTATGGATATACTTCACGAGCACAACAATACTTATCATAAAATACAAAATGGTTGGAGTAGTGAAACATGGAACATGATGGTGAAACTTTTCCTTAATTGACACCCCTATGTGAAATACAGAAAGTCACAAATTCAAGACAAGGAAAAAGATCTAAAGAGAGATTATAGGATGCTCAAGGAGGCACACATGCAAAGTGATGTTGGCTGGAGTGAAAACGAGTTCAAGCTACAATATGATCCACATCTTTGGAACAACTTGGAAATTGTAAGTTCTTCATTCTGACCACTCCCATCATTCAATTCACAAGGCACATCTTTGGTACTATCATGTTAATAATCGTTTGTTCAACTCTTGTAGTCATTTGGCCCAAGGATAAAGATATTAAAAATCAAATATTTTCCTCCTAATGATTCGCTTGGACAACTATATGAAGGTAAGATATCTACTATTATTTGTGAATCTTGCTGATGATAACGATGGAACTGCTATCAAATGGCTAATTTTTTGGCTTATTTTTGTAGGGAACATAGCCGAGGGAAATTTCAGCTTCACTTCCACATCAACACCATCGAAGGAGGATGTGATAGAAATTGAAAATAATGATGAGTATGAAGCTGAAAAAGATATCGAGAGAGAGGAAAATGGGGAAGAAAATGAAGATGACCTACATATGGTTAATGAAGTTAGTGTTGCCCAAAGTACGGCTCAAATGGTGCGTGAATAAAATGGAAGAAATTTAGTTGGTGGTTCAAAAAGTAAGCCAATAAAGAAGCCCAAGAATAGTCCTAAGAAGAGGAATGTAGATGGACTAGTGCAACTCATGGAGAGCTTAGTACATATCAAAGAAAAAGCCACCAAAGAAGTTGCACTTGATTTCTCTATCAGCAAATGCATGGATTCTTTCAAAACATTGCAGGGTGTTTCAGCTGATGATAAAATTCCAGCCTTGGAAGTCTTTAAAGTTGCTGACAATCATGAGATCTTTGTGAACCTTGCTGCTGATAACAATGGAGCTGCTGTCAAATGGCTCCTTGTATAGATAGCCAAGTTAGATTGATATATTGATGTAAACTACTACTCTTCTACTATTTTCACACTTCTTAAAATGCATTATGTAGCATGTGGAGATTTGTGTTTAATATTTTAGAAGCATTACTCTTGTTGATAATAGATAACTAAGTTAACATGTGGACATATGGGTGTGCTCTTCCTTTTATCAATATTTTTAGTACTGGTACTTATTTGTAGCCTTGATAGATGACTTGATACTGATGTAGATTGCTCTCAATTCTTGGGAACTTTATATGTCATACTTGCATATGCATAGTTATTGCTTACTGCTATATGCACATTTGTTTACTTGACGTTACTAACTACAATTTAACCTTCTCTACTCAGGTGGAAGTTTATATAAACTACAATGTATACCTTCCCTTCTTTAGTGCTAGTTTTGTAGTGCGACACATTTTGTTTGGTCATACCATAAAGATGATACTTCTGCTACATACCATAATCCGTGAGATGGTAAAACTTTAATTTAAGGTTGGTGAGATGTTCCTGTGTGAGATGTTGTTCATGATTAAGATCATTTTTGTAATAAACGAGTGGTGTGTTCTTGTTCCCAGAGTGATGCTTGATATGTTCTTGGTCCTGGTCGAAATATTTATTTTATATATATACAAATGAGATGTTCTTGTAATGTTAGGTGACGTGATAAAAAAGTATTGTTGAAACTTTGTGCTTAAGTGATATAAATATTCGATTTTTACTGATGGGTATACATTCAATCAAAGTTTTGCTGGAACTCTAAAAATTATGATTTTTATGGCTAATACACCCGGTGTCAAACCCCTTGTGCCAAACAATGTGAGTTGGTGGTAGGGGAAGAGTATTTGTATGGTGAAGTGTATCGGGTGAGGTGAGTGGTTTCAACAAAACCACTAGGTATAATACACCTTGACACACCAGGAAACACCGTTGTCGAACGAGGCCTCAGGGCGTTGGAGAGGGTTGCCGTGTTTTAGACATGCCAATATCGAACGAGGCCTCAGGGCGTTGGAGAGGGTTGCCGTGTTTTAGACATGCCAATATCCAGCTGTGGTTGTCAAATTTAGTTTTTTTGTTTTTTCAGCTTCAGCCATGTTTCAATAATCTCAACACATGAATTTACCTACAAAAAGAAAAACTAACACAGTGGTGCGGGCCTTCTGGCGCAGCCTGGGTGCGATGTATCCCCGTCCTTTGGTGTCACTAATGCTGATCGGGTTCAAATCCCTGCGACGATGCCCGCTGGTTCTGCGTCCACCTTCCGGCTGCTCTGAAGCACTGCAACGGAGTTGTCTTCTGCGAGTCGCCCCCTCCCTTGAGCTTTCGCGCAAGAACTGGAGAGATGATGCTACCCTTTGGCATGTGTATCTTCCTCCAGAGAGAAAAGAGTACGTGGATGCATGGATCTCCCACCTCCATGTTGCCGCTGGATGAATACGATTGCTTTTGTTGTATGTAATTGCAATAAAATAAATGTAATGCTGCATGGTGTAAAAACTACCTGTGGATTTTCCCTCTTTGGGTTAGTCTAACCTTTTTCAATGAAAACTAGTTAAGTGTCCGTGCGTTGCTACGGGCAATAATGTCTGTATTTTGTAAATATGTTTCCAGAGTGTGAAATCCTTGTAATGTTTATGTCTACCATATTTCTCTCGCCTCTTACCTCTTAGCCAATCATTGTGTACAATGTTGACCTTCATTTCGAGTAGACATAATTTCTCGGTTGTTGTTTTCACTTCCCCCACTTTGTTCATGGCTCTAATGAATATTATTACGTCAGTTGCTAATTTGATGGTGGTGCTTTTGTTAAGTGTCACGGTTGGTTAATTCTTTTACCAAATTGAGCACGAATTTCTTACGTTCTAAGAACCATGTAATCTATGATGGGTTCGTAGCATGGAAAACAAAAAATTTCTACCGCAAGAACGAACAAAACCCAGATCTAATCTAGATAAAAGCCAAGATCTAATCTATTAGACATGTGCAACGAGATAGATCTGTACTAACCCTTGTAGATCCAAAAGCGTTACGAGATTGGATCTCGTGGTTGATGTAGTCGATCACTTGCCAATCTCAAGATCGAGTGGACGATCCTTCCGGCGCCGCGTTCCGGCAGCGCTTCCGCAGTCGGTCACACGTGCGGAGTCGAAGCAGACCTTCCTCTCCCTGTTCCAGCGAGCAGCGGAGGTAGTAGATCTTCTCCACGGAATCCCAGCAGCACGACGGCGTGGTGGTGGTGGTGGAGTAGAGAATTCTGCAGGGCTTCGCCTAAGCCTGAGCAGAAGAAAGGAGGAGGAGAGAGGCGGCTGAGGTTTGGAGTGGAGAGGGTCAGGGGGGTGGCGCCTCCACCCCTCTATTTAAAGGAGGGAGGCGCCATGGGAGGGGGAGTCCTAGTAGGACTCCCCTCCCTCCTTGGCCGGCGGATTGGGAGAGGGGGGAGGAGTCCTCCTCCCCCACGACTCCTTGTCTTGCCCCATAAGGACTCCTTTGACCCTTTCTTGGTTTTCAAGCAAACTCCAAGAAATCTTCTAGAACCTTCCGGAACATTCCGAAACCTTCTAGAATCCTCATACAAATACTTCGGAACATTTCATAACTTAGAAAATGATCCCCAATATATGAATCTTATTCTCCGGACAATTCCGGATCTCCTCGTGATGTCCCGGATCCAATCCGAGACTTCGAACAACATTCGGTCTCCAACGCACATTCCATATCTACTTAAAACAACTTCGAACCTTAAGTGTGTCACCCTACGGTTCGCGAATATGTAGACATGATAGAGACACATCTCCTATCAATAACCATCAGCGGGACATAGAGATCCATAATGGCTCCCACATACTCAACGATGACTTCATGATGGAGAGAACCATTTACATACGAGACCAATTCCCTTGTCACGCGATACTCTACTTATCCGAGGTTTGATCGTCGGTATCTCCATACCTAGTTCTACCTCGTTACTGATAAGTACTCTTTACTCGTTCCGTGATATGTCATCCCTTGTGACCCAGTCACATGCTTGCAAGCTAATCAGATGACATTCCACCGAGAGGGCCCAGAGCATATCTATCCGTCATATGGATGGACAAATCCCAATCTTGGTCCATGCGCTTCAACACATACTTTCAGAATACCCAATGACACCTTTATAACCACCCAGTTACGAAGCGGTGTTTGATGTCATCAAAGTACCCGCCGGTGATGGTGATTAACATAACCTCATGGTCGAAGGATTAGGTTACTATGTATTTTAAAGCTTATAGAAAACGAACTTAATGACTTGATCTTATGCTATGCTTACTATGGGTGTGTGTCCATTACATCATTCTCCTAATGATATAACCTTGTTATTAATGACATCCAATGTCCATGATCAGGAAACCATGATTATCCATTAATAAACAAGCTAGTTTAACAAGAGGCTTACTAGGGACTCTTTTATGTTTACAAAACACACAAGTATTAGTGTTTCCTAATAATACAATTATAGCATGGGATTTAAACATTCATCATAAACACAAAGATATAATAATAACCACTTTTATTATTGCCTCTTGGGCATATCTCCATCAATCTATGGGCATGTACACATGTACAATGGTGGCGCTAATGCAAGGCACTAGGATAGAAACCCTGATCATTATGCTCGATTCTCATCCAATACCAAGGAAAAGGATAGCATCGAAGCTTAACTTATTGCTAAGGGCTCCAAATTTTGTCCTGTACAATTTTTCTTTGATAAGTGTTAGGGGCAACCCTGAACAAGAAAAACTAACGCAGGAATCCAACAAAAACATGCGAGGATACAACAAACGCTCCTTAATTAGAGTTTGTGATTAACGCCCAGCGTTGAGGAGAGGGCGCTTAGATGATTTTTCAATTTTTTGATCTTAATTTTTTCACCTAAACGTCTAGATTAGCGCTTAGCGTTATACATGCCCTTAGTGTCATCAAAATAGCAGCACGAAGCTTTTGGATGAATGTGCATGCAAGACCAGTTTCATCAACCCCTTTCGTGTTTTTAGTCATTAATCGTGATTCAAATGAGCAACTATTATGAAAATGTATTCTATTTGCCAACATACTTGAGAACCTCACAAGATTAAAGCTACTGAACATATAATCTGACATAATATATGGTGCCATAGTTAGAAGCTAATACGAATGGTATCATGTAAGAACTTGTATAATGATCTCCCAACATCAGATAGCAAATTTAGTTGATATATTCTAAACCTGGATGGAAGTAAAGGAAAAAAAATTAAGTATGTACCTTGTAAATCAAAACCAAGGTTTAGCCAAAACACAAAATCATTGTATGTGTTTTCTGAATTTGAACCAATGTGGTCAGCTAATCATTGATCATGTCTTACCAAAAAAATGGAACAATGATATAAGAACCCCCACACTTCATATGACAACTAAGCAACACATGCAATAAATATGATAAGAAGCATTAACCAACATGGAAAATCCCAACCGTCCCACCCCTTCAAGTTGATAGCATAAACTCCCACTTTACATGTCAATTTTCCCGAATGGTACTAGTTGGTGTTTCAATCGCAAAAAACTACCAGATTGAAAATAACTTTTTGCAAAAAGCACTAATTATCGCCTGATCACGAATTGACCCTGAATCTGACGGTGGGACCCACCTATAAGGGTCAAGTTTGTTGAGATGGACTGGGCCCCACCTATCAGCTGTATTAAAAAAAAATCAAAATATCAAAAAATAAAGGAAAAAGAAGTGAGACGTGCAGCACCGCCGGTGCCTTTGCCGGCTCACTGCGCCGCCATAGTCCGGCGAGACCCCCGCCGCAGATTAGCTTTCCGCCATAGTCCGGGGAGCCCCCCGTCGTAGGGCAGCGGTCGTGCTGTCCAGGGAGGAAGGGAGAGGGTGGGTAGGGAGAGGAGGGTCGCCACCCGCTGTGAGCAAGGGCGGTGCTAGCACTGCAGGGTGGCCACGAGCGGGGGCGACGCTAGCACTACAGGGTCTCCGCGAGCAGGGGCACGGCGGCAGCGGTGCTGGGCGCAGGCTAGTTGCTGCACGCGAGCATGGGAACCGGTGATGGTTGGGGCGGTGGACGGTGGCGTGGCTGGACTAGTCAACTCGATGCGATGGTGCGGCTGGACGCGGCGGGCTGAGGCGGCGATGGGCTGGATGGGGCTTGTCAGGGCGACGACGGCGCTGGACTGGGCAGGACGGGGTGGGGCTGGCTGGCGGCGGGGCTGGCCGGTGGAGGCGGTGGCCGGAGAGGTCTCCTGCCGGCCATGGGAGCGAGGGAGGGGAGGACGGCGGCCATGGGAGAGAGGGAGGGGAGGGTGGCGGCGACGGAGGCTTCGTGCTGCCTCATGACGGGGATGGGGGATAGGCGGCGGCGATCAGCACGTCCTAATTGTTTTTTGATATTTTGACTATTTTTTAATAGTGCTGACAGGTGGGGCCAGTCCACGTCAGCAACTTTCCTCCTTACATGTGGGTCCCGCTGCCACAAAAGGGGATCAATTCGCGATTAAACATGTATTAGTGCTTTTTGCGAAAATTTGGTTCTGATGTGATAGTTTTTTGCGATTGAAACACCAACTGGTACTATTCGAGAAAATTGACATGTAAAGTGATAGTTTTATGCTATCAACTCCACCCCTTCGTTTTGTTTGGGTTATGCTATCAACTTCCCCCCTTCGTTTTGTTTGGGCTAGGAAAGCGGTATAGAAGTAGTTCTCTAACTTATCTATTCTACCGCCAACCAAACAAGCTCACATGTGTCAGAGTCATTTCATCCTTCTGTAGAAGGGTAAACATAGTGAAAGGTTGTCGATCCTGTGTGGAATAAATTTAATTCTGTATGTAAAAGATAATATTTGTATAACGTGTTATTCTTATGATAATATTTGTAAAAATGCCTCATGGTTTTTGGTAGGGGACTCATAAATTAGATGGCCATATTTTTTATTAACGTGAAATAAAGGTCCATGATTTCTGTGGCTTTTAATCTCTTCTAGCATCTCCACCTACAAGCCCAAATCAAGTCCCTAAAATCGATACAATACATCAGAATTAAAAATCTAAAATTATCTACATATCGATGAGTCATACTGAATTACATGGCAGTGCTTAGAGAGAACTAAATTGATTAAAAGCCAATCCAATTATCATGACCGAGCTAACAAATAAGGAACTATACTCAAGAACAATTTCTAGAAACAAAAAAGCTTCTCCCTGGATGGCTAATCTTTTAGTATGCCTATATACTCATAATAATTGAGCGTAGCATCAACAATAAGATATTAAAGATAATTCCAACATCCACTTCCCACATTTCCCGTGAGATAAACAGTTAAGATATATTTAAAACATCCGAATAACCTTTTTTAGCAGGACATGTGTTATAGTCTAGCATCAAACTTAAATCTACGTGTCATACTGGATTACATGGAAAATCTTTGAGAGAATCAAATCTATCCAATCATCATGACTGAGCTAACAAATCCAGGGAGCAATGCACGCAGAAATGCACAATAGCCAGAGCACGGACGACACCCATCACGTTTACATGCTCGGGTTACCATCGTCCCATTGCTCCGTGTACTTTGCTAGCTCGTGGAGGTAGAGCTAGGCAAGTGCACAGAGCAATGCATGCAGCAGTGTTGAGGCAAGGCAAGTGCACGGAGCAATGCATGCAGCAGTGTTGAGGCAAGCAGAGATGAATGGATCATAAGGTATTGGCGTAGTTGAGAAAAAATAGATGGGAAAACCCGCTGCATCACCTCCGCCACCGTCATCTTCTCTTTGCTGAGGAGCATGTCCCGCTGGCCGCGGCATCGGGGACAATCTGCCAGAGCAGCTACCTACGAGAGGCGCAAGGGCCAGAATGTAGTCAGCGGCAGCTATTAACATCTTACTGTAGAGCATAAATCACTTTTGGTATGTGTTGAGTACCTTGCTTAGGGGAGGAGGATCCCGTCACGCACGGAGCTTCTGTTGCTTCTACTGTGCCACCACCTGCCAAAAATTACTTAGAACCCTTATAATTTGCCACACTTTACTTTGTCTTAGATTTTTTTCCACAGATTAGACAGATACATATATAATTTTCCCTATTTCTCCGTTTACAAGTATATTAATTCTTTTAACTCAAAATACATTGGGAAATACAGTACTGGTTTGAATGAATGTTTGTTCCATCGATCAACAAAAGGAGCCAGCTTCAGGTCCCCTTGTACATCGGAGGAGAAACATTGGAGTTGTGCAGGAGCCCCGCCGGCAGCAGCGGCCGGACAATGGGAGACGGGAGCGCAACCGCCGGCCACCATGGATGGACCAAGCACAACGACCTTACCCTTCGCAGCGAGCCAGCGACTATGGACGGGGCATCAACCACGAACTGCAGGTGGTGAGCTGCTGCTCGCTGACGACAGCGACTGGACGAGGTGAGGAAACCCTCCTCACGACTTCGACTCCCTGCTCGTAGAGGTGGGCAACATGGATTCAGAGGCTCGACAGTGTTTTGCAAGCAAAGATTGGAAGATTACAAATATTCAAGAATTTTGTGCGTGCAAGTTGAAGCAACTGTTCTTGTTGTTGTAGCTAGTTCAGCAGTGACCAAGCTTTGGGCTTAGAAAGAACAAATAAAATTGATTAATTAGCATTGTAAAATTTGTATCTTTGTACAAATGGAAAAGGGATGAACCCAAACCCTGTTCAGAATAAGTCTAGAGATGCTAATTCGGAATTTCGAATGCATGCTTCTATCAAGTTCATCAATTAGAATTCGGTAACTGTGAAAAACTCTGGCTTGGTTTATACGTGGAGTTTATTAACTGAGCTAGGTCACGATCAGTCACGGTTTCCCACTAAATGTCATGTATTTTGTGCACATGTATTTTCTGAAGATCATAAGAGAGACAATACATGTATTTTCTTGACCTTGTCAACACAATGTATTCTTTCGTAAGAGCAATTTAGCCATATTATAGTTTCAGCTTAGTCTTTTTGATCCTGCCATAAGCACTAAGTATAAAATGGCCATATGAGGCTGAAAAACAGTTATATTTTAGAGGTAACATATCTTAAAAGTATAACTATGTTAAATGAATTCGAACAGTTTTGCTTTGGTTGAATACCTGGTTAAGGGGAGCGGGATCCTGTCGCTTGTTGGTCAGTGCCGCGAGGTGCCACTGCTCGTTCCGCGCCGCCACATGCTTTCCACCGATGTGCTCCAAATTTTCAAATTGCACGGCTTAGCCCTGATTTTGCTTCAACATCTCTTGAAATGCTGATGGAAGAATAGGCAAACTTCAAGATTATTTCTAGCTAAAACAAAAAGTATCCCTGCACTCTAGTATATGTCAAGAATCCAGATTAGCGCCTCCCTTGAAGAAGTTATGCCTAGATTGAATTCATCAATTAACAAAATAGATAACATGCTACCTGAAAGTGCTAAAGTAACTTTTCAGTGTTGGAGCATGTATGAAAACATAAATAAATAGAAGGTTCCTAGTTATGCCTCTCTTATAAACTAGCTCGTTGATTAACAAGATGATCAAGATTTTCTGATCATGAACATTGATTGTTGTTAATAATGAGGTCACAACATTGGTGAAATGATGTGATGAACATTCATCCAAAGTCTAGCATTTCGATCAGAGTCATTATGTTTATATTGTTATAACATGATACAAAGTAATCCTAATCCTTAGACCATGAGATCATGTCAATCACTAACACTAGAATAGTATCTTGATAACATCAAACATCACACCGTGAAAGGGTGGCTATAAAGGTGGGTTCAGTGCTACGAAGGTGTGTTATATAAAGGCTCGTAGATCAAGAGTGGGATTTTTCCATTCCGATGACGAATAAATATACTCTGGGCCCTCTCGGTGATATCACATTAAGATAGCTTGCAAGCAAGTGATGTGATCACTAGAATGTTATATCACAGGAACGAGAAAAGAGTGCATGTCGACAACGAGATCAAACTAGGTATGGAGATACCGATGATCGAATCTCGGATATGTAATATATCGCCAGACAAAGGGATTTAGTTACTAGTGTTAAAGGTTCTCACGATCACTGAAGTTATAGTTGAATGTGTGGGAGTCAGTATGGATCTCCAGGTCCCGTTTCTGATTATTGATCCAAGAATGATCTCAAGCATGTCTGCATTATTCGTGAACCGTAGGGTGACACACTTAAGGGATACTAGCACTATTTGGAGTAAATATGTTCTAGAAGAAATAATTGCAAAGCGCTGGAATTATTTCAATGGGCATCGAAATTGTTTGGGGTGAAATTACTGAATTGGTTCTGCATGTGATATTGAAATGTTGTAGGGGGTTTTATGTGAATGTTTGTTAATTAAATTAATTAACAAAATTCTGAATAAAATAAATAAAAGAGTTTTATTACATGAGAGTTGCATTAAACTTGGTAGAAATTTAATGCATATGAGTGGGATTTTTGAGTGGAGCATTTTTATGTGAGTGGGAGCTCCACCCACAAGAATGAGAGGAGGTGGAGGGGCTCCTCCTTGCCCGCCGGCCATGGGAGGGGATGCCCCCTCCCCTATAAAAGGCCTTCCTCTGCTCCTCACAAATCACACCTTCTCATGAAGGATCTCTCTCCCCCTCTAGAATTATTCTCCTATGGTCTCGGATTAGCGAGATACATGTTCCCGATGGAATTTCGTCTAGAAGGATTTGTGCTTCCGCTTCATCGCTGGAGCGAGGAGGTGGAGGTTGTTAGGAGGCCTGAGCGTGTGTGTGATCACGGATGCGCTGTTGAGTTACTGTGTTGGACTCCTTGATCCTGAGATCGACAAGTGTTCAACTACATCATCCACGAGTTCAACCTCGTTACACTTTGTCGGTATACAAGGGTATGTTCTCTATGGATGTATATCCACCCGTTTCTTGTATCTAGTAGATAGATCTTGGTGCTTAGTAGTTCCCATCGTAGGAAATTTTTATTTTCTATGCCGCGAACCTAACAGTGGTATCAGAGCCTGATCTATGCATATATGCTTTGCATGGGTAGTATACATATGAGTATGTGGGTGATGATGATCATGTTATTGATTCGTATATGTATTTTGGATATTGGTGGCATAGTGGGTTGAAGCAGCCCGGACTAACTTTACATGTCCTCGCACATGAGACCTGTTCCACGCTTGACATGCAACTAGTTTTGCATAAGTGGCTAGCGGGTGCCTGTCTCTCCTACTATAGTCAATATCTGATTTGCAACATGTTGCAAATAATTTGGTTATTATCATTGTGGTTCCATGTTCGTAGGTAAGACCGATTCTATCTTCGAAAGCCCTAAGCCACATAAAAATTGCAATGGATAAATTAGAAGCATCTAGTTTAGATTGTTGCTAGGCTGGTGTCATGATATGGTAATGTTGTAAGTTGATGTATAGTTGATACTCTTACAACACACCTAACGTGTAAGTTTCATAGACCTTGGCCTTACACACAAAGGAATTATAAAGATCATACCACGATGCACATGATAGTGATCAAGTGCAAGAACCATATCATTTCACTTTACACATACGATGTTTGCATCTTATATTGCTTGTTTGGTGTTTTAGTAGCATTATAAGATGATCCATCATTTAAATATCAAGATAAAAATTTGTTCTTCCTTAGTATGCACCGTTTTATGTTTTGTCGCTTCAAGACATCACATGATGATCGGGTGTACTTGAATCCATATTCGCACAACGGGTTGATGTCTACGCACTTCTATTTTTGTTGACAGTTGTTGGGCCTCCAAGTGCAGAGGTTTGTAGAACAGCAACAAGTTTTCTCTTAAGTGGATCGGCCAAGGTTTATCGAACTCAGGGAGGAAGTGGTCAAAGGTATCCCCTCTCAAGCAACCCTGCAATCAAGATACAAGAAGTCTCTTGTGTCCCCAACACACCCAATACACTTGTCAGGTGTATAGGTGCACTAGTTCGGCGAAGAGATAGTGAAATACAAGTGGTAACGGTGCTAGAAAATAGCTTGATGGCGTGTGGTTGATGTGGGAAAAGACTAAAGGCAAACTGAAATAAAGAAGGAAGCAAGCAAACATGTAACAGATCTAATTGCAAATGGTGTATCAATGCTTAGAAACAAGGCCTAGTGATCATACTTTCACTAGTGAACACTCTCATATAAATATATTCTTCTTTATGATACTACACTGAACTACTCTCCGGTTGGACACTCTAATCCATAGTAGGGCTATAACAACACACCTCAAAGTCCATCTTTCCCATCTAGATAACCCCACACTATCACCTTGAGTACTAGATGAGTCCAACAAACACCACAATTTCATAGAAACATCCAACTCCAAATATAACTCATAACAAGTATTTGTAATCTCTAGCCTAAGTGCCACCATGGTGTGCATGCTGTCACTTCCACACGCATGGGGAGAGCAGAGATCTATTAAAGCACTTGAGTAGCAAGGTAGATCTACTTGATTACAGAGCTCATGATCACAATATAATCATGCATAGAGAGAGAGAGAGCAATGAACACATAGCTACCGGTAGAACCCTTAGCCTCGAGAGAGAACTACTCCCTCCTCATCATGGGAATCATCAATGGTGATGGAGATGGCAGTGGAGATCGATGGAGATGGCTCCGGGGGCACTTCCCCGTCCCGGCAGGGTGCCGGAACAGAGACTTTCTGTCCCCCGAATCTCCTCTTCGGTGGCGGCGGCGCTGTGGAACTTTTCGTGGCTGAAGGCTTGATTCTTTAGGGTTTCTGTATCGGGAGGAATATATAGGCGAAAGGACACGGTCGGTGGAGGCCGGAGGGGTCCACACCATGCCCTGGCGCGGCCTGGGGGTGTGGCCAGGCCCTAGCCCTCCTCCGTCTCGTATTCTGGCTCTGTGAGTCTTCCGGTAAAATAGGAACGTTGGCTTTTGTCCCGTCCAATTCTGAGAATATTCATTTTCTGACTTTCCTGGAACCAAAAACAGCAGAAAATAGGCAACTGGCACTGTGGCATCTTGTTAATAGGTTAGTCCAAGAAATCATATGAAAAGTACTCCAAAGTTGGAACAAAACACAAGAAAGTAGATAAATTCAAGCATGGAACATCAAAAATTATAGATACATTTGCAATGTATCAACATCCCCAAGCTTAACTCCTGCTCGTCCTCGAGTAGGTAAGTGATAAAAGGAAAGAATAATTTTTGAGGTGACATGCACCATCATAAACTTGATCAAAGTATTTGTAAACATTGATAGCTGGGATCATAGTACTTCAATCATAACATGAAAGATAAAGTTCTAGCAATAAGACAAAGAAACTATGTTGCAACATGAAAAGGCACAAACAAAAGATTCATGAATAACAATGCTTTGCAAGACGTTTGTTTGTTTCACATAAAGAAAACATAGCATAGTAGTATTCAGCTTGTCCCTCATAGAGTAGCAAACATAAATGCATATGACACCTTCAAAGTTCATAAGAGTGACTAGATATAAATAGTTTAAAACATGCAATATCAAGGTATGCATCAATCAACAAGTCTTGGGAAAATGCACATAGAACTAAGAATGGCCACTATGCTCTCAAAGTAGGTGCATAAAGATAGAAGGTGGAGACTCAATATAAAAGTGGAAGAAATGCCTTCATAGAAGGAAGTAGAGATTCAAGTTTCATAAAGAGCTTCGGAAAATTATGGTACTTATAGCTTTCAGCTCTCATTGCCCCTATCATAAGCATCTTGAAGTGATTAAGGTCAAAGTGACACAACTAAGAGGATATGCTTGACAAGTTATAAACCGAAATCTCATGCCCCTTACTTACGAAGACCGAACCTCATGCTACTAAACTTTAGTCACAAGAAAGCTCTTGTCGTTATAAGTACATATGTATCATAAAGAACCGCCAACGGGGTACCCCTTGCACATGATACAGGAGCTATCCCATAATCAAAATGACAAGGCAAGCAGATAATGAGCATCTTAGTGATCTTTTTATTTGCTATTTGCATAGGTTTTTATTGAGGATGCTTCATAGAGTGTTCATTATGGTGATGCTGCAAGTTTCCACCATGAAGGAATGGCTTAGGCTAGCGGCCCAGGCGTTTCTATAACACACATACAAACTCCATGATCTTACAAGTTCCACTTTTATTTCACACCGCCGAGATCCATAAGCAAAATAACATGATATCAACGGGATACAAAGTACAAGTGCAATGTTGAAAGCGTTCCCCATGATACATGGTTCTGCTAACTTCAACTTATAAAGCGCAAGCATATACGCAACAAAGAAGGGCCCAATGGTTCAGGTTTATTAAATGCAAAATGGAAAGTGCGCCATCAAGTTCGTGAGAGCTTTAATCACTAGTTTTCTCATAACAAGTTTAATTTGGAAGATAGACAAAAACATGAATATACTTGGAATAACATATGCTAGTAGGTAGGTATGGTGGACTCTTTGGAATAACTTGGTTTAGGGAGTTGGATGCATGAGTGGAACTCATACTTGGTTGTGGAGGCTAGCAAAAGACTGGGAGCGACCAACTGAGAGAGCAATAATGGCCATAATCATGCAGAGCAACAAAACATCATTGATCAAAGCATAAAGTGATACTACAAGTTGAAAACTAAAGGATCATAAAGGCTATGGTGACTTGGGATAGTCATAACATGGTGTGAGCATGTGCCAAGTCAACCCAAATAAAGCATCAAAGGAGAATACCACAATACTATGCTTTAATATGCTAAAACAACGCATGATTCTTCCAAGGCACATTAAGCAATCTCAATTGTTTATAACAAGACATGCTAAAGCAAAGAATACTAAGCATAAATCCAAAACAATATCAAGCATGGCATGACAAAGCATAGGCCACAGTCAAAAACAAGCTTTTTTTACCACTTAAGCATGAACTTTCCTACTCTTTTCCAATCCAAACCAAACTATTTGAAAACCATTGTATGAAAGCGGGGGTCCAACCAATTTATTCAGCAAACTAAGCAAACCAAGCAAACGAAAACCAAAAACAAAAACAAAAAAGAAGATGCTCCAAGAACAACACAACTGTGCATGAAACAATAAAAATGAAGTGTTTGTAAGAAACCTGGGATTTTTATTGATGAAGAAGGGCATCCCCAAGCTTTGACGCTTGTACTTCTTGGATATTTCTTTGGGTGACACGCGTGGCATCCCCAAGCTTGAGCTTTAGTCCATCCTTCATCTCATTACTCATTCCTTCCATAGACCTGGAATTTTTCCTTCATACAAAACTTCACACTGGTAGAACCCTTAGCCTCGAGAGAGAACTACTCCCTCCTCATCATGGGAATCATCAATGGTGATGGAGATGGCGGTGGAGATCGATGGAGATGGCTCCGGGGGCACTTCACCGTCCCGGCAGGGTGCCGGAACAGAGACTTTCTGTCCCCCGAATCTCCCTTCGGTGGCGGCGGCGCTGCGGAACTTTTCGTGGCTCAAGGCTTAATTCTTTAGGGTTTCTGTATCGGGAGGAATATATAGGCGAAAGGGCAAGGTCGGTGGAGGCCGGAGGGGCCCACACCATGCCTTGGCGCGGCCTGGGGGTACCCGCGCCTGGGGGGGTGTGGCCAGGCCCTGGCCCTCCTCCGTCTCGTATTCTGGCTCCGTGAGTCTTCCGGTAAAATAGGAACTTTGGCTTTTGTCCCGTCCAATTCTAAGAATATTCATTTTCTGACTTTCCTAGAACCAAAAAACAGCAGAAAACAGGCATTTGGCACTATGGCATCTTGTTAATTGGTTAGTCCAAGAAATCATATGAAAAGTACTCCAAAGTTGGAACAAAACACTAGAAAGTAGATAAAACCAAGCATGGAACATCAAAAATTATAGATACATTTGCAATGTATCACGGGTGTAAGACGATTTTACACACGCGAGCACTAAGGTCCTTACTTGGTGATCCTAGCATGTACAGACATATCCTCGGAACACGGACCGAAAGGTTAAGCATGAGTCATATAGTTGATATGATTCCCATATAGATGCTCTCCTTTTAAGCTACACCAACTCACATGATGATTGGACTTGGTGTAGTGGATTTGGTTCATGTAGTCACCAAAAATACACGAGGGATGTTGTTTTTTGAGTGAGAGTTCATTTGTAATTTGGATTAGCTGAACTCGATCTATCATAAACTTAGACTAAACGTTACAAATTCTATTGTAGATGGCACCACCTGCTTTTAATTTCAATGTGTTCATGGAGAAAGAGAAACTTGCGGCAAATGGTAGCAACTTTACCAACTGGGCCATGAATTTGAGGATTCTCCTCATTGCTACACAAAATAAATATGTGTTAGAAGCGCCGCTAGGCACCCCACCTGCTCCTCATGCCCCTGACAAGTAAAAGAACGTCTATTTGACTCGTTAGGAGGACCACAACTTAGTTCATTGCGGCATACTGTATGTGTTGGAAATATGCCCTAGAGACAAATAGTAATAAGGATTATTATCATATTTCATAAAGTTTATGATTAATTTTTATATCATTCTATAACTGTATTGAAAGGAAACGTCAATACACGTGTGATATACAAACAACCAAGGGTTCCCGGTGAAACTCTAATCACTAGTTCATTGGTCAACAGATGATCAAGGTTTCCTAATCATGTGGCATTTATGCCAGTTGGAAATGGAGTCACCTCATTCTGAGAATGAGATGATGAACTTATACGCAACCTAAACATCGTGACCTGATTATGTCACGAAGTTCAAGTTACGATGATTATAATAGACCTAGTTGATTATTTCTTAGACCGTGAGGCTATATCAATCACTGTCTCCCGAGGGTACTTTGATAGCATCAAACATCACTTGGTTAAATAGTGATCATAAAGGTGTGCTCAGGTATTCGAAGGAACAGTAGAGGCATTATACGTCAAGAGCGAGATTTGTCCATCCACGTGACAGAAAGATACTCGAGGGCTGATAGCTGTGAGGTTCGACATATTTTTGATGGTTTTTATTGATGGGTTTCCTCTGGATTTGATTGTTTTCTAGCTTTATCTAATGCTAATACTTCGGTAGCGAAGAAAACTTGGTTTTTAATGTGTGTTTCAACAGAAGGTTTTAACAAGGGAAACACAATATTCAGGCAAAAACAAGCAAGTCTCCTTTTGGAAGCAATCAAGGGAGGAAAACAGAAGCTTTAACGAGCAACTATACGGCAGGAATATTTTCCGACTGTATAGTTCCCGCCGTATAGCGGCCGCCGCCGCCGTCTTGTCAAAAGGGACAACTTTCATGAAGAGGTCATACACAAAAATAGAACACAGTATCCGCCATCCCATCCAGAAAAGAGAAATAAGAGATCCGGAGAAGAAGGAGAAGATGTTCTTCATCTCGCTTCATGATCTTCAACCTCCTAGCCAACACACCCCCATAGCCATTACTTGTACTTGAGAGAGATAGAGATATTCACTTTGCAAGACTAGGGTTTGAGATTGTTTCTTCCTATCTTGAATTGTGTTGGATTACTTTTCTATTCTTATTGTGGATCTCCACGGTAATATCGATAAGAACTCCCTTTATTTAATTATATCAATGATGCTTTCTTCTCTCATGTGTGAGTAAGTTCCTTGGGCGTGGGAGATGTAAGGGAATGGTGAGATGTGATGTGCCTCCATATATTTTCCATTAGTTTGTGATTGATTCTAATTACTATATTATGTGTGCTTTACTATCTGTGGGATGCCTAATGCTTGTTGTCCAATTAAGGGCTCAGACAACATGATGCTTTGTTCTACATGGATAGGATCTTGCTCGCTAGCAGACCGGCGACCCCTGAGTGACACGGGGATATCAATGGGAAACTAGTTAACTCGAGGATCACGAGGAACCACTGTGCTTATTGCATTAGTCCGATCCAAGGAGCTTAATTGCTAAGCAACCTGAAGGAACTTAATCGTCTAGTGTATGACCATGGTTTTGGTAACATACTAGTAGGATTATTGAAGTTGGGATGAAATCTACCAAGAGGAGTTCCAGCTAATTATGGGTTGCTCGCCTACACATATACTTATAAGATTATAATTGATACACTTATCATTCGTCCACCTAGCACATTCACTATCACCATGAACTGTATCTCCCCGCGCCTTGTTTATCATCTGCAAAAAACAATGAACAACCGAATCGTTCTTTACTTTTATGCTTTTTTACTAAAGTTTACATTTTAGTTTTACTTAAATACAACCAGTTTAATCCAAATTTCATTCTTATTTCCACACTTGTAGTCAATTCACTCGAAGACCTATGACAACTTTGAGTGTGATAGAGACTTCATTCATAAACACTTACCTTTGGGCTCCATGTGGGATCGATATCTATATTTTGAAACTAGCTACAAATGATCTGTGCACTTGCAGACATCAAGGGCCCATTCATAGAAGTTATATCCAATAGCTGCGCAACGTGTGATTTGATCACAGGGATATCACTTGTCAGAACGAGTCAAGTAGCATTTGTCGATAACGATATTGAACTAGACATGGCGATGTCATTGATCAGGTCCCGGGCAATGCAAGTATCGAGAGACAAAAGTAATAAGACACGAAAGTCACGGTTCAAACGACAAAAGATTTCATGGAATGCACAGGGGTCACATGGCCATCCAGGTCCCTCTGTTGATCGTTGGTCCGGGAGTGTCCCGACCATGTCTGGCGTGTTCCTGAACCGTGGGGTATCATGCTTAAGGGCTTGGTGATTCTTAGAGAGTGCTTACAGGATTAGTAGAATCACCAAAGAAAGAGAAGAGAGAAAACCGGAAGGGTTTCGGTAAGTCTGGAAGTTGTCCGGAATGAGAGGGAATGGTTTCCACATCAACAAGGAATTAAATAATATGTAAATATATGTTAATTATTGAATTATACATGTATTTATATTTATTTAATATTTAAATATGATTTAATATGGGCAGCCCACCTAATGGGCCAAATCCCGGAGGGGAAAAGGCCCAAGAGGGGGGGCCCGCCCTAGGAGGGGCCTAAGAGGGCCGCCGGCCACATGTGGGATGCTCCCCACGTGGGGCCCATGTGGGGGCTGGCCCGTGCACCTCCCCACCTCCTCCCTTGATTAGTCCCACCCCGGGACTTTGAGGGAGGGAGTACCTCCCGCTCCCCTATATAAAGAGAGGTGTTTTGGCTAAATAAACACACATAATAATCAATAAAGGTTCCCTCTCTTTTGGGGAGACCTTCTAGTTGATTCTCTCTCTCTCTCTCTCTCTATCTCTCTCTCTCTCTATCTCTCTCTCTCTCTCTCTCCCGTGACCATGGTCCCAAGTCCAGAATGCGCGAACGAGAGACATCTTCATTGTGGAGTGCCATCCTGATGCGGGATTCGGATCTAGGAGCTCTACTTCCACAACTGCTGCTTGATCGGGGAAGCGGGAGTCATTGCCAGGCACCGTATGCATGTAACTCCCTGTGAGGTGTCACGCTAGAGGCACTATAAGTCATTGAGCCAAAGTAGCGCAAGGACTTCATCACAACCTTGAGGTCGGCTTCGACTCGTCTATATCAACCACGCTCTCCTGATCATTGGCAACACTTTTCGGTCTTCAAGGGTAAGTTTGCGAAAATACCCTCCCGTTACTGCATTACTAATAGATAGGTCCTAGCAACAAAAGGGGTTCAGGTGCGTAGGTTAAAAATTTATTGTTTTCATACGAGAACCCCTATAGTGGTATCAGAGGTGGATCTATGCGTAGTATTGCTAGTACGGGTAGAACACATGAGATGTAGCGTGTGGGTGTTGATATTTTAGTTCTTACCCTCCTACGTGTACTTGTGTATACCATAGCAATGCTTGATGTAGCGGCTCCCAACCGACTTTACGCGTTCATTCGCGAGACTGGTCCATGCTTGACATATGGCTTGTACCGTATACAGGGGCTTTGTGGGATGTCTGTCTCTCTCGCATTAATTGGTATACCATTTGCAACGGAGGGCCCCGAAAGGGATGTAGTAGAGACAACTACTCGATCAGCGTTGTGGTGACAGTTCGTAGGTAAGAATGGTTCTTGTGCGAAAGCCCATTCAGGCACATAAAACAAGCAAAGATAAAGTATAGGCGTCTAACTTTGTTTTGCAGGTGGCGTTGCTTTGTGATATGGTTGTGGCAAAGGTAAAGTAATTACCTTATGTTGCTAAGTAGTAGTGGATGATCACGGAGGTGACAGACTACCATGCCGGAAAGGCAACGGTACCCTGGTGTCTACGACGTCGGAACCCTGGCAGTATTCGGTGACGTGGGATGGAGATCACGACATGAAGGACCGTATCACATTGCATTTACATTCATTGTTATTGTTTGTATATATTATTGTGTGCTAGTATCAGATACTCGACAGTAGCCTAATAAGATGATCCCTATTAAAATACCAATGATTGTGTTCTCCCTTAGTGTGCACCACCAAGAAAGTTCTTCGGTATGAGGCAGCGCCGTGATGATCGGGTGTTAGACATATCTACGTTCGCATACAGTGGGTGTAAGCCATGTTACACAGTGAATACACTAAGGTTGAGTTGGCGAGCCTAGCATGTGTAGACATGGCCTCGGAACACGGATGATCGAAAGATCGAGCACGAGTCGCATGAATGATGTGACCGACGTTTAGACATCCACCCTAGCACGCACATTGATGGCCGTATGATCGGGGGAGATGTGGGGAAAAGGGGTCGTGTAATCACTAGAACCCTTCAGGGGATAGGTGTTTTACTAGATTTATTATATTAACTCATTTAATTTTAAACTTAGTCTAAATTCCTTTTGCAATTATAAATGTAGAAAATGGTTCTCCCCGATGCTACCTTCCCTGTTGATGATTGGTTAGATGGAGAGAAGCTCAGGCTAGACGGATCAAAATTTTCTAGGTGGGTTGCGCGTCTCCATGTTATCCTTAGCAAGAATGATGTGGTGGACTATATACTCAACGAGATGGATTTGGAGCAGCCTAGTATCTTAGAGACCCTAGAGCAGTGGGAAGACAACTATTACCGTCGTGAGATGTCCACCTTCATATCAGTGACGATGCGTTTTGGGATGGTGGATGAGTTGTGGCCAGTCGTGGGTAATCTTGACCCTTGTACGGTAATGGTACAGCTTAGGACACATTTCGTGGAACAATCACGCATATGAGAGCATGAGTGTAAGATCTCACCATGATAAGGTAAGATCCCTGTGATTGAAGTGCTAGTCCCTGGATCGAAATGCTAGCACCCACAGTTTAAGATGTAGTACATAGAAACAAAGGTCATTATTACATCGCACATCTAGGAGTATAATGGTTCTTACAACTCACTTAGCCCAAGGCTAAGACACAAGTTCACATTACATAGCATAATAATAATAGAGTCTTTAGTCTTCATGTGCCACAGGCAAGCATGTCGAGTGTAGACCCGCAACCCTACTCATCGTCAGAGTATCCTGCAACATAATAAGTTACAGCCACAAGGGTCAATACATTTGGAATTGTATTGGCAAGTGATACCAAAGATACTTAGTATAATCCAACTACTACATGATTATATGGCTAAGTGGGGTTATGGCTGGCTTTGCTAAAATTAGTTTAACTTATAGTTTTTGAAGAAGTTTTTCATTCAAGCTATAAGGTACCAATGATAGACATCACTGAACCTTTACCCATGTTCACCCACAAGTTTTATCTTAGAGAAACTTGGATGAGGAGATTATTGAACTACTTCACTGTCTTGAGGCTCAGAAGTTGTCCATAACCGAGGACACGGCTAAGTACTTAGTTTTACCCTCTCGAGAGGTGGTGCACTTTCCCCACAAGACTCGACATGCATCGAGACAAGACTTTTCAGAAACAATCCCTCAGACCACCACGGACGCGTTCCATCCTATCACATCTACCACCTTTTGTCCGTCTGGTTGAGTTCTTGCAACTTAGTTGGTCAAGGCAGAGCCCATATGCCATGTGGTTGCACTAGAAGCTTCATGACAAGAATGTCTCCAATCTCTTTGTTCCTGGGTGGCCATCCACAAGTGTGATACACCAGCTGACCATAGACATGGCCCCTGAGTAACCACTCAACATAATCCAAGCAAGTCCCAATCCACCCAGGTGTTTCATTAATAATAGTTGTTTTCTTAGTCAATAAAAATAACATCTTTCCATACTATCTTGATGTGTATTTTCCACCCACAAATTTTACTAGCATAGCTAAGCATTCTAACATACAAAGTCCTTTAACTAGGGGATACTACCAAGATATAATCTATAGGATAGCATAGCATAGCATAGTATAGTAACATAGGAATAATTCTATCATGTCAAGATCTACCAAAATATCACTAGTGCAATAGTGAAAATAATAGGACATGGGATGAAATATCACTTGCCTTGGTAGCTAGGGGAATAGGTACAATCCTCACAGCAACAAACTTCACAATCCACACAATCTACACAAGATCAATACAACAACAATAATTCAATCAATTAAACATTACAAAAACATGAATGCATGCAAAATGCAATGATATGATCACAACTCCATAAATTACAAAGTCTACAGTACTGAGGATAGAATACCTCATCTAAAAGCATAAGAAATACTCAAAAATAATTTATAGAACAATTTTTGTGAACAAAATACTCCTAAAAAGGTTCTGCCTATAATTCCAATTTTTCAGAGGAAAAAGTGTGAAACAAGGCCTCCATAATAAAGGTCTCATTTTTCTGAATCCATAGAAACCAAATTTGTCTTTTTCTGATTGGTGGATCAAAAGTTATTGAATTTCTAAATTGAATACTAAATCAGTGTAATTTTCTATTTAAATGAAATAGCCTGGCGACGTGGCGCTTTCCTATTGGCTGGTACCGGTTCGGCCAGATCGATCGCTGTGGGCCGTCAGATCTTAAGTGACTGCGGACGGATCTGATTAACCCGTACCGCTTCGTCTGCGTTCTAATCCTAGCCGCAGACGCGAGATCTAACGGTCCCTGGGACCTGGCCGGGAACGGGCGGCGCTGACCAGCTGCGCGCAGCGGCGAAGCGTCGGCTGACGGTGGTCCGGTGGTTCTACAGGGGCAAGGAGTCCGTGGACACGTACCAGAGGTCGGGGAGGTCGTGGCGGTCTCGATGGAGGTTACGATGGCGTGGGGGGTGCTCTGGCTTGGCCCTGATCCCTCGCCGGAGTTGCGTTGCCGGCGGAACTCACAGCTCAGCGACGGAGATGATGACCTGGGGCTCAAACCAGCCAGCAAGGGGGTCAGTGCGATGCGCACGGATCAGCACGACCTAGCAGAGACCAAAAAGGGGCGGCGGAAACCCTAACTTCACCAGAACAAGCGATGGACGGCGGCGGCAGAGGAGTTCACCGGACTTGGTCTGTGTCGTCGATCTGGGGCAAGAGAAAACACGTGGCTCGGTTAGTAGGTGCGCTAGGACATGGTGAAATAGATGAGACAGAGGGGAGGGCGCCGGGCGGCCTGGACTCACCGGAATCGTCGCCGGAGTTGCGTCAGTGAGCGTCGTCCGAGCTCGAAATTTGGGGAGCCTGGGGGCTCTCTAGGGGTGGCGACTGGGGTAAAATGACGAGGAGGGGGTGAGGATTAAGTAGGAGTAATCGCTGGGGGGATTTACTGCGAGAAACGGCCGGAATCGAATCGATTCGAAAACGGCTGAGAAGGGGGGGTTGCTCGACGGCGGGGTTGAAGACGACGGGGTGGTGGGGTGACGTGGCGTGGGGTCGTCTTGTCAGCGTGAGGGGGTAGGTCGCTGGGGTGTGCAGAAAGACAGAGAAGGGGAGGAGTGGCCAGGGTGGGCTATTGGGCCAGATTGCTGTTGCTGCTGTTTGAATTCTTTCCCTCCTTTTCTTTTTCTATTCGAATTTCTTTTCAGTTTTTGTTTGAATTAGCAAATGTGCTCCAAAAAGTCTCAAAATTTCACCAAATTTTTGGAGGACAAGTCTAATGCAATGTAGTACATGCCATGCTGATTTGAATGCACTAAAGATGATTTTCAAATGAAAAATTTGGGATGTTACAAATCTAACCCCCTTAAGATGAATTTCGCCCTCGAGATTCGGGTTGGCTAGCAAATAGGTGAGAGTGATCTCTCCGAAGTTCATCCTCTCGTTCCCAGGTTGCTTCTGATTCAGTGTGATGGTTCCACTGCACTTTGCAGAATCTAATGGTCTTGGTACGGGTAATTCTTTCTGTGGTCTCTAGAATCTTAATAGGTTTCTCTTCATAAGTGAGATCATTATCTAGCTGAACTTCCTCCAATGGTATAGTGTCCTTCAACGAAGTTTCTTCCATCTCTGGGTGACACTTTTTCAGCTGACTAACATGGAATACATTTTGAACTGCTGACAAAGATTCTGGTAATTCTATCTCATATGCCACTTCTCCTTTGGGACTCAAAATCTTGAAAGGCCCAACATAGCGTGGTGCTAGTTTTCCTTTGATTCCAAATCTCTTCACACCACGAAGTGGTGATACCCTGAGATAAGCTCTATCACCAACCTCGTAGGTAACCTCTCTACGTTTTGGATCAGCATAGCTCTTTTGCCGAGATTGAGCTACCTTTAGCCTATCTCTCACCATCTTGACTTTCTCCTCGGCCTCTTTGATTAGGTCTCGCCCGAACAAGTTTCTTTCTCCTACTCCATTCCATAGCAATGGTGTAGTACACTTCCTTCCATAAAGGAATTCAAATGGAGCCATTTCTATGCTTGACTGATAACTGTTATTGTAAGAAAACTCTGTGTACGGTAGACTTTCATCCCAACTGGATCCATAATCTAACGCACATGCTCTCAGCATATCCTCTAATATTTGATTGGTCCTTTCTGTCTGCCCATCTGTTTGCGGATGAAATGCCGTGCTGAATTCTAACCGAGTTCCTAGTGACTCGTGAAGTTGTCGCCAAAAGTGTGAAGTGAATTGAGTCCCTCTGTCAGATACGGTACTCTTAGGTACCCCATGCAAACATACAATTCTGTTCATGTAAATCTTGGCTAACTTTGCACTTGTATAAGTGGTCTTTACTGGTATGAAATGTGCCACTTTTGTCAAGCGATCAACGATAACCCATATGGAATCGTATCCTGATCTAGTCCTTGGCAGTCCAGTGATGAAATCCATACCGATTTTATCCCATTTCCAATCAGGTATTGGTAGCAGTTGCAATAGTCCTGCCGGTTTTTGATGTTCTGCCTTTACACGACTACACACGTCGCATAGAGCAGTGTGTTCTGCTATATCTTTCTTTAGATTATTCCACCAAAATCTTCCCTTAACATCCATATACATCTTGGTGTTGCCAGGGTGAATTGAATATGGTGAATTGTGAGCTTCTCGTAAGATCAACTTCTTAAGTTCCAGATCCTGTGGAACACAGATACGTTTTTCGTACCATAAGATCCCTTGTTCATCTACATGGAATCCTTTTGCTTTCCCTTCACTAACTTTACTTTTGATTTCATCTATTTCTTTGTCCAACTTTTGGGCTTCTTGAATTCTATCCATTAGTGTGGGCTGCACCTCCAAGGATGCAAGGTACCCTTCAGGCACAATTTCGAGTCTCAGCTCTCTAAATTGGGCACACAACTCCTCCGCAACTCTCCTTTGTTGAGGCCATTCACATAAACCTTGCGGCTTAATGCATCGGCTACAACATTTGCCTTTCCAGGATGGTATTGCAAACTTAAGTCATAGTCCTTGATAAGTTCTAGCCATCTTCTTTGCCTCATGTTGAGCTCTTTTTGTGTAAAAATATATTTCAAACTCTTGTGATCGGTGAACATTTCACAACGCTTTCCCATAAGATAATGCCTCCATGTTTTTAGTGCATGCACAACTGATGCCAACTCTAGATCATGACTAGGATAATTTACTTCATGATTTTTGAGTTGCCTTGATGCATAGACTACAACTTTACCTTGTTGCATTAGTACACCTCCCAGTCCTTGGTGAGATGCATCACAATAGACCTGAAAATCTTTCTCAAGATCTGGCAAACATAACACTAGTGCTGACACCAGTCTCTTTTTCAATTCCTGAAAGTTGGTTTCACAAGCTTCTGTCCAATTAAACTTCTTCTCCTTCTTTAGCAGATCAGTCATGGGTTTTGCTATCTTAGAGAAGTTTTCAATGAACTTCCGATAGTACCCTGCCAGACCAAGGAAACTACGGACTTCCTTAACTGATTTAGGAGGTTCCCATTCTGTCACAGCTGCCACTTTTGCTGGATCAACAGCTATACCATTTCTAGATACTATGTGCCCAAGAAAACCTACTTCGCTCAGCCAGAATTCACATTTACTGAACTTGGCGTAAAGTTTATGTTCCCTGAGTTTCTCTAGAATCAGGCGTAGGTGTTCCTCATGTTCTTTGCTGCTTTTGGAATATACCAATATATCAACGATGAATACCACTACGAACTTGTCAAGGAATTCCATGAATACTTTATTCATCATGTTCATGAAATAGGCAGGTGCGTTAGTCAATCCAAACGGCATCACTGTATATTCATACAACCCGTATCTAGTGGTGAATGCAGTCTTGGGTATGTCATGTTCTCTAATCTTTAGTTGAAAGTATCCTGATCGGAGATCAATTTTTGAGAACACACATGCTCCCTCTAGTTGATTGAAGAGATCATTTATTCTAGGCAGGGGATACTTATTCTTTATGGTCACTTCATTAAGTGAACGATAATCTATGCATAGCCTCTGACTTCGGTCCTTCTTTTCAACAAACAAGACTGGTGCTCCCCAAGACGATGAACTTGGTTGGATAAATCCCTTTTCCAGTTGTTCTCCCAATTGCTTCTTGAGTTCTTTTAACTCGTCAACTGACATCTTATAAGGTCTCTTTGCTATAGGCCCTGTTCCTGGCAGTAGGTCTATTAGAAACTCCACATCCCTATCTAGTGGCATGCCAGGTAATTCTTCGGGAAACACATCTGGGTATTCCTTCACTATTGGCACACTGTCTAGGCTAACCCCCTTAAGAGAATTAACCTTGCTCCCCTTGGGTTCAAAGTTAGACTTGAACCTGATCCTTTTCTTTTCTGGGGTGGTAAGCATAACAGTCCACTTGGCACAATCAATCACCCCTTCATAACGGGTCAACCAGTCCATTCCTAATATGACATCTAATCCTTGGGACTCTAGGATTATTAAACTAATCGGGAACTTGTGTTTTCCAATTTCTAGGATGATCTGTCGGCACCCTGAATTTACTATCATTTCTCCTCCCGGAGAACTTACCTTAATAGGACATCCAATAGTTTCAGTGGTGAGTCCGTTTTTCACTACAAATGCTCTTGCAATGAATGAATGCGATGCGCCAGTATCAAAAAGGATAAGTGCAGGAAAGGAATTAATCTTGAACTTACCGACCACGGCATCGGATCCTTCTTTGATTTCCTCCACATTAATGTGATTCACATGACCCTTTTGGAACATGTTTGGTTTAGTCCCATCAGTCTTCTTCTCTGGGCATTCATTAGCATAGTGCCCTGTCTTCTTGCACTTGAAGCATTCCACCTGACTTATGTCTTTCTTTGCTGGCTGATTGTGACGATTCTGTCCATTTTGGTTTCCATGGCCATGACCATTGTGGTTGTTCCTGAATCCACCTTTGTTGTGCCCACGATGATTGTTTCCATCATGGTTGTGGTTGTTACGATAGTTATTATGATTCCCATTTTTGTGGAATCCTGAACTCCCACTTCCTTCACCATGAGAGCGCTTGTGAGGAGATCCTGATCCATACTTATCAAAATGGTGCTTCCTCTTTCTACCCTCCACTTGTTTCATCTTGTTTTCCAGGATGGTAGCTTTATCACACAAGGATTGATAAGTTGGAACATATGCAACAGATAGTTGCATAGCAATTTCATCATTCATCCCATCTAGGAACTTCTCCTTTCTCTTTGCATCAGTGTCAACATCGTCGGGTGCATAACGTGACAAATTATTGAACTCTTCGATGTATTCAGAGATACTACGGTGGCATTGCTTGAGGTTATGAAACTCCTTTTTCTTCAACTCCATTATTCCAGCAGAGATGTGAGTGGTGCGAAACCCATCTTCAAACATTGCCCAAATCACTTCCTCAATAGGGTGGGTAATTTGGAAATTATCCCACCAAGCAGCTGCATGACCTTCCAACAAGTGTGCTGCAAATCTGACCTTTTCAGCATCTGTGCACCCAACCGTGACTAGGTCCTTATGCACAGAGCATAGACAGTCATTTGCTACCATGGGGTCAGTGGTACCTGAAAACTTAGCAGGTCTCAGCCTTAGAAATCTGGTCAGCATATCCACGGGCGGTGTATTATTCTGGTTGTTGTTATTGTTATTATTGTTGTTGTTCTGATTCTGGGTTGCCATGAATTGAGTCATCATTTGCATCAACTGGGTCTGCGCAGCCATCATCTGTTGCATTCCATTGCCATTGTCATCCTCGTTGTTGTGTCGGGGAGGCATCTATGGTTTAATAAGGGTAAGTAATGATAGATAACCCCAAATAAAACAACGATCAATCAAACAAGCACATGCGAGTTCAACAACACAGTAATGACAGAGTTTGCGAAAATAACATACTAGCATAGTCACCCACAAGTCGGTATGACTTATGCAACTCAATAATAATAGACGAAAGGTAGATGGAATAGCATCATTACTCCTCCATGTCGACTTCCTCCTCCACTAGTGCAAGCCCTGCTGCTGCGAACCCTGCCTTGTATTCCTCCAAGCTTGTGGTCAAGGCGTCGATCTTTGTCTGTAGCTCTCTCTTCTAAGTGCGTAGCCTCTCTATCACCTCGTGATCCGCTTCCAGCTCAATGTCCTCAAGCTCTAACTCAGTCTCCAAGTCTCTAATCTTCTTGTTCTTCTCCTAAACTCTCTTCTCTTGGCTCTTGAATTTCTTCTCTTGGTCTTCAAACTTCTTCTCCATTTCCTTGATTCGGTTTTCCTGCTCCAGGAAGGCCTTGTCCTTCTCCTTAAGTTGGACTCGTAGTTCATCGTTGCTAAGCATCACATTAGTCCTATCAGTATCAAGGTGTCTAATGAGCCTCTCTAAGTCCTGGAGGTAGTGACGCACGGGCTTGATAGACTCCTTAGTGGCCTCGTCTAACACAATAGGCTCTCCTTCCTCGTCGCGCCTCCCAAAGAAATGGAAGTAGTGGCTCTTGATCTTAGAAGAGTGACGACCACATAGGCATCCCAACAGCTCCTGCATAGCGACGTCAAGGCCCCTCTCCATGTCATCATGGAGTATCTTGAAGGTAATCTCCCCAGTTCGGGACTCCGTCTCACGTCCTGGCTGGGTAACTTTGAATCCCCATAAGTCCTTCCTCTGAAACTTCCTCAGCTGAAGTCCCTGAATGGTAGGGATTGGAAGAGCGAGCACTTGGACTAGCTCCAATAGGCGAGTCCCAAAGCGAGTCCCCTTGAAATCCTTGGCCGTGCTGTAGACAAAATTCGGCATCTTTTGCATAGTATGGAGAAAATTAGTAACACATAGAGGAAGTAAACACAAGTCATAATTTAAGAAAATCAACCAACAGAACATTTCAAGTAGCAATACATTATTCAACTCAAGCACTCAAGGTTCCAGACATAACTTATTTTTGCCATACCACATAAGTTGGTATGATCAAAATACTAACGTGATAAAACGCCAAGGGTGGTGGTCCAACTAATATATCACTCCTTAACCAAGGTGGCAATCTGGGCATCCTTGGCAGCAATCTGTTTGTCTTGGTCACATAGCTCTAAAGCTAGGCCTATGATATCCTTACTTAGGCGTTTCACAGTGGCCTTGGAGTCTTGGACAAGACGCTTATCCTCCTTGAGATCTTCCTGGGTATTGAGCATTCTATACTTGAGTCTCTCCCCAAGTTCCTTAATAGCTCTCCATGCAGCATTCCTTGCAGAGTCAAAGAATGACGGGTGCATTTCAGAGTTGGTGAACATGCAGAATCCCGTACTCTTGGAATCGTCCTCCTTGTCTTTGTACAAATGGAGTTGCACCCACCAATACTCTTGTCCTTTGTCTATCACAGGAAATCCCTTGTACACAGCTTCACCATTCATTCCCAAGCCAAGCATGAGGTTCTTGAGTATATTGGGAAATTCTGTCTCACACTCTAGGGTCATAGTCATCAGTGGTCCCTTCTTGACAGATTCATTGACGGTGGACATCTACAAAAATAGATGAGAAGGATGATTAGGAAAAGTTTTACGAGATGAAAAGACAAGTGTATGGTTGGAATATAGAGTTTTCCTAAGGGTTTACCTTAGTCTAATCCATTCTAGGGTCACGATCCTACATGCAACACAATGCTCTGATACCATCTGTAAGATCTCACCATGATAAGGTAAGATCCCTGTGATTGCAGTGCTAGTCCCTGGATCGAAATGCTAGCACCCACAGTTTAAGATGTAGTACACAGAAACAAAGGTCATTATTACATCGCACACCCAGGAGTATAATGGTTCTTACAACTCACTTAGCCCAAGGCTAAGACACAAGTTCACATTACATAGCATAATAATAATAGAGTCTTTAGTCTTCATGTGCCACAGGCAAGCATGTCGAGTGTAGACCCACAACCCTACTCATCATCAGAGTATCCTGCAACATAATAAGTTACAGCCACAAGGGTCAATACATTTGGAATTGTATTGGCAAGTGATACCAAAGATACTTAGTATAATCCAACCACTACATGATTATATGGCTAAGTGGGGTTATGGCTGGCTTTGCTAAAATTAGTTTAACTTATAGTTTTTGAAGAAGTTTTTCATTCAAGCTATAAGGTACCAATGATAGACATCACTGAACCTTTACCCATGTTCACCCACAAGTTTTATCTTAGAGAAATTTGGATGAGGAGATTATTGAACTACTTCACTGTCTTGAGGCTCAGAAGTTGTCCATAACCGAGGACACAGCTAAGTACTTAGTTTTACCCTCTCGAGAAGTGGTGCACTTTCCCCACAAGACTCGACATGCATCGAGACAAGACTTTTCAGAAACAATCCCTCAGACCACCACGGACGCGTTCCATCCTATCACATCTACCACCTTCTGTCCGTCTGGTTGAGTTCTTGCAACTTAGTTGGTCAAGGCAGAGCCCATATGCCATGTGGTTGCACTGGAAGCTTCATGACAAGAATGTCTCCAATCTCTTTGTTCCTGGGTGGCCATCCACAAGTGTGATACACCAACTGACCATAGACATGGCCCCTGAGTAACCACTCAACATAATCCAAGCAAGTCCCAATCCACCCAGGTGTTTCATTAATAATAGTTGTTTTCTTAGTCAATAAAAATAACATCTTTCCATACTATCTTGATGTGTATTTTCCACCCACAAATTTTACTAGCATAGCTAAGCATTCTAACATACAAAGTCCTTTAACTAGGGGATACTACCAAGATATAATCTATAGGATAGCATAGCATAGCATAGTATAGTAACATAGGAATAATTCTATCATGTCAAGATCTACCAAAATATCACTAGTGCAATAGTGAAAATAATAGGACATGGGATGAAATATCACTTGCCTTGGTAGCTAGGGGAATAGGTACAATCCTCACAGCAACAAACTTCACAATCCACACAATCTACACAAGATCAATACAACAACAATAATTCAATCAATTAAACATTACAAAAACATGAATGCATGCAAAATGCAATGATATGATCACAACTCCATAAATTACAAAGTCTACAGTACTGAGGATAGAATACCTCATCTAAAAGCATAAGAAATACTCAAAAATAATTTATAGAACAATTTTTGTGAACAAAATACTCCTAAAAAGGTTCTGCCTATAATTCCAATTTTTCAGAGGAAAAAGTGTGAAACAAGGCCTCCATAATAAAGGTCTCATTTTTCTGAATCCATAGACACCAAATTTGTATTTTTTTGATTGGTGGATCAAAATTTATTGAATTTCTAAGTTGAATACTAAATCAGTCTAATTTTCTATTTAAATGAAATAGCCTGGCGACGTGGCGCTTTCCTATTGGCTGGTACCGGTTGGGCCGTATCGATCGTTGTGGGCCATCAGATCTTAAGTGACTACGGACGGATCTGATTAACCCGTACCGCTTCGTCTGCGTTCTAATCCTAGCCGCAGACGCGAGATCTAACGGTCCCTGGGACCTGGCCGGGAACGGGCGTCGCTGACCAGCTGCGCGCGGCGGCGAAGCGTCAGCTGACAGCGGTCCGGTGGTTCTACAGGGGCAAGGAGTCCGTGGACACGTACCAGAGGTCGGGGAGGTCGGGGAGGTCTCGATGGAGGTTACGGTGGCGTCGGGGGGGTGCTCTGGCTTGGCCCTGATCCCTCGCCGGAGTTGCGTTGCCGACGGAACTCACGGCTCAGCGACGGAGATGACGACCTGGGGCTCAAACCAGCCAGCAAGGGGGTCAGTGCGATGCGCACGGATCAGCACGACCTAGCAGAGACCAAAAAGGGGCAGCGAAAACCCTACCTTCACCGGAACAAGCGATGGACGGCGGCGGCAGAGGAGTTCGCCCGACTTGGTCCGTGTCGTCGATCTGGGGCAAGAGAAAACACGTGGCTTGGTCAGTAGGTGCGCTAGGACATGGTGAAATAGATGAGACAGAGGGGAGGGCGCCGGGCGGCCTGGACTCACCGGAATCGTCGCCGGAGTTGCGTCAGTGAGCCTCGTCCGAGCTCAAAATTTGGGGAGCCTAGGGGCTCTCTGGGGGTGGCGACTGGGGGAAAATGACGAGGAGGGGGTGAGGATTAAGTAGGAGTAATCACTGGGGGGATTTACTGCGAGAAACGGCCGGAATCGAATCGATTCGAAAACGGCTGAGAAGGGGGGGGTTGCTCGACGGCGGGGTTGAAGACGACGGGGTGGTGGGGTGACGTGGCGTGGGGTCGGCTTGTCAGCGTGAGGGGGTAGGTTGCTGGGGTGTGTAGAAAGACAGAGAAGGGGAGGAGTGGCCCGGGTGGGCTATTGGGCCAGATTGCTGCTGCTGCTGTTTGAATTCTTTCCCTCCTTTTCTTTTTCTATTCGAATTTCTTTTCAGTTTTTGTTTGAATTAGCAAATGTGCTCCAAAAAGTCTCAAAATTTCACCAAATTTTTGGAGGACAAGTCTAATGCAATGTAGTACATGCCATGCTGATTTGAATGCACTAAAGATGATTTTCAAATGAAAAATTTGGGATGTTACAATGAGCTGATGGAAGTTTTTCCTCTCCATTAAGTTGGAAGTGAACTCTTCACTTGAAGACCCCTTGGAGCGCATGCATGATGCGTACATGAGGCCTGCATACTTTCTGGATAGCTGGATGACAATCTCTTTTTCAAATAGTGTTGCCTACGGTCGCTGCCACCAAGCTACCAAGCACATGCCAGGATTTGCATCATGAGAGGCGATGCGGAAACACATGATTTCCACAGGTTCATATCACATCTCAGGAATGTGAAGGTTGAACCCATTGCGTGTGAGGTCATCGATGACAAAGGTATATATTTGATATACAATTTTATAAATGTTATAATCTTGCAAACACATATTGCAGTGTTAAGTATATTTGATACTTTTTCTGTTTTGCTGAAAATAGGTCCTTCTGCATGAGAGTTGCTTGCTGAAGAGGAGGTGACGTTGCGTGTTGATGGCGAGCATGATGGTGATGGCTAATGACACTCTCCCTTGACATTTATCACTTAGTTTATGTTTTTGGATAGTTATTGTAATCAATGGATTGTGAACAACTTTACTGTGTCTCACACTTCGTGAGATGGTTATTCATGCGAGTTTGTAACAAACAGTTGTTCCACTTTTATGAATGATTTCAATTTGCGTTTATATGTTATTCGATTATGTGTGAATTATCCTTATTTTGAAACTAATTGATAATGCATGAACATTTGTAAAATATTGAAATGCCTTGAAAATACCCAACTTAATGATATATTCATTTTGAATGAAACCATTGTTTGAATTCAAAGTTATATTGATAATGTGTGAAATACACTTGTTTTCTTGTCACATATGAATCATGCCTAAGTACGGCAAACATAACTTAAACACCGTGTATTGCATGAATACAAAGTGTTTGGTGAATGGTTGAAAGAAACTACATATTCGATGTATCGTATTTCAACAAAATGGTAATTATCTTTATGTGATTGTTTCAATTTAGTAAAAGAGTTTACCAAAGTAAACATGCGTAGGAAACTATTTGATATGATCAAATATTTCATCATCTAAGGGTATTAAAGTTAAATGAGAATCTAATTACTATGATTTGATCAATAGTAATGAAATTCGACATTATAAGATTGGCATAAAGAAAATTGTGGAATGCAATGCGTTTGAAATGTCAAAATGCACAACATCACAAAGTGATATTAGATATCAAAATGGGTGAATAGATGGTGCCGAATAAATCATTGTAGTGTATATGTAAAGACCATTTGTTAGAAATAGTTATCACTTAATTAGAATATATATACTGAACCATTTGAATTCGTGAGATCGGCACCATATCTTGTATGGATCGTCTTAGAAGTTTTGGAGTTTTTTGATATAACCAAAACAATAGCGAATAAGTCCTTGTAGAGTATTCATTGGAAACTTTGAATACGAAATCCATGGCTAGAACCAAAAGAAAGGCAAAACTAGTATTGCATAAATTTTGGTGCTTTTTCGAGAAAGTTTATGTTCTCGAATGTGAAGCTTTTGGAAGATAGTAGAAAACACGATGATGATTCAAAACCCTGCATCAGAGTGTTGAGAAGCGCACCAGAAAGCGTTCCTGAATGATTCTCTTCATAAAGGAATGAATCAATGATAATGATCATTGTGTTTTCCCCACTGGTGTTTTCACTACATGAAGTAGGATTCAAAATGTACCCCATATGCCATATGGAGACATTTGTGAATCATTTTTCATGATTACCGGAATATGACATACCTACGAACTACTAAGGATATAATGGTAAACTAAAGTTATGAGAAATCGTAAAGATGAAATTCACTTAAGATTAGAAAGTAATTTATTGTTGAATCTTAACAAGTAAATGGGGTTACTTGAATTTTCCAAACGACCGCAAAGTCATGAAGGAAAAGGTGAATGACAAAGGCACAATTTGTCATGAATAATGTATTGGACAAATTCAAATGAATTTGATTCAAATGTGCTGAAGGAATATTGGATTTAAAACTAGTAAGGTACTAGTATCTCATAATAAATCGCTTAGTTTGATATTTGATCAAAGGATTTTGAAGTTGTTCAAAATAGTGAGTGGATATGCAATTTGCATGAAATTGAGTGGGAGCTATGAAAGTCTTCCTAAAACAATATGTGAATGACATATTTTTGAGTGTGAGCAATATTAGTATCGAACTCAGGTATGTTGGGAATATATTTTGAGTGGGAGCTTAAGGATTGATTCTTAAGTGTGTATACGACACATTAAGAATGAAAGCGCAAGTACCAATAAATAAATATTTATAGGGTTTAGAAGTTGATAGTAAGTATATTACAATATTGTGTAGTATTCCTAAAAGGGATTCTGAAAAGAGATTCGGAAAAGGAATTAATTCAGGACTAGTCCTTGGTCAATTCAAATTAGGAATAACATTAATTTAAACATCGATGGTTAAAAGAAAGAAAATGATGATCATCATCCAGTATGTTGAGACATAGGTTTTATCTTGGAAAACCATGATGACAACTTAAAATAATATATGATCCAAGACT
Organism: Avena eriantha; assembly: GCA_910589775.1. Lineage (NCBI taxonomy): Eukaryota > Viridiplantae > Streptophyta > Magnoliopsida > Poales > Poaceae > Avena > Avena eriantha. Next base: position 173,366,623 of record OU342741.1, on the reverse strand, counting down.
GAATGTTTGGAAAGTGATTGAACATGAATCACAGAATGTTGAGCTAAGTTTGTCCACAGTGTCTAATTGAGAATTGTAGACATGTTTCCAAATCCATGAAGGATGACATATCTTAAAATCATAAAGGGTTATGTTGTAAGAAGATTGGAAACTCCTATATCGATAATACCGACTAAAGTCAAGTAGGAAGCGAGGTGAACAAAACACCAAAAGTTGCACAAGGTGCACTAGTGTTTTGATAATTACATTTATAATCATAGATAAGGGTACCATCTAAAGTAACATATACTGTAATGGATGGACTGGATCGTCTTTAACGTAGAATGATGTGTCCCACGGCACAGTGCCCATGATAAATCCCATGAGGTTGATCTAAAGTCACTATAGGCTCGTGGAAAACGGCCTTGTTCTGCTGCCATACTATGATGCATACACAAAGATGTTATCATATGATGATAAAGTATTAATGTCAATCAACGTAACATAGTAAATTGCAAAGGATTTGGGACTTAGTACAGGCCCAAGACTCAACCTCTTCCATGAGCAAGCATGTTCAAGGTACCGGGATACATGGTGCCAATGAGTAAGAACAAATGCAACTAGTTTATTTCTAATCTAGTGCAAGTGGGACACTATTGGAAATATGCCCTAGAGACAAATAGTAATAAGGATTATTATCATATTTCATAAAGTTTATGATTAAGTTTTATATCATGATATAACTGTATTGAAAGGAAACATCAATACACGTGTGATATATAAACAACCAAGGGTTCCTGGTGAAACTCTAGTCACTGGTTCATTGGTCAACAGATGATCAAGGTTTCCTGATCATGTGGCATTTATGCTAGTTGGAAATGGGGTCACCTCATTCTGTGAATGAGATGATGAACTAATACCGAACCTAAACATCATGACCCTATCATGTCACGAAGTTCAAGTTACGATGATTAGAATAGACCTAGTGGATTATTTCTTAGACCGTGAGGTTATATCAATCACTATCTCCCGAGGGTACTTTGATAGCATCAAACTTCACTTGGTTAAACAATGATCATAAAAGGTTTGTTCAGGTATTCGGAGGAACGGTAGAGGCATTATATGTCAAGAGCAGGATTTGTCTATCCGCGTGACGGAAAGATACTCGAGGGCCCACTACGAGAAGTTATATCCAATACCTGCGCAACGTGTGATTTGATCACATGGATATCACTTGTCGGAACGAGTCAAGTAACATTTGACGGTAACGAGATTGAACCAGACATGGTGATGTCATTGATCAGATCTCGGGTAATGCACGTATCGAGATACAAAAGGAATAAGGCACGACAGTCACAGTTCAAACGGCGAATGATTTCGTGGAATGCACACGGGTCACATGGCCATCCAGATCCCTCTGTTGATCATTGGTCTGGGAGTGTCCCGACCATGTCTGGAGTGTTCCCGAACCATGGGGTATCATGCTTAAGGGCTTGGTGATGCTTAGAGAGTGTTTACAAGATCGGTAGAATCACCGAAGAAAGAGAAGAGAGAAAACCGAAAGGGTTTCGGTAAGTCCGGAAGTTGTCCGAAATGAGAGGGAATGGTTTCCACATCAACGAGGAATTAAATAATATGTAAATAGATGTTAATTATTGAATTATACGTGTATTTATTTTTATTTAATATTGAAATATAATTTAATGAGTTAGCCCACCTAATGGGCCAAATCTCGGAGGGGAAAAGGCCCAAGAGGGGGGCGCCCTAGGAGGGGCCTAGGAGGGCCACCGGCTACATGTGGATTGCTCCCCACGTGGGGCCCATGTGGGGGCTGGCCGGCGCGACTCCCCACCTCCTCCCTTGATTAGTCCCACCCCAAGACTTTGAGGGAGGGAGTACCTCCCCCTCCCCCTATATAAAGAGAGGTGTTTTGGCTCAATAAACACACAAAATAATCAATAAAGGTTCCCTCTCTTTTGAGGAGAACTTCTAGTTGATTCTCCCTCTCTCTCTCTCTCTCTCTCTCTCTCCCGTGATCGTGGTCCCAAGTCCGGACTGCGCAAACGAGAGACATCTTCACCGCGGAGTACCGTCGTGCTACGGGATTCGGATCCAGGAGCTCTACTTCTGCAACTGCTGCTGGATCAGGGAAGAGGTAGTCATCGCCAGGCACCAGATGCATCTAACTCCCTGCGTGGTGTCACACTTGAGGCACTAGTAGTTGTGGGAGCCAAAGGAGCGCAAGGACTTCATTACGACCTTGAGGTCGGCTTCGGCTCATCTAAATCAACCATGCTCTCCTGAGCATTGACAATGCTTTTCGGTCTTCAAGGGTAAGTTCACGAAAATCCCCTCATGTTACTGCATTACTAATAGATAGGTCCTGGAACAAAAGGGTGTAGGGTAAAAATTTATTGTTTTCATACGTGAACCCCTACAGTATGGGTTAGAGCCAGAACTTCGAAAGAGTTTTGAAAATGGAAATGCTTTTGATACCATGGGTGAATTGAAAATGATTTTTGATACCCATGCTACCATAGAGAGTTATAATTCTTCTGAAAAGTTCTTTAGCTGCATGATGGAAGAGAACATCTCCGTTATTGAGCACGTACTCAAAATGTCTGGGTATGACGATAATCTTGTGTCCTTGGGAATAACGATTCCCATTGACCTAGTCATACATCGTGTTCTCCAATCTCTGCCACCTAGCTACAAGAGCTTCATGATGAACTATAATATGTAGGGCATGAAGAAGTCTCTCCCTGAGCTTCTATCAATGCTTAAGACTGCAGAAGTGGAGATCAAGAAAGAACATCAAGTGTTGATGATCAATAAGACAACTGGTTTCAAGAAAGACAAGAAGGGTAAACAGAAGGGAAAGAAGGGCGGCAAATTTGTTGCTGTGCCTGAAAAGAAATCCTGAGTTGGCCCTAAGTCTGATACCGAGTGCTACTATTGCAAGGGGACTAGCCATTGGAAGAGCAACTGCCCCAAGTATTTGGCGGAAAAGAAGTCCGGCAAGGAAAACAAAGGTATATGTGATATACATGTTATTGATGTGTACTTGACTAGTACTCGAAGTAGAATCTAGGTATTTGATACTGGATCGGTTGCTAATATATGTAACTCAAATCAGGGGCTGCGGAACAAGCGACCGCTAGCAAGGGGTGAGGTCAAGATGTGTGTCGGAAATAGATCAAGAGTTGATGTAATCACCGTCGGAACGCTACCTCTCCACCTAACATCAGGATTAGTGATGAATCTAAATAATTGTTATTTGGTTCCTGCACTGAGCATGAATACTTTGTCTAGACCGTGTTTGATACGAATTGGTTATTCATGTAAGTCCAAAAATAATGGTTGTTCGATTTATATGAATGATATCTTTTATGGTCATGCACCTGTGATGAATGGTTTATTTCTGTTGGATCTCGATAATAGTGTTACTCATATTCATAATGTCGATGCTAAAAGGATTAAACTTGATGATGATATATCTGCATATATGTGGCACTACCGTCTAGGTCATTATTAGCGTTAAACGCACGAACAAACTCCACTCTGGTGGTCATTTGGAATCACTTGATTTTGAATAATTTGATACATGTGAGTCATGCCTCATGGGCAAGATGACTAGAACAGTATTTTCCGGTTCGATGGAACGGGCGACAGATTTATTGGAAATCATACATACTGATGTATATGGTCCAATGAGTGTGTCGGGGTGTGGTGGATATCGTTATTTTGTTAATTTCATAGATGATTTAAGTAGATATGGGTATATCTATTTGATGAAACACAAATCTAAAACCTTTGAAAAGTTCAAGAAATTTCAGAGTGAAGTGGAAAATCATCGTAATAGAAAGATCAAATTTCTATGGTCCAGCCGTGAAGGAGAATATCTTAGTTATGAATTTAGCGCACATATGAGAGATTGTGGAATAGTTTCACAACTCACGCTTGCCGGAACACCACAATGTAATGGTGTGTCGGAGCGTCGTAATCGTACTTTATTGGATATGGTTTGATCTATGATGTCTCTGACTGACTTGCCACTGTCATTTTGGGGTTATGCACTAGAAACCACTGCATTCACTTTAAATCGGGCACCATCTAAATCCGTTGAAACGACACCATATGAATTGTGGTTTGGAAAGAAACCTAAGCTGTTATTTCTTAAAGTTTGGGGATACAATGTTTATGTGAAGAAACTTCAGCCTGATAAACTCGAACCAAAAGCGGAAAATGCGTATTCATAGGATACCCTAATGAAACAATTGTGTATTCCTTCTATCATAGATCCGAGAGCAAGGTTTTTGTTACCAAGAATGGATCCTTTCTAGAGAAAGAGTTTCTCGTGAAAGATGTGTGTAGTTGGAAGGTAGAACTCGAAGAGGTTATTGAACATTCTCTTCATGAAACGGCAAGTGGCGCAGCACTAGAAATTGTTCCAGAGTTGACTTCACCTAATGAAGAAGGAACTAATGATAATGATCATGAAACTCTGAAAGAGGACACTACCAAACCTCGCAAGACAAGCAGGACACGTGCATCTCTTGAAATATATGGAAATCATGTTATGAATTTCATGATTGATGAAATAGATAACCCTACAACGTATGAAGAAGGGATGATGAGCCCAGATTCCAAAAAATGGCTAGAAGCCATGAAATCCGAGATGGAATCCATGTATGACAACCAGGTTTGGACCTTGGTGGACTTACCTGACGACTGAAAGGCTGTTGAGAATAAATGGTTTTTCAAAAGAAAAACTGATGCTGATGGTAATGTGACCATCTAGAAAGCTCGACTTGTTGCAAAGGGGTTTCGACAAATTCAAGGAGTTGACTATGATGAGACCTTTTCTCCCGTAGCGATGCTAAAGTTGGTTAGGATTATGTTAGCAATTGATGCATATTTAAATTATGAAATATGGCAGATGGATGTCAAAGCTGCGTTCGTCAATGGTAATATTGAAGAAGAGTTGTATATGATACAACCTAAGGGTTTTGTCAATCCAAAGGATGCTGACAAGGTATGCAAGCTTCAACGATGCATATATGGACTATAGCAAGCATGCCGGAGTTGGAATCTCTGCTTTGATGAGGTGATCAAAGAGTTTGGATTTGTCCAAACTTATGGAGATGCTTGTATTTACAATAAAGTGAGTGGGACCAATGTGGAATTTCTGATATTATATGTGGATGACATATTACTGATTGGAAATGATATAGATCTTTTAAACAGTGTTAAAAGTTATCTAAACAGCATTTTTTTATGAAGGACCTTGGTGAAGCATCATATATATTAGGTATTAAGATCTATAGAGATAGATCAAGGTGCCTAATAGCGCTATCACAGAGTACATACCTTGATAAAATTTTAAAGAAGTTTAAAATGGACGAAAGTAAGAAGGAGTTCTTACCTATGTTGCAAGGCAAGACATTGAGTAAGACTCAAAGTCCGGCTACAGCGGAAGAAAGAGAGATAATGGATAAGATCCCCTATGCTTCAGTCATAGGCTCTATAATGTATGCCATGCTATGTACAAGACCGGATGTGGCACATACTATTAGTTTGACTAGTAGGTACCAATCTGATCCAAGTTCAGAACACTAGATAGCAGTCAAGAATATCCTTAAGTGCTTAAGAAGAACTAAGGAAATGTTTCTTATATACGGAGGTGAAGAAGAGCTAGTCGCTAATTGTTATGTCGATGCTAGCTTTGACACCGATCTGGATGACTCTAATTCTCAATCCGCATACGTATTTCTCATGAAGGAGCAACAGTTAGTTGGAGGAGCTCCAAAAAACTGTGGTGACAATATCAACAACGGAGGCGGAATATATTGCTGCTTCAGAAGCAGCGCAGAAAGCGGTTTGGATGAAGGAGTTCATAACCGAACTAGGTGTGGTTCCTAGTGCGTTGGACCCAATGGTGATATATTGTGACAACAGTGGAGCTATAGCTAACACCAAGGAACCAAGGTCTCATAAGGATTCCTAGCATATTAAGTACCGGTTTCACTCCATCTACGAGCATGTCAAGGATGGAGATATAAAGATTTGTAAAGTACACATGGATCTCAATGTAGCAGATCCGTGGACTAAAGTTCTCCCTAGGGCAAAACATGATTTGAACAAATACATGTGGGAAGGTAATAACTAAGGTATCAATGCCCACACTTTGCATGTTTCTATCCGTACTAGCATACTAACCATAGATCAGGCTCTGATACCACTAATGGGTTTCCACAACAGATAAAAAAATTACTATGTGGAACACCCTGAATGCCCAAGGATCTATCTAGAAGTAATGCAGTAACGAAGGAAGATAGCGGTAACGTACCCTTGAAGACCTAGAAAGCGTTATGCTCATGCAGGAGCATGGATGATGTAGTTGTACCCGTCCGACCTCAAGGTCATGATACTCCTCGCATGTCACCTCTTGTCCAGGTCCTTGTACGATGGCCAATCGCTACAAGTGCAACTTCCCAGAGTTATCACTTGCATTCGGCTCAATGCAACGACTCCCGAACTTATGATCTCTACCGAGGTTGCAGAAGTAGACCTCCTAGCGGAGTCCCTGCAGCACAATGACGTTGGCTTTGCGCGTACAGTCCTTTCTTGGAACCGTTCCATTGCAAAGACAACTAAGAGAGAGATGTGATTTTCTCTAAGGAAAGAAGCCTTAGAGAATATATATTGGTGTGTTTTAATCCCACCCATGGGCACTGAAGGGAATATGCCCGGGAGGCAATAATAAAGTTGTTATTATATGTATTCCAAGTATATGATGGATGTTTATTTTTCATGCTATATTTGTATTAATTTGGAAATGTTAATACATGTGTGTATAATAAACAAATAGAAGGTTCCTAGTTATGCCTATTTTAGAGAAAGTCTAATAGCACCCTTAAAGGGGGAAAACCCTTAAAATAACCGTCACTATTAGGGTTTTGGCGAAAAATCGGTGCCAACCAGCACTCTCAAATAAGACGATCTGTAAAAAAGGGCCTGACTCGTAAACCCTCTCCTGGCCTGTACATAGGTGGGTGGAGAGGGCGACCCGAGCGCCGGCCCTCACTCGCACCAACCCTAGCGCGCGCTGAATCTTCAGGATGAGCTCGCCCACATCTGCCGCCCCTTCTCGTGCCCCCCGCTGATGCTAGCCACCCGAATCCACCTTCCCCGCCGCCACCGCCAGGCACCCATTCAGCCATCCTCTCTACCTTCCGCGCCCCGCGTCCCCAAGCCCCCACCATAGCCTGCTCCATCGAGGATGAACTCAGACGACCACCAAGATCTATCCGATTCGTCCTCCTCGTCAGAAGATTCCGACATCAAGGAACTACTCCACGATGACGACGACTGTGAGGTGGCCCTTCTCCTCCTCGCTGTTAAGGGGCACATGGACCGGTGGAAGATGCTGGATAGAAGGCGCGGGTCGATGAAGGGCCGCACCTACATCTAGCACAACCGCTTCCTCGACCATGCCAACTTGATGCAGGATTATTTCGCCGAGGTACCTACATAGCCACCCAATCTTTTCCGTAGGAGGTACCGGATGCGGCATAGCTTGTTTGTCAAAATCGTTGAAGATATTGAAAAGAATTCGACATACTTCACGCAACGGCGCGACTCTGCCAGCGACCTAGGATTTAGCGCCTACCAAAAGATCTCGACTGCTATGCGAGTGATCGCTTATGGCGTCCCCGCAGACTACACCGATGAGTACCTTCGCATAGGAAAAGATACAACCATCGAGTCGGTGCGTAGGTTTGCAAATATGGTATCAGGTTGTATGGGGAGAAATATCTCCGAGCTCCCAATGAGGAAGATACCAAAAGGTTAAGGGATTTCTATTTTTGTGCCCCTGGTTCGTTAGTTGTACTCAGTTTTCCCCAGCCACTTAGTTTTTCCCAAGTTTTGCCCTCCCTCCATTCCAAAACCCTCACATGCGCTCGGGCGGGGGGATGCCGTCAGGTCAAAGGCTTGACCATTAGATGCTAACCGGTGGGACCGCGTTGGGCGGGTCATGCGTTGAGCGTTACATTATGTCGCCTCGACCGTTACATGCTGACAGGTGGGGCCAAGATACACAGCGGACCAGCCATCCATCTCTCGCTGATTATGGGGGACGTGGTGTGGGACCATGTGGGGCGTCTTTGGTGGTTACATGCGCCCTGTCGCCTAAATTGAAATTTTCCTTTTTTGTTTATTTATGATTGGCCTTTTTAAGAGTGCCTTTTCCCCCTCTCTCTCGCTAACAGTTGTGTCTTTTTTGCCCAAAAAGCTAGCGAATCTAGAGCAACTTCTCTATTCATTCATTGTTCCTTTTGCCCTCGTTTCCCCCCAATTTGATAGCAAATCTAGAGAGAAAAACTAACCAGCACCATAAATAAATTCAGTAAACATAGAAGATGTAGATAAAGCAGCTGATATAGGTTATATAGTACGGTACTTAATGAGGTTCGACAATTAGGCTGCTCAGCAGCAGTAGCGGACAAGTTCAACACAGACACGCCAAAAGAAGATGCTTTACAGCAGCAGCAGATCAGTGGCCCCTCATGGCCTATGCCAGGAGGGCCTCTGCCTCCTCCCTCTGACGCCTCCTCTACTTCTTGCTGCCCAGTCCCTTGACCTTGGGCGCCTTGGGCTTGATCGGGGGCATGTGACCCTCCTCGATAGCCACCTTCTAGAGGTTGCGGAGGTGAAGACCGAGCACCTGGTGCTTGGCTATGAAGCCGTGGACGTTCACGGACTCACCACAGGTCCTCACGTCCTCGGCATGCTTCACGAGGGAGTTGAAGTCTGTGGCGTGGAGCCTCTTGGTGGGGGGTAGAAGGGGCACCTGTACACGTTGCCGGCGAAGAAGTTGTTGTACAGGCCGGGTTTCAGCATCCTCAGCACATGATGAGTCTTGGTGTCCTTAGACTTGTCGTCGCTGCGGACGCCGCTGCTATCCTCCTATTGGAAAAAAACAGTAGAGTGCAATAAGGACATGATTGAGATACTTTGATTATCGGGATTGATTATTTGCATAAATTAACCGATTGAGATCTCCTGATTATTCCCCAAATCTCAAACCAAATTGAATACTGATCCCAACTATGAACAGGGGGTTCAAATACAAAAAGGGGGATTCATCGAAATAAGAGATCTAACACAAGATGATTAGCTACTATAAAAATATGAACAACCAGTCCCTAATAACATACGATATAGCATCCAACGTTGGGAATGGGGGAAGAACAAGGGAAGGGAGAAAACCCTGGTTACCTCCGACCATGGGTCGGCGAGGCTGGTGTCATAGGGGTTCTCCGGCCTTATGTAAACAACCTCCTCGTAGGGGTCCCAGCTGAGCAGGAACTACCCAAGACTAGCGGGGGGCCTCCTCACCGGCAGCTACATCGGATGCAGGGACGGGGACGGGGGCCTCCTCGCCGGCGGCCTTGGAGGCGTCGATAGCCACCGCGTCGTTCTTCTCCATCGCCAGCATGGTTGGGGTTTTCTTGGGGGTTTGCATAAGGTGATGGGATAGTGGAGACGAGTGAATGATGAGTGAGAGTGGGGAGGCCTCTATTAAAGGAGAAGGGAAGCGACGTTTCGTTGCACTACCATGCACCGTGTAACCGCGTACGCTACTGCACCGTGCACGGCCACACGTGTCCGCTACCGCCCAGTACACCGCACATGCGTACCGTGAGTCACATTTTCCCCTCGTGTCTAACCCTGGCAACTCAGTTGTACTTAGTTTTGCCCTCGAGTGTAACACTGGCAATTTGGTTCTACTCGGTTTTGCCCTCCAGTACTAACATTGCCATGTGCAATATACTCAGTTTTACCCTCCGATGGCTGGTCAACAGAGAGTCAACGAATAGGTTTTAGCTAGCTAATTGAGTCATTTGATGTACAACAAATTTAGAAAGAGCAAAACATAGTGGCATCTATCCAGGGAGTCTTATTATGTGACCCGCCACCATAAGAAATATATATAAACCAAGTTATAACCTAAATCACCACTTCTCAAATCACTTACTATCTATGAAGGTTCATGGCTTTCTACTCAAGCCTTTTCCCAAAATATCCCTACCCAAAACATAGTTTGTCTCAATGAGGCAATAATTGTCAAAGTGGTGTATATTTGAATTGCAAATAGTTTGATGTATGCCAAGATGTATTTTATTGTATAAAAGATGCATTTTCCATTTTTAAATCATTTTCTATTTTCTATTTGAATCCCTTTGTCAGTCTTGCCCTTGGTTTTTAAGTTCTACTCAGTTTTTCCCTTGGTTCTTAAGTGTTACTCAGTTTTTCCCTCTCTTTGTATCCATCTCTCACACCTGTGCTCATCTTCGCTGCTACGCTCTGATTGGTCGAGACAATTGTCACACGGATCGTTCCCACCAACCGTTGATCCTTTGTGATCTAGCGGACATGATAACCCCTATATCTGTCGGGGGGCACCCCTCTATCCGTGCAAAATAACGAGTATGCCACCGGTACTTTAACTCCATAAACAAATGAACTTTAATATAATTTGAAGGGAACGTGTTCGAAGGTGTATAATTTATGCATTATATTTCACTCCATGGAAATGGTAATGTCTCAAGATTTTCTTAACATAACATTATCACGTATTAAGTGCGATTTCAAAGAGTTCAAAGGTGTATAATTTTTGTATACGCAAGTTTATGCATTATATTTCACTCCATGGAAATGGTAATGTCTCAAGATTTTCTTAGCACAACATTATCATGTATTAAGTGCGATTTTGAAGAGTTCAAAGGTGTATAATTTTTGTATACGCAAGTTTATGCATTATATTTCACTCTATGGAAATGGTAATGTCTCAAGATTTTCTTAGCACAACATTATCACGTATTAAGTGTGATTTCAAAGAGTTCAAAGGTGTATAATTTTTGTATACGCAAGTTTATGCATTATATTTCACTCCATGGAAATGGTAATGTCTCAAGATTATCTTAGCACAACATTATCACGACCTAAGTGCGATTTCAAAGAGTTCAAAAGTGTATAACTTTTGTATACGCAAGTTTATGCATTATATTTCACTCCATGGAAATGATAATCTCTCAAGATTTTTTTAGCACAACATTATCACATATTAAGTGCGATTTCAAAGAGTTCAAAGGTGTATAAACTTCGTATACGCAAGTTTATGCATTATATTTCACTCCATGGAAATGGTAATCTCTCAAGATTATTTTAGCACAACATTATCGCGTATTAAGTGCGATTTCAAAGAGTTCAAAGGTGTATAAACTTCATATACGCAAGTTTATGCATTATATTTCATTCCATGGAAATGGTAATCTCTCAAGATTTTTTTAGCACAATATTATCACGTATTAAGTGCGATTTCAAAGAGTTCAAAGGTGTATAAACTTCATATACGCAAGTTTATGCATTATATTTCACTCCATGGAAATGGTAATCTCTCAAGATTTTCTTAGCACAACATTATCATGTATTAAGTGTGATTTCAAAGAGTTCAAAGGTGTATAAACTTCATATATGCAAGTTTATGCATTACATTCCACTCTACGAAAATGGGGGAGCAAATAATAATCTCTCAAGATTTTCTTAGCATGGCATTATCACGTATTAAGTGCGATTTTAAAGAGTTCAAAGGTGTATAATTTTTGTATACGCAAGTTTATGCATTATATTTTCACTCCATGGAAATGATAAATGATCAGGATTTTATTAGCACAACATTATCATCTCCCAAGTGCGATTTAAAAGAGTTCAAAGGTGTATAATTTCCATATATGCATTACATTTCACTATATAAAAATGAAGCAACGGCACGGGCGCAGGCGCGGGGATGGCTCGGGGTCCCATCTTGCAACGCCAACCTGGGTAAGCTGTGGGTCCGACGCTCACATGGATAAGCTGTGGGTCTGATGCTGATCTGGATAAGTTGAGAGAGGTGTCCACTACGGGAATCGAGTGAATGCGGCCCCACTTGTCAGCAGGTAACGGCAAGGGTACACTATAGGACCCGACAGAACATGGTCCTACTCGTCAGCATGTAACGACGAGGCTCCACTACGGGACCCGACTGAACACGGCCCCACTTGTCAGCACGTAACGGCAAGGCTGACGGACGGTGAGTTTCAGACCATGTGAGAGTTTCATACAAGCAGATAGGCAAAAGTGAGGAAAAACTAAGCAGCTAGGAAAAACTGAGTACAACTAACGATCCGAGGGCAGGAAAATAGAAATCCCAAAGGTTAATGGAGATAAATGAAAAAAGGGGATGGCCGGGCATGCTTGGTAGTATAGATTGCATGCTTTGGACACTGAAAAATTGTCCAAAAGCATGGCATGGAATATATTGTGGAAAAAACCATGATCCTACCATTTTTCTCGGGGTAGTTGCTTCACAGGATTTGTGGATTTGGCACTATTTTTTGGGCTGCCCGAAACACTCAATGACATCAATGTTTCACAAAGATCCCACTTGTTTCAAAAACATGTAGCTGGAGATGCACCTACTTGCAACTACGAGGTCATGAATAATGAGTATTCAATGGGATATTATCTAGCCGATGGCATATAACTCGAATGGGCAACATTTTTTAAGTCCATCAAGGATCCCCAACATGAAATAGAAGCTATAGTTTCCAAGGCACAACAGGCAGCCCGCAAGGACATTCAGAGGGCTTTTGGTGTTTTTCCAGCAAGGTTTGCTGTTGTTCGAGGTCTAGCTCGATTTTGGGACAAGAAAACCCTTATCAACATCATGAAATGTTGTGTGATTCTACACAACATGATCATCGAGGATGAGAGAGGGTTAAACTTGCCGTGCCTCTATGACAATGTTGGCACTCGAGCGCGTCCCGAAATAAACCCCAATCACCTTGAAGCATTTCTTGAAAGCCATCGGGAGATTGAACATAAGGCAACTCATAAGCAGCTCGTCACTGATCTCATCCAGCACCACTAGCAGCTGTATGGCCAACACACTAACGCTTGTTCATGATCTTCCCTTGTTTTTCTTCGGCTATGTGAGATGAACCATTCGAGAATATTTGTGGATTTATTTGATTCAAACAATTGTTGTAATAACTTGGATGATATTTCTTTGATCCTGTGAACTATTATTTGACGTGTTTAATTATTGTATTTCCATTGCATGTGAAAGAAAGGCTAAAATCCTCTTTTTACAGGTTGAAATGCACCATCGGAGATCAGCGCCCTTATTCACAACCCGTGTTTTACGGGCCGGACAAATAAGGGCGCAGTTAGTCATGCTGTTATAAACTAGCTCGTTGATTAACAAAATGACCAAGGTTTCTGGATCATGGACAGGATGTTGTTAATAATGAGGTCACAACATTGGTGGAATAATGTGATGAACATTCATCCGAAGTCTAGCATTACGATCAAATTCATTATGTTTATATTGCTATAACATCATACGAAGTAATCTTTATCCTTAGACCATGAGATCATGTTAATTGCTAACACTGGAAGAGTATCTTGATAACATCAAACGTTACACCGTGAAAGGGTGGCCATAAAGGTGGGTTTAGTGCTATGAAGGTGTTATGTAGAGGCTCATGGATCAAGAGTGCGATTTGTCCACCCCGATGACGGATAGATATACTCTGGGAACTCTCGGTGATATCACATTAAGATAGCTTGGAAGCAAGTGATGTGGTCACTAGAATGTTATATCACGGGAACAAGAAAAGAGTGCATGTCGGTAACGAGATCAAACTAGGTATGGAGATACCGATGATCGAATCTCGGACATATAATATATCGCGAGACAAAGAGATTTAGTTACTAGCGTTAAAGGTTCTCACGATCACTGAAGTCATCGTTGAATGTGTGGGAGTCAGTATGGATCTCTAGGTCTCGCTTCTGATTATTGATCCGAGAATGGACTCGATCATGTCTGCATTATTCGAGAACCGTAGGGTGACATCCTTAATGGATACAACACCATTTGGAGCAAATATGTTCTAGCCGAAAGAATTGCAAAGCGCTGGAATTTTTTCAGTATACATCAAAATTGTTTTGGGTGAAATTGCTAAATTGATTCTGCATGTGATATTGAAATGTTGCGAGGGGTTTTATGTGAATGTTTGTTAATTAATTAATTAACAAAATTCTGAATAAAATAAATAAAAGAGTTTTATTAAATGAGAGTTGCATTAAATTTGGTGGAAATTTAATGCATGTGAGTGGGATTTTTGAGTGGAGGGTTTTTATGTGAGTGGGAGCTCCACCCACATGAATGAGAGGAGGTGGAGGGGCTCCTCCTTGGCATCCGGCCATGGGAGGGGATGCCCTCCCCTATAAAAGGCCTCCCTCTCCTCCTCACAAATCACACCTCCTCGTGAAGGATCTCTCTCCCCCTCTAGAATTATTCCCCCATGGTCTCAGATTAGCGAGATACATGTACCTAGTGGCATTTTGTCTCGAAGGAGATGTTGCTTCCGCTACATCGCTGGAGAGAGGAGGTGGAGGTTGTTGATGACTGCAAGTGCACCGATTGTTTGAAGCTAGTTTCGAAATAAATATAACGATCCCACATGGAGCAGGAGTCTGAAGTCTAATAACTCTTGAAATAAATATTGCGATAGAAATGCTAGATAAAGTTCTAAGTGACAAGATAAAATGCGAGTGAAAAAGGTTTTTTTAGGTTTGGGGTATAAGAGAAATAAAGTAAAGTATAACAACTGAGTACAAAAAGTAAGTATCGCGTATGTAAGAGAGATTGGAACTATAGTAGGAAAAAGGCATTCTCAAGGAGTAGCGGATACACCACTAGTATTGTAAATATCTAAGATAAAGATTATCATCATGAACATTCTCAACTATGTATGTGTGGGAGGAACTCCGTATTTGGACGAATAGGCAACAACCGCTTCTCACATCATCCTCATAACCACAGCAGTCAGCAATTGATATCAATCGAATTACTGCGCTATTAAGGGACGTAATCCCGTAGGACGTATCCCATGGCATGGATATTATTCTGTGAGTTTCCTCGGTTTCCCAAGTTGATACGTAAGGGGTGACAATAGGTTTATAGTCACTATAAGTGCTAACACGCCTCCGTCTACCAACAAGTAGGTTCCTGCATCATGTTCTCACAAGAGGCAAATATTGAGAGGTCAACTTCTCTCAACATCAAGATGTAGAAAATCTAACACATGGTCACAACGATGAATATCATAATAGACTTTATCTTATTTCATTCTCATACCAGGGTTTCTCCATCTCCCCAAGAACTAATGATCTACTTAGTCATGGACGCAATCAACATCATGGCAACGGTAATGGAAATGATCATAGATGAATAGTACATGTATAAATCCACAACGAGTATAGGAATTACAACAAGATCTAGACAATATGTAGATGGGATGGATGGAGATAGTGGTGATGCGGTTGATGATGAAGATCGATGCCTTAGCCTCCCGGATCTGCGCAGGGCGAAGATGGATCCCCGGTGGATGAGCTCCCCCTCCAGATGCCTTCCGGAGGTGAGGTTTCTGCGATTTCTAGGTGTTATGTATGTCGTCTCTTCGAACCAATTGCACAGGGTGAAACTATTTGATGAGGCGGAGGCGGCGCCAACTATACGGCCGGAGCTATACAGCCGAAAAATTGCTCCACCCGTATAGTTGGTCGTTGAACTCTCTGCCTCCCTTGTTCGCTTCTGGTTTTCTTCTGGTATTATTAATATTTCCCAAATAAGCGATTTATGTTGTTTTTGACTCCTTTTCTCCACAGTACAACTGCTCCAAGAATTGTATCCATTGGATCCATCATCTGTCCCGATCCTGGTGGAAACAGACATAAAATATGCGTGCAAACACTATAAAATACCAAGATCCTACATCTAAAATGCAAAATAATAATATAAAACATGATGCAAATATGCACTCATTAGTTGTTCGGTAGCCTGAATGTGTGTGCGATCACGGATACGCTGCTGAGTTGCGACGCTAGACTTCTTCTCGATCCTGAGATTGTCAAGCGTTCGACTACATCATCCACGAGTTCAACCTCGTTACACTTTGTTGGTCTACAAGGGTATGTTCTCTATGGGTGTATATCCACCTGTTGCTTATATCTAGTAGATAGATCTTGGTGCTGTAGTTCCCATCATAGGAATTTTTTTCTATGCTGCGAACCCAACAGGCACCCCTTTATATAGGGGAAGGGAGGTGTGCCATCCCCTTTAGGTGCCACATGTGGGTTTAAAAGGACAAAGGAAATAGGCAAAACAAAGGGGCTGGTCGGCTGGGCCATTGGCTGGCTAGGTGGGCCATCCCACCTGGCCCAGCACAGTAGCCTGCAGGCACGCAACAGCAGGCGGTCGGGTGGACTAGCGACCCTCGTGGCCCAGCACTAGATGTATGGTGGCCCGGGTGGGCTTGCCCCCCTTGTGAGTGGCCCAACCCACATCGGTGGCCTAGCGCGGCTGGCTGCCCAGGGTGGAGAGGAGTACCAGCCGGGTGGGCCCTTGTGGCCCACCTCGTGCCTGCTCGTCTACCCATGACCCCCCTGCTCCCGACTGGGCTAGAGGGAGGGCGCGACCCAGATACGCGGTAGTGGCGGCGGCTGGTGCTGCTGCCCGCCCCTATGCGGAGCGTAGAGCCGCCTCGCCCGCCTGGGCCGGCCAATGCGGCCTAGCTGTGCTGGCAGTGCTGTTTTCTATCTTTCTTGGGTATTTTTCCTATTTGGGCTGATTTTCTCCGGGGTATTGGCCCTATAATGGAAGATGCCCACAAATATTAATTTAAATATTTATTTAGTATGAGTTAATTCACATTTAACATATAATAAATGCATATTGTAAATTGCCATTTATCCGAAACACCTTTCGGCCTTTTCTTTCTTTCTTTCTCCGAACAACTTTGGATCTCTCCGGAATGATTCCAATTTCTCTCTTCTGTGATTTCATCTCACAGAAGGATCTCCAAGCGTCGTATCATCCTTAAGCATGTTTCCCTATGGTCCGGGAATGTCATAGACATGATCTCTATCAATGGTCAAAGACGGGACCAGGATGCCCATGTTGACCCCTATGCACTCCACGAATCTCTATCGTGTCGAACCTTAAATGATATGTCCAATTCCCTTTGTTACACGATACAAGACTTGTCCGAGATCTGATCATCGGTATCATGATACATTGTTCAATCTTATTTCCAACAAGTACTGTTTTACTCGTTCCCGTGAAATTCCATCCACATGACCTTGCGCAACTTATGAATGTAATTCACCGAGTGGGCCCAATGTATCTTCCCGTCACATAGAAGAACAAATCCCGATCTTGATGCATAATGCCTCTACATTCCCCTTTGGATACCTGAACACACCTTTATAATCACCATTTAACCGAGTGACGCTTGATGCTATCAAACTATTCGCGGGTGACGATGATTGATATGATCTCACGGTCTAAGGATTAGGACACTCCATTTCTGACAATTGCAACGTGAACTAAGTGACATGATTGTGTTGCAACAATCATTGTCCATCACATCATTCCAGATGATATGATTTCATTGTCAGTTAGCTTTGTTTTCATAGCACCATGATCAGGAAACCTTGATCATTAGCTTCCCAATGAACTAGTTGAATAGAGGCTACTAGGGACCTGGGTTTGTTTATACATCATACATGTATCAATATTTTCGTTTGATACAGTTTTAACATGATATAAAACTATTATGAACTAATGTGATATGACAATAAAACCCTTTTATTATTTGTCTCTAGGGCATATCTCCTTCACCCTTCTCTCGCTGGGACGTCGTCTTGTCGCCTCGTAGCGCCACCGCGTGCTGCAGTGCGTCTCACCATGTGCCGCCCTCGTGCCCCGCCCTCGCCATGGGGACTCGATGTCGCGCCCTGGGAGCTCCGCATCAGAGTAGTAGCCAGGGAGGGTGAGGTGGGTGCCACTGGCCGCCGTTGCCCTTGCTTCTCTGTGTCCACCTCCTCGGCCCCCTCCCATGGCGTCGCCCGACGACACTGCTATGCTACTGTTGTGGTGCTACCCATTGGGTTCTCATTGTGTTTTTTTTTGGATTTTGCTACTCACTCATAATTATTTTGCTACGGTCGTTTCATGGCTTTGTGCCATAGGAAATAATTTTTTGCTACAATTGTTCTAGAAATTCGCATCATAGTTTCATTGTATCTGGCCGATGATTTTAGCTACAATGCTATGATTACATAATTTTATTGCTACATGTGTTTTGTGATTTTGCTACCCTAGGTATCCGGCGATGCTATCATAGGCATACAGTGAAGCTATCAGTTTCAGGGATGGTGCTACATAATGGATTTACAACGATGTTACCATGCCCATGAGCTCGAGTTTTTGCTACCCTAGGCATGAGGCGGTGCTACCACAAGCATACAATGGTGCTACCAGCTTCAGGTGGCGGACTCCGACGAGATCTACAACGAGGTATCCGACGAAGTTGGAGTTGCTACAGTAGGACATTTTTTGCTACAACCGTTTAGTAGTTTTGGTACAATAGCACAACGATGAAAATCTCTGGCGAGATTGTGTTTGCTACATTAGCACAAGTTTTTTTTGGCTACAAAGTCTCCGGCGAGATCTCTAAAGAAGTCTCCGGAGAAACAGTCTATTCTATTTTTTGACATGAATCTTGTTTGCTACATAGCAAAAGTGAGACTTTTTGTAGCAAAAGCGGGTATGTTTATAGCAAAAACGTGATTTGGAGGCTTTTGAGGAACAAGAGGGGGAGACGGGGTTTTGGGGTAAATATCCCCGGGGGCCTAAGCACTCCCTATAACATTGAGTTGATGACGTAGATATTCATACTATCTTCTAGATATTTAATCAAAATTTATTAAGTTTGAATTTGATCAAAACTAATATGTGTCTTAATTTAGAAAGGAGGAGTAGTTTTTTTTTTCTGTGTCCACCTCGCAGTACAATAACTTTGCGACTTTGATCTCCCTATCGTGTAAAAAAATTGTGGCAAACAATATAAGCACGTATGACATATCGGATGGCACATTCCAAATGTACCTGCAAAAGTTTTTGTCCCGACCGATCGACATGTCACGGCGTCACGAGCATGGTAACTTGGTGAGGTTTTGCATATTTTGAGTTCCATTCATATCGAAATGACCGCCTAAACAATTGGCTAGAAAAACTGGATAGCCCGGTCTGATTTTAAGCAACTCCGGACTCCTGAAGCGCGGGCTCGTGAACTGTCGAACAACCACACTCACTCACTTAATGGGCCAACCTGGGATTTTCACACATACGACCCACTAACCAACTCACCACCTGCTAATACTTGTCACACTGAAACTCTGAATATTCAGGTGTCGCTGATAACAGTCCCTAAAAAAAGTGTCAGGTGATAGCTGACAAAGTATTAGGTGTGACAATGAGGTCGTAGGCAGCGATATTAGTGTGGTATCTAGTTAATAGGCTGCGGCTGTTACTAGGTGATATTATCTCGGAGAATCAGAGCTGATAATGCACTCCTAGCTTTTGAGTGTATGCACTATATGGAGCATGGTATGTCCACTGATTCTCCTTTCTGCTCGTATAAGTTGGATCTGCCTAAGGCGTATGACAGAGTGGACTGGCACTTTTTGGAGAATGCATTGCGAAATATGAGGTTCTCTCACCGATGGGTACAGTGGATAATGGCGTGTGTTACCACGATGAAATATTCCGTCAAATTTAACGGAACCTTGTTGGAAGCTTTCTCTCCGACTCGTGGCTTAAGGCAGGGAGACCCCCTATCTTCCTTCCTCTTCCTGTTTGTGACTGATGGTTTATCCAATCTCCTACAAAATGAAGTGAATCAACATAGGATTACTCCTATCAAGGTGTGTCGGCGAGCCCCTGGGATATCTCATTTATTATTTGCTGATGACACTTTATTGTTCTTCAAAGCTTCTGAAGAATTATCTAATAGCTTAAGCGTAAAGGACATGCAGCCATCTGAGGCCATTTGCCGCGTGATGCCTCGCGTACGGTCGCTGGCCTTGGGCCCTTTCCGCTCTCTGCCGCTGCATGTGGGCCAGGAAGGTTGTGTTTGCGCGTGAGCAGGCGGCGGTCAAAGCTCGCCTTGCCCACACGCGTTTCTCCGCCGCTTGATCTCACCTTTCACATCCCGTCGCCGCTCCTGCCCCCGCTCCCGCTCCCAAGCCAGCCTCACGGTGTCTTCACTCATCTCCACCTACGCCTCCCTGACCGGCGACGGGAAGAGCAGCAGTGGTCGGCAGTCGGAGATCAGGCATCCCTATCCTTTTATCCCAATTTGTGCCAGCCACAACGGAGCATCAGGCAAAGGAGGCATCGACGCACAAGTGACGGGGAATAGGCCTTATGTGTGAAGGAAACTCTAGATACATACGCAGCATGTACAGGGAAACTAATCAACCCGGGAAAATGCTCCATCATGTTTAGCACTTCATATCCTACACATGTACAAACGGATATTAGGAATATTCTGCATGTGGAGCAGTATGCTTTTGAAGCCAAGTACCTAGGCCTCCCCACACCTGAAGGCGACATGCATCGTGGCAAGTTTGATAACCTATAGGCACGACTCAGTAAGAGGTTGATTGAGCTCGGTGACAGTACTCTTGCACAAAGTAGGAAGGAGATTTTCATTAAAGCTGTTGCACAAGCGAATCCCCACATTTATTATGATGGTATTTAAACTTCTAGTTTCGGTTTGTGATGAGCTCACTAAGTTAGTGAGGGATTTCTGGTGGGACATGGAGCAAGGAAAACGGAAGATGTATTGGGTCAGCTGGCCTAAGCTTAATAGATCAAAGAGTCAAGGAGGTCTCAGATTTCGCAATATGCGCCTATTCAACAAGGCTTTGCTTGCCCACCAGGCCTGGAGACTGCTGGTTTTTCCTAACAGCTTATGCGCCGGTGTTTTAAAGGCTCGTTATTTTCCAAACGGACATCTATATGATACTGTCTTCACCGAGAATCCGTCCTCCACATGGACGGCCATTACCCATGGTTTGGAACTCCTGAAGCAGGGGCTAATTTGGAGGATTGGTAATGGTAGGAGTGTGAGAATCTGGCGAGACCGTTGGTTACCTCGTGAGCAGTATTGTAAAACCCTCACCTCTCGGGGTACCATGCGGCTGCGGTGTGTTTTAGAACTGATTAATGTGGATGGTACATGGAAAACTGACCTAATCCGCCAACATTTTTACCCCATTGATGCTGATGCTATCTGGAAAATTGTTTCCTCTCGGAGATTGGTTGAGGATGTTTTAGCTTGGCAACTGGAGAAGTCTGGTGTTTTTTCAGTCCGAAGTGCTTATCGCATAGCCCTACAAGCTCATCGTAACCAATGCGACATTGCCGATTCAAGTGTATCCCCAGCTGTCCGGAGCCCATGCTGGGCCAAAATTTGGAGGTCGTCTGTACTTCCAAGGGTGAGAATGTTTGTCTGGAAGGCGTCATCTGGTGCCTTATCAACAGAGAAGAATAAACTGTACCACCATCTGCTTGTCACCCGTACGTGTCGGATTTGTGGATCAGGTATTGAAGATGAACGTCATGCCTTGTATAGTTGCCCTCATGCTAAAAGGCTATCGAGCGAGATGAGGAGGATTTGGTACTTACCGTCTGAGGTGAATCTGCTTGACCCATCTCCTAATTGGTTTCAGTCTCTACTACTGAAAATCTCTACGAAAATGATAGATGCCACACTGTTGATAGCATGGCGAGCGTGGTTCTGCAGAAACGAGATTACCCATGAGAAGCCTCTCTCGTCGATCGAGAGGTCAAGGACATCAATAAGAAATCCACGTCAAGCTTACTGAAAGGGAAGCAACCCTCAGCTACCACTGGTATGACACACCAAAGGAGGAAGGAGCGTAAGCCCCCCGATAAAATATGGTCCAAACTAGGGACTGGGTGGGTGAAGCTCACGATCGGCGGATCTTTCTCTCCGAAAGATCGTATAGCAAGAGCAGGCACGGCCTTACGTGATGCGACCGGCGCCCCTATTTTCAGTTGAGAAATAGAGCAATTTTCCAAGAGATTTAACCATAGTAAAAGACAGATAAAACACATGCAGAATAATAGAAAAGGACCAGAAGATGATATACATCACGGTAGAGGAACCGCCGGTGTTCCTGTTAGCGTTGGCACCGTCGTCAGCCATGTTGTCGAGGAAAAGGTTGTTGATGTCGGGGAAGAAGTCGTCATTGGGGAAGACGTCGGTGAAGTCGCTATCCGTGAAGGAGTCCGTGATGAATCTAGTAGTCGCGCTGGTAGCGCTCCCCAAAAACCTTATCGCCCTTCTCCTGTACAGGACTCAATGCAGCGGGGTCTCGGAGGCCTACTGTCCCAGCTCGTGGTGCACGCCGCAAGACGGGATGGGGAAGATCTAAGCAGCGCAATGCTCTGGAACTGGAGGCGCAAGGTGTGTGCGTTGGTGTATCTGAGGAGAGGAGCGACCTCTCACTCTTATAGGCATGGGTAGGCAGGCGAACAGTCGGCATCGGGAGAGGAAACGGACAGGCATCGACCGAAGCTAAACATCCTCCACTAAGCTCAAATTAAATTTCCACTGAGTTCATATTAAAAATACACTCACGCAGACTGTTCAGATTATTATCCATTTATGCTTGGCAAAAAGAAAGAGAAGCTCTCGGCTCGAGGCATTCTCGCAAACCGTGGCGCGCGTGCGTCATGACGAGACGAGGCGTGGCGAGGCGGGCGACGGAGGAGGAGCGCACATGTATATGTCTTCTCTTCTCAAGCTCGTACAAGTGGTGGAAGAGCTCTCCTTATAAGCTGGTCCAACTTCCACTCAACTAGCAATGTGGGACTAAACTCTTGTCCCACCTCTTTGCCTTGCATGAATAGGCCAAGTGGACCTCTAGGATTTCAGGAATTGTTGAATAGTATAAATGGGCTGGGCCTTTGTTAGGCAAAAATTCCAAGAATCCCCTACCAGATCCCAGAGGCACACATAAATTTGCCTATGGTTCCAAAACATTGATTATATATTGGTACTAGTGGAGACTGTTAAGTTGAACTTCCACCTAGAACTCTATGATACACTAGTTTATAACTTGTATAGTGGACTATGCCTCGAACTGCAAGTTTGCTGCATTCTAGCTTGACACAAAGCCTTGACCAATACGGGGCTGCCGCGGGACTTCCCCTCGGGTAAAGCTTATGCGTCGTACTCCATAGCCTTTCCTGAGTTTATTAGAGAGCACCCAACTCTCATAGACTGCGACGTTTAACCGTCAGACTCATATAGGTGTGTTTTTTAAAAGATATTCTGCAGGACAACATCTCTGCTTAAACTAAGCCACTTAGAACACATTAAGATAAATCAACCTGCCATGCAGAATAGGAAAGTATTGCATCTGCACGGAGTGGTGATTAAAGTAGGGATACTTTCCTCTCAGTTAACCAACAACTTGTCTCCCAATTCTAATTCACGGGATCTCCGACCACATAGAGTGGTTTACCACTGAGGAAAACTTATATTGTGGGTCTCATTTCCATCTCCTTTGATGCATTTTCTATCATGTTATGTGATAGACCCTTTGCGAAGGGATCTGCCAGATTCTTAGATGTTTGGATATAATCCAACGTAATAACTCCGGAGTTTCTCATTTTCCTGACATATTTCAATCTCCTCTTCACATGTCTTGAGGACTTCATGTTATCCTTAGAACTGTTCACTTTAACAATCATAGTTTGATTATCACAGTTCATTGGGATTGCGGGTATAGGTTTCATAACCATAGGTAAGTCCATCAATAGTTCTCGAAGCCACTCTGCTTCAAAAGTGGCGGTGTCTAATGGTGTGAGTTCTGCTTCCATAGTTGACCTCGTTAAGATGGTCTGCTTGCAAGACTTCCAAGAAACAGAACCACCACCACCAAGTGTCAATATATATCCACTCGTGGCCTTTATCTCATCAACATCAGATATCCAATTTGAATCACTATATCCCTCCAGCACCCTTGGGTACCTAGTATAGTGAATGCCGTAGCTCGAAGTGCCATTTAGGTAGCGCATGACTCTCAAGAGCTTGCCAATGATCATCTCTAGGATTTGAAACAAACCTACTGAGTTTTCTTACAGCAAAAGTGATGTCAGGCCTCGTAGCGCTATCTAAATACATAAGCGACCGAATAATCTGAGAATATGTCAATTGATCTCTAGTAGTGCCTCTATTGTTTCAAATTAACACACTAGGATCATACGGTGTTGCAGAAGACTTGCAATTGCTATACCCAAAGCGACTCAAGATCTTTTCCACATAGTGAGACTGAAGCAGTGTGATCCCACCATTATCATCTCTCAATAGCTTGATGTGTGGAGTCCCTGCCAAATGGAATCCGTCGTGACGCTTTCATCAGCCACTCCTAGATCCTTCATCTCAAAAGACTGATATAAGAAATCCTTGACTTCCTTAATCACATTAAGATTGGTCCCAAAAATCAGTATGTCATCAACATACAAACAAAGAATTACTCCCTCGCCCCCACCATAGCGATAGTACACACATTTGTCAGCTTCGTTTACAACAAAACCTGTAGTGGTTACGGTTCTCTCGAACTTCTCGTGCCACTACTTAGGTGCTAGTTTAAGGCCATATAAAGACTTCAACAACTTACACACTTTTCCTTCTTGGCCACTCATTACAAATCCATCTGGCTGATCCATATATATTTCCTCGTCCATCTCTCCATTTTGGAAAGCCATCTTAACGTCCATTTGATGAACGAGAAGACCATGTGAGGCAGCCAAAGATGGTAGTACACGAATGGTGGTCAATCTGGCTACGGGTGAGTAAGTATCAAAGAAGTCCTCACCTTCTTTTTAGGTATAACCCTTGGCTACAAGTCTTGCCTTGTACTTCTCAATAGTACCATCAGGCCTAAGTTTCTTTTTAAACACCCATTTGCATCCTACAGGTTTGCACCCATAAGGACAATCAGTGATCTCCC
Organism: Avena eriantha; assembly: GCA_910589775.1. Classification (NCBI taxonomy): domain Eukaryota; kingdom Viridiplantae; phylum Streptophyta; class Magnoliopsida; order Poales; family Poaceae; genus Avena; species Avena eriantha. The sequence goes on along the minus strand of OU342741.1, from coordinate 173,341,633 downwards.
ATATTCCATTCGCTAAGATGGAATCCATCTCACTACGAACGGCTTCCTTCCAGTAGTCAGCATCAGGAGATGCATAAGCTTCTGAAATAGAAGTAGGAGTATCATCCACAAGGTACACAATGAAATCATTACCAAAGGACTTTGCACTCGTCTGTCTCTTACTCCTCTTAGAAATTTCATTATCATCTTCCTCAGGTTTTTCCGAGTGTTCAATAGGAATGGTATGTTCAGGAATTTTGGGTATTTCTTGATTCAATGAGTCAGGTATCTCCTGATTTGATGAGCTAGGTATATCCTTCATGGGAATGATATCCTCAAAGAAAGTCACATCATTTGACTCCATGATTGTACCAACATGCATGTCTGGTACTCCAGATTTTACTATCAAGAATCTACTGCCAATGCTATGAAAAGCATATCCAAGAAAACACAGTCCAAGGTTTTTGGTCCAAGTTTGCGCTTCTTTGGGATTGGCACATGAACCTTTGCCAGACAGCCCCAAGTTCTCAAGTAAGAAAGATTTAATATTTTCTTTTCCCATTCTTCAAATGGAGTAATCTCTTTATTCTTAGTGGGAACTCGGTTTAGGACATGACATGCAGTCAGTAATGCCTCCCCCACCATTCCTTGGAGAGACCCGATGTGTCCAACATGGCGTTACCCAAATCTGTTAGAGTACAGTTTCTTTCTTTCGGCTACCCCGTTTGACTGGGGCGAGTAGGGAGGCGTCCTCTCATGGATTATACCATGTTCCGCACAAAAAGAATCAAACTCGTTGGAAAAGTACTCTCCACCATGATCAGACCTAAGCCTCTTAATCTTTTGATCAAGTTGGTTTTCCGCTTGAGCTTTATAGATTTTGAAGTAACTCAAAGCCTCATCTTTTGATTTCAGAAGATACACATGACAATATCTCGTAGAGTCATCAATCAATGTCATAAAATATTTCTTTCCACCTTTTGTCAACACACCATTCATCTCACAAAGATCTGAATGTATGAGCTCTAGTGGTGCCAAATCTCTCACCTCTGCAGTCGTATGTGACTTGCGAGGTTGCTTCGCTTGCACACACGTTTGGCATTTAGATCCCTTCACAGTAGTGAATTTTGGGATTATATTCATTTTAGCTAACAGCGTCATGCAACCAAAATTAACATGACAAAGATGTGAATGCCAGACATTTGATACAAGATCAGATGGAACATGATTCACGACTTTATTACACACATATGATAGTGATAGGCGGAACAAACCTCCACACTCATAGCCTTTACCAATAAATGTTCCAAACTTAGACAGTACAAATTTATTGGACTCAAACACAATCTTGTAGCCATCACGAAATAGAAGTGATCCACTAATAAGATTCTTATTTATTGAGGGAACATGATGCACGTTCTTCAGGCGCACGGTCTTTCCCGAAGTGAACTTCAGATCGACCGTACCAACACCATGAACAGAAGCATGCGAGCTGTTACCCATCAGCACGGACTGAGTCCCTCTGACCTTATGATGTCTACGCACTTCTATTCTTGTAGACAGTTGTTGGGCCTCCAAGTGCAGAGGTTTGTAGAACAGCAGCAAGTTTTCCCTTAATTGGATCACCCAAGGTTTATCCAACTCAGGGAGGAAGTGGTCAAAGGTATTCCCTCTCAAGCAACCCTGCAATCAATATACAAGAAGTCTCTTGTGTCCCCAACACACCCAATACACTTGTCAGGTGTAGAGGTGCACTAGTTCGGCGAAGAGATAGTGAAATACAAGTGGTATGGATAATTATAAGTGGTAATGGTGATAGAAAATAACTTGATGGCGTGTGGATAATTATAAGTAAAACTGAAATAAAGATGGCAGCAAGCAAACATGTAACATATCTAATTGCAAATGGTGTATCAATGCTTAGAAACAAGGCCTAAGGATCATACTTTCACTAGTGAACACTCTCTCATAAATATATTATCTTCATGATACTACTCTTAACTACTCTCCAGTTGGACACTCTAATCAATTGTAGGGCTATAATAGCTGATGACCCACAAGTATAGGGGCTGTATCGCAGTATTTTCGATAAGTAAGAGTGTCGAACCCAACGAGGAGCAGAAGGTGCTGACTAGAGGTATGGATCAGGAATTCTCTGCAAATACTTAGCAAACGGATTTTTAGGGGTTTTCGATAAAGCAAGTAAACAAAGTACGAGTAAATAAAAGACAGTAGGAATAAATGCAGCAAGTGGCCCAATCCTTTATGCAGCAAAGGACAAGCCGTTTGTATTTCTATAGATGACCAAACGTTCTCGAGGACACATGGGAAGACTGTCAAGTTGCTTCGCTTCATATAGTCGATTAATCTTCTTTAGCTTGCTAAGTGTTGTGTGGGTGAACCTGTGCTAATGTACCGCCCCATCCAAGACTAATACATACTTGTGATTATACCCCTTGCAAACTTCCGTAAGTACAAGAAAGTAATTAAGGTAGAAACCTAACCACAACTTTAAACTCTAAGACCCTTACGTCCCTTGTGCAATGGTTTCCTAACGGGGGTTCAGGTTTCTGTCACTCTGGTAACCCATACGATTAGTAGCCAAATACACAATGCATTCCCCTAGGCCCATATAGGTGAAGTGTCATGTAGTCGACGTTCACATGACACCACTAGAAGAAGTACACCACAACTTAAATAACAATCTATTGAATCTTTCTCAACGCAACTCCACTACTAACAACAAGACTTCTCCCATGTCCTCAAGAACAAAACGAACTACTCACAAGACATCATATGGATCATGATCAGAGATGGAATAATGATGTATAACAATATGAACATAAACAATAATTCAATGGTTCACTCAATAGCATCAACTACAAAGAGTAATCAACACCGGGAAAGTTTCCCCTATGAACTATAGCAAGATTCAACCAATTGTTACAGCAATATGGAGATGGTGATGAGGGTGCTGATGGTGATGATGGTGGTGGTGGTGATGATGATGATCCCGATGAAGTCCAGCTTGATGGTGGTGTTGATGGCGACGATCTCCCCTCTCCGGGAAGGAATTCCCCCGGCAGAAATCTGTCTGCCGGAGAGATCTTTCTCTCTCGGTGTTTTCCGCCCCACAGAGGCGGCGGAATCTTTCTGTGGTCGCTCCCCGAGTCTTAGGATTTTGTGGGGATGATATACGCCAGAGGGGAGATGCTGGAGTGGGCCAGGGCGGCCACACCACTCCTAGGCGCGGCCTAGGCCTGCCCGCACCATGGGGTGGTGTGGGCCCCCTGTGGCCCACCTCCACTCCATCTTCTGGCATCCTGAGTCTATTGGAAAAAAAGAATTTTCCGTATAGTTTCCCGGATTTTCTGATCTTCGCGAATTTTGCCTCCAAATAGCACCTTTTCCATCAGAATCCTGACTGCAGTGGTCCATGCTCCAAAAGTCATCAACCATGCAAAAATAGATGAAATAACATAAGTATCACCTCTCAATACGAAATATATCAATGAATAATAGTGAATTAAGACATAGAATAGTGATGCAAAATGGACGTATCAACAACACACCTCAAAGTAAGCCTTTCCCATCTAGAAAACCCCACACTGTCACCTTGAGCACTAGATGAGTCCAACAAACACCACAATTTCATAAAGACATCCAACTCCAAATATAACTCATAACAAGTATTTATAATCTCTAGACTAAGTGCCACCATGGTGAGCACGCTGTCACTTTCACACTCATGGGGAGAGCATAGATTCATTAAAGAACTTGAGTAGCAAGGTAGATCTATAGATTACAAGCTCATGATCTCAATAAGATCATGCATAGAGAGAGAGATGAACACATAGCTACCGGTAGAACCCTTAGCCTCGAGAGAGAACTACTCCCTCCTTATCATGGGAATTAGCAATGGTGATGGAGATGGTGGTAAAGATTGATGGAGATGGCTCCGGGGGCACTTCTCCGTCCTGGCAGGGTGCCGGAACAGAGACTTTCTGTTCCCCGAATCTCCTTTTCGGTGGCGGCGGCACTGCTGAACTTTTCGTGGATGGAGGCTTGACTCCTTAGGGTTTATGCCTTGGGAGGCTTCTTATAGGCCAGAGGGCAAGGTCGGTGGGCGGCTAGGGGGCCCACACCATGCCCTGGCGCGGCCAGGGGGACCCCCGCCATGGGGTGGTGTGGCCACCCTGTGGCCCCTCTCCGACTCTCCTTCTGGCTCTGTGAGTCTTCTGGGAAATATCAACTTCGGCTTTTGTCCGGTCCAATTCCGAGAATATTGATTTTCTGACTTTCCTGGAACCAAAAACAGCAGAAAACAGGCAACTGGCACTATGCCATATTGTTAATAGGTTAGTCATAATTGGTAATGGCAAACTTAGCTCTTGGTCAAAGAATAGTTGATAATTTGCTGGAGTTCACAAATAGCTGGTTTTCAAAGAAAGCTGTCAAAGTAGTAAACTTCAAGATAAGAGCAATGTGCAAAACAAGGAACATAAGAAACATGAATGAATAAATCACCATATGAATGAATGAAAAACATCAACTCAAAATACTTGCTGAGGTAGAAGGGAATAGGTTTACTGACTCAACTACAAAGTAAAAGAAAGGGCCCTTCTCAGAGTGAAGCAGGGATTGCAAGTCTCATAAAGAGCTCCCAAAAATTATGATACTTACTAGCTTTCAGCTCTCATTGCCCCTATCATAGGCATCTTTTGGTGGTTAAGGTTAAAGTGACACAACTAAGAGGATATGCTTGACAAGTTATAAATTGGAGTCCCATGCCCCTTACTTATGAGTACCGATCCTCATGCTACTCAACTTCAGTCACGAGCAAGCTCTTGTTATTGTAAATACATGCGTATCATTGAGAACCGCCAACGGGGTACCCCTTGCACATGACACAGGAGCTATCCCATAATCAAAATGACAAGGCAAGCAGACAGTGAGCATCTCAGCGATCTTTTTATTTGCTATTTGCATAGGTTTTTATTGAGGATGCTTCATAGAATGCTCACTATAGTTATGCTGCAAGTTTCCACCATGATTAGGCATGGCTTAGGCTAGCGGCCCAGGCGTTTCTCTAACACACATATAAACTCCATGATCTTACAAGTTCCACTTTTATTTCACACCGCCGGGATCCATAAGCAAAAGAACATCATATCAACTAGGTACAAAGTACCAAATGAAGTGTTGAAAGCGGTCCCCATGATACATGGTTCGGCTAACTTCAACTCATAAAGCGCAAGCATATACACAACAAAGAAGGACCCAGTGGTTCAAGTTTATTAAATGCAAGAAAGTAAAGTGTGCCATCAAGTTCGTGAGAGCTTTAATCACTAATTTTCACATAACAAGTTTAATTTGGGAGGTAGATAAAACAAGAATTTACTTGGAATAGCAATAATGCTACTAGGTAGGTATGGTGGACACAAATGGCAAAGGTTTTGGTTTAAGGAGGTGGATGCACGAGAAGAATTCCTTCTCAGTGCAGGTTTTTGGCTAGCAAGGCTGGGTGGCAAGTATAAGAGTTGAAGGAAACAAACAAACATACAAGTGATAAAGACAAACATGCAATCTTCCTTGGAAGCACAAAAGATCTTAACTAGAGAATACTAGACTTATGAGCAAATCAAGAAAGAAAGATGATGAAATTATTTTTCTCTAGAGTACTTCTATCTTTTTCTTTTTCTTTTCAACTCTCAAAAAGGTGTTGCTACTGACCAAGCCAGGTTTGCCAAAACCAACTAAATTAACTCAATGATCCTAGAGTGATACCAATACTAACAACAAGATCAATCATATAACCACGAATTGAAAACTAACATAAGCTATGCAAAAGAGTAAATGATAGAACTTCTCATTAATATTCCATAACGAAAACTCACACCAAGGGATACATATCTAACGAGAGAGGGGACACTTCCATAATGCAAACCATACTACATAATAACTCCTCTATTCATGATATGACTCTACTAATGAGGTAAAAAGATAGAAGATAGTGATATGATACCGCGGCACTCCCCCAAGCTTGGAACAAACCAAGGGGATGCCAAACCTGATGACGAATTACTCCATCGGTGGTGGTGATATCCTCTCAATGAGCTGTCTAATCATTTTCCCCAAGTCCTCAATCTCGAAGGTGAGATTACGAATCAGCTGTGAGTTTTGCTCAATGCGGCTTATGATCATGTCATGTTGAGAATTCCAGCTCTTGCTATTCTTTCCCCACTCTTCCTCCTTGAAGTCTTCTTTTCCTGCATGGCTAGAATGAGGCAAATTGCAATTGGAGGGTAATTTCCCCTTGGGCATATTTTGGTATTGATGCTCATGGATAAGGCTATGGAAAGGATTCTTGGTACATGGAGGAAGTGACCAGGGATCTGAACAGTGATGCGGAGGCTTCCCTCCAATGGCTGGGTTTTCCACCACTCCAATGCTTGCAATGGTAGTGCCGGTGTGCGGATGTTGGCCTTGCTCCTCTTCACCTTCGGTCTTTATCTCCTTCTCCTTCCCGGGGTCTTCGAGGTCTTCCTCCATGGGCTCCTTCCCTTTATCCTTGGCAGACACCATTGTGCTTCTAAACTTTCAAAGAGTATGTCCTGGGAGGAATAGATCAAAACAAAAACACGACGAAAACACGATATACGAACCTCGGGGGATCCAGGGGGTTATATATTACGAAGTTTCATATCAAAAGGAAGGTACTGGGAGAAAATGAGTTGGATGCAGAGTCCGGGGTGGACTCACCACCTGGTGGTGCGGCCAGGGCTGGGCCCACACCATGGGGTGGTGTGGGCCACCCTGGCTCTATTTCCGTCTCTTTTTCTCTTCGTAGCTTTCCTTACTGACTAAAAACTGCAAAAATATAGTTGGATTGTATTTTCGCGGAACTTTTCTTACCAGAACTGTTACCTAGTTGGAAACGGACTCTGCAGGTCTCTGAATTTGGTATCTAGTAGATTCTTCCAGAGTCACCACTTGAATCATCAATATCTTCATCTTCATACACTTATTACTTGAGTCAGAAAACTTTTCTCTTCCTTATTACACCATTATCTCCACTTCCTGGAAATTTCTTTCACACAAAACTTCACACAGTTCTTATTAGCAACATTAGTATAAGTGAAGGGATAAAACCTTTTGAGTCCAACTTCAACTGAAAACCATCAAAACATAATATACTGTAGCAACTCCTTCCGAAGACCCAAAAAGAATTCAAAAAGGAAATCGAATAAAGAAGCAAATGCAAGAGTGGCAAAATCTATCAAAACAGACCAGCAGGTAAAGATCAATTTTTTCGAAAATCTTCTGTTGCTCAAATCAAAAAGTGCAAAACTAACAAAAGTTAAATAACAACCTGGGTCAGAAGCACAAAAAATTACAGCTCAATCCGACATATAGAGATCTCTCACAAATTTTTACGTGAAGCACAAAAATCTGTTTCGGGACAGCAATTTCCCTAAATCTTACTTCTCTCTCATTAGAGGTTGATCTTGACACGAAAACCAAATAAAACGGATAAGGAGCGGTTATTACCGAAGTAATAACTTCAAAGACTCAAAGAAAGAAAAACAAACTAAAAGCAAAAACAAATTGGGTTGTCTCCCATAAAGCTCTTTCTTTATAGCCATTAAGATGGGCATGATAATTTTGAAGAAGCTCTCATAGGAATATGAATTGAAGTGAAAGAGAGCATTAAGAAGCAAAAACACACACATTTAAGTCTAACCCACTTCCTATGCAAGGAAATTTTGTAAACAAACAAGTTGTTGAAGCCAGAGGCTACTTGCATAAGAAGGCAAAAGAAGTGCAACATAAAAACTTTCAGCATAAAACGAGGAAACTTGATATTATTGAGATGCATAAGAACACTTTTCCCTCTCTCATAATAGCTTTCAGTATCATGCATAAACTTAAAAAATAGCTATCACAAGAACCGTCATAGCAATGATCACTTATTCTAACAGAAAACACAGGTACTAGCTCTCATAACACTACTTTGTGAAACAATATTAGAGGTATCCTTACAAAGGATAGTGTGTCCCTCTTTTTCATATTTAGCAGCAAAGTCTTTCTCATTTGCTACAATAGGTTCATCAACCATTTGTTTATCAGGTTCAACAGCTTTATTCATACTTTCATTTACTATACGATCCATCATAGGATGTTCCTTTACCTTAACTGGAAAAGGCATTTTCTCAATATAAGGTTTGGGTAAGACATGATTAGCAGTATAAACTTCAGTATTTCTTGCAGGAACACTCTTAGCAATATCTTTATAAGGTTCATGATACTTATTCCACTTCTTTTTAGGCACTTCAATGTAGGAAGCAAATGCCTTAAAATAAGAAGCAATAGCTTGAGAGTCTAGACCATAAACATTTTTAATATTTTGAAAGTCATCAGTTCCCATAAAAGATTCAATGCATTCATAGTCATAATTTATACCTGACTTTCTACCTTTGTCATTCTCCCAAGCTTCAGCATTGTCTTGAATACGATCTAGAAGGTCCCATTTAACTTCTTCTTCCATGCGAGTGAATGATCCACCACAAGAAGCATCCAATAAATCCTTGTCATGTAGAGGGAGCCTTGCATAAAAGTTACGGATAATAATATTGTTGGGGAGCTCATGAATGGGACATTTGAGCATTAGTAACTTCAATCTCCCCCAAGCTTGAGCTGTACTCTCTCCATCAAGAGGCCAAAAGTTGTATATTTGATTCCGATCTTTATGAATCTCACTAGGAGGATAAAACTTTGAATAAAAGAGAGGCACTATTTCCTCCCATTCCAGAGCTTGACCATTCTTTAGCAGCTTATACCATTCCTCGGCTCTTCCTTTTAGTGATAATGAGAATAACTTCTTCTTAACTTGATCTGTAGTAATACCTGCACACTTGAACAACCCGCATAATTCGTGTATAAAGAGTAAATGATCACCGGGATGGACAGTTCTATCCCCAACATAGTAGTTATCCATAACACGATCAATAATTCTTGTAGGTATTTTGAAAACATCATTCTCAGCAGGTGGTGGCTTATCTACTACCTTAGCAGTGGTAGTAGCATTACCAAATAAGAAACTTAGCGAATTATCCATAACAAAAATAAAGCAACTAGCAGTAGTAAACAATACTCACAGTAGAAGTTTCCTTTACCAGTTCCACTCTCCAATAGCGCTTCACTCCCCGGCAACGGCGCCAGAAAATAGTCTTGATGACCCACAAGTATAGAGGGTGTATCGCAATATTTTCGAAAAGTAAGAGTGTCGAACCCAACGAGGAGCAGAAGGTGCTGGCTAGTGGTATGGATCAGGAATTCTCTGCAAATACTTAGCAAACGGATTTTTAGGGGTTTTCGATAAAGCAAGTAAACAAAGTATGAGTAAATAAAAGACAGTAGGAATAAATGCAGCAAGTGGCCCAATCCTTTATGCAGCAAAGGACAAGCCGGTTGTATTTCTATAGATGACCAAACATTCTCGAGGAAACATGGGAAGACTATCAAGTGCTTTCGCTTCATATAGTCGATTAATCTTCTTTAGCTTGCTAAGTGTTGTGTGGGTGAACCTGTGCTAATGTACCGCCCCATCCAAGACTAATACATACTTGTGATTATACCCCTTGTAAACATCCGTAAGTACAAGAAAGTAATTAAGGTAGAAACCTAACCACAACTTTAAACTCTAAGACCCTTACGTCCTTTGTGCAATGGTTTCCTAACGGGGGTTCAGGTTTCTGTTACTCCGGCAACCCCTACGATTAGTAGCCAAATACACAATGCATTCCCCTAGGCCCATATAGGTGAAGTGTCATGTAGTCGGCGTTCACATGACACCACTAGAAGAAGTACACCACAACTTAAATAACAATCTATTGAATCTTTCTCAACGCAACTCCACTACTAACAACAAGACTTCTCCCATGTCCTCAAGAACAAAAGGAACTACTCACAAGACATCATATGGATCATGATCAGAGATGGGATAATGATGTATAACAATCTGAACATAAACAATAATTCAATGGTTCACTCAATAGCATCAACTACAAAGAGTAATCAACACCAGGAAAGTTTCCCCTATGAACTATAGCAAGATTCAACCAATTGTTACAGCAATATGGAGATGGTGATGAGGGTGCTGATGGTGATGATGGTGGTGATGATGATGATCCCGATGAAGTCCAGCTTGATGGTGGTGTTGATGGCGACGATCTCCCCTCTCCGGGAAGGAATTCCCCCGGCAGAAATCTGTCTGCCGGAGAGATCTTTCTCTCTCGGTGTTTTCCGCCCCGCAGAGGCGGTATAATCTTTCTGTGGTCGCTCCCCGAGTCTTAGGGTTTCGTGGGGATGATATACGCTAGAGGGGAGAGGCTGGAGTGGGCCAGAGCGGCCACACCACTCCCAGGCGCGGCCTAGGCCTGCCCGCGCCATGGGGTGGTGTGGCCCCCCTGTGGCCCACCTCCACTCCATCTTCTAGCATCCTGAGTCTTCTGGAAAAATAGAATTTTCCGTATATTTTCCCGTATTTTCTGATCTTCACGAATTTTGCCTCCAAACAGCACCTTTTCCATCAGAATCCTGACTGCAGCGGTCCATGCTCCAAAAGTCATCAACCATGCAAATAGATGAAATAACATAAGTATCACCTCTCAAAGTAAGCCTTTCCCATCTAGAAAACCCCACACTGTCACCTTGAGCACTAGATGAGTCCAACAAACACCACAATTTCATAAAGACATCCAACTCCAAATATAACTCATAACAAGTATTTATAATCTCTAGACTAAGTGCCACCATGGTGAGCACGCTGTCACTTTCACACTCATGGGGAGAGCAGAGATTCATTAAAGAACTTGAGTAGCAAGGTAGATCTATAGATTACAAGCTCATGATCTCAATAAGATCATGCATAGAGAGAGAGATGAACACATAGCTACCGGTAGAACCCTTAGCATCGAGAGAGAACTACTCCCTCCTCATCATGGGAATCAGCAATGGTGATGGAGATGGTGGTGAAGATCGATGGAGATGGCTCCGGGGGCACTTCCCCGTCCCGGCAGGGTGCCGGAACAGAGACTTTCTGTCCCCCGAATCTCCTGTTCAGTGGCGGCAGCGCTGCGGAACTTTTCGTGGCTGGAGGCTTGACTCCTTAGGGTTTATGCCTCGGGAGGCTTCTTATAGGCTAGAGGGCAAGGTCGGTGGGCGGCCAGGGGGCCCACACCATGCCCTGGCGCGGCCTGGGGGGACCCGCGCTATGGGGTGGTGTGGCCACCCTATGACCCCTCTCTGACTCTCCTTCTGGCTCTGTGAGTCTTTCGAGAAAATATCAACTTTGGCTTTTGTCCGGTCCAATTCCGGAAATATTGATTTTCTGACTTTCCTAGAACCAAAAACTGTAGAAAACAGGCAACTGGAACTATGGCATATTGTTAATAGGTTAGTCCAAGAAATCATACGAAAAGTACTCCAAAGTGTGGACAAAACACAAGAAAGTAGATAAAACAAAGCATGGAACATCAAAAATTATAGATACATTTGCAATGTGTCAACATCCCCAAGCTTAACTCCTGCTCGTCCTCGAGTAGGTAAGTGATAAAAATAAAGAATAATTTTTGAGGTGACATGCACCATCATAAACTTGATCAAAGTATTTGTAAAACATTCAAAGCTGGGGTCATATTACTTCAATCATAACATGAAAGAAAAAGTTCTAGCAATAAGACAAAGAAACTATGTTGCAACATGATAAGGCACAAACAAAAGATTCATGAATAACAACGCTTTGCAAGACGTTTGTTTGTTTCACATAAAGAAAACATAGCATAATAGTATTCAGCTTGTCCCTCAATAGAGTAGCAAATATAAATGCATAGGACACCTTCAAAGTTCATAAGAGTGACTAGATGCAATAGTTTAGAACAAGCAATATCAAGTTATGCATCAATCAACTAGTCGTGGGACAATGCACATAGAACTAAGAATGGCCACTATGCTCTAAAAGTAGGTGCATAGAGATAGAAGGTGGAGACTCAATATAATGGTGGAAGTTAGGCCTTCATAGAAGGAAGTAGGGATTCAAGTCTCATAAAGAGCTTCCAAAAATTATGGAACTTATAGCTTTCAGCTCTCATTGCCCCTATCATAAGCATCTTGAAGTGATTAAGGTTAAAGTGAACAAACTATGGTGTACATGCTTGACGAAGTATAAGTTAGAAATCTCATGTCCCTTGAATACGAGGGCTGCTCCTCATGCTATTTAAGTTTAGTCACCGGTAAGTTTTTGTCATCGTAAGTACATGTGTATCATAGAGAACCGCCAACGGGGTACCCCTTGCCCGATGATACGAAAGAATCCCCATATCAAAATGACAAGGCAAGCAGACAACGAGCATCTCAGCATTCTTCTTATTTACCATGGGAATATGGTGCTTTTTTCTCTCTTTCCTCTTTTCATAATATCTCTTTTTTTCTCTTTTTTCTCAATATAGGACTCTTTTTTTATAAGAAGAATGCTTCATAGAGAGCTCATTATGGTTACGCTGCAGGTTTCCACCATGTCAGCATGGATTAGACCAGTGGCCCAGGCGTTTCTCTAACACATATACATAACTCAATGGACTTACAAGCTCCCCTTTCATTTCACACCGACGACATCCATATACAAAAGAGCATGATATCAACTAGGTACTAGTACCAAGTGCAATGTTGAAAGCGTTCCCCATGACAGCATGGTTCTGCTAATTCCCAACAAATAAGTACAAGCATATACAACATAGACGACATAATGGTTCAAGTTTATTAAGGGCAAGAAAAGTAAATTGTGCCATCAAGTTCGTGAGAGCTTTAATCACTAGTTTTCTCATAACAAGTTTAATTTGGAAGGTAAACAGAAGCATGAATATACTTGGAATAGCATATGCTAATAGGTAGGTATGGTGGACCCTTTGGAATAACTTGGTTTAGGGAGTTGGATGCATGAGTGGAACTCATACTTGGTTGTGGAGGCTGGGAAAAGACTAGGAGCGACCAACTAAGAGAGCAATAATGGCCATAATCATGCAGAGCAACAAAACATCATTGATCAAAGCATAAAGTGATACTAAAAGTTGAAAACTAAAGGATCATAAAGGCTATGGTGACTTGAGATAGTCATAACATGGTGTGAGCATGCGCCAAGTCAACCCAAATAAAGCATCAAAGGAGAATACCACTATACTATGCTTTAATATGCTAAAACAACGCATGATTCATCCAAGCCACATTAAGCAATCTCAATTATTTATAACAATTCATGCTACAGCAAAGAATACTAAGCATAAAGCCAAAACAATATCAAGCATGGCATGACAGAGCATAGGCCAGAGTCAAAAACAAGCTCTTTTTACCACATAAGTATGAACTTTCCTGCTCTTTTCCAATCCAAACCAAACTATTTGCAAACCAATGTATGAAAGAGGGGTTCCAACCAATTTATTCAGAAAACTAAGCAAACTAAGCAAACGAAAAACGAAAACGAAAAAGAAGACGCTCCAACAACAACACAACTGTGCATGAAACAATAAAAACGAAGCGTTTAGAAGAAACCTGGGATTTTTATTGATGAAGAGGGGGATGCCTTGGGCATCCTCAAGCTTTGACGCTTGTACTTCTTGGATATTTTCTTGGGTGACATGCGTGGCATCCCCAAGCTTAAGCTTTAGTCCATCCTTCATCTCATTACTCATTCCTTATATACACCTGAAATTTTTCCTTCATACAAAACTTCACACAATCTTTATTAGCAACATTAGTGCACTGAAGATAAATAAGTCTTAAGGTTCAGTTCTAACATCAAATAAACTTCCATTAGAAAACTAGCTACTGTAGCACTTCCCTAAAAAATCTCAATTCCCCAAAAGAACTCAAGAAGGAACCAACAAGAAGCAAATGCAGAAAATGGCAGAAATCTATCAAAACAGACCAGCAGGTAAAGACGAATTTTTTCGAAGACCTTCTGTTGCTCAAATCAAAAAGTGTTAAACTAACGAAAGTTAGATAACAACCTAGGGCAGAAGCACAAAAATACACGCCTCCAAAAGACGTTCAGAGATTTTACACGAATTTTTACGGTGAAGCACATAAATCTATTTCGGGACAGCAACTTTCCCAATCATTACTTCTCTCTCATTAGAGGTTACTCTTGGCTCAAAAACCACACAAAAATGATAAGGAGAGGTTACTACTGAAGAAATAACTTCCAAGACTCAACTAAAACTTTTGGGTTATCTCCCAATAAGTACTTTTCTTTAGCGCCTTTAAGTTAGGCATGATAGTTTGAGAAGATGCTCACATAAGAAATATGAATTGAAGTAAAAGAGAGCATCAAGAAGCAAATTCAAAACACATTTAAGTCTCACCCACTTCCTATGCATAGGAATCTTGTAAATAAAAAAGTCATGAAAGCACAAAGCAACAAGCATAGGAAAGAAAAACAAGTGCAACTTCAAAACTTTCAACATAAAGAGGGGAAACTTAATATTATTGAGATGCATAAAACCATGTTTCCCTCTCTCATAATAACTTGTAGTAGCATCATGAATGAAATTAACAATATATCTATCACATAAAACATTCTTATCATGAACCACATGCATATAATAATTATTACTCTCCACATAAACATAGTCATTCTTATTAATTATAGTGGGAGCAAATTCAACAAAATAGCTATCATTATTATTATCATCACCATAATCATCAAATATAGGAGGCATATTGTAATTATGATTAATTTTCTCCTCAATAGTAGGTGGACTGAAAATATCATATTCATCATTGTAATCATCATATATTGGAGGTTTTGTATCATCATAAGCAATAGAATAGCTATCTTCTAAAGCCGAGGACTAAAAAGGTCATTTTCGTAAAAACTAGCTTCCCCAAGCTTAGACTTTTCCATAGCATTAGCAATAATGGTGTCCAAAGAATTCATACTAACAACATTGCTATTAGCATGCAAATAAAGTTCCATTGGTTTTTTAATTTTCTCTTCAAACACTTCATGTCCTAACTCAAGATAAATACTATAAAGCTCTCTAATTTTGTTGTTGTTTTCCATTAAGCCTAACTAGTGAAAACAAGAAACAAAAAGACAAAATTTCAGAATCTAAAGGAAATAACTCCGAGCACTCACACCGGAGGATGTGAGTACCTTTTACCTTTCCTCCCTGGCAACGGCGCCAGAAAATAGCTTGATGTCTACGCACTTCTATTCTTGTAGACAATTGTTGGGCCTCCAAGTGCAGAGGTTTGTAGAACAACAGCAAGTTTTCCCTTAAGTGGATCACCCAAGGTTTATCGAACTCAGGGAGGAAGTGGTCAAAGGTATTCCCTCTCAAGCAACTTTGCAATCAAGATACAAGAAGTCTCTTGTGTCCCCAACACACCCAATACACTTGTCAGGTGTATAGGTGCACTAGTTCGGCGAAGAGATAGTGAAATACAAGTGGTATGGATAATTATAAGCGGTAATGGTGATAGAAAATAACTTGATGGCGTGTGGTTGATGTGGGAAAAGACTAAAGTAAAACTGAAATAAAGATCACAACAAGCAAACATGTAACAAATCTAATTGCAAACGGTGTATCAATGCTTAGAAACAAGGCCTAGGGATCATACTTTCACTAGTGAACACTCTCTCATAAATATATTATCTTCATGATACTACTCTTAACTACTCTACGGTTGGACACTCTAATCAATGGTAGGGCTATAACAGCACACCTCAAAGTAAGCCTTTCCCATCTAGAAAACCCCACACTGTCACCTTGAGCGCTAGATGAGTCCAACAAACACCACAGTTTCATAAAGACATCCAACTCCAAATATAACTCATAACAAGTATTTATAATCTCTAGCCGAAGTGCCACCATGGTGAGCACGTTGTCACTTTCACACTCATGGGGAGAGCAGAGATTCATTAAAGCACTTGAGTAGCAAGGTAGATCTATAGATTACAAGCTCATGATCTCAATAATATCATGCATAGAGAGAGAGATGAACACATAGCTACCGGTAGAACCCTTAGCCTCGAGAGAGAACTACTCCCTCCTCATCATGGGAATCAGCAATGGTGATGGAGATGGTGGTGGAGATCGATGGAGATGGCTCCGGGGGCACTTCTCCATCCCGGCAGGGTGCCGGAACAGAGACTTTCTGTCCCCCGAATCTCCTTTTCGGTGGCGGCGGCGCTGCGGAACTTTTCATGGCTAGAGGATTGACTCCTTAGGGTTTATGCCTCGTGAGGCTTCTTATAGGCCAGAGGGCAAGGTCGGTGGGCGGCCAGGGGGCCCACACCATGCCCTGGCGTGGCCTGGGGGGACCCGCGCCATGGGGTGGTGTGGCCACCCTATGGCCCCTCTCCGACTCTCCTTCTGGCTCCGTGACTCTTCCGGGAAAATATCAACTTTGGCTTTTGTCCGGTCTAATTCCGAGAATATTGATTTTCTGACTTTCCTGGAACCAAAAATAGCAGAAAACAGGCAACTGGCACTGTGGCATATTGTTAATAGGTTAGTCCAAGAAATCATATGAAAAGTACTCCAAAGTGTGGACAAAACATAAGAAAGTAGATAAAACCAAGCATGGAACATCAAAAATTATAGATACATTTGCAATGTATCACCTGATATGAAGAAAACATGGAAACATCAGAGCAAACATGTACATTAGCGCCCGTGTCAATACACCAATCAGGAGAATGACATAATGAAAGAACATTACGTAATATACCATACCTAACATCTTTCATCTCAATGTCACCCATGAAAACATTAGCAGTCTTGCTGCCTTTTCCATGCTGGTGTTTGTCAAAGCGGTTAGGGCAAGCAGGAGCCCAATGATCAGGATCACCGCACACATGACAAACACCTTTCTTCTTATCAGTCTTCTTCTTGAAATAGTAGACTGTGAGGCTTTGTTCTTTCCATCGAACTTTCCTTTTCCATTAAACTTTCCCTTGTTCTTGGACTTGTGAGACTCGAAGTTCTTTTTCTGTACTAGATTGGCAATTGAACCTCCCTCAGCACCTCGAGCACGTGTGTCTTTTGCTCTTGCCTTCTCTTCCACATCAAGAGTTCCAATGAGATCCGATATGGAAAACTCTTGTCTCTTGTGTTTTAGGGAAGTAGCAAAGTTCGTCCATGAAGGGGGAAGTTTGGCAATAATGCCCCCGGCAATGAACTTGTCTGGCAACACGCAGGGGAAGTGCTGAAGCACCTTGGCCAGTGACTGTATTTCATGAGCTTGCTCAACCACGGAGCGGTCATCAGTCATCTTGTAGTCATAGAGTTGTTCCATGACATACAGTTCACTGCCAGCGTCCGAGACCCAAAACTTGGCCTCGAGCGTAGCCCACATGTCCTTGCCATTATCAAATGACATATAGGGTTCAACAATTTTCTCCCCGAAAATGGACAACAAAGTAGCCTTGAACAGGGTGTCAGTTTTTGGAAAACTTGTTCCTGAGCAGGAGTAAGCTCTCCCTCAGGCTTGCCAAGAGTGGCATCGTAGTAGTTCATGTTCTGAAACCATAGAACTGCTCTCACGCGCCACCTCTTATAATGCATACCCTCAAAGACAGGTGGCTTCACAGAAGCAACGAAACCACTTGGAGCAAATTGCCTATAATAAAGTTTTTGGATTGTTGGGAAATAGAGCAATTTTCCAAGAGATTTAACCATAGTAAAAGACAAATAAAACACAGGCAGAATAATAGAAAAGGACCAGAAGATGATATATATCACGGTAGCTGAACCGCCGGTGTTCCCGTTAGCGTTGGCACCGTCGTCACCCATGTTGTTGAGGAAAAGGTTGTTGATGTCGGGGAAGAAGTCGTCGTTGGGGAAGACGTCGGTGCAGTCACTATCCGTGAAGGAGTCTGTGATGAAGCCAGTAGTCACGCTGGTAGCGCTCCCCAAAAACCTTATCGCCCTTCTCCCGTACAGGACTCGAAGCAGCGGGGTCTCGGAGGCCTACTGTCCCAGCTCGCGGTGCACACCGCAAGACGAGATGGGGAAGAACTAAGCAGCGCAATGCTCTGGAACTGGAGGCGCATGGTGTGTGCGTTGGTGTATGTGAGGAGAGGATCGACCTCTCACTCTTATAGGCACGGGTAGGCAGGCGAACAGTCGGTGTCAAGAGAAGAACGAACATGCATCGACCGAAGTTGAACAACCTCCACCAAGCTCGGATTAAATTTTCACTGAGTTCGTATTAAAAATACACTCACGCAGACTATTCAGATTATTATCCATTTATGCGTGGCAAAAAGAAAGAGAAGCTCTCGGCATTCCCGCAAACTGCGGCGCGCGCGTCGTGACGAGGCGTGGCGAGGCGGGCGGCGGAGGAGGAGCGCGTGTGTATATGTCGTCTCTTCTCAAGCTCGTATAAGTGGTGGAAGAGCTCTCCTTATAAGCTGGTCCAACTTCCACTCAACTAGCAATGTGAGACTAAACTCTTGTCCAACCTATTTGCCTTGCATGAATGGGCCAAGTGGGCCTCTAGGATTTTAGGAATTGTTTAATAGTATAAATGGGCTAGGCCTTTATTAGGCAAAAATTCCAACAATCCCCCACCAAATCCCAGAGGCACACATAAATTTTCCTATGGTTCCAAAACATTGTTTATATATTGGTACTAGTGGAGGCTATTAAGTTGAACTTCCACCTAGAAGTCTATGTTACACTGGTTTGCAATTTGTACAGTGGACTATGTCTTGAACTGCAAGTTTGCTGCATTCTAGCTTGACACAAAGCCTTGACCAATATTGGGCTGCCGTGGGACTTCCCCTCCAGTGGATCTTATGCGTCATACTCCATAGCCTTTCATGAGTTTATTAGAGAGCACCCAACTCTCATAGACTGCGACGTTTAACCGTCAGACTCATATAGGTGTGTTCTTCAAAAGATGTTCTGCAGGACAACATCTCTGCTTAAACTAAGCCACTTAGAAAACATTAAGATAAATCAACCTGCCATGCAGAATAGGAAAGTATTGCATCTTCACGGAGTGGTGATTAAAGTAGGGATACTTTCCTCTTAGTTAACCAATAGCTTGTCTCCCGAATCTAATTCACGGGATCTCCGATCACATAGAGTGGTTTACCACTGTTGGAAAACTTATATTGTGGGTCTCATTCCCATATCCTTTGATGCATTTTCTATCATGTTATGTGATAGACCCTTTGTGAAGGGATCTGCCCGATTTTTAGATGTTTGGATATAGTCCAACGCAATAACTCTGGAGTTTCTCATTTTCCTGACAGATTTCAATCTCCTCTTCACATGTCTTGAGGACTTCATGTTATCCTTAGAACTGTTCACTTTAACAATCACAATTTGATTATCATAGTTCATTGGGATTGCGGATATAGGTTTCTCAACCATAGGTAAGTCCATCAAGAGTTCTCGAAGCCACTCTGCTTCAATAGTGGCTGTGTCTAATGCTGCGAGTTCTGCTTCCATAGTTGACCTCGTTAAGATGGTCTGCTTGCAAGACTTCCAAGAAACAGCACCACCAAGTGTAATTATATATCCACTCGTGGCCTTTATCTCATCAGCATCAGATATCCAATTTGAATCACTATATCCCTCCAGCACCCTTGGGTACCCAGTATAGTGAATGTCGTAGCTCGCAGTGCCATTTAGATAGCGCATGACTCTCTCAAGAGCTTGCCAATGATCATCTCCATGATTTGAAACAAACCGAATGAGTTTGCTTACAACAAAAGTGATGTCAGGCCACGTAGCGCTAGCTAAATACATAAGCGACCCAATAATCTGAGAATATGTCAATTGATCTCTAGTAGTGCCTCTATTCTTTCGAAGTAACACACTAGGATCATACGGTGTTAGAGAAGACTTGCAGTTGCTATAGCCAAAGCGACTCAAGATCTTTTCCACATAGTGAGACTGAAGCAGTGTGATCCCACCATTATCATCTCTCAATAGCTTGATGTTCAAAATAACATCAGCTACTCCTAAATCCTTCATCTCAAAAGACCGAGATAAGAAATCCTTGACTTCCTTAATCACATTAAGATTGGTCCCAAAAATCAGTATGTCATCAACATACAAACAAAGAATTACTCCCTCTCCCCACCATAGCGATAGTACACACATTTGTCAGCTTCATTTACAACAAAACCTGCAATGGTTAGGGTTCTCTCAAACTTCTCGTGCCACTGCTTAGGTGCTTGTTTAAGGCCATATAAAGACTTCAACAACTTACACACTTTTCCTTCTTGGCCACTCACTACAAATCCATCTGGCTGATCCATATATATTTCCTCGTCCAACTCTCCATTTAGGAAAGCCATCTTAACGTCCATTTGATGAACGAGAAGACCATGTGAGGCAGCCAAAGATAGTAGTACGCGAATGGTGGTCAATCTGGCTACGGGTGAGTAAGTATCAAAGAAGTCCTCACCTTCTTTTTGGGTATAACCCTTGGCTACAAGTCTTGCCTTGTACTTCTCAATAGTACCATCAGGCCTAAGTTTCTTCTTAAACACCCATTTGCATCCAACAGGTTTGCACCCATAAGGAAGATCGGTGATCTCCCATGTTACATTCGCTAAGATGGAATCCATCTCACTACGAACGGCTTCCTTGCAGTAGTCAGCATCAGGAGATACATAGGCTTCTGAAATAGAAGTAGGAGTATCATCCACAAGGTACACAATGAAATCATTACCAAAGGACTTTGCAGTCATCTGTCTCTTACTCCTCTTAGGAATTTTATTATCATCCTCCTCAGGTTTTTCCGAGTGTTCAATAGGAATGGTATGTTCAGGAATTGTGGGTATTTCCTGATTCAATGAGTCAGGTATCTCGTGATTTGATGAGCTAGGTATATCCTTCATGGGAAAGATATCCTCAAAGAAAGTCACATCATTTGACTCCATGATTGTACCAACATGCATGTGTGGTACTCTAGATTTTACTATCAAGAATCTATAGCCAATGCTATGAAAAGCATATCCCAGAAAAACACAGTCCACGGTTTTTGGTCCAAGTTTGTGCTTCTTTGGGATTGGCACATGAACTTTTGCCAGACAGCCCCAAGTTCTCAAGTAAGAAATATTTAATATTTTCTTTTCCCATTCTTCAAATGGAGTAATCTCTTTGTTCTTAGTGGGAACTCGGTTTAGGACATGACATGCAGTCAGTAATGCCTCCCCCTACCATTCCTTGGAGAGACCCGATGTGTCTAACATGGCGTTAACGAAATCTGTTAGAGTACGGTTCTTTCTTTCGGCTATCCCATTTGACTGGGGCGAGTAGGGATGCGTCCTCTCATGGATTATACCATGTTCCACACAAAAATAATCAAACTCATTGGAAAAGTACTCTCCACCACGATCAGACCTAAGCCTCTTAATCTTTTGATCAAGTTGGTTTTCCGCTTCAGTTTTATAGATTTTGAAGTAACTCAAAGCCTCATCTTTTGATTTCAGAAGATACACATGACAATATCTCATAGAGTCATCGATCAATGTCATAAAATATTTCTTTCCACCTTTTGTCAACACACCATTCATCTCACAAAGATCTGAATGTATGGGCTCTAGTGGTGCCAAATCTCTCACCTCTGCAGTCGTATGTGACTTACGAGGTTGCTTCGCTTGCACACACGTTTGGCATTTAGATCCCTTCACATTAGTGAATTTTGGGATTATATTCATTTTAGCTAACCGCGTCATGCAACCAAAATTAACATGACAAAGATGTGAATGCCAGACATTTGATACAAGATCAGATGGAACATGATTCACATACACACATCTGATAGTGATAGGCGGAACAAACCTCCACACTCATAGCCTTTACCAATAAATGTTCCAAACTTAGACAGTACAAATTTATTGGACTCAAACACAATCTTGTAGCCATCACGACATAGAATTGATCCACTAACAAGATTCTTATTTATTGAGGGAACATGATGCACGTTTCTTCAGGCGCACGGTCTTTCCCGAAGTGAACTTTAGATCGACCGTACCAACACCATGAACAGAATCATGCGAGTTGTTACCCATTAGCACATACTGAGTCCCTCTGACCTGATATGAAGAAAACATGGAAACATTAGAGCAAACATGTACATTAGCTCCTGTGTCAATCCACGAATCAGGATAATGACATAATGAAAAAACAGTAGGTAATATACCATACCCAACATCTTTCATCTCAACGTCGCCCATGACAACATTAGCAGTCTTGCTGCCTTTTCCATGCTGGCATTTGTGAAAGCGGTTAGGGCAAGCAGAAGCCCAATGATCAGGATCACCGCACACATGACAAACACCTTTCTTCTTATCAGTCTTCTTCTTGAAACTAGTAGACCGTGAGGCTTTATTCTTTCCATGGAAATTTACTTTTCCATCAAACTTCCGCTTGTTATTGGACTTGTGAGACTGGAAGTTCTTTTTCTATACCAGATTGGCACTTGAACCCCCCTCAGCACCTCAAGCATGCGTGTCTTTTTCTCTCGCCTTCTCTTTCGCATCAAGAGTTCCAATGAGATCCAATACGGAAAACTCTTATCTCTTGTGTTTCAGGGAAGTAGCAAAGTTCCTCCATGAAGGGGGAAGTTTGGCAATAATGCCCCCGGCAATGAACTTGTCAGGTAACACGTAGGGGAAGTGCTCAAGCTCCTTGGCCAGTGACTGTATTTCATG
This sequence comes from Avena eriantha, assembly GCA_910589775.1. Classification (NCBI taxonomy): domain Eukaryota; kingdom Viridiplantae; phylum Streptophyta; class Magnoliopsida; order Poales; family Poaceae; genus Avena; species Avena eriantha. Next base: position 173,318,913 of record OU342741.1, on the reverse strand, counting down.
AGTTTGCTCAACCACGGAGCGGTCATCAGTCATCTTGTAGTCATAGAGTTGTTCCATGACACACAATTCACTGCCAGCGTCCGAGACCCCAAACTTGGCCTCGAGCGCAGCCCACATGTCCTTGCCATTATCAAATGACATATAGGGTTCAAGAATGTTCTCCCCGAGAATGGACAACAAAGCAACCTTGAACAGGGTATCCGTTTTTCGGAAAACTTATTCCTGAGCAGGAATAAGCTCTCTCTCAGGCTTGCCAAGAGTGGCGTCGTAGCAGTTCATGTTCTGAAACCATAGAACTGCTCTCACACGCCACCTCTTATAATGTATACCCTCAAAGACAGGTGGCTTCATAGAAGCAACGAAACCACTTGGAGCAAATTGCCTATAATAAGGTTTTTGGATTGTTGAGAAATAGAGCAATTTTCCAAGAGATTTAACCATAGTAAAAGACAGATAAAACACATGCAGAATAATAGAAAAGGACCAGAAGATGATATACATCACGGTAGAGGAACCACCAGTGTTCCCGTTAGCGTTGGCACCGTCGTCACCCATGTTGTCGAGGAAAAGGTTGTTGATGTCGGGGAAGAAGTCGTCGTTAGGGAAGACGTCGGTGCAGTCACTATCCGTGAAGGAGTCCGTGATGAAGCCAGTAGTCACGCTGGTAGCGCTCCCCAAAAACCTTATCGCCCTTCCCCCGTACAGGACTCGAAGCAGCGGGGTTTCGGAGGCCTACTGTCCCAGCTCGCGGTGCACACCGCAAGACGAGATGGGGAAGAACTAAGCAGCGCAATGCTCTGGAACTGGAGGCGCATGGTGTGTGCGTTGGTGTATCTAAGGAGAGGAGCGACCTCTCACTCTTATAGGCACGGGTAGGCAGGCGAACAGTCGGCGTCAGGAGAAGAACGAACATGCATCGACCGAAGTTGAACAACCTCCACCAAGCTCGAATTAAATTTTCACTGAGTTCATATTAAAAATACACTCACGCAGACTGTTCAGATTATTATCCATTTATGCGTGGCAAAAAGAAAGAGAAGCTCTCGGCATTCCCGTAAACCGCGGCGCGCGCGCGTGTCGTGACGAGGCGTGGCGAGGCGGGCGGCGGAGGAGGAGCGTGCATGTATATGTCTTCTCTTCTCAAGCTCGTACAAGTGGTGGAAGAGCTCTCCTTATAAGCTGGTCCAACTTCCACTCAACTAGCAATGTGGGAGTAAACTCTTATCCCACCTATTTGCCTTGCATGAATGGGCCAAGTAGGCCTCTAGGATTTCAAGAATTGTTGAATAGTATAAATGGACTAGGCCTTTATTAGACAAAAATTCAAACATTTTCATGGCCTGCATATCGCTGCCGAACTGCATTGAGCCTCTTGAAGCTGAACTCCATGCATGTCTAGAAGGTTTGCAAAAGGCGATGCAATACTCTCCGTTGCCAATCATCATAGAATCAGACTATGCGCTTCTGGTTGAAGCTGTCAACTCATCTTTTGCGGACAGGTCGTGGCTTCTCCATTACATTAATGAGATCAAGCACCTAGCTGAGTTGGATAGAGTGTGTGTTTTTCTTAAGGTGGATCTTGATCAGGTTAGGGTGAGTGACTCTCTTGCAAATTTTGCGAGACTGCAAGGCCATACTATGACATGGTTAGGTCCTGGACCGGAGTGTGCTCTCCGGTTTGTGGAACTTGACAACAGTGTAATCCTGCCTGATTAATAAAGATCCTGTCTTACCCGCAAAAGAAAAATGGAATGAAATTTTCACAATAGTCCTCTGTTGGCTGTATGTGCATCCATAATACAGAAATCGAGAGTAATAAAACACCATGTGTAAAGAAAAAGAAAGAAAGAAAGACAGTGACTTCTGTTCTAGACGGATATACTCCTATATGGCTAGCTCTGCAAGATGTAGGGTTCAACTCGGGTAAACTGAAACCAGCCATAGAGCTGACGAAACTAAAGATCCAGAATAATTGACATGTCACATTGATCTTGTAAAGACTGTCTTACCCAGGCTAAACACGCATATGCTTTGCGGAAACGATGCTGGTCGATGCAGTAGTAACATCACCTCAGTGACTTTGTGTAATTATAGATATGATTGCATATCCATTGTCTTGTTAATCTACTATGCTACTTCTACGTAGGCAAGATAGAGAAGCCTTACCCACAGGCCAGAGAGGTTCTGCGCCATTTTCTACTAGTAATAAGTAAATAGATTCTAGAAGTTCTTCGCTTGATCTGGATCGGGTCAAGATAGCAATGACACACCAAACCCTTGTCATTGCATTTCTCCATTCAAATTTTGTTACAGCTTACTCTAGAAAAAAACGAAGCGATAAAACATAGTTCTGTTATGCTATGCGAAAGTAAATAATATTTTGCATAACAAACGACTTTTATAGGCTCTAGCTGATCCCAATCAGCAGCTGCCGATCGGTTTAAAGCATAAGTAACAGATGACAAGCAGATATATCAGTGGCAGCACGTAGGATCAATAAGGCAACCGCGTACGCACGCGATTATGTCACGCTTGTGCATCCATCAGAGGCTGAACATGTCAACTTGCCGCCGTGACAATCATTTGATCACTGAACATTTCCACGGAGATGATTAAGTTAAGTTGAACGACCAGTGCTGCCAAGTCCAGTCGACGGATAGAGGCTTGGGCCAAAATAATCAGAAGAATGACTATTGAAGTTCTCCGCATATCAAGATCGATTGTGGGATCAGATGCTTACTGACCAGAAAGATGGCAAACTAATACAGCCTGATTAATTAAAGAAACAAGCAGGGAGTTCCCTCTGGTATTTTGGACGAACTTGAAAGTAATGGGTTGCAAAATCCAGGGCTTGTTTTGACTGTTGAAATTCATGATCTGAAAAAAGACAATCTAATATTTGGGGTTTATGTTATCTGAACTTATTTTTTTTTTAGATCTACCTGAACTTTAGTACTGCTGGGTTCATGAAAACATTTTCTTGTGATTGTTATTTTTGTAACTATCAATAAAAATATTTACAATGAGAAAGTAGGGTTGAAGTTCAAAATCAGTTAACATGTGCACCCTGTATTTTACAACGAGAGGAAGTACCTGATCAGAAGATAAATAAAATATATTTTTTTACAATTATTTTTATGTCTTATCATACTCATTACCTCCCCGCAAAAAGTCAGATCATACTCTCATTCCTTGTTAATTTGAGTTCTCTCGAGTGACACTTTCTGTCAATCCTCATTACTAGTATTTTTCATACTCCCTCCGTCCCAAAATAAGTGACGTGGGTTAGTCTGAATTCATATGTATTGAGACATGTTTTAAGTCTAGATACATGCGAATCTAGACAAATCCAAATCACTTATTTTAGGACTGAAGGAGTAGAAATGTAGTTCTATTGAAGCCAATAGCCTTTGGGCCAAATCAGTATCCACACATGGAACATACAGAATGTGTCACAGATAACCAAAAGTCCACTTCCGTGTTCTTCAAAGAAAGGAAATAGAAGTACACTTCCTAAATATGTTCTGAAAGCAAAGCATGTCCTCGAAAAAGAGAGAAAACAATGCATCTCCTTAAGCTCACGAGTAGCACAATTTAATTAAAAAAACTTCCGTCGCTGATCATAACAGACAAACATGTCTTAAATAACCAAACATATAGTATGTGTAGAAGCAAGTGAACGTGGTGGCAGGAACTCAAGTCAAAACTAATAAAAAAGGAATTAAAAGGGGAGAATATAATACGAAAGACGACCTTTAATCTCTATGTGTGTGTGCACGTAACCGCACTTGCTTTCACAAACGTAATAAGTGCTGAATTGCACGACACAAGCATATACGACAGCAAGGATGAAGCAGCAACATGTTTAACTGCTTTTAGCCCAATCCAAGAACAAGGAAAACATGTGCATCTAAAATCAAGGGTCTGAATTAACCAGTACTGCTACGGCTAGTACGCCAATATCCAAGACACGAACAAGTGTAGTGCCCAAAACCAAACATAGCAAGCAATGGAAGGGCACTCCAAGAGAGGCTTCCTAGCTACCAATTCTCCATTTACATCCACTGTACATTATATATGCCTACTATGTCTACATCTCACACCTTACTAGTACTAATTAAAATGCACCACATAGAGTTTATTTGCTTCAGTTATACATAGGTTATCTCAAGCTGAACTATTGCCAGGCCTACCTGGAGTGCAGGATTATCGTCTGTACAAAAACTGTACAGAAATTCCCGCGTTCCAAACAGACCATGCACCTAATAGCACATACTACAAGAGTGGCGACTGCACAAATACTACTACTGTATAGCTAGCAATACATATATTTCAGCAGGGTATGTATATGTGTACCATGGATTTGGTTCACTCACTCCGGTATGCTGTGCAGCGCCGGCGTCCACTGCCCGGCCTGCCCCCTGTGCCGGAAGTTGCAGCTGCTGGTCATGCAGAGGAGCTCGGAGACGACGGCGGCGCCACCCCCGCCACCGTCCTCCTGCTCAAGCCGCCGCAGAAGGTCCTCCAGCTGCTTTCTCGTGATCCTGATCTTGACCTCCTTCGTTGTCGCAGGCGATTTCTCCACCTCCTCCTCCACCATCGGCACGGCCGCGCTCTTCTTACTCTTCGCGTAGTGCCTGACAGCGCCGCGGCCATGCGATCTGTCGAGACAGTTGCCCATCTTTAGCTACTGGCTAGCCGGGCTTCGGTGCGCGGTTTGGGCTTGATCGTCGAGTGCTTGTTGGCAGGGCGGGGTGGGAAATGGCGGATCTCTTCCGAAGGCGACCGAGCTGGGGAGTTTTATAGCCGTGACGGATGGAGGGAAATACGAGTTGAGCGGCGCCTGTGTTGGACCGTCTGATGGACACGTGGGTGGCTCCGATGGAGTCCAAGTTGCCGTGCCCGCCCAAGAGCCGACCAGGCAGCCATGACGGTGCGTGCGTGGGGTTTTCTGACGTTGAGGATGGCACCTGGGCGGTGACGCGCGGGTTGTGTGAACGGCGGCGAAAGGCCGGATCGTTCGACGGACGGATGGGGCCCCTGGCGCGCGCCGAAGCGGTAAACGTGGCGTCTTGGTGGCGAATTGTCTTGCCCGTGGAACAAAACAGGGGCTGTTAATTAGCCTGGACCGAGACGATGGACCATGAAACTTTCTGTCGGAGCACACAAAATATCGCGAGGAAAATGTGGATATCTTTCTTGGCAGTGACCGTGTTACTGATCCAAGTAGGAGTACTAATATAATTAATAACGGTGGTATGGGCTGTTTACGGGAGACTTCATTCACATGGCTCGTCTACAGAAATTAAATAAACATGGGTGGATTAAGAAACAGTATTTGTTTTTTCAATGGCCGATCAGAAAGTACGTACAGGACAAAGAGAAACTTCAGCGGCGGTGATTAATCTGAAACGTCAATTCTCATCCTCATCTGACGGATCGTTTGAGTTTTGCGTTTAGTCGTCGATCGCCAGCTGCGTCGATCGCCTTCGCCAGCTGTGTATGATTATTCGGGTGACCTCCAACCATCGCAAGTTCGCAACTCAAGGAACGATTAGCCGCGTATATTCCCTTCATAATGGTGTGCCTGTGCGTGTGTACATGTTGACCCACGCACTACGTACAGTATAATAAATCAACTTAAACAATTACCCCTCTTCTAGAATGATTTTTCCCATATAGAAATGTTGTAGGTGATCTTGAGAAATTGCGGCAACTACGGTACCTATTTTATCAACCCTGCCTAGCGGCGCTTAAGTGCTGTGGTTTGGAGGTCCAACAATCTAGTAGCATTAATACTGCTTACAGTTGCACCATATTCAGCAACAGCAGTAAGAAAATCATTTAGCAGGTCAACAATTTCAGTTGGTTCGATATATATTCCGAGCTGGTCCAATCACCTGATTAACTGGGGTGTTTCTGTTTGACCTAAAATGATATACCTCTGGTTTCTGGGACCCAAACCGCCACCGGCCGGACGTTGGCCGGTGCACTGTCGCGGTCGCCGCCGCAGCACAGCCTAGCTGGCTGGCTTCCCGCAGAGTGGAGGCAGATCAAGGCAACCTGCTGTTTGACCTGCTCTGCTGCTGCCAGCACTAGTACTAACTGCGACAAAGTTTAGAACGCACCTGTTCGTCTTGTGGCGTGGTGGGATAGCTAGCTCCGTCGCGAAACGGCAACTCAATTGTTTTCTCACAAGGAGAAAAATTTACTAGACCGTCATACGAGCTCCGCCTCCCCGCATGCACTTCATTTTCACAAAGCGTGGCCGGCGACGTGGGTTAAGGCCATTATAAAATAAATTCAATATAAGCCATCCTTTCATCCTATGAGGAGGGCAGTTCATTACAGCTCTTTTATTTTTTTTCATGCAAGCGCTAGTGGCTCGCGGTCTTCTTGTCTAAAACTTATAGTTTTAAACTTAGTTGTATAATCTTAAAAGAGAAGAAAATTTAATCATAAAAAGATTAGTGCATTCCTTCTAAGATTTAATAAAGCCATTAGGTAAAGCTCGTAACCAGTTTTTAGTTTTTCCTCTCAAAGAGAAAGAAAACAACGTAATTTAACATCATTTGGATCTATATCCTTAATACGCATCATATCGCAAATTTCACTAAAAGTATTTAATTGCAAACCCGAATCCTCAGAAGACGAGCCCTAAATTGGTTTTACTGAACCAAAATTAAAAAGTTAGGCTTAATTTCATATACTTTCACATCAACAGCGGGCTGAGTAATAGGTGATGGATACAATCATCAGTGGAGTAACATACCCCCCAAGTCTCTTTTGAGCCATGGCTCTTATCTTTTTGCTAATTTTAAAGTAAAGGAAACAAATACAAAATAACTTATTTTTCTCGGTTTTCAAATAGATAACAAGAAAGTAAACTAATAACAAGAAATAAACTATAAACAAATAATAAAACTAAAAACAATGTCTCTAGTGACTCACCAGGATAGCAAAATTGCTTCCCGGCAACGGTGACAGAAAAATTGTTGATACCTTCGATCCAGATTCAAGGATGTAGTATAATAGTCTTTTTCCTAGTAGACCTAGGTTTAATCGAACCTTGGAAAACATCACTAAAAGGAATTAAAAACGACATGTCTATAAGACTTTTTTTTTCATTTTATCTTCGTTTACCGGACCAATCTAGTTTACTTTATATTGTGGGTTGATTCAATGGATGGAGATGGGCTAGGACTGAAGATCCACCCACAGTTGCATATCATATGGGATAAAGAATAATAATAAGCACAGTCATGTGTAATATTTTAATAGAGATAATCTCTTGTGGCCAACACATCCTAATATACTAGAGCCCCTGCGAGCAACATGTATAGCAATAGTCTTTTGATCCAGCCGAGTGCACCACGAAGCACCGGGCTATAAACGGCCATTAAGTGCAAAGCACATATCAAAGCCTTAAGAGGTGATGTTGCTGTGATCCCGAATGGGTCGCTAAGTGATGACCGACCACTCTTTTTGTCACTGGGTTTCCTATGAGATCACCGCTAGCCAGGTATCTCACCTCAAGCATTTATCAATCTCGGAGATCTTGGGTACCTACAAGTCCAAAGATCGAGGCAAGAGACAAAGAAACAAAAGATACAAATCTCTCTTTCAAACAGTACACAATTCTCCAATAGATTAGATGCACATAATTACTGCGAGTTTTCTCCCTAACCCGCAGCCCGTGAGAACTACTCACTCATAACAATAAGATCAAGGATAAAAAACATTGTGCAAAATACTTAGATTGAAATTAAATGTTTTTACAATGGTCGTCGAATCACAAGGAGATCTGAAGTACAAAATAATGGCTATGGCTAGTGGAGGGGCTGTAAGTTGGAAGGGATGAACTATGGTGTGTGGATCTCCTTTGGTGGTGTTGTGATGTAATCTAAGAATGGCGGCCTTCTACGCGGCGGCTGAGGCCTCAAAATATATAGGCGTCTTCATAAAAATTGTAGGATTTGACAAGATGAAGCCGCCGCCACATGGTACGGGCGAACGGTACGGGCGGAGCCTGTTGTGCCAGTGGTTGTTATGGCTACAGACGCTTGGAAATTTCTCTAGAATTACTTGGTAATGTGGACTTCCTCAAAATCTTCATTATGACTCCTGACTTCGCATTAAAAAGTGTCATGCACAACACAAATCAAAGCAATGGTTTGCATACCTTTGCAATTATTAGTCATTAGTGGCAAGGCTAGAGAGTTTCTTGTCAATTGCTTGACTAAAAACAATGTTTAAACATTGGAAAAGATGGCTATTTTTGGAGTCATCACCGGCTGAGAGGCCTCAACCGTCCCAGATTACTTTGTTGCTACCTTTTTTTCTTTATTTCCTGCTAGTGGATGATGGAGATGCCCTTTTTGTCTGCCTTTGGGATGTTTTTGTTGATGAAGCTTGTTCTTGTTAATCTTCGGGTGCTCTTGGGGTATCCGGGGACCATACCTCGACAATATTAGTTGCAGGAAGCAGGATAGGAGTATATTTGGTCATTTCATCATTCTAAGTATCATAGGCACAATCAACATGAATCATGCATCCAATCTTCTTTTTCGTTCGATATGTCAAATAAAAACCTTTCAGAAAATATATGAAGGTAAAATGGAGTAACCTGGAGAAATAATCTAAGAAAACATAAAATTATCACATCTCATTTGTATGTGCTAATATTTCACAAATATTATCTCTTGTTAGCTCTATCTATATCAGAATGCTTGAAGGCGCTAATCTGAAAAGTCACTCTATGCATCATGTCCACCCTACTCATCATGTCCCCTGTTGATGTAGTCCTCAGGGTAAAAAGAAATTATAAACCTTCCATCTGAGACATAATTATGTAAATGAATTTGAAAGGAATAAAAATATATTATTAAGACATAAATTGATTTTATTAGACTGTTAATTTCTCAGAGGATGAATAGCTTTAAGGTAAAAAATTCCATTGAAATAATCACAACTATACAATGCTCTATAGATGCGACAATAATGAAAATTAACAAATCAACTAACTGCCTAAGTCTTACTTGTGTGCCATAAAATGACAAATGAGCTTTACAGAATTTGGTCAAAATGTTTTCTTTCAAGGAGATTAATATTTTACACTGCACTTGCAACAACACACTTGTCTACTTTGGGATCTCCTCCTAGATAGAATAAGGCCCTGGTAAGAACATGCCACGGGAAATCTCAGTAGCAGCGGTGGTGAAGTGGAGATGAATACGGAGAGTTGAACGAAAACAGGGGTGGTGAAAATAGAGACGAGGCATGTAACTCCTCATCAATAATAATAATAATGGCAGAAGTGCAAGAGCAAGCACCAACAGGTGTCGAGCTAATGTAGCCAGTACTTGCAAAGTTTAGGCATGTACTGGCCATTTTGATGACGTGAAAGCTACATCTTTAACCTATACTCTTATCAGGTAAACAATTAGTAAGATAGCAACCACAAAACTTTAGACCACCCAGTTTTCACCAAAGGTAGTATACACATGGTGATAGTGATAACATGAAAGAGTATGAGTTTGGCAGAATATAATCAATATATTATTGAGCCTCATGGACGAGTATATATAGCGTACAGGGATCAACTTGGATCAACTTGGAGTATAAGATAAGTTAGGCCAGAATCCTAACTATCATACGTATCATACTCTAATAGGCAGTCTTATGTGTGTCCCCCTTGCCGCTAGAAATTAATCATGTACTCCATCCGTTTCAAAATATAAGATATTTTAGCTTTGTGAAATAAATATATCTAGTTTCTTATGAAACGGATGGAGTATTTAAAGAACCGGCTTCTGCCGTCTTATAATCTCCGAAGACACATAGCTAGCAAAAGATTTTTTTCCAGCAAGCAACGCCAAGGAAACCCAGATACGCACGTAGTAGAAAGCTACACCTCCGTTTTAAAATATAAGATGTTTTAGTTTTGTGTATCTAAACTTTTTTTGTGTGTAGGTTTACTTTAAATCTAAATAAACCTACAAACTAAAAGAGATCAAGATATATTATTTTTATAAAACTAATACATCTTATATTTTATTTAAAATGAAGGAAGTACCTATCGTCGATTCGCTACCTCCAGCTCCAGCTCCCTTAATGCGCACCGCACGTGGTGAATTTTTCCATTGTTTTCAACTTCGACAACACTATACTTTGGAGCACACCTTAGCACTCGTATATTTACACGCACAGCCTTTTTTTAACAGAAGAGGGGTCACGAAGGACCACGAAGCTGCCATTAATAATCTGCCGGTGGTACAATATGCAAGCAGGCCCCTTGCAAGAAATTAACTGCAGAAAAGGCCTGTGAATAAGCAAGGAGGACCCTAATGAAAAATCTAGAAACACAATCAGGTCCTTAGCTCCCTCCACCGTCGCTGAACTCTTGCCGCCGGCAATCTCGATCTGGCCAGGGATGAACCACTTGGCCAGAAGAAGATGGTGAAGCCCGGCGCAGAGCTCCCTGAATGCGTCCTTCCTCGAGGTTGATAACGCGCCATCTACGCGCGACACAAGCCCTTCATGGGCCAGGATGTCGGTGGCAATCGAAGCCACCGCGTTGGATGCTCGACAAGGCAGCAGAGTAGCGTGGACACAAACACCATCAATGCCCTCCTTCTCTCCCCCCTCGCCTCCTTGGCCGGCCAGGTTAATGAGATGGCCATCGATGTCGTTGAGTCACAACCGCAGGTGCTTATGACGGGTTCCTGCAAGAGGAGCTGCAAACGATGCCCCCCACCACGAGAGATCCACGCCTCGGTTCATCGGCGACCTATTGGAGCAGCACCATTGCCCCAGAGGAGAAGAACCTCGCCCTCCCCCTTCCAAACCACTACTCAGCTTCATTTCTCCCCACCCCTCACTGCCACGGCCGGCCGGAGTGTAACATCCCAACATTAGAGCTTAGAAATAAGCTAAGGTGAGGTGTGTGCATTGCATTCATGCATATAAAATCTGGATAATTTCACGCCTTTAAATAAAACTTGTCAAAGTGATTGAAGCTTCTCATAACTTGGTGGAACTGAAGTAGATCATCAAGTTGATTGCAATAAGTTTCAATATGACCTTTGCTAAAACCTTATCTTTGGTAAATGTAATTTGATCTATGGGTAGATCAAATAGAATTAAGCTAAACCCACCACACATTTATAAAGGATCTTATAGAGATCACATCAGGGTATTCATTATAACAACCCTTGAATATTCAATTAAGAATATAACTTAAGAAAATGAACTCAATAACGAAATCTTGATACACTTGCTTGTCATAGTTATTTATACCATGAGTATCATGGTAGTTCCTAAACACTAAACATTAAGTCTTATCACAAAGAGAGTAGAAAAGGAAGTCAAGCCAAGACCATTCATCACATGTCTTTATTGTCATATTAAGAAAAGACATTCCTATTTAACCAACTCCTAGTGTCAGTTGATCATCAATGTTGAGTAATCAATTCTTGACCTAGAACTTATTAACCTATTATATTAACCTTCCAAAGACCTTAAGTAAATTAATAAGGAGGAGGAACTAGATATGGTAGAGTGTACTATCATCAATGGAATGCGATCCTCAGTGGTGATCAAACTCTTTGGTGTTGGAGGAGTTAACTCACTCATGAGTTAACTAGAGGAAGTATCTAAACCTAAGAATTAAACTAGTACTTAAGAAGTTATAAGGAATCTAGAAATGATAGCATAATCAAATAATAATCCTGTTAAGCCAAGTATATAGAAATATGGAGTAAGTTTCCTTAACAAGATAAGCTTATAGAAAGACTAGTTTAAGTCTACTACTTAGTTAATGATAGATCTTGATCACACGGTTAGAAGCCTAAGATTTGTATGATCAAAGGGTGGTGGTCATTACTCTCAAGTTACTTGAGAATAAATGACTAGTTGTTGAAGAAGGGTGGTCAGCATACTAAATTAGGCAAAACCTTAGCAAGATGAGTCATCTAGCTTGATGATGGGTAGTCAAGCTAGAGTTTGATGAAGCATATAATATGAGTTGTATGGAGTAGCTGGAGGCATAGTAGTTTAACCAAGATAATATAAGAACAAACTTGTATTATGGAGATTAGTACCCTACCCATTCCAGGGGATGATATCACATGTGATATAGAGAGAATTGTAATCTTGCAAGCCTTGGATGTTGACGCAAGGTGAAAGGAGTTAATGGATGGAGTTAGTAGTAGCTACATTGATGGATTCATCAAGGGTAGCTAAGAAATGGAAGTTATATGTAGAAGAATGGAGAATGAGAATTGTTTAAGTGGCATGACCATGTTATCATATGATGATGGATATGATGGAGTTAGATGATTGACTTATTCAGGAAGATGTGATCTTTATGAATAAGATAAGAGATATATATAGAGAGTATATTTAGGAAAGGAATTATTTAACTGTGGTCCAAGCTTAGTGAAGTGTGTGTTGGGAATATGCCCTAGAGGCAATCATGGTTGATGATATTTCCCAAAGTATTCATAAAGTAAAGTTGTCCTTATATGATCATCAGATATATATCACTGAATGCGTGATTTAGTTGTGGAACTATGTATTCATGATTGTTCATATTAGATTGTCCTTGGTCATTGAGGTTGTGCTGGGCACACAACTTAGACCAATGTGCAAGTCGGCTGATGACACAGTTCCACTTGTCATGGGTATGGTGATGCTATTCCGACTTACACTGATTCAGCTAAAGAGTTTAGCGAGTCGGACTGACCCACAGTTGAGATGCAACGAGCATGTTGTCATTTGCAGTCTCAAGCAATGGAATCCTTTGCCCTGAGGTGATTGCATGATCTGAGTTGTGGATCGCCAACTTAGGTTCTATCAAACGCTGTTTCGTAAATGGGCAGTTATAAAGGTAGAGTTCAGGTTGGTTGTGAAGAAAGTTGCGTGACATGGATTACCAAGATGGGATTTGCCCCTCCGCAATGGAGAGATATTCTCAGAGCCCTCTCGTGTGATATGATTCGGAAGCATGGCCATGCACTACTCAGTTAAGTGTTAACTGAGGAGTCGGACTAAGAGTTAGTCCAGTGAATCACATATCATGGTACGAGAAGAGAGTTAAACTATTTAAGGGATGGCAACTACTCGCCTATAGCTTAACAAATATATCGTGTGGCAAAGGGACTTGGACAAAAGTCACATTGAAGGTTCGTCTTCTAACTTTATGGCACTTGGGAGTTGGCACGTCTTGCTAGAGGCCGCTACCATATATCGACTTGAGACCAAGTGTTCATGGGAGTGAGTTGGACTCAAATCCATGACGGGATACTTGGAGGAGTAGCTCGTGTCTAGGTGTACGTGGACCTATAGGGTCACACACTTAAGCGTAAGGAGCCCATGTGGATTAGATCCATATAGAGATTGGAGTGCAGCCTAGATGGGCCTCAAACGTTGAGCCCAACTAGGAGTGTATATAAGTGGAGTGACAAGGGATAGTCCCTGACTTAGCCGTCACTTTCTACACTTCCATTTTAGGCTAGAAAGGATCTAGCACTCCTCTGTCCGAAGCCCCTTCCTGTATGTGTAGATACCGGTAGAGGCGTTGCACGTGCAGTGCTGGAGACAGGGTAGCTCGTGGGGATCTGGCGAAGGAGTTTGTAGGATCCGGTGTAGCTGTCCATGGGATCTGGAGGGCTGTATGTGGGATCGTTCAGCACTGCTTCGACACGCTACATCAACTTCTGCATCTGTGCATCTAGCGGTAATCTCGTGGCCTATAACCTGAGCTAGATCTTGGGAGTACCGCGTTAGGCAAAAGGTTTTGTTTATCTCTGCGTGGCCCAACAGTGGTATCAGAGCGAAAGCTTCTGGTTTTAGGCTCTAGATCTATGCATATGTGATATGCATGAGGTGGTGGATGAGATCCACTTAGGGTTTCGGTCGTCGATCTATGAGATAGATCGGTTTTGTGCAAGATTGATTGGATCAATCGCTCTCGGGGGTGTGATACATTGCAAATGTATCTATAATTTTTGATATTCCATGCTTGGTTTTATCTACTTTCTTGTGTTTTGTCCACACTTTGGAGTACTTTTCATATGATTTCTTAGCCTAACCTATTAAAAAGAGCCACAGTGCCAGCTGCCTGTTTTCTACTGTTTTTGGTTCCAGGAAAGTCAAAAAATGAATATTCTCGGAATTGGACGGGACAAAAGCCAAAGTGCCTATTTTTCCAGAAGACATCTAATGCCAGAATACGAGACGGAAAAGGGCTGGGGGCTAGCCACACCACCTGGTCGCAAGGCCAGGCCTGGCTCGCGCTAGGGGGTGGTCTGGTTGACCCCAGCACCCCTCGGCCTCTCCTTCTGCCTATATATTGCCCTCGGGACGAAAACCCTAAGTACCCGATCAAAAATCAACGAAAGAGTCTGTAGCCACCGTCGTCTCTGTACCTAGATCGGGAAGGATCTCAAGCTCTTCCCGGCACCCTGCCAAAGAGGGGAATTCACCCTAGAGGCCTTCTTCATCATCATGCAAGCCTCTGGTGTGATGCGTGAGTAGTTCATCTCTGGACTACGGGTCCATGTAGTAGCTAGATGGCTGGTTCTCCTCCTTTGTGCTTTCATGTCTAGATCTTGTGAGCTCCGTTCATGATCAAGATCATCTATTTGTAATTCTGCATGTTGTGTTTGCGGGCATCCGATGGATATTGAGATGCTATTTCAGATTGATTATTGATTCTATCATGTCTTTGTTATTTGTGATCTTGCATGCTTTCCGTTGTTAGTAGCTATCTTGGCCAAGTAGATGCTAGCAACTCCAAGAGTTAGTATTTATGCTCGATAGTGGGTTCATGCCTCTAGTAATCTGGGGAAGTGACAGAAATCTCTAAGGTACTAGATGTGCTGTTGCTACTAGGGAGAAAACAAAAATCATTTGTTCATAGAACAATCGTATTGTTTACATTACACGCAATTCGGAAAGCAATAATATGTTGCTTGCAACTTAATACTAGAGGGGGTTCGGATGATAACCTGAAGGTTGATTATTAGTCATAGATGCAGTTGGATGGCGGTCTATGTATAATGTTGTAATGCCCAATCAAGTTCCAAAGGAGTCAAGATGATTAGTATATGCTAGTATGCTTTCTCGATGTTTGTCAATTGCCCCGCTGTAATTTGTTCACCCAACATGTTATCGGTCCTTTCTTTTACATACAATCTACAAACTGTTTACTGCTTTGTGTTTACTTTCTGCAAACTATTACTTCCTTCCATTCGATACGTTTAATCCTTTGTTTTCAGCAAAACCGGTGAGATTGACAACCTCATCGCAAGTTGGGGGCAAAGTTCTGTGATTGTGTTGTGCAGGTCTCCACGTTGCTACTAGAACTGGTAGTGCACCCTGCCAAGGCTCAGCTAGCATAACCTTTGGGGTGTTTCCTTACTCCTACTGGATTGATAACCTTGGATTCGTACTGTGGGAAACTTGCTGCTGTGCTCATCATACCTTCCTCTTGGGGTTCCCCAACGAGCTCCACATCAACACCGAGCCATCAAGCATTTTTCTGGCGCCGTTGACAGGGAGTCAAGGACATCTTCACAAGGGGAGTCCCTCATAACCAATCTCTTTACTTTGTTATTTTTGTTTTGCTTAGTTTTCTTTTGCTTTGTTTGCTTGTTTCTTTATCGAAAACACAAAACAATTATTTTTACAAGTTTGCTTTCTTTATTGAAAACACAAAAAAATGACTACTCTTGAAAACACTAAGTTGTGTGACTTCACTAGAACCAACAACAATGATTTTATGAGCACACTGATACATTGCAAATGTATCTATAATTTTTGATGTTCCATGCTTGGTTTTATGTACTTTCTTATGTTTTGTCCACACTTTGGAGTACTTTTCATATGATTTCTTGGACTAACCTATTAACAAGATGCCACAGTGCCAGTTGCCTGTTTTCTGCTGTTTTTGGTTCCAGGAAGTCAGAAAATCAATATTCTCGGAATTGGACGGGACAAAAGCCAAAGTTCCTATTTTACCGGAAGACTCACAGAGCTAGAATACGAGACGGAGGAGGGCCAGGGCCTGGCCACACCCCCCAGGCGCGGGCTAGCCTTACCCGCACCACCAGGTGGTGTGGGGCCCCCTAGCACCCCTCGGTCTCCCCTCTCGCCTATAAGAGCCTCCCGATATCAAGCCTCCAGCCACGAAAAGTTCCGCAGCGCCGCCACCACCGAAGGGGAGATTCGAGGGATAAAAAGTCTCTGTTCCGGCACCCTGCTGGGACAGGGAAGTGCCCCCGGAGCCATCTCCATCGATCTCCACCACCATCTCCATCACCATTGCTGATTCCTATGATGAGGAGGGAGTAGTTCTCTCTCGAGGCTAAGTGTTCTACCGGTAGCAATGTGTTCATCTCTCTCTCTATGCATGATCATATTGTGATCATGAGCTTGTAATCTATAGATCTACCTTGCTACTCAAGTGCTTTAATAGATCTCTGCTCTCCCCATGTGTGTAAAAGTGACAGTGTGCTCACCATGGTGGCACTTAGGCTAGAGATTACAAATACTTGTTATGAGTTATATTTGGAGTTGGATGTCTTTATGAAATTGTGGTGTTTGTTAGACTCATCTAGTACTCAAGGTGACAGTGTGGGGTTTTCTAGATGGGAAAGGCTTACTTTGAGGTGTGCTGTTATAGCCCTACAATCGATTAGAGTGTCCAACCGGAGAGTAGTTAAGAGTAGTATCATAAATTAGAATATATTTATATGAGAGTGTTCACTAGTGAAAGTATGATCCCTATGCCTTGTTTCTAAGCACTGAACCACCGTTTGCTACTAGATCTGTTACATGTTTGCTTGCTGCCATCTTTATTTCAGTTTACCTTTAGTCTTTTCCACGCCATCAAGCTATTTTCTACCACCATTACCACTTATAATTATCCATACCACTTGTATTTTACTATCTCTTCGCCGAACTAGTGCACCTATACACCTGACAAGTGTATTGGGCGTGTTGGGGACACAAGAGACTTCTTGTATCTTGATTGCAGGGTTGCTTGAGAGGGAATACCTTTGACCACTTCCTCCCTGAGTTCGATAAACCTTGGGTGATCCACTTAAGGGAAAAGTTGCTGCTGTTCTACAAACCTCTGCACTTGGAGGCCCAACAACTGTCTACAAGAATAGAAGTGCGTAGACATCAAGCTATTTTCTGGCGTCGTTGCCGGGGACTGAAGAACAAGAATAAGGTCCCACGTCAACCACGTGCCAACAAGTATTTTCTAGCGCCGTTGCCAGGGAGGTAAGGTAAAAGGTATTCACACCGGAGGATGAAAGACGAAGAACCTCCCACGGCAAACGCCTATTTTTCTGGTGTGAGTACTCGAAGTTATTTCCTTTAGATTTTGCAATTTTATCTTTTTGTTTCTTGTTTTCACTAGTTAGGCTTAATGGAAAACAACAACAAAATTAGAGAGCTTTATAGTATTTATCTTGAGTTAGGACATGAAGTGTTTGAAGAGAAAATTAAAAAACCTATGAAACTTTATTTGCATGCTAATAGCAATGTTGTTAGTATGAATTCTTTGGACACCATTATTGCTAATGCTATGGAAAAGTCTAAGCTTGGGGAAGCTAGTTTTTATGAAAATGATCTTTTTAGTCCCCCAAGCATGGAGGACAAAATTTACTTTGATGATACTATACCTCCAATATATGATGATTACAATGATGAATATGTTATTTTTAGTCCACCTACTATCGAGGAGAAAATTCATTATGACTACAATATGCCTCCTATATTTGATGATTATGGTGATGAGAATAATAATGATAGCTATTTTGTAGAATTTCCTCCCACTATGATTAATAAGAATGACCATGCTTATGTGGAGATTAATAAATATTATATGCATGTGGCTCATGATAAGAATTTTTTATGTGATAGTTATATTGTTAATTTTATTCATGATGCTACTGAAAGTTATTATGAGAGAGGTAAACATGGTCTTATGTATCTCAATAATATTAAGTTTCCCCTCTTTATGTTGAAAGTCTTGAAGTTGTACTTGTTTTGCTTTCCTATGCTTGTTTCTTTGTGCTTTCATGACTTGTTTCTTTACAAGATTCCTATGCATAGGAAGTGGGTTAGACTTAAATGTGTTTTGAATTTGCTTCTTGATGCTCTCTTTTACTTCAATTCATATTTCTTATGCGAGCATCTTCTCAAACTATCATGCCTAACTTAACGGCGTTAAAGAAAAGTACTTATTGGGAGATAACCCAAAAGTTTTAGATGAGTCTTGGAAGTTATTACCTCTGTAATAACCGCTCCTTATCCTTTTTATTTGTTTTTTGTGCCAAGAGTAACCTCTAATGAGAGAGAAGTAATGATTGGGAAAGTTGCTGTCCCGAAACAGATTTTCTTGCTTCACCGTAAAAATTCGTCAGAGAGCTCTGTATGTCGGATCGAGCTGTAATGTTTTGTGCTTCTGCCCCAGGTTGTTATCTAACTTTCGTTAGTTCAACACTTTTTGATTTGAGCAACAGAAGGTCTTTGAAAATTTTTGTCTATACCTGCTGGTTTGTTTTGACAGATTACTGCCATTTTCTGCATTTGCTTCTTGTTGGTTCGTTCTTGAGTTCTTTTGGGGAATTGAGATTTTTGAGGGAAGTGCTACAGTAGCTAGTGTTCTAATGGAAGTTTATTTGGTGTTAGAACTGAACCTTGAGACTTATTTATCTTAAATCACTAATGTTGCTAATAAAGATTGTGTGAAGTTTTGTATGAAGAAAACATTTCAGGTGTATGGAAGGAATGAGTAATGAGATGAAGGATGGACTAAAGCTCAAGCTTGGAGATGCCACGCGTGTCACCCCAAGAAATATCCAAGAAGTACAAGCGTCAAATCTTGGGGATGCCCAAGGCATCCCCTTCTTCATCAATAAAAATCCCAGGTTTCTTCCAAACGCTTCATTTTTATTGTTTCATGCACAGGTGTGTTGTTCTTGGAGCGTCTTCTTTTTCGTTTTTGTTGTGGTTTTTAGTTTGCTTGGTTTGCTTCGTTTTCTGAATAAATTGGTTGGACCCCCTCTTTCATACATTTGGTTTGCAAATAGTTTGGTTTGGTTTGGAAAAGAGTAGGAAAGTTCATACTTATGTGGTAAAAAGAGCTCGTTTTGACTGTGGCCTATGCTTTCTCATGCCATGCTTGATATTGTTTTGGCTTTATGCTTAGTATTCTTTTCTGTAGCATGACTTGTTATAAATAATTGAGATTGCTTAATGTGCCTTGGATGAATCATGCGTTGTTTTAGCATATTAAAGCATAGTATAGTGGTATTCTCCTTTGATGCTTTATTTGGGTTGACTTGGCACATGCTCACACCATGTTATGACTATCTCAAGTCACCATAGCCTTTATGATCCTTTAGTTTTCAACTTGTAGTATCACTTTATGCTTTGATCAATGATGTTTTGTCGCTCTGCATGATTATGGCCATTATTGCTCTCTTAGTATGTCACTCCCAGTCTTTTGCTAGCCTCCACAACAAAGTATGAGTTCCACTCATGCATACAACTCCCTAAACCAAGTTATTCCAAAGATTCCACCATACCTACCTACTAGCTTATGCTATTCCAAGTATATTCATGATTTTGTTTACCTTCCAAATTAAACTTGTTATGAGAAAACTAGTGATTAAAGCTCTCACGAACTTGATGGCACACTTCACTTTGTTGCCTCTAATAAACTTGAACCATTGGGTCCTTCTTTCTTGCGTATATGCTTGCGCTTTATAAGTTGAAATTAGCAGAACCATGTTTCATGGGGAACGCTTTCAACATTGCACTTGTACTTTGTACCCCGTTGATATCATGTTCTTTTGCTTACGGATCCCGACGGTGTGAAAAAAAGTGGAACTTGTAAGATCATGGAGTTTGTATGTGTGTTAGAGAAACGCCCGGGCCGCTAGTCTAAGCCATGCCTAATCATGGTGGAAACTTGCAACATCACCATACTAAGCACTCTATGAAGCATCCTCAATAAAAACCTACGCAAATAGCAAATAAAAAGATCGCTGAGATGCTCATTGTCTACTTGCCTTGTCATTTTGATTATGGGAAAGCTCCCGTATCATGTGCAAGGGGTACCCCATTGGCGGTTCTTAATGATACACATATACTTACAATGACAAGAGCTTACTCGTGACTGAAGTTGAGTAGCATGAGGATCGGTCTTCGTAAGTAAGGGGAATGAGATTTCTGTTTATAACTTGTCAAGCATATCCTCTTAGTTGTGTCACTTTAACCTTAATCACCATAAAGATGCTTATGATAGGGGCAATGAGAGCTGAAAGCTATAAGTACCATAATTTTTGGAAGCTCTTTATGAGACTTGATTCCCTACTTCCTTCTATGAAGGCCTTTCTTTTACTTTTATGTTGAGTCTCCACCTTCTATCTTTATGCACCTTCTTTGAGAGCATAGTGTCCATTCTTAGTTCTGTGTGCATTGTCCCAAGACTAGTTGATTGATGCATATCTTGATATTGCTTGTTTTAAACTACTTGTATCTAGTCACTCTTATGAACTTTGAAGGTGTCCTATGCATTTATATTTGCTACTCTATGAGGGACAAGCTGAATACTATTATGCTATGTTTTCTTTATGTGAAACAAACAGACGTCTTGCAAAGCATTGTTATTCATGAATCTTTTGTTTGTGCCTTTTCATGTTGCAACATAGTTTCTTTGTCTTATTGCTAGAACTTTGTCTTTCATGTTATGATTGAAGTAATATGACCCCAGCTTTGATACTTTGTTCAAGTCTTTGATCGTGCATGTCACCTCAAAAATTATTCTTTCTTTTATCACTTACCTACTCGAGGACGAGCAGGAGTTAATCTTGGGGATGTTGATACATTGCAAATGTATCTATAATTTTTGATGTTCCATGCTTGGTTTTATCTACTTTCTTATGTTTTTTCCACACTTCGGAGTACTTTTCATATGAGTTCTTGGACTAACCTATTAACAAGATCCCATAGTGCCAGTTGCCTGTTTTCTACTGTTTTTGGTCCCAGGAAGTCAGAAAATCAATATTCTCGGAATTGGACGGGACAAAAGCCAAAGTTCCTATTTTACCCGAAGACTCACTGAGCCAGAATACGAGACGGAGGAGGGCCAGGGCCTGGCCACACCCCCTAGGCGCGGGCTAGCCTTACCCGTGCCACCAGGTGGTGTGGGGCCCCCTGGCACCCCCTCGACCTTCCCTCTCGCCTATAAGAGCCTCCCGATACCAAAACCGTAAATCATCAAGGCTCCAGCCACGAAAAAGTTCTGCAGTGCCGCCGCCATCGAAGGGGAGATTCGGGGGACAGAAAGTCTCTGTTCCGGCACCCTGCCGGGACGGGGAAGTGCCCTCGGAGCCATCTCCATCGATCTCCACCACCATCTCCATCACCATTGCTGATTCCTATGATGAGGAGGGAGTAGTTCTCTCTCGAGGCTAAGGGTTCTACCGGTAGCTATGTGTTCATCTCTCTCTCTATGCATGCTCATATTGTGATCATGAGCTTGTAATCTATAGATCTACTTTGCTACTCAAGTGCTTTAATAGATCTCTGCTCTCCCCATGTGTGTGAAAGTGACAGCGTGCTCACCATGGTGGCACTTAGGCTAGAGATTACAAATACTTGTTATGAGTTATATTTGGAGTTGGATGTCTTTATGAAATTGTGGTGTTTGTTGGACTCGTCTAGTACTCAAGGTGACAGTGTGGGGTTTTCTAGATGGGAAAGGCTTACTTTGAGGTGTGCTGTTATAGCCCTACCATCGATTAGAGTGTCCAACCGGAGAGTAGTTAAGAGTAGTATCATAAAGAAGAATATATTTATATGAGAGTGTTCACTAGTGAAAGTATGATCCCTATGCCTTGTTTCTAAGCACTGAACCACCGTTTGCTACTAGATCTGTTACATGTTTGCTTGCTGCCATCTTTATTTCAGTTTGCCTTTAGTATTTTCCACGCCATCAAGCTATTTTCTACCACCGTTACCACTTATAATTATCCATACCACTTGTATTTTACTATCTCTTTGCCGAACTAGTGCACCTATACACCTAACAAGTGTATTGGGTGTGTTGGGGACACAAGAGACTTCTTGTATTTTGATTGCATGATTGCTTGAGAGGGAATACCTTTGACCACTTCCTCCCTGAGTTCGATAAACCTTGGGTGATCCACTTAAGGGAAAACTGGCTGCTGTTCTACAAACCTCTGCACTTGGAGGCCCAACAACTGTCTACAAGAATAGAAGTGCGTAGACATCACACACCTGTTGCTCCACCTGTGCCTGAAGCTACTTTCTTTGAGATAAAACCTGCTTTACTCAATCTTGTTATGAGAGCACAATTTTCTGGTATTAGTAATGAAGATGCTGCTGCCCATCTAAATAACTTTGTTTAACTTTGTGAGATGCAACAGCATAGGGATATATATGGTGATATTATTAAGCTGAAATTGTTTCCTTTCTCTTTGAGAGGAAAAGCTAAAGAATGGTTGAAATCCTTAACTAGGAATAGTATTTATTCTTGGACTAAATGCAAAGATGCTTTCATTGGAAAGTACTATCCTCCTGCTAAGATTATATCTATGAGAAGTGAAATAATGAAGTTAAAAAATCTGATAATGAACATGTTGCTCAAGCTTGGGAAACAATGAAATCTTTGGTAAATAATTGTCCCACTCATGGACTGACTTCTTGGATGATCATCCAAACCTTTTATGCAGGATTGAACTATTCTTCAAGGAATCTATTGGATTATGCTGCTGGAGGTACCTTTATGACCATTACTTTGGGTGCTGCAACAAAGCTTTTGGATAATATGATGGTTAACTACTCTGAATGGCATACTGAAAGAGCTCCACAAGGTAAGAAGGTAAATTATGTTGAGGAAACCTCCTCCTTGAGTGATAAGATTGATGTTATTATGTCTATGCTTGTTAATGGGAAAGCCCATATTGATCCAAATAATGTTCCTTTAGCTTCTTTGGTTGCTCAAAAAGAGCAAGTTGATGTGAACTTCATAAGAAATAACAATTTTGGCAATAATGCTTATAGGAATAATTTTGGTAACAACAATTATAAGCCATATCCTCCCAACAACGGTAATGCTTATGGAAATTCCTACAACAATAATAGGAGTGCTCCCTCTGAACTTGAAGTTATGCTTAAAGACTTTATTAGTAAGCAAACTGCTTTCAATAAAACTATTGAGGAAAAACTCTCTAATGCTGAAAGAAATATAGCATCTTTGGCTGAAGCTCAATTTTCTTTGAATAAAATGGCTCCTAAACCTAAAACTAATGATAATCCCTTTGCAGCTACTAATGCTATACAAGTTAGAATTGATGAAAATGTTAGACTATTAGCTGAGTTGCATGCTAAGTGGAAAAGAGAAGATGAAATTGCTAGAAACATTAGTGTTTCTACTATCACTACCACTAGTGTTGAGGCTATTAATAGTTCTACTACCTTAGATGATAAATTTGATTTTGATCTTGATGGTTGCAATATCTCTGAAGTTATTAAGTTCCTACAAAAGCTTGCTAAAAGTCCTAATGCTAGTGCTATGAACATGGCCTTTACAAAACACATTACTGATGCTCTCATAAAGATTAAAGAAGAAAAGGTGAAACATAAAGCTTCTATTCCTATAAAACAAGAAGATGGTTGGGAACCCATCATTAATATGAAAGTGAATGATTTTGATTTCAAAGCTTTATGTGATCTTGATAGTAGTGTTTCTATTATGCCTAGAAGGATTTATGATATGCTTGATTTGCCTCCACTTGAAGATTGTTATTTGAATGTCCCACTTGATGATAATGCTAAAAATAAACTCATGGGGAGTATTAATGATGTTCTTATTATGGTTAACAATTCCTACGTCCCTATTGATTTCTATGTTTTGGATGTTGAATACAATGCTTCTTGTCCTATTACTTTCGGAAGACATTTTCTTAGAACTGTTGGTGCCATTATTGATATGAAAGAAGGCACCATTAAAAATCAACTCCCACTCAAGAATGGTATAGAAAACTTCCCTAAGAAGAGAGATAAGATTTCTTTTGCTTATCCTATGAAAACAAAATTTGGTCTTAATGCTTCTTCATTTGAGAACACTTGATTCTTTCTTGCTTCTTATGCCTACCTTAAAGGCGTTAAAGAAAAGTACTTATTGGGAGATAACCCAAAAGTTTTAGATGAGTCTTAGAAGTTATTACTTCAGTAATAACCGCTCCTTATCCTTTTTATTTGATTTTTGTTGCCAAGAGTAACCTCTAATGAGAGAGAAGTAATGATTGAGGAAGTTGTTGTCCCAAAACACATTTCTGTGCTTCACCGTAAAAAATCGTGTAAACTCTCTGAACGTCTTTTTGAGGCGTGAATTTTTCTACTTCTGCCCCAGGTTGTTATATAACTTTCGTTAGTTCAACACTTTTTGATTTGAGCAACATAAGGGCTTCGCAAAAATCCATCTTTACGTGCTGGTTTGGTTTGACAGATTTCTGCCATTTTCTGCATTTGCTTCTTGTTGGTTCCTTTTTGAGTTCTTTTGGGGAATTGAGCTTTTTGAGGGAAGTGCTACAGTAGCTTGTGTTCTAATGGAAGTTTATTTATGTTAGAAGTGAACCTTAAGACCTATTATCTTGAGTGCACTAATGTTGCTAATAAAGATTGTGTGAAGTTTTGTATGAAGGAAAAAATTCAGGTGTATGGAAGGAATGAGAAATGAGATGAAGGATGGACTAAAGCTCAATCTTGGGGATGCCACGCATGTCACCCCAGGAAATATCCAAGAAGTAAAAGCGTCAAAGCTTGGGGATGCCCAAGGCATCCCCCTCTTCATCAATAAATATCCCAGGTTTCTTCCAAACGCTTCATTTTTATTGTTTCATGCACAGTTGTGTTGTTCTTGGAGCGTCTCCTTTTTTTCGTTTTGGTTTTTCATTTGCTTTGTTTGATTAGTTTGCTGAATAAATTGGTTGGACCCCCTCTTTCATACATTGGTTTTCAAATAGTTTGGTTTGGTTTGGAAAAGAGTAGGAAAGTTCATGCTTAAGTGTTAAAGAGAGCTTATTTTTGACTGTGGCCTATGCTTTGTCATGCCATGTTTGATATTGTTATGGCTTTATGCTTAGTATTCTTTGATGTAGCATAACTTGTCATAAACAATTGCGATTTCTTAATGTGCCTTGGATGAATCATGCGTTGTTTTAGCATATGAAAGCATAGGATTGTGGTATTCTCCTTTGATGCTTTATTTGGGTTGACTTGGCACATGCTCACACCATGTTATGACTATCTCAAGTCACCATAGCCTTTATGATCCTTTAGTTTTCAGCTTGTAGTATCACTTTGTGCTTTGATCAATGATGTTTTGTCGCTCTGCATGATTATGGCCATTATTGCTCTCTTAGTTTGTTGCTCCTAGTCTTTTGCTAGCCTCCACAACCAAGTATGAGTTCCACTCATGCATCCAACTCCCTAAACCAAGTTATTCCAAAGAGTCCACCATACCTACCTACTAGCTTATGCTATTCCAAGTATATTCATGCTTTTGTTTACCTTCCACTTGTTATGAGAAAACTGGTGATTAAAGCTCTCACGAACTTGATGGCACACTTTACTTTTTTGCCTCTAATAAACTTGAACCATTGGGTCCTTCTTTGTTGCGTATATGCTTGCGCTTTATAAGTTGAAATTTGCAGAACCATGTATCATGGGGAACGCTTTCAACATTGCACTTGTACTTTTTACCCCATTGATATCATGTTCTTTTGCTTATGGATCCCGGCGGTGTGAAATAAAAGTGGAACTTGTAAGATCATGGAGTTTGTATGTGTGTTAGAGAAACACCTGGGTCGCTAGCCTAAGACATGCCTAATCATGGTGGAAACTTGCAGCATCACCATAATGAGCACTCTATGAAGCATCCTCAATAAAAACCTATGTAAATAGCAAATAAAAAGATCGCTGAGATGCTCATTGTCTGCTTGCCTTGTCATTTTGATTATGGGAAAGCTCCCTTATCATGTGCAAGGGGTACCCCGTTGGCGGTTCTTTATGATACATATGTACTTACAATGACAAGAGTTTACTCGTGACTAAAGTTGAGTAGCATGAGGTTCGGTCTTCGTAAGTAAGGGGCATGAGATTTCGGTTTATAACTTGTCAAGCATATCCTCTTAGTTGTGTCACTTTAACCTTAATCACCTTCAAGATACTTATGATAGGGGCAATGAGAGCTGAAAGCTAATAAGTACCATAATTTTTGGAAGCTCTTTATGAGACTTAAATCCCTACTTCCTTCTATGAAGGCCTTTCTTCCACCATTATATTGAGTCTCCACCTTCTACCTTTATGCACTTACTTTGAGAGCATAGTGGCCATTCTTAGTTCTATGTGCATTGTCCCAAGACTTGTTGATTGATGCATAACTTGATATTGCTTGTTTTAAACTATTTGTATCTAGTCACCCTTATGAACTTTGAAGGTATCCTATGCATTTATATTTGCTACTATATGAGGGACAAGCTGAATACTATTATGCTATGTTTTATTTATGTGAAACAAACAAACATCCTGCAAAGCATTGTTATTCATGAATCTTTTGTTTGTGCCTTTTCATGTTGCATCATAGTTTCTTTGTCTTATTGCTAGAACTTTGTCTTTCATGTTATGATTTGAAGTACTATGATCCCAGCTTTGAATGTTTTACAAGTACTTTGATCAAGTTTATGATGGTGCATGTCACCTCAAAAATTATTCTTTCTTTTTATCACTTACCTACTCGAGGACGAGCAGGAGTTAAGCTTGGGGATGTTGATACATTGCAAATGTATCTATAATTTTTGATGTTCCATGCTTGGTTTTATCTACTTTCTTGTGTTTTTTCCACACTTTGGAGTACTTTTCATATGATTTCTTGGACTAACCTCTTAACAAGAGCCACAGTGCCAGCTGCCTGTTTTCTGCTGTTTTTGGTTCTAGGAAAGTCAGAAAATGAATATTCTCGGAATTGGACGGGACAAAAGCCAAAGTGCCTATTTTTCCGGAAGACATCTGATGCCAGAATATGAGACGAAGAAGGGCTGGGGGCTAGCCAGACCACCTGGCCGTGCGGCCAGGCCTAGCCCGCGCCAGGGGGTGGTCTGGCCGACTCCACCACCCCCTCGGCCTCTCCGTTGATACATTGCAAACGTATCTATAATTTTTGATGTTCCATGCTTGGTTTATCTACTTTCTTATGTTTTGTACACACTTTGGAGTACTTTTCATATGATTTCTTGGACTAACCTATTAACAAGAGCCACAGTGCCAGTTGCCTGTTTTCTGCTGTTTTTGGTTCCAGAAAGTCAGAAAATGAATATTCTCGGAATTGGACGGGACAAAAGCCAAAGTTGATATTTTACCGGAAGAGTCACGGAGCCAGAATACGAGACGGAGGAGGGCCGGGGCCTAGCCACACCATGTGGTGGCGCGGTCTAGCCCTAGTCGTGCCACTAGGTGGTGTGGGCCCCTCTGTCCTCCACCGACCTTGCCTATTCGCCTATAAGAAGCCTCCCGATGCATAAACCCTAAATCATTAAGCCTCCAGCCACGAAAAGTTCCGCAGCGCCGCTGCCACCGAAGGGGAGATTTGGGGGACAGAAAGTCTCTATTCCGGCACCCTGCCGGGACGTGGAAATGCCCCCGGAGCCATCTCCATCGATCTCCACCACCATCTCCATCACCGTTGTTGATTCCCATGATGAGGAGGGAGTAGTTCTCTCTCGAGGCTAAGGGTTCTACTGGTAGCTGTGTGTTCATCTCTCTCTCTATGCATGATCTTATTGAGATCATGAGCTTGTAATCTATAGATCTATTCTGCTACTCAAGTGCTTTAATAGATCTCTGCTCTCCCCATGTGTGTGAAAGTGACAGCATGCACACCATGCTGGCACTTAGGCTAGAGATTACAAATACGTTTTATGAGTTATATTTGGAGTTGGATGTCTTTATGAAATTGTGGTGTTTCTTGGACTCATCTAGTACTCAAGGTGAATGTGGGGTTTTCTAGATGGGAAAGATGGACTTTGAGGTGTGTTGTTATAGCCCTACCATCGATTAGAGTGTCCAACCGGAGAGTAGTATCATGAAGATAATATATTTATATGAGAGTGTTCACTAGTGAAAGTATGATCCTAGGCCTTGTTTCTAAGCACTGAAACACCGTTTGCTATTAGATCTATTACATGTTTTCTTGCTTCTATCTTTATTTCAGTTTGCCTTTAGTCTCTTTCACGCCATCAAGCTATTCTCTATCATCGTTACCACTTATAATAATCCATACCACTCGTATTTCACTATCTCTTCGCCGAACTAGTGCACCTATACACCTGACAAGTGTATTGGGTGTGTTGGGGACACAAGAGACTTCTTGTATCTTGATTGCAGGATTGCTTGAGAGGGAATCCCTTTGACCACTTCCTCCCTGAGTTCGATAAACCTTGGGTGATCCACTTAAGGGAAAACTTGTTGCTGTTCTACAAACCTCTTCACTTGGAGGCCCAACAACTATCTACAAGAATAGAAGTGCGTAGACATCAAGCTATTTTCTGGCGCCGTTGCCGGGGAGGTAAGGTAAAAGGTACTCACACCGGTAATTAAAGAAGAAGAACCTCCCACGGCAAACGCCTATTTTATGGCGCCGTTGCCGGGGAGGAAAGGTAAAAGGTATTCACACCGGAGGATTAAAGAAGAAGAAGGTCCCACGGCAAACGCCTATTTTCTAGTGTGAGTACTCGAAGTTATTTCCTTTAGATTCTACAATTTTGTCTTTTTGTTTCTTGTTTTCACTAGTTAGGCTTAATGGAAAACAAAAAAAAAATTAGAGAGCTTTATTGTATTTATCTTGAGTTAGGACATGAAGTGTTTGAAGAGAAAATTAAAAAACCTATGGAACTTTATTTGCATGCTAACAGCAATGTTGTTAGTATGAATTCTTTGGACACCATTATTGCTAATTCTATGGAAAAGTCTAAGCTTGGGGAAGCTAGTTTTTATGAAAATGAGCTTTTTAGTCCCCCAAGCATGGAGGAGAAAATTTACTTTGATGATACTATGCCTCCAATATATGATGATTACAATGATGAGTATGATATTTTCAGTCCACCTACTATTGAGGAGGAAATTAATTATGACTACAATATGCCTCCTATATTTGATGATTATGGTGATGAGAATAATAATGATAGCTATTTTGTTGAATTTGCTCCCACTACAATTAATAAGAATGACTATGTTTATGTGGGGAGTATTAATTCTTTTATGCATGTGGCTCATGATAAGAATGTTTCTTGTGATATTTATATTGTTAATTTCATTCATGATGCTACTGAAAGTTATTATGAGAGAGGGAAACATGGTTTTATGCATCTCAATAATATTAAGTTTCTCCTCTTTATGTTGAAAGTCTTGAAGTTGCACATGTTTTGCTTTACTATGCTTGTTGCTTTGTGCTTTCATGACTTGTTTCTTTACAATATTCCTATGCATAGGAAGTGGGTTAGACTTAAATGTGTTTTGAATTTGATTCTTGATGCTCTCTTTTACTTCAATCCATATTTCTTATGTGAGCATCTTTCCAAACTATCACGCCTAACTTAAAGGCGTTAAAGAAATTACTTATTGGGAGATAACCCGAAAGTTTTAGATGAGTCTTGGAAGTTATTACCTCTGTAATAATCGCTCCTTATCCTTTTTATTTGCTTTTTGTGCCAAGAGTAACCTCTAATGAGAGAGAAGGAATAATTGGGAAAGTTGCTGTCCCGAAACAGATTTCTGTGCTTCACCGTAAAAATTCGTGTAAAATCTCTGAGCGTCTTTTTGAGGCGTGATTTTTTTTGCTTCTGACCCAGGTTGTTATCTAACTATAGTTAGTTCAACACTTTTTGATTTGAGCAACATAAGGTCTTCTAAAAAATTCGTCTTTACCTGCTGGTCTGTTTTTACAGATTTCTGCATTTGCTTCTTGTTGGTTCCTTCTTGAGTTCTTTTGGGGAATTGAGCTTTTTGAGGGAAGTGATATAGTAGATAGTGTTCTAATGGAAGTTTATTGGTGTTAGAACTGAACCTTAATACTTATTTATCTTGAGTGCCCTAATGTTGCTAATAAAGATTGTGTGAAGTTTTGTATGAAGGCAAAAATTTCAGGTGTATGGAAGGAATGAGTAATAAGATAAAGGATGGAGTAAAGCTCAAGCTTGGGGATGCCACACGTGTCACTCCAAGAAATATCCAAGAAGTACAAGCGTCAAAGCTTGGGGATGCCCAAGGCATCCCCTTCTTCATCAATAAAAATCCCAGGTTTCTTCCAAACGCTTCATTTTTATTGTTTCAGGCATAGTTGTGTTGTTCTTGGAGCGTCTTATTTTTCGTTTTCGTTTTGGTTTTTCGTTTGCCCTGTTTTCTTAGGTTGCTGAATAAATTGGTTGGACCCCCTCTTTCATGCATTGGTTTTCAAATAGTTTGGTTTGGATTGAAAAAGAGTAGGAAAGTTCATGCTTAAGTGGTAAAGAGAGCTCGTTTTTGACTGTGGCCTATGCTTTGTCATGCCATGCTTGATATTGTTTTAGTTTTAAGCTTAGTGTTCTTTGCTGTAGCATGACTTGTTATAAACAATTGAGATTGCTTAATGTGCCTTGGATGAATCATGCATTGTTTTAGCATATTAAAGCATAGTATAGTGGTATTCTCCTTTGATGCTTTATTTGGGTTGACTTGGCGCATGCTCACACCATGTTAAGACTATCCAAAGTCACCATAGCCTTTATGATCTTTTAGTTTTCAACTTGTAGTATCACTTTATGCTTTGATCAATGATGTTTTGTCGCTCTGCATGATTATGGCCATTATTGCTCTCTTAGTTTGTCGCTCCCAGTCTTTTGCTAGCCTCCGCAACCAAGTATGAGTTCCAATCATGCATCCAACTCCTTAAACCAAGTTATTCCAAAGAGTCCACCATACCTACCTACTAGCTTACGCTATTCCAAGTATATTCATGCTTTTGTTTACCTTCCAAATTAAACTTGTTATGAGAAAACTAGTGATTAAAGCTCTCACGAATTTGATGGCACACTTTACTTTTTTGCCTCTAATAAACTTGAACCATTGGGTCCTTCTTTGTTGCGTATATGCTTGCGCTTTATAAGTTGAAATTTGCAGAACCATGTATCATGGGGAACGCTTTCAACATTGCACTTGTACTTTTTACCCCATTGATATCATGTTCTTTTGCTTATGGATCCCGGCGGTGTGAAATAAAAGTGGAACTTGTAAGATCATGGAGTTTGTATGTGTGTTAGAGAAACGCCTGGGCCGCTAGCCTAAGCCATGCCTAATCATGGTGGAAACTTGCAGCATCACCATAATGAGCACTCTATGAAGCATCCTAAAAAAAACCTATGCAACTAGCAAATAAAAAGATCGCTGAGATGCTCATTGTCTGCTTTCCTTGTCATTTTGATTATGGGAAAGCTCCCTTATCATGTGCAAGGGGTACCCCGTTGGCGGTTCTTTATGATACATATGTACTTACAATGACAAGAGCTTACTCGTGACTAAAGTTGAGTAGCATGAGGTTCGGTCTTCGTAAGTAAGGGGCATGAGATTTCGGTTTATAACTTGTCAAGCATATCCTCTTAGTTGTGTCACTTTAACCTTAATCACCTTCAAGATACTTATGATAGGGGCAATGAGAGCTGAAAGCTAATAAGTACCATAATTTTTGGAAGCTCTTTATGAGACTTGAATCCCTACTTCCTTTTACAAAGGCCTTTCTTCCACCATGATATTGAGTCTCCACCTTCTACCTTTATGCACCTACTTTGAGAGCATAGTGGCCATTCTTAGTTGTATGTGCATTGTCCCAAGACTAGTTGATTGATGCATAACTGTTTGCTACTCTATGAGGGACAAGCTGAATGCCACTATGCTATGTTTTCTTTATGTGAAATAAACAAACGTCTTGCAAAGCATTGTTATTCATGAATCTTTTGTTTGTGCCTTATCATGTTGCAACATAGTTTCTTTGTCTTATTGTTAGAACTTTGTATTTCATGTTATGATTGAAGTACTATGATCCCAGCTTTCAATGTTTTACAAATACTTTGATCAAGTTTATGATGGTGCATGTCACCTCAAAAATTATTCTTTCTTTTTATCACTTACCTACTTGAGGACGAGCAAGAGTTAATCTTGGGGATGTTGATACATTGCAAATGTATCTATAATTTTTTATGTTCCATGCTTGGTTTTATCTACTTTCTTATGTTTTGTCCACACTTTGGAGTACTTTTCATATGATTTCTTGGACTAACCTATTAACAAGGGACACAGTGCCAGTTGCCTGTTTTCTGCTGTTTTGGGTTCCAGAAAGTCAGAAAATGAATATTCTCGGAATTGGACGGGACAAAAGACAAAGTTGATATTTACCGGAAGAGTAACGGAGCCAGAATACGAGACGGAGGAGGGCCGGGGCCTGGCCACACCATGTGGTGGCGCGGGCTAGCCCTGGCCGCGCCACTAGGTGGTGTGGGCTCCTCTGGCCTCCACCGACCTTGCCTCTTCGCCTATAAGAAGCCTCCCGATGCATAAACCCTAAATCATCAAGCCTCCAGCCACGAAAAGTTCCACAGCGCCGCCACCAACGAAGGGGAGATTCGGGGGACAGAAAGTCTCTGTTCCGGTACCCTGGCGGGACGGGGAAGTGCCCCCGGAGCCATCTCCATCGATCTCCACCAGCATCTCCATCACCGTTGCTGATTCCCATGATGAGGAGGGATTAGTTCTCTCTCGAGGCTAAGGGTTCTACCGGTAGCTATGTGTTCATATCTCTCTCTATGCATGATCTTATTGAGATCATGAGCTTGTAATCTATAGATCTATTCTGCTACTCAAGTGCTTTAATAGATCTCTGCTCTCCCCATGTGTGTGAAAGTGACAGCGTGCACACCATGGTGGCACTTAGGCTAGAGATTACAAATACTTTTTATGAGTTATATTTGGAGTTGGATGTCTTTATGAAATTGTGGTGTTTGTTGGACTCATCTAGTACTCAAGGTGACAGTGTGGGGGTTTTCTAGATGGGAAAGACGGACTTTGAGGTGTGCTGTTATAGCCCTACCATCGATTAGACTGTCCAACCGGAGAGTAGTTAAGAGTAGTATCATGAAGATAATATATTTATATGAGAGTGTTCACTAGTTAAAGTATGATCCCTAGGCCTTGTTTCTAAGCACTGAAACACCGTTTTCTATTAGATCTATTACATGTTTGCTTGCTTCTATCTTTATTTCAGTTTGCCTTTAGTCTCTTTCACGCCATCAAGCTATTTTCTATCATCGTTACCACTTATAATTATCCATACCACTCGTATTTCACTATATCTTCACCGAGCTAGTGCACCTATACACCTGACAAGTGTATTGGGTATGTTGGGGACACAAGAGACTTCATGTATCTTGATTGCAGGATTGCTTGAGAGGGAATACCTTTGACCACTTCTTCCTTGAGTTTGATAAACCTTGGGTTATCCACTTAAGGGAAAACTTGCTGCTGTTCTACAAACCTCTGCACTTGGAGGCCCAACAACTGTCTACAAGAATAGAAGTGCGTAGACATCATCCTTCCGCCTATATATTGCCCTCGGGTCGAAAACCCTAAGTACCCAATCAAAAATCTATGAAAGAGTCTATAGCCGCCGTCGTCTCTGTCCCTAGATCGGGAGGGATCTGAAGCCTATCCCGACACCCTACCGGAGAGGGGAATTCACCCTGGAGGCCTTCTTCATCATCATGAAAGCCTCTGGTGTGATGCGTGAGTAGTTCATCTCTAGACTATAGGTCCATGTAGTAGCTAGATGGCTGGTTCTCCTCCTTTGTGCTTTCATGTCTAGATCTTGTGAGCTCCGTTCATGATCAAGATCATCTATTTGTAATTCTGCATGTTGTGTTTGTGGGGATCCGATGGATATTGAGATTCTATTTCAGATTGATTATTAATTCTATCATGTCTTTGTTATTTGTGATCTTGGATGCTTTCCGTTGTTAGTAGCTATCTTGGCCAGGTAGATGCTAGCAACTCCAAGAGTTATTATTTATGCTCGATAGTGGGTTCATGCCTCTGGTAATCTAGGGAAGTGACAGAAATCTCTAAGGTACTAGATGTGTTTTTGCTACTAGGGATAAAACAACAATCCTTTGTTCATAGAACAATTGTATTGTTTACATTACACGCAACTCATAAAGCAATAATCTGTTGCTTGCAACTTAATACTAGAGGGGGTTCGGATGATAACCTGTAGGTGGATTATTCGTCATAGATGCAATTGGATGGTAATCTATGTATAATGTTGTAATGCCCAATCAAGTTCCAAAGGAGTCAAGATGATTAGTATATGCTTGTATGCTTTCTCGATGTTTGTCAATTGCCCCGTTGTAATTTGTTTACCCAGCATGTTATCTATCTTAAGGAGAGCCACCTCTAGTGAACTATGGATCCCGGTCCTTTCTTTTACATACAATCTACAAACTGTTTACTGCTTTGTGTTTACTTTCTGCAAACTATTAGTTCTTTCCATTCGATACGTTTAATCCTTTGTTTTCAGCAAAACCAGTGAGATTGACAACCTCATCGCAAGTTGGGGGCAAAGTTCTGTGGCTATGTTGTGCAGGTCTCTACGTTGCTACTAGCACCAGTAGTGCGCCCTGCCAAGGCTCAGCTAGCAACACCTTTGGGGTGTTTCCTTGCTCCTACTGGATTGATAACCTTGGTTTCATACTGAGGGAAACTTGCTACTATGCTCATCATACCTTCCTCTTGGGGTTCCCCAACGAGCTCCACATCAACACCGAGCCATCAAGGTGCTTGGAAGATCAGGTGCAGATGATCAATGAGATTGGTCAGATCTGCACAGGGACCGACGGCTTCGCCCTATCGTAGCGCATTAGATGTCGTTGTGAAGGTTCACAATGCTGGTAGATATCATATCTATGCATAACTTGTTTTTACAGGAAGTTGTGAATGGTATGGCTTATGTGCATGTGATGTGTGTAATCCATACGTGATCTGTGTATCACGGGTTTGTCAGCCGGCTGGAGCCAAAGTGTTGTCACTGTTATTGTATAACGACCTACGTGTCGGCATGAGATGCCATCTTCTTGTATATTCCTTAGTGCTAGTGTAGCATGGTTGGAGGACTTGAAGGACACTGCAGCCAAAGGCATGATGAACAGGTTCATGGAGATGGAGATCGCCATGAAGGGAGCCATACCATGTCACATTATAATTGGATTATTTTGTGTGATTGTTATGTCTCTAGTTTTACCTCTATGAGATAGTGGTTAAACGTTAATCCCTCAAAGAAGGTCTAGTTAGTCTCCCCGCCAGTACTACACCATCACAAATCGGACATTCTTGGTAGTGGGCTCATAAAATTGAGGTGCTGCCCATTCTTTTCGACTAGATGGGTTCGAGTCGAACTCTTATAGTGGAAGCACTTGGTAAGCTAGACGGGTCTATCACAACGGTTGTGGGGCTCGGGGAGAGGGCGGTCGCGAGCCGGGGCATGAGATGCCACCCGACCAACAGGAGTCGCATGAGATGCGATTGGTAAGGAGTTGCCTACCTAGATCACTTGACGGCTAGCGGTGATGCTAAAGCTCACTAGTCGGCTTGCTTATTTAGGGTCCTGAATCACTAAATAACCATTAGAGGGATGTTGGTTCTAGTGGGAGCATAAGTATTAAAATGTTTAATACGCCTGCTCTTTTATGAATACTTGTCTTAAGTGTTTTGCATATTCTGTTGTAGATTATGGCACCTAGTAGCAGTCTCCCTCAGTTATCCAGTTTTGATTTGAGGACCATCCTAGAGAAAGATAAACTTAATGGAACAAACTTCACCAACTGGTATCGTAATCTGAGAATTTTTATCAAACAAGAAAAGAGGGACCATGTTCTAGACAACCCGCTTCCAGATTTGCCAGTTGAGAATGCGAGTGTCGCAGCAACCAATGCCTATCGTAGAACATGTGATGAGTCTACAGAAATTAGCTGTCTTATGCTTGCTCACATGGAACCGGACTTGCAGCAGCAGTTCGAGACTGTTGAGGCCTACGATATGATCGAAAGCCTCAAAAGCATGTTCCAAGCTCAGGCAAAGACCGAGAGGTATCAAGTCTCTCAAGATTTGCTGAGTTGTAAGCTTAAGGATGGTGATCCACTGAGTCCGCATGTAATCAAGGTGGTTGGTTATGTGCAATCTCTGGAAAGGCTTGGCTACCCCATTAGCAAAGAGTTTGCTACAGATATAATTCTGAACTCTCTTCCTAGTGTGTATGGTCAGTTCATATCGAACTACCACATGCATGGTATGCATAAGAAG
Organism: Avena eriantha; assembly: GCA_910589775.1. Lineage (NCBI taxonomy): Eukaryota > Viridiplantae > Streptophyta > Magnoliopsida > Poales > Poaceae > Avena > Avena eriantha. The sequence continues at coordinate 173,282,430 of OU342741.1, read as the reverse complement.
CTCACTAAATTACATGGGATGCTTAAGCAGGCAGAGGTTGATCTCAAGAAAGGTACTAGCCAAGTGTTGGTGGTACAAAATAAGGCTAAGTTTAAGAAGAGTTCTTGGACTAAGAAGAAGAAGGCTAAGTCAGGAGGTAATGCTCAGGATGAGATCCCAAGTGTTTCCTCAGGGACTAAGTCATCTCCTTCAGCTAGATCCGCTTGCTTCTATTGCAAGACGGATGGCCACTGGAAGATGAATTGCAGCAAGTATTTGGCAGATAAAGCCAAGAGTGGAGGTGTGACTTCCAACTCAGGTACACTTGTTTGCAATGTTATAGACCTTTATCTTGCTGATGCAACCGGTGGTTCTTGGGTATATGATACCAGATCAGTCATTCATATCTACAACTCGTTGCAGGGACTGGTAAGAACTAGGGGAGTAGCAAGACGCGAGGTTGACATTCGGGTCGGCAACAAAGCAATAGTTGATGCGTTGGAAGTCGGCATGATGCAACTTCATTTACCTTCATTATTCTTAATGGAACTAAATAATTGTTATTATGTTCTAGTGCTTAGTCGAAACATCATTTCTACCTCATGTTTGATGAGACAAGGCTATGAGTCTAATATTAAGAACAATGGTTGTTCTTTATATTTGAATGATATGTTTCACGGCTTTGCACCTGTTCAGAATGGGTTATTTATTTTGAATCTTGATGGTGGGTCGGTCTATAATGTAAATGTGAAAAGGTTGAAACCAAATGATCTGAATATGACTTACTTTTGGCACTGTCGACTTGGTCATATAAGTTGGAAACGCATGAAGAAGCTCCATGATGATGGACTCCTAACTTTGTTCGACTTGGAGTCTTTTGAGACATGTGAATCCTGCCTTCTAGGCAAGATGACCAAGACACCTTTTGCAAGGAGTTGTGAGAGGGCGTCTGACTTGTTGGGACTAGTACATTGTGATGTATGTGGTCCAATGAGTGCGATAGGCAGGGGTGGTTATGAGTACTTCATTACCTTCACTGATGATTTGAGTAGATATGGGTATGTCTACTTGATGAAACATAAGTCGGAAGCCTTTGAAAAGTTCAAAGAATTCTAGAATGAAGTACAGAATCAACTCGGCAAGAAAATAAATTTTCTTTGGTCAGACCAAGGAGGCGAGTACATGAGCCACGAGTTTGATGGCCATCTGAAGAGTTGTAGAATAGTTCCTCAGCGCACTCCGCCAGGTACACCGTAGAGGAACGGTGTGTCAGAACAGCGGAATCAGACCCTGTTGGACATGGTAGATCAATGATGAGTCGGACAGATCTACCTTTATCATTTTGGGGTTATTGTCTAGAAACAGTGGCGTTCACACTAAACAGAGTACCATCAAAATTGGTAGAGAAGACACCACATGAGATGTGGACTGGCAAGAAGCCGAGTTTGTCTTTTCTTAAGATTTGGGGTTGTGAAGCATTTATCAAGCGACTTCAGTCGGACAAGCTTGCAGCCAAGTCGAATAAGTGCATTTCGTTGGGTATCCAAGGGAAACCTTGGGTTACTACTTATACAACCGAGAAGAGGGCAAAGTGTTTGTCGCTCGGAACGGTGTCTTCCTTGAGAAAGAGTTTCTCAGTCAGGAAGTCAGTGGGAGTACGGTGCGGCTCGAAGAAGTTCGAGAGGAACTGGTCAGTAGTGATTTGGCAAAAGCCTTGGAGGTTGATCTAGTCGTGGTAGCTGAGCCGGCAGCTGCACCTACACTGCGAAGATCGGCAAGATTGCGAAGTGTTCGTGATGTATTACTGTTGGACAGCGATGAGCCGACAACTTATTCGGAAGCGATGGTGGGTTCTGATTCTGGTTCATGGCTTGGAGCCATGAGATCCGAATTAAAGTCCATGGATGAAAATCAAGTTTGGAACTTGGTTGATCTGCCAGACGGTGCAAGACCCGTCGAGTGCAAATGGGTCTTTAAGAAGAAAACTGATATGGATGGAAATGTTTCTATCTATAAAGCACGGCTTGTCGCAAAGGGTTTCCGGCTGGTTCAAGGAGTTGACTACGATGAGACTTTCTCACTCATAGCGATGCTTAAATCAGTTCAGATCATGTTAGCTATAGCAGCCTATTTCGACTATGAGATATGGCAGATGGATGTCAAAACGGCTTTCCTTAATGGAAAATTAACCGAGGACATGTATATGATACAGCTCGAGGGTTTTTTTCGATCCGGCTAATGCTGACAAGGTATGCAAACTTCAGAAATCCATTTATGGATTCAAGCAAGCATCTCAGAGTTGGAACATTCGCTTTGATGAGGTAGTCAAATCGTTTGGCTTCATCAAGAGTGATCATGATTCTTGTTTAAACAAGAAGTTTAGTGGGAGCAAAGTAAACTTTCTGATCTTATATGTGGATGACATATTATTGATTGGAAATGATGTCCAGATGTTGCAAGAAACCAAGAAGTCATTGGAAAGGAGTTTCTCAATGAAGGACTTGGGTGAGGCAACTTACATACTAGGAATCAGGATCTATAGAGATAGATCCAGGCGGCTCATTGGATTGAGCCAAAGTACATATTTGGACAAAATGTTGAAGAAGTTCAACATGGAATCGTCTAAGAAGGGGTTCTTACCGATGTCCCATGGCATAAGACTTAGCAAGACTCAGTGTCCTTCGACAACTGATGAGCGAAGTAGGATGAGTGTGATTCCGTATGCTTCGACAGTCGGGTCCATCATGTATGCCATGATTTGTACTAGGTCGGATGTTTTCTATGCTCTAAGTGTTGTGAGCAGATACCAGGCTGACCCTGGAGAAATCCACCGGGCAACAGTTAAGAACATTCTTAAGTACTTGAGAAGGACTAAGGATGTGTCCCTAGTTTATGGAGGTGAGGATGAACTCAGTGTAAGGGGTTACACGGATGCGAGTTACCTTACTGACTCTGATGATTCTCGTTCGCAATCTGGGTACGTGTTCGTAATGAATGGAGGGGCTATGAGCTGGAAGAGTTCCAAGCAAGAGACCGTGTCTGCATCTACAATAGAGGCTGAGTATATTGCTGCCTCGGAGGCGGCAAAGGAAGCTGTTTGGATCAGGAATTTCCTGATTGATCTTGGTGTGGTTAAATGCTCGTCCAATCCGTTAGACGTGTATTGTGACAACAATGGTGCTATTGCACAAGCCAAGGAACCTAGACAACACCAGAAGAACAAGCATATACTCATGCGATACCACTTGATTCGCTAGTTCGTGGATCAAGGTGATATCAGGTTATGCAAGGTATACATGGATGCAAATGTTGCAGATCTAACGAGGGTTTAACTCATCAATGCCCATTGTTATGGACTTGGGTTTTGGAGAAGGAGGGAGTGCTGGAGACATCTATTGGATAGCAAACAAGCACACAGGGGACTCGAAGATTTACCCAGGTTCAGGCCTCGTAGAGGTCCCTACTCCTGCTTGTCTGCTCGTGGAATTATCGAAGGAATCGAGGATTACAATGGTGCGCAGATGCAATCTGGCAAGGGTTGTGGAAACTAGGGTTGCATGTGTCCTCCTCGCCGCCCCCTCCTAGCCTTTATATGGATAGGCTAGGTCTCGGGTAGCAGGTCGAGTCGGTTACAAGTTAGGTTTTTCCCCTTTGAACTTTCTATCTTCAGCTTCTTGTTCTTCAAGCAATCGAGAGTCCGTAGGTTACTCGAGTTCCTCATTTGGGCCTTGGTGAGACCGTGGGCCTCTACGTATTCAGGCCGTATATACCAAGCTCGAGTACCTGTAGGGTATACCCATGGCAGTAGCCCCCGAGTGTCTAGTGGAACCGCAGATTCGACTGGAGACTTTATGAAGCCTTTCGAGTGCATGACTGAGTATGTTTTTTGACTGCCCTGTTTATGTCATAGGGATTGTTGATGTGCGTGCCTAATTTAACCGATGTATCAGTATCAGTTAACTACCTTAGGGTAGTGACCCAGGAGACGCAGTCTCTTTGTAGGGAAAAGTCATGAGGCGGTGTGGCCATAAGCTTCGAGTGTGGATGTTATCAACACATAGTACTTTGCACAAATAATCATAGGGTGCGCGACCAGCGCTCCCTATGGGAGTAACCCCCGAGTGCCTGGTTGAGTCGAAGACTCAGGAAGGGACTAAAGAACTTTTGCGACTGGTGTCGTCTTTTGTTTGCTTGTTTCAGTCGAATTTGCTTCCGGCGCTCCCTATGGGAGTAACCCATGTCCATTGTCGAACCGTGTTTCGAGTGGTTGGGTTTTGCTTTGATTGTCCATGTTCCTGTAAAAAGAAGAAGAACAAATCGTAGGGTGCGCGACCATCGCTCCCTATGGGAGTAGCCCCCGAGTGCTTGGTGGAGTCGAAGACTCGAGCAAGGACTAAAGTAGTCGAAATCTGCTGCTACGTAATTTTGGATGACATCAGTGCTGACGATTCCATGACCTCGGTTGCCTGCGTGAGCGAGTTTGACGGGACGTGACGAGCGATGGGTCCCATTTCCTGACTCTGATTTGACCGGGTGTGCGTAATCTTTATTTTAACTACGCCTCCTCGATTTCCGCGTGTAATGGGAGTAGCAGGGAATGGTTCGCGCTTCAGGTCCTCCACGTGTCGAGCTCGATGAACGCCACACGTCTGATAGGGTTTTTCTGAGCCGTTGGATTGTGTCTTCCAGGGGGTTAAGTAGCGATGCGGCGATGGTAAATTTCACATCTACTTCTTTTCTGCCTTTTCCTCCATCGCCATTGCCGCTGCTCCTCTGCTTCTTTGCGCTCCTTTGCTTCGCGGCGCTGGACCAGCTCCGCGTATTTCCCAGCTACTTCCTCCGGTCACATCGCCGCCGCGGGATGGGGAAGAAAAAGGGAGGTGCTGTGGCTGATTCCGCTGCTGCCGTGGCTGCGACGAAGAAGAAGGGTGGCTCCATCGCTGCGGGCACCAGCACCGCCGCCGGCGGAAAGAAGAAGGGCACGGGCACTCGCGTCACAAATGGTGCGTGGCGTGCATCTGTGATCAAGTCCTCAGAGCTTCGTCTTCGTCGCCAAGATGGATTTTTGTCGTCCACAGTCCCTGACGCGCGCATCCCTGGCAGCGAGGTAATCCCCTCTCCTCCTGCCGGCTTTCGGGTGATGTTCCTAGCGTTCATCATCCGCGGCCTCTCGTGGCCCCTGCATCCTTTCTTCACGGGCCTTCTCTGTTTTTACAGACTCCAGCTCCATCAGCTGTCCCCCAATTCTATCCTCCATGTAGCTTGCTACATTACTGTCTGCGAGTGCTGGCTTAGAATCGAGCCGCACTTCGGCCTCTTCAAGCGCCTCTTCAAGTTGAAGCGCCAATCGGTGTCTGGCTCCGTAGTCTATGATGTAGGCGGCTGCGGTATCCACGTCGATCCCTCCACCACATACTTCGACATCAAACTCACGGCGTCCATCCAAGGGTGGAGGGACAAGTGGTTCTACATCCGCGACCTGAAGGCCGACGGACACCACTACGAACTCGCGCCCTTCGATCCCATGATGCCGTGTAAGAGGATGCGCTCCTGGAAGAACGTGATTATGCCTGGCGAGTCCGCGGAGACAGATGTGTTATACGTGCGCATCTGCGACCTCGAGAGTTGCATGGGCAAAGAGGAGGGAGGGTGCGCCCTCATTCACACATGGCTGTGCCATCGCGTCTAGCCCCTGTAGGCCAGAGTCCAACCTATGTTCTAGTGGGCTGGCACGGACGATGTCACTCGCGTGTCTGCCAATGGCATGTCCACGAGTGAGGTAGACAAAAGGGTGCGACTGGTCACTAAGTACACCATCAAGGATGTTCTTCCCAATGAACCAGGCGTTCCTCCATTCGATGCTGCGAACCCTCCTCCCGAGGTATAATTGCGCTACGTAGTAGCTTTTTGTCGACTGCTTCTTTGCTGTTTCTTGACTTTGTGCTAAATTGTTTTCTGTATGCAGGATTGGGCGGTGTCACCCTGTATGCCCCCTCTTCCTGAGGGGTTTATCCCTCGTGAAGCCTTGGAAGAGGACGAGTCGGAGTCGACCGTCCCATCTGATGTGGAGGAGGAAGCCCCTGAGTCGAGTGGTCCGGACACTCGCAAGCGTTCGCGCAGCAAGGATTCGGATGCGTCGTCTCCTTCGACTCTGGAAGGTGCAGGTGTTGGTGCAGAGTCGCCAATCCCTGCCGTTCCTATGAGTACCATGGTGCCATCCTCTCGCAAGAAGATGAGACTGCCGAAGGAGTCGTCGTCAGAGTCGGGGGACCCTTCCTTTGATTTTGACAATTCTGATTGGTAAGTATACGAGTCTTCCTTTTGGTTCTTCCTTGGAGTTGCCTTTCCTTGATGTTGGTTTGGTCTTGCAGTCAGCAGGCGTCGTCATCTTCTAGCGACGTCCAATTTTCGAAAGAATCTGGAGTCACGACCTCCAAGGCCAAGAAAGATGTTGAGCGTGCTCCTTCTCCTCCATTGGCAGCCCACTTCGGGCATAACTCATCAAGCTCTCCACATGATGGGGAGCATCGGATGGTTGCTCGGATGACTACTCATCAATCGACTTCGGAGTCATTGGAGGATCATGTAAGTGTAGTATCTCTTTTTTCTGATGTTGCAGTCAATTTTATCTATGTCATCTGCTGATCCTTTGTTGTTTTCCTTTTACGATAGCTCCTTGTGAAGGAAGCCGCTCACCTGGCAGAGCAGGTGCTTGCGATGGGTCGCCAGCATGCAATGCTGGATATGCGCTATCGCGTGGTGGAAAGTAAGTGCCTTTTACTTCTTCTTTTTCTGCATTGTTGTTATGTGGTCGACTGATAGTCTATCCCTTTTGTTTTGTTTTGTAGCTGAACATAATGCCCTTCTTCGCAACGCTGCCACCATGGAAAAGACGCTCGCCACGGCTGTGAAGAGCCGTGATGAGGCAATCGCGGCGCGTGACGAGGCACAAAAGCGCGAAGAGGATCTGCGTGCCGCCATCACAGCTAGGGAGAAGTTGTTCAAAGAACAGCTTTTTTCGATTGCCAAGGCTCTCTCAGGTATTTGCTGGTCTGCAATTTTACCAACTGCCTCTTCGTCGATTGCCAAGGCTCTCTCAGGTATTTGCTGGTCTGCAATTTTACCAACTGCCTCTTCGTCGATTGCCTTCGATGTTGCTATTTGCTGCTGACGTTGTGCCAATGCTTTATTCTTTTGTAGATGCCAGCGGTCTGAGCTTTGACGCACAGGCGCTCCGCCGTGATAACGCATTGGCAGGTGCTGTCTTGGCAGTCGAAGACCGCAGCGCTGCTATGCAGGGTACGCTCGCCAAGGCTAAAGGCGTGCTCAGCCGGCTTCGGGAGGAGATGACACCCAAGGCTGAGCTGATCGAAAATCTAGATGAGGTGGTGGAATCACTTGCCGGAGGTGTTCCTATGAGCTTCAAGAACTCGCTCCGTGCAGCTGGTGCGTTAATGTCACTCGCGATGGTGCAAGCCCACGGAGTCGAAGTTGACCCTGCAACAGTCTCAAGGGCGATACCTATCAGCGCGGACGGCCAGCAGGTAGTATTTGCCCCTTTCGTGACTTCTTGTGGCAAGTATGGGCCACAACTGATCAAAATGGTTGCAAAGTACTCTGAAGAGCTGCATCAAGCCAAGAAGGCGGCGAAGGCTGCGGCGTCAGGGGCCGGCGGAAAGTCGGTGGCATCTGATACCGCCACGAACTCGATGAGGCCCCCAAAGCCAAAGTCCAAGTCGAAGAAACCAGTTTCTCCTCAGTAGTCTTGTAATAGTTAGATAGCTTATGTCTTCTGTCGAAAAACATGCCTTTTGGCGAGTGTACCTGCTCATACTTTTGCTGATCTTGAATGCACTCGAATCTTTTGTCTGTGCATTGCTTTAGTCTTCTTATTGCTTCTTGCTTGACTTGTGATAGGGCACATCAAGTGAACCTTTGAGGGAACCTCAGGATTCGCCACCCTTTGATGACACTTTGGTGCCGCCGCGCTCAAGGGTTGATGAGCTGTCTCTGCTCTCGCGACTCCGTGATCGCGTGAAGCAATTGGAGCGTGAGTTTCCCATACTCCGCGGTAATGCGGATGTATGGAAATCAAAGGTAGAGAAGGCCACTGCCCGAGAACAATATCTGTTGGGGGAGGTGACGCAGTTGGGCGACCAATTTAAGTGTTAGCTTTCTTACTCTTATCTTTTTCCTTGTAGTCACTCGCAGTGGTTTGCTGTCTTCATACTTCCTCTTTTGCTTTGTATAGTTGTCAGCGCGTGCCATCCACAGGATGAGAAGGATCGAATTGCCATTCGCATGAATGACCTGACCCAAGAGCAACTTCAGGCGAGTGGGTACTTCTAGGTAGATCATGTTCGTGCAATCACGTTGGCGACCCTATAGGATCATGCGTCGTGAGTGCTTCATTTTTTGAAGAAGTCGCAGTCATGCTTGAAGAACATTTATCGGACTATGTTCCCGCTGGATGTCGTCCGGTCAATCCTGCTGGCCCTTCTTGCTAAATTTCATGACTTGAGTGCGGTCCGCGAGTGCGTACGGCAATAGTTGGTGGCTGGTGCCAAGGCTGCTCTGTCACTGGTGCAACTACATAGGCCTGATGTAGATGTTGCAGCGATTGCGGCCGGACCACCTGCGCTGCCAGCGGGTTCTGCTTGGAACATGGTACCGCACTACCAGGCGGTGGATCGCCCAGCAGAGGAGATCGTCGACTTCTTTGAGGAGCAAACCAATGTTCTCTTGCTACAATAGTAGTTTAGTTTGTATCCTCGGCAGGTAGCACTGCTTCAGCCCCGTGCACCATGAAGAACGGGGTGTACCCTGTGGTGCTGTTTGGAGTTGTGTGTAGGCTCCAGAGTACCGATTGCAGCTCGTCTGGCCAGCAGCCTGCGGCATGTTCGAGTGGCCTGAGGAGTCGCTTCTTGATGCCGCCGCAGACGAGCCCGTTAGCTTTTTCGACTTGACCGTTGGTCTGAGGGTGTGCTACGGAGGCATAGCTGACGTTGATTCCCAGATTCTCGCAGAATTCTTGGAACTCCTTGGATGTGAAGTTTGTCCCGTTGTCCGTGATGATGATGTGTGGTACTCCGAAGCGATAGACGATGGACTCGAAGAACTTGACTACGCTGGCCCCTGATTGGTTAGTCACTGACATGGCCTCTATCCACTTGGTGAATTTGTCGACTGCGACCAAGAGGTAGACGTAGCCTCCTCGTGAGGACCTTGGGAGTTTGCCGACCATGTCGAGTCCCCATTGCGCAAAGAGCTAGGCCAATGGAATTGGCCGGAGCTCTGTGCCAGGTGCGTGCGGCTTGTCCGCGAATCGCTGGCAGGCGTTGCATTTTTGGACAATGTTCTTGGCGTCACGCATGGCCGTAGGCCAGTAGAATCCAGCTCGTAGAGCTTTGGCGACGAGGGCGCGACTGCCGGCGTGGTGCCCACAGGTCCCTTCATGGATGTCGAGGAGAACAACACTTCCATCGACCATGGAGACGCATCGTTGGAGTACTCCTGTGATGCTGCGCTTGTATAGTTCGCCGTCGATAACAGCGAATGCCTTGGAGCACCGTGCGATGTGCCGGCGTCAGTCGGATCGTCCGGTAGCCTTTTGCTGAGGAGGTACGTAATGTATGGTTGGGTCCAGGATGTTTCGATCATCATGACGCTCATTGGTCCTTCGAGTCATGTGTCCAGCTCTAGTTCATTGAGTGCCATTGGCTCATTGGGCGGTGCAGCCGCTGAGTCCGTTGTTGCGCTTGTTTTCTTCTCTGTGGCCTTTGGCTTGATGGAGCGTTCGCAGATGCGCTCGAGAAATACCCCAGGTGGTATGGGGGCGCAGGTGGAGCCTATGTTGGCGAGTACGTCCGCCTCTTCATTGCTTTCGCGTCCTATGTGCTGCAGCTCACAACCATCGAAATCCCCTTCGAGTGTGTCATAGAGGTCGCGGTAAGCGATCATATTGTCGTTCAGTGCGTCGCACTCCTGCATTGTTTGGTTGAGGACCAGCTTGGAGTCGCCGTATATAATGAGCCTCTTGGCGCCACAGGCTTTTGCCATCCTCATCCCGTGTAGCAGGGCCTCGTATTCAGCTTCGTTGTTGGAGGCGGTGAACTGCATTCGCAGGATATATTTTAGCTTGTCCCCCTGGGACGATGTCAATATGACACCTGCACCAGCTCCGTCTTTCCGCTTGGATCCGTCGAAGTGCATTGTCCAGAGGTAGGACATATCTAGTTTTTGGGGGAGCTGGTTCTCCATCTAGTGCACGAAGAAGTCAGGGAGAACCTACGACTTGATTGCATCGCGCTTTTCGTATGTGATGTCTCATGGAGACAATTCGATTCCCCAAAGCGCAACTCGCCCAGTGGCGTCAGGGTTATTGAGTATATGTCCCAGCGGGGCGTCATTGACTACCACGATTGGGTGCTCCTGGAAGTAGTGGCACAGTCGCCGGGCGGTCATGAAGACGCCGTATGCCAGCTTCTGGTAGTGCGGGTACCGCTGTTTTGTTGGCGCGAGTACCTCGCTGAGGTAGTAGACTGGGCGCTGTACTCCGTGGACCTTGTTTTCCTCGGCACGTTCGACTACGAGCACTGTGCTGATCACCTGGTTGGTAGCGTAGATGTACAGCAACAATGGTTCCCTTTCGCGTGGGGTCACCAGTACTAGCGAGGTGGATAGCAAGCGATTGAGGTCTTCGAATGCTTCCTGCGCCTCATTGGTCCACTCGAACTTGTCAGCTTTGCGAAGGAGTTGGTAGAAGGACAGTGCCTTTTTACCCATCCGACTGATAAATCGACTGAGGGCCACGATTCGCCCAGCTAGCTGCTGGACGCCCCTTATGTTTTTTGGCTTCTCCATGGCCAGTATGGCTTTTATTTTCTTCGGGTTTGCCTCGATCCCTCTCGTGGAGATAAGATACCCGAGTAGTTTCCCAGATGGTACGCCAAAGGCGCACTTGTCCGGATTGAGCTTGATCTGGTAGCGATCGAGGTTGGCGAAGGTTTCACGCAAATCGTCGATTAATGAGACTTCCTCTTTGGTCTTGATTACTATGTCGTCGACATAGACTTGAATGTTGCGACTGAGTTAGTTCTTGAGGCAAGCCTGCATGCACCGCTGGTAGGTGGCTCCTGCGTTCTTTAGCCCGAAGGGCTTTGTGTTGTAGCAGAACATACCAAAAGGCGTTGTAAACGCTGTTTTTTCTTGATCTTCCTCCTTCATTCGGATCTGGTTATAGCCTGAGGAGGCGTCAAGGAAGCAGAGGCGCTCGCATCCCGCGGTGGAGTCGATGATCTGGTTGATTCACGGTAGCGGGAAGTGATCCTTTGGAAATTGCTTATTCAAAGAGGTGAAGTCCACGCACATCCGCAGGATATCCGTGTCCTTTTTTGGTACCAGCACCGTGTTGGCGAGCCAAGTGCTTTCCTTGATCTCGCATATAAATTTGGCGTCGAGGAGTCTGTTGATCTCCATTCCGACTGCCTTTGCCCTTGGTTCAGATAATCGCCGAATTGTTTGTTTGACTAGCCTTGGTGAATTCCCTGGGAACTCCTGGCATATCCACTGGACACCAGGAAAAAATTTCCCCAGTGCTCACGGAGGAATTCGATGAGCGCGAGTTCCTATGCGGGACTCAAGTTGTTGGCGATGAGGGTCGTCTTGGCGGGATCCCATGGGTGGACCTGAACTTTCTTTGTGTGCACCGATGAGTCGAAAGATAGATCAGGTGAACTTGGCCGGCTCAGGGGAGGCAGAATGTTGTCTGTCGACTCCTTTAGTCTCGCGAGTTCTTCCTGCATGCCAAAGGATTGGGAAATTCTATTGAATTCCCTGTCGCAACTGTGGGATCTCTCGAAGCTCCCATTGACTATGATGACGCCATTAGGACCTGGCATTTTCATCTGCAGGTAGGCATAGTGTGGCACCGCCATGAACCTAGCGATTGCGACACGTTCGAGGATGCAGTGGTACTGCGAGGGCCAGTCAACGACCTCAAAGTTGATGCGCTCGCACCAAAAGTTTTTCGGCGTGCCAAAGATGACGTCGAGGTTGATTTTGCCAAGGGGATACAAGCCCTTGCCTGGGACGATGTCGTGGAATGTTGTGTCCGAGGCTTCTAAGCAAGTTAGAGGGATCCTCATTGCTCTCAAGGTACTCACGAATATAAGGTCGATGCCGCTTCCACCGTCCATGAAGACGCGGCTCATGTCAAAGCCTCCAATTTGTGCCTCAAGTATGAGGGGACAGTGGCCTGGGTGAGGTACTTGAGGCGGATGGTCGCGCTTGTCGAATGTGATACAGGACTCGCTTCCGCTGAGGTACTTAGTGGTGGATGGTGGCGAGTTTGGGGCCAAGTTGACTTGGCGAGTGATGGCCTTCTGCACCCTATTCGAGGGGCGTCCCTTTTGGATCATCATGGTACCCATGGCCCGTGGGTATGGTTCGCCTCCCTGGTGCTGGTCCGGCGCAGCTGTATTTGGGGGTAGTCCAAGTGGTGGTGGTGGAGCGCCATGTGCCACGACACCTAGAGCGGCTCCGTAGCCCCTTTTGACTGCGTTACGATTCATCCGAACCAATCCCTCATGTAGTTTGAGGAACTCGCGGCAGTCCTTGAGGAGGTGGCTGGACTTCTTCTTTCCGTCATGCTTGTTGATGTAGAAGTGCAGAGTGCATGGCCCGGACAGTTTGTCTTCAACGGATGTGGCGGGTGCCTCATCATGATTGCGGCGCTGCCACACTTGCGTGGTTTTTCCAGAGTCATGGTATCCACTGCTGCGGTAGCCGCTGTTGCGGTTGTCGTCGCGTCTATCGGCATAGCTGGCTGCGACCATGTTGACGTCGTCTCGGTCATCGTAGATGCGCATGCGGCGTTTTCTTCGGCGGTCGCTAATACGTCCATTTTGCATCACTATTCTATGTCTTAATTCACTATTATTCATTGATATATTTCGTATTGAGAGGTGATACTTATGTTATTTCATCTGTTTTTGCATGGTTGATGACTTTTGGAGCATGGACCGCTGTAGTCAGGATTCTGATGGAAAAGGTGCTTTTTGGAGGCAAAATTCGCGAAGATCAGAAAATCCAGGAAAATATACGGAAAATTCTATTTTTCTAGAAGACTCAAGATGCCAGAAGATGGAGTGGAGGTGGGCCACAGGGGGCCCACACCACCCCATGGCGCGGGCAGGCCTAGGCCGCGCCAGGGAGTGGTGTGGCCACCCTGGCCCACTCCAGCCTCTCCCCTCTAGCGTATATCTTCCTCCCGAAACCCTAAGACTCGGGGAGTGACCATATAAAGATTCCGCCGCCTCTGCGGGGCGGAAAACACCGAGAGAGAAAGATCTCTCCGGCAGACAGATTTCTGCCGGGGGAATTCCTTCCCGGAGAGGGGAGATCGTCGTCATCAACACCATCATCAAGCTAGGCTTCATCGGGATCATCATCATCATCATCACCACCATCATCACCATCAGCACCCTCATCACCAACTCCATATTGCTGTAACAATTGAGTTGAATCTTGCATTAGTTCATAGGGGAAACTGTTGGACAATTAGGCACAATTTCCGTGATTAATTCTAGAATATTAAACATGACAATACCAGCTACTCGCACATGTAACTCGAACATACTAGATGTACTAAACAACAAGATGAACGGAAATAGGCAGCAGCTAAACATGTACTCGCATAACATGATTAATAACCAGACAGCAGCACTGTCGTGGTGGTGTCACGGCAGATGCCATGTATAGGCTAAAGGTGGGGACTAATACTCGCTAGGGGAATCCAGGGAGGTATAGTGAAGTGATTCTCCACACAAGAACTTGTATTGATTTACTTCCAATGTTACAAGTGCTCCTAGAGCTGTACTGGCGAGAGGAGGAAGAAGGAGCTCTCTTACTCTCACCCATAGATCACACCTGAAACCCTAGCCCAAAACTGAATCGTAGAGAGACCAACCAACCCCTTCTATAGAAGCCCTAGCCCCCCTTTTATAGGGGAGGCTCGGTTTCTGCCTAGGGCATACGTGGAGGCATATTCCTAAGAATATGCCTCCTCCCAAAGTGGTAGGCCGACCGGGTTGCTTTTTCCCCCGCGTCACACATGCTTTAGCTACGTGAGCCTCTGACGGCGCCCTCGTCAGCCGACACGGGCGTCGTCACGCTTGTCGGCCACGCCCCGGTTGTCCTGTCCTTGCTCGCTTCGCTCAGGCAGTGCATACCAGGGCTCCTTTTGACCATCGAGATTCCTTCCTTCTCCTAGAAGCTTGCTGTGACCCGGATGATGGTTCATCCGGCCACACCCTTTCCTGCATACAGGTAAAACATACACTTCCGACTTACCGTTTAAGTCGGATGAGGCCTAGTTAGGCGAACGCCCCCAGGTCCGGATTTCCCCGTGATTCGGCCTGCCTTGAGGTGACCCAGCCAGCATCTGCTTTGGCCTTGCTGAACCTCGGCTAACTCGGCCTTTATACCCCGGCGTGACCCTACCCGGGGGTATCCCCCCAACATTAGTCCCCGAAGCTGGTGCGGTCTTAGCTGCCTTGGCCGCTAAGGCCACACCAGGTTCCATTTTGTGCCCCTGTCGTTGTTGTCGAGTTACCTCTGTACCTCGAACAGCTTGGATTTACGTTCCCTTCGCACATTGCAAGTTTTCACTTGCCGGCCGGGTTACCACAGTTCCATCTGGGTCTTACTTCCTTCTCTCGTACGCTAGCCCATGTGAAGGGTAATCATTATGTCGTCTTATTTTAAGGGACGGTACAGTAACCGCCGCAGTAATTGTCAGTTATCACTGTGCGCGGGTCACGTCACGCCTGCCTCCTCGTTTACCGCATCAGCGCGACACATCACAGGACTCTCTCCGCCCTGTGGCCTTCCGTGTGGCTCCTCACTGATTGGTCCGGACGGGTAATACACGGCCACAATGTGTGGCCGGTCCACAGGGCGCGATCCCACTCACCCCTGATGGGAGTGGTTAAATAGCGGAGGGGTGCCTCCCTTAGGATTTTTCCCCGCCGCACCCCTCTTCCCGCTGCTATTCCTCTTCGTCTTCCTTGTGACCGCGCCGCCGCCAGCACTGCCAAAAAGCAGCATCGCCGCCGCACTTCTCCGTTGCGGCTCTACGTCACCGTTACTGCGACGCAAATCTCCCGCTACGGGTCCTCGTCAATCCAGGCCACTGTCCCCCGCCGCCTCTAGAGCCAGCGAGTTCTTCGAGGAGCAGATGATGGAAGAAGAACTCACCATTGCTGAACAAGAGATGGAGGAGGACGCCGCTGCTGCGGACCGCGGCGTGTGGGCCGGCTCTTGGGTCTGCGAGGACGATCTGGACTGGCTCTACCGGACCAGACGCATCCCCGCCGGTGTCGTTGCTCGCCTCGCCTCCGCCGAGCTAGCTCCTTCACCCAATCCCGGGTAGTTCGTTGTGTTCCTGTCTCACTTTCAACGGGGCTTCGGACTGCCGGTGAGCGATTTCTTCCACGATTGGCTCAGTACCTACCATCTCCAGCCGCACCATCTTCCAGCCAATGCCATTACTTCTCTCTCTGCCTTTGCTTCTACAATCGAAGGCTACGCCGGATTATGGCCCACGAAGGAGCTGTGGATCCGGTTTTTCGCCCTTCGTCGCAACGTTATTCCCGACATCCACACTGATCCGGAGGACAAGCGGCTCACTCAGTTCGGAGCGGCCTCCATCTCACCCTGGAGGTTCTCTGTTTTCCCCCGGGTCACAGGGCTAGAATCCTGCAAAGGGTGGGCCCGGACGTTCTTTTACGTCCGGAACACGGGGACCGAAGATTTGATCCGGTTGCTCCCCTATACACCGGGTCCGCCGAACCCGGATCTGTGGGACGCCGTTCCCAGGAAACCTACGGCCCTGGCCAATCAAGTGAACAAAAGGTTCGTGGAGCTGAATGAGCTCGGGTTGCGCAACGAGGATGCAATGATCACTTTCGTGCGCAACCGAATCTCCCCTCTCCAGAAGCGCACCCACAAGGTGTGCCATATGAGCTACGGCCGCGATCCCAACCGGACTTCATCCTTCGAACTGAACAACACGGAGATTTATCGCCGGGTTAAGGCTCTCTTCACCACTCACAAGGACTTCTCCTCTGAGTGGACTTGGGGGATTGAGCATTTCTGCCGTGACCGGCTTCCTTCCATGGTAAGTTTCATGCTACAAACTTATCCCGGACTAATCACGTATCTGTTATTGTTGCATTTTTGACTCGTTTGTTTACTCTTTTCCTCAGCTATTCCTTCAGCAGATGCTCGAGGACGGCACCGATCCGACCCTTCAGTGGGCACCGGACCGGGTGACTTCGGACGAGGAGGAGCCGAACCAGGAGATGTTTCTCCCCATGACCGACGCCACGAAACGAACCACGGGTAACTTCTCTTCTGCTAGAGATTGGCCCGATGATGAAGATTACTCGGATATCGAGATAATTGAACCCTTTGAGGCTGTCCCCCTTTCTTTTGCTTTTCCTCCATCAGCTCACCCCGGTGGTCATATCCACGAGGATCCTCCCCTCACTACGGACGGGCCAGTTCCGGTGGCGTCGAAGAAAAAGCGCGGGGCTTACTCAAGCTCTTCCTCCGGACCTTCCCAGCCCATTAAAAGGCGAAAGAAGGCCCCAACACGAAGGGCTCGGAAACCCAGAGCAGCCGAAACCTCGGATGCGTAAGTCCTTCTTTCTTCTGTAACTTGTTCTTCCTCACTTCGTCGTAATTTTTCTTCTGACGTTATTTGATTTCGCAGGGCTCCGGTGGAGGTCCCTCGAAGTGGGTCCAGCATCTCCTCACCTCTCCGGCCTAGCCCTTCACCCCGTCGTGACGACGAGTCACGTCCGGTGAGCCCTATTCCGGAGGGCTCTGCGGCCGCTCCGGGTCATCCTGGAGCGGGGGGAACCGGCCCAGCCGGAGCAACGGCATCCACCGCCTTGAGAACACCTCAACCAGCAGCCACTGAGGCTACTTCGGCTCTAGCACCAATTCCCGTACCAGCAAGAAGACCAGCACCAACTCCAACCTCGGTAGCAGCATGAACTCCGGCATCGAAAACTTCAGCGCCGGCACCAAGCCCAGCCGCGAGAGTACCAGCACCTAGTTCCTCTGCATCTTCCGAGTCCTCTCAACCTCGGCAGGGTAAAACCGCTGCTATGGCTTCTTCTTCCCAGCAAGCCAAGGGCAAGAAGATTCAAGACGCTGCCAAGCCCAGTGCTGCCGAGCCTGGGCAACGCACTCTTGAATCAATGCTCCCCAAGAAGACATCAGCGGCAAAGGACGCGCCTGCCGAGCCAACTGAAGCCCAGCAGTTGGTCCTGCATACCAGCCCCGCCCTTGCCTTGGTGGAGAGGAAGGAAGCACATGCAAAGGGCTTGGTGACACCCCATATGCCCACCGGAGAATGGTATCCTCCGAGCCTGATGGAATTTGTTATGAATTGGAACAAGGCCGAGGTAGTCCAGGAATCTGATCTCCCGGAAAAGTTCGGCCCCGCTCAGATGAATACCGCCGCAAAGGCCATTAACCTCGTTGGGCAAATGATGGAGGTACGTCGTTTCTCCTTTGCCAATTGTAGATAATAACAATTAGTCCCCGAGCCTCCGGGGGAGTAACTTGTTACTCGGCCGGATGCTCTTTTATAGAACTAACGTAGCTCCATGATTACTTCGAATATGCACACACCTAGAGCCGGGTTAAGTTCCACTTGGCCCGGATTTTAGTACACTTCGAACATGCACACACCTAGAGCCGGGTTAAGTTCCACTTGGCCTGGATTTTAGTACAGTTCGAACATGCACACACCTAGAGCCGAGTTAAGTTCCACTTGGCCCGGATTTTAGTACAGTTCGAACATGCACACACCTAGAGCCGGGTTAAGTTCCACTTGGCCCGGATTTTAGTACACTTCGAACATGCACACACCTAGAGCCGGGTTAAGTTCCACTTGGCCCGGATTTTAGTACAGTTCGAACATGCACTAGGCTGACTTAAGTTTCTGTATCTCTTTTAGATAACCACCAACCGCTGGCGTGCTGAATTCCAACGCTTGTTGGATACACACAAGAATCTTCGCGCAAAACAGGCTGCACTCATCGCAGAGTACGAGAAAAGGGGTAAATTTCTTTCTCATCCTTTCCTCAATTTTCGTCAACTTCGTTTGCCGAACTAATCTGATGTTCGGTTTCCACAGCTGGGGTGGAAGCTGAAAACAAGATAATGCGGAAGAACTTGGAGCAGATCAAAGGTACGTCCTTCTTGTTTGTCTGTACCGTGGTTTCCATTGGCTTTCCTCCTTGGCTTGGCAAACATTCATTCTTCAGCACTGCCGGGCCAACGCACTATTTCAGCATCGCTTGAAGATAGTGTGCCTGTGCCTGATGTGATGCTACATTTTCTCGAACAAGCAGGGCAGCATCAAGCCGAACTAAAGAAGAAAGATGATGAGCTTTCCCTCCTCCGGACCAAAGACGATGAGATAGCCAAGCTCAAGGCTGAGATGGCTAAAATGAAGGCGCAACACCAAACCGAGCTAAAAAAGGATGGCCAGGACTACACCAAAGAACGCGAGCGCCTCAAACTCCAAAATGCTAAGGATCGTGAGCTTCTTAGGAAGCCGAGGTCAAACTTGAGTCGGCAAATGCTGAGCTCGAGCAGCTTCGGAAGAGGCGTGAAGCTTGCACCAAGGAATTGACCCGGATTCACAGTCACATCTCACGTAATTTCTTTTCCTTTATCCGCCTTATTTCTCCGGGTTACTTCATATGTCTTGTTTTCTCAACTTTGTCCTTTGCTTTGTTTCCCAGGCCATTTTCCAGAGGGCACTGCTATTGCAAGTGCTGCTCTCGCCAATTTCCGCCGAGAAAGGGGTACTCCGGCCGCTCGTGAGGGTGAGAGCATTCCCTTTGACATGGAGGACCTATTGGTCAGCCTGTCGTCTCGCGTGGAAATCATCAAGAACTACGGCAGGGACCTCCTCAATGTTTCAGTCCGGGTCTTCAACGCCTTCTGGCCCGCCGATGATGCTCCAGAAAGAGTCACACAGCTCGCTGAAAGGCTTTCGGAAATTGAGACCCAGCTCGACCTCTGGCGAGAGTCTGTTGGACGTGCTGCAGCTGATACCATCCTTCACCACATTTTGACGTGGTATGAGAAAATAGATCTGAGCCTCCTCACACGCCTGCGCACCGGATCCAAATGGACAGATGACCCGGAGTGGGTAGCTCGGCGCCAGGCTTGCGCCCACAGCCTCATCGAATATGCCCCCATTCATGAATGGACTGAGGGTCCGAGCTTCTTGGAAGTCGCAGGCGAAGAGGAAGTTGAAAACGTTGAAGATGATTCGGGTGAAGACGAAGAGGACACTGCCTCGGATATCGAAGAGGGCGACGATGACGCCGAACTTCCTCCCGCTGCTCCTTAAGAAAGAACACTTGAAAATTTATGAGATCCCCGGTATGTCGGGTGGAATTGTATTCCAAACACATGTGATATTTTGCTACTGAGTACTTATGCCGGATTAACTTGGGCGTAGTCCCCGAGTTTCTTTTTCTTGTTCGTTCAATCTTTTGGCTCGGATCGTGTCTACCTTGACTCGGTTTTACAACTTACGAATCCGAGCTTGAAAAATTGTCTTAACAATACTGGGAAACTTTTAGACTTAGCTCAAAAATAAAACTGTATAATAATTTGAAAATAAATACGGGGTTAGTCCGAAATAAAAATGTCAGCTCGAATAAATTCTTTTCCTTAGTCGTTTTTCATGTGTTACGCAATTCCAAACTTGTTCTCTTGCTTGCCATGAAGCCAATTCTTGTTGGACAGCAGCAAGTCAAAGAGTTGGGTTTTTGGTGCTCACACACTACTAATCCGAGTTAAGTAAAATAACTTACTCCAGCTGACGCGCAAAAAATAACAAACATTATTAAGGTAGTCCCCGAGTTACTGCTCGAGGTGCCAACATTTCATTGATAAGCTCATTGCCGACATACATACCGACATATGAGATAACCCGGATACATACACTTCTTAGCTAGGTGTAGAAAGGCCGAAGTAGAGCTATGTTCCATGGTCGCTTGGATTCCTCTCTGGACCTGTCCACCTTGTTCTTTTCCTGTGGCTTTACATCTATAAGATAGTAAGAATCATTATGCAATGCTTTGCTCACGATGAATGGCCCTTCCCATGGGGGGGATAATTTATGCATTCCAGTAGTACGTTGTACCAACCGGAGCACCAGATCGCCTTCCCGAAAGACTCGGGGGCACACTTTCCGGCTATGATAGCGTCGGAGATTTTGCTGATATATGGCAGATCTGGACAGTGCCAGTTCTCTCGCTTCTTCTAGCAGATCAACATCATTTTGCCGGGCTTCTTGAACTTCGGCTTCTGTGTATTGGGTGACCCTAGGCGAATCATGCTCTATGTCGGCTGGTAATACAGCTTCTACCCCATATACCAGAAAGAACGGCGTATAGCCTGTTGATCGATTCGGAGTTGTTCTTAAACTCCATAGTACCGCTGGTAGTTCTTCGATCTAGCATCCCGCTGATCTTTGCAGCGGCTCAATGAGCCGGGGTTTTATCCCGGATAATACTAATCCGTTGGATCTTTCCACTTGCCCGTTCGATGCGGGGTGGGCTACCGAAGCTACGTCCAGCCGGATCTTTTTATCCTGGCAGAAACGAGCGAATGCTCCTTCCGCAAAATTTGTGCCGTTATCAGTTATGATATTGTGTGGATAACCATACCTCAAGATGATATCTTTGAGAAACGTTACGGCCGTAGCTCCATCACATTTTCTTATAGGCTTCACCTCAATCCACTTCGTAAACTTGTCCACCATTACTAGAATGTGAGTCATATTTCCCCTTGCTGGTTTGAACGGGCCAATCATATCCAAGCACCATATGGCAAATGGCCAAGTGATTGGGATGGTCTTGAGTTCCGACATTGGCATATGTGTCTTGGTACCGTACCTCTGACAACCATTACATTTTCTCACCAGATCTTCTGCTTGCTCTAAGGCATTTGGCCAGTAGAATCCGTGTCGGAAAGCTTTTGCTACCAAGGCTCGGGATGAGGCGTGATGCCCGCATTCCCCCTGATGTATATCTCGGATGATTTCAAGCCCTTCTTCCGGGTCAACACACCGCTGGAGGACATTGGTCACACTTCTTTTGTATAACTCGGAATTGATGATCATGTAGGCCTTTGCCCTCCTCTGTGTTTGCCTGGACAGCACCTCCTCAGTAGGTAATGTTCCATCCTTCAGGAATTGAAATATAGGTAGTGCCCAAGCCGGTATTGGCCATACGGGGAACACTTCCTCGTCTATCTCCATCTGATCCACTGGCATAACTTCGACCGGACCATGATGAGCAGTTCCCGGGTCTTGCGAAGCAGTCCCTGGGTTTGTCAAAGCAGTCCCCAGGTTTTGCGCGGCAGTTCCCGTGTCCACGTCCATGGGCACAACTCCAGATTCTGTGTCCTCCGGGACGTAGATTGACTCGGATTTTGGGGATGGCCTGATGGAGGGTTTCTTGAGGTGCTCTAATGCTACACCCGGTGGAATTGCTTGTCTGGTTGACCCGAGATTTGACAGCATGTCGGCAGCCTCATTTTCCACCCGGGGTACATGCTGAAATTCGCATCCCTCAAAGTAACCAGAAATCTTCTACACATGAAATCTGTATAGTGCCATGTTTGGATCAAGGGCGTCCCACACTCCGGACACTTGCTGCACCACCAAATCCGAGGCGCCAAAGCATATAATCTGACGTATTCCAATTTCTTTTGCTACCTTGAGCCCATGCACAAGTGCTTCATACTCAGCGACATTGTTTGATGCGGTGAAGTGGATCTGCAGCACATATTTCAACTGGTCCTTCTTCGGCGATGTGAGTACAACTCCGGCACCTAGCCGCGTTTGGTCTTTGATCCGTCAAAGTGCATTCGCCAATAGTTCGGATCCGGAAGTGGTGCTCCGTACTGCACCTCGGCCTAGTCCACGAAAAAGTCTGCCACAACTTGAGATTTGATGGCTTCTCGCCTGTCATATTGCGGAGCATAAGGAGCTAGCTCAATTGCCCATTTTGCAATTCTGCCGCTTGCACCCTTGTTACTCATTATCTCGGATATAGGGGCCTCACATATGACCCGGATGGGATGCTCCTCAAAGTAGTGCTTTAGTTTCTTGGCGGCCATGTACACGCCATAAGCCACTTTTTGATAATGTGGGTAGTTCTGCTTTGAGGTTGACAACACTTCGCTCAAATAATACACCGTCCTTTGCACCGACTTACCTTCCTCATCGCGCTCTACCACTATCACTGCACTTACAACTCGGTTGGTCGCGGCTATATAGAGTAACATTGGCTCCTTTGATAGTGGTGAGGCTAGCACTGGTGCCGTGGCTAACATTTTCTTTAGGTGAGCAAAGGCTTCATCGGCCTGCGGTGTCCAAATGAACTTATCCGACTTTTTCATGAGTTGGTAAAGAGGCAAAGCCTTTTCTCCCAACCGACATACAAACCGACTTAACGAGGCCAGGCAACCTGTGAACTTCTGGACATCGTTAAGACACTTCGGCAGTTCCATTCGTTCGATGGCCCTGATTTTGGTTGGATTAACCTCGATACCCCGGCTGGAGACGAGAAAACCGAGCAGTTTTCCAGCCGGGACACCGAAGGTGCATTTTTCCAGGTTAAGTTTCATCTGGAACCTTCTTAGGTTTGCAAACGTTTGCCTGATATCGTCAAGGAGCGTTTTGCTTTCCTTGGTCTTGATAACCACATCATCCACGTATACCTGTACATTTCGACCTATTTGGTCGTCCAAACATTTTTGCATACACCTCTGGTATGTTGCCCCTGCATTACGTAAACCAAACGGCATGGTGCGATAGCAATAAGCCCCATACGGGGTAATAAACACAGTCTTTATTTGATCATCCAGATTTAGAGGTATCTGGTGGAAACCAGAATAGGCATCAATGAATGACAACAGTTCGCATCCAGCAGTTGAATCTATGACCTGATCTATTCTTGGCAGCGGAAATGGGTCTTTTGGACACGCCTTGTTCAAGTTCGTGTAATCGATACACATACACCAAACCACTGCCACGTTCGGGTCATCCTTCTTCTTTTCCACCAGCACCGGATTAGACAGCCAATCCGGGTAAAGAACTTCCATGATAAATCCTGCAGCTAGCAACCAAGCTATCTCGTCCCCAATGACTTTCCTCCTATCTTCGGCGAAGCGGCGGAGAGGTTGCTTCACCGGCTTGGTTCCGGGTCTCACATTCAAAGAGTGCTCGGCCAGCTCCTTCGGAACACCTTGCAAGTCCTGTGTGGACCAAGCAAAAATGTCCTGATTCTCACGGAGGAAGCTGACGAGCTCGCTTTCCTATTTATCACTTAGCCCGGCACCAATTGTTACGATGCGCTCTGGGAACATGTTATCAACGGGAACCTTCTTGGTATCTTTCGTGGCCTGGAAAGAGACAGTTCCATGCGGGTTACTCAGCGCCGGCATATACTGCTGCGCGGACTGAGCCAATGCCGCCACCTCTTGAATTTTTCTTTTTTCCTGCGCGATCACAAGTGACTCGGCTAAGTTTGATCCGGCCGACGCACACTCCATCGAACGTCGGAAGTCCCCAGCAATGGTAATCACTCCGTTTGGTCCGGGCAATTTCATCTTCAAGTAGCTGATATGACAACTTGGCATGAACTTGTTCAGCGTTGGCCTTCCGAGCAACGCATGATACGCGCTTTCTAAGTTCACCACTTCGAACTCTAGATTTTCAGTTCGGCAATTATCCCTCGTGCCGAACAAGACGTCGACTCGGACCTTACCTATGGGCTCGCAAGAAATGCCGGGCACAATGCCATGGAAAGTTGTCCTCATGGCCTGGAGCATGTTCTCCGAGATACCCAACTTGCGCATTGTGTCCGCATACATGATATTTATGCTACTGCCGTTGTCGATCAGTACCTTGGAGAACCTTACAACAATGCTAGGTCCAATGAACGTAGGATCCAGCACCAACGCATACGATCCAGGGCTCGGCATGAGCTTGGGATGATCCCTAATGCTCCAGGTGATTTCCTGATCGTACCAAGGCATGTACCTCGTCACTACAGGCATTACTGCATTCACCTCCATATGCCTACGCTGCAAGCTTTTTCTATCAGTTTCTTCTGTGGTGAATACACAGTAGCTCTGGTGATGCTCCCTGTACTCGTTTCTCCGCTCATTTCCGGGGTGCCTCTGATCCGGCTGATGCTGATTTTCTACCTGATGCACTGCATCCCTTCTTTCATTGTTATCATACCTCGGCGGAGGGGGAGGCAACATTAGCTGTTGTGTGTTCGCTCTGGAGAGCAATTGCTGTCGGGGTAACTCCTGCCGAGGCTGATCATTCCGGGGTGCCTGAGCATTCCCCGAACCACCTTGCTCGATCTTGCGCATCCACTCGCATTGCTCGTCGTATGACCCGCTGGGTTGTTCGGATTTGGCGTGTGAAACTTACACGGCTGGTCCAACATCGACTCGTAAGTATACCTCGGACGGTCTTTCCTTTCTTGCCACTGCTTCTTTTGCTCCGGTGTCCATGTTTTCTTCCCATCGTTCCTTGGAGTCCATTGACCTCAAGTTTTCTGGCGCTGGCTACCCCCTGCTCTGGGTTGATCTTGATTCACAGCTGCCACTTGGTGCGTACCGTACCGGTGGTCCGGTCTATCATCTCTCCTTTTTCCTCTGTAATCATTCCTCCGAGATGATCCGGATCCATCCCTCTGATAGTACTCATCGCTTGAATCGTTTGAGGCGAGCCTTGGTTGGGTCGGGTCACCCAACGCATACGAATCTGCAATCCGGATCGTTTCTGCCAACGTAGCTGGCATTTTCCATTGCAACTTCATCCACAGTTTGCTTCCATATCTGCACCCCTGCGCAAACCATGCTATGGCCTGTGATTCTATCACGCCCTCACATGAGTTTCTCACGGTACACCACCGGGTCAAGAACTCCCGGTCTGTCTCATTGGGTCTTTGCTTGCACATAGCTAGGGTCTGTGGCCTATTTGGCCTTTGATACATACTCGAAAAATTGCTGATGAACATCTCCTCGAAATCTATCCAGCAGTTGATGCTTCCTGGTGGCAAATTGTTCAACCATACCCTTGCCGGGCCTTCCAACATCTGGGGTACATACCGTACAGCCCATCTCCGGTTGCCTGTGGCAATTTTTATAGCCATAGCATAGTTTATCAGCCAATCCTCTGGCTTGGTACTACCGTCATAGGTATTGGTGCCCCTGGGCAGCTGAAAGTTCGGTACTGGTGGCTCTTTCATGATCCGGGTCCAAAACACGCTGGACCCGGTGGACCTTGACACTCAATCTGTTCCGACCTATACAGCCGATCCAGTTTCAACCTTGCATCGTCCGGCATCAAATCCCTACTTCCCAATCTCGACCCTATCACATGATAGTCCGGTCTGGGATACCCTGCATTTGCCATCTCAGAATCACCGTTGTTATACCGGTTTTGCTCTTGCGGCACACCTTTCTGTTGCACACCTCGGCCGGCACTATGCTCTTGCCTTGGCATGTTCCGCTGCTGCAGTTGTCTTGCTCTAGCTGAGTTTTGCTGCCCGGCATTGCCGTTGACAACGTTCCCTTGACCAGCATTGCCTTGGTCGTGGTTACCTCGGCCAGATTCGCCTCGGCTCGCACTCCGTCGATCATCGTTTTTCTGTGCTTCTTTTTCTTTCCCTGCCCGTGTCGGGTCATACGGGACAATCTGTTTGTTCCGTCTGGCCGAGGTTACCACCTCCTCTCTCCTTGGACCACCATGAGGGGACGATGCGGCTCCAGCGGATTTCTCCGGGTTACCCACCGCTGAATGGACGATCTTGGAGGCTTCAGCTCTCTCCGGGTTTGCCCTGAGCAGTTCCTCGTTTTGCCTATTTGCAATCCGAACCAGCTCGTTAACCCGATCTTGCTGCCTTTGCCGGGCTTCACCCGTCAGTCCCTCTAACTCGGATGCAGCTACATCCGCCGCTCTGAGGTTCTTGGCCGGGGTACTATACCTCGGCAGCCCCACGGACAAACAGTTTTCTGATTCCTCGATTCCAGCATCACCTTCTCTGTTCATCTCGCTCATGAGATTTCTCCCTTTAACTTTTACATTATCAACCTTGTTCGCCTTAGCGTACTCACGCAGCGTCATGTTCAACGACTGCTAGGCCGCGGCTATTTTCTTTGCGCCCTCTAGTATTTTTTGCCTAGTTTCTTCCAGCTCGGCCTGTGCACGAGCCGGATCTACCACTGCTACCACGGGGTTAGCCAAGCTATCCATTGCCTCTCTCAGCACGTTTTCCGGCCTCTCGAGCGGAGGACCTCTAACTTTCCTTGGCTCCTTGGGCGTCACCTCCGGATCTGGCGCCGGATCTTTGCTTGCACCCGCACCTGGCGCCGTCATCATTACCTCTGCATGTTCCGGGGAACGAGCGATACGCTCCCCGCGAGCCACAGTGAGGGGCGGTTCGCCTGCTTCGACGACGTGGCGCGGATGGACGCAGGATACGTCCACCGCAACGTAGACCTTGTGCTCGCCGAGCTTGACGAAGATGTCGTTGTGCGGGAGAGGGCGCGTGCCGAAGCAGCCTGCGTTGTCGCTGACGAAGTCCTGCGCTCCAAAGCGCTGAACGAGCCCAGAGACGATGCGTTCGCCGGTGGCGATGAAGTTTCCCGTCCGGATTTTGACCCCTGCTAGCGCCGCTAGCCCCATGGTGGGCGCCAACTGTCGTGGTGGTGTCACGGCAGATGCCATGTATAGGCTAAAGGTGGGGACTAATACTCGCTAGGGGAATCCAGGGAGGGATAGTTAAGTGATTCTCCACATAAGAACTTGTATTGATTTACTTCCAAGATTACAAGTGCTCCTAGAGCTGTATTGGCGAGAGGAGGAAGAAGGAGCTCTCTTACTCTCACCCACAGATCACACCTGAAACCCTAGCCCAAAACTGAATCGTAGAGAGACCACCCAACCCGTTCTACAGAAGCCCTAGCCCCCCTTTTATAGGGGAGGCTCAGTTTCTGCCTAGGGCATACGTGGAGGCATATTCCTAAGAATATGCCTCCTCCCAAAGTGGTAAGCCGACCGGGTTGCCTTTTCCCCCGCATCACACATGCTTTAGCTACGTGAGCCTCTGACGGCGCCCTCGTCAGTTGACACGGGCGTCGTCACGCTTGTCGGCCACGCCCCGGTGGTCCTGTCCTTGTTCGCTTCGCTCAGGCAGTGCGTACCGGGGCTCCTTTTGACCAGCGAGATTCCTTCCTTCTTCTAGAAGCTTGCTGTGACCCGGATGATGGTTCATCCGGCCACACCCTTTCCTGCATACAGGTAAAACATACACTTCTGACTTACCGCTTAAGTCGGATGAGGCCTAGTTAGGCGAACGCCCCCAGGTCCGGATTACCCCGTGATTCGGCCTGCCTTGAGGTGACCCGGCCATCATCTGCTTTGGCCTTGCCGAACCTCGGCTAACTCGGCCTTTATACCTCGGCGTGACCCTACCCGAGGGTATCCCCCCAACAAGCACGTCGCACGTACCGTTCGATTGCAGTAATCGCAGCCGTAGTCTTGGGGAAGATTGGTTGAAGCAGACGGCGGCGAAGAAGACGATAGGCAACACCGCCCGACTTGGATGGAAGACGAGCCGTGATGCAGAACTTGAGCAGTCGTGCAGGGCGCTTCCCAAAAACCTTATTCGCCCTCTCCCGTACAGGATTGCAAAGGAGAGTGGTTCCGGAGACCTGCTCTCCCGTCCGCCGGTGCACGCCGGCAAGCGGGATGGAGTAGACTATGGTGGCAGTGCAAGTAGAGAGGTTGGCAAACCCTAGATTGGATTTCTGTGTGTACATGGTGGAAGCCGCACTGGAGTTTATATAGAGCGGCTCGGGAGTCCCGCATAGGGCACGTCGTGGACCAAGCCCACGTTGCGCACGTTCGGGTCGGTTACAGATAGCCCATGATCCGGGAGCGACCCGAATAGGCTAACTGTTGACACGTGTGTCAAAACCGCACAAGTTTTCCCAAGCAGCAAAAATAAAGCTCGGCTCGGCGAGATTCCTGCAACCCACGGCGCGCGCGCACGCGTCATGACGAGACGAGCGGGCGGGTGTGCGTGCGAGCGGCGGCATCGTCGGAGGAGGAGCGCGCGTGTAGTTCTCCTCTTCTCACTCACTTTACTAAGTGGTGAACCACTCCACCTTATAAGGTGGTGTAACTCTCCTCCAACTTTCCATGTGGGACGAAACTTTAGCTCCCACTCTACTCATATGTGAGCGGCCACCAAATTGGGCCAAATCACACATGGGCTTTGAGATTTAGGGAAAATCTGAAATCTATATGGGCTTATTTATTTAGCCCATTATTTCTAACAATCCCCCACCAGATCTCAAATGTCCATTTGAAGATTTGCCAATTCTCGCTACTTGTTTATATACTAGTGTTTCAGCAGAGACTGTTAAGTTGAACTTCCGCCTAGAACCTTGAGCTACGTCTATCAGCAACTTGAACAATGGACGAACCTTGAATTGCAAGTTTGGTGCTTTTAGATTTCACACAAAGTCATAACTAGTACCTGACTGCCAGTAGCCTACCCCGCGGGTGTAGCATATGCGTCATACTACTTGGTCTCTTCATGAGTTTACTAGAGATCACCCAAATCTCATATATTGCAACGTTTAACAATCGAAACTCGTATATGTGTGTTCTTTCAAGAATGCTCTATAGGACAGCATCTTTGCTAATCATAGCCAATAGAAACACATTAAGGCATGTTGCCAACCTGCCTTACAGCTTTTGAGAGTTGTACATCTTCACATAGAGAGGGTTGTCTAATACTCTCCTCTGTCACACCACTGGCTTGTTTTTCCCAGGTCCTAATTCACGGGATCTCCGATCAAAAAGGTTGGGTTACCACTACTGTGTAACATCCATGGGTCTCAAAACCATCTCTCTCGATGCACTTTCTATCACGTTTGGTGATAGTCCCTTTGTAAAGGGATCTACCAGGTTTTTGTCAGTTTGAATATACGTAACAGTAATTACTCCGGAGTTTCTCAATTTCCTGACAGACTTCAAACGTCACTTGACGTGTCTTGATGACTTCGCGTTATCCTTATAATTGTTCACTTTGACAATAACAGTTTGATTATCACAATTCAAGAGGATGGCCGGTATAGGTTTCTCAACCACCGGCAAGTCCATCAAGAGTTCATGCAGCCATTCTGACTCTAAAGTGGCTGTGTCTAAAGCAGCAAGTTTTGCTTCCATAGTTGACCTTGTCAATATGGTTTGGTTGCAAGATCTCCATGATACCGCGCCACCTCCAAAGGTAAATACATACCCGCTAGTGGCGTAGAGTTCATCTACATCTGAGATCCAGTTCGCATCACTATATCCTTCGAGCACCGCTGGATGCCCCGAATAGTGTATCCCATAACTCATTGTACCACATAGATAGCGCATGACCCTTTCAAGTGCACACCAATGTTCAGTACCCGGGTTAGACATGAACCTACTCAACTTGCTCACAACAAAAGAGATGTCGGGTCTTGTCGCACTAGCTAAGTACATGAGTGAGCCAACGATTTGAGAGTATCTCAATTATTCTTTCGGTTCTTTCTTGTTTTTCCGTAATGTCACACTGGGATCATAAGGTGTTGGGGAAGACTTGCCATCAACGAAACCGAAACGGCTCAAGATCTTCTCAACATAGTGTGATTGCGTCAAAGTAATCCCACTCTCGTGCTTAATCAACTTGATATTCAGAATAACATCAGCTTCTCCCAGATCTTTCATATCAAAGCTCTTTGACAGAAAGGACTTAACTTCATTTATCACATTCATGTTTGTACCAAAGATAAGGATATCATCCACGTACAAACATAATATAACACCTTCGCCCCCACCATGGCGATAGTAGACGCACTTGTCAGCCTCATTAACGACAAAGCCAACAGAAGTTAATGTTCTGTCAAACTTATCATGCCATTGCTTAGGTGCTTGCTTCAGGCCATATAAAGATTTTAACAACTTGCACACCTTTCTCTCTTCACCTTTTACCACAAACCCATCAGGCTGATCCATATAGATCTCCTCTTCCAACTCTCCATTGAGGAAAGATGTCTTAACGTCCATTTGATGAATGATAAGACCATAAGAGGCAGCCAGGGATAGTAGTACTCGAATGGTGGTCAGTCTAGCAACAGGTGAATAGGTGTCAAAGTAATCTTCACCTTCTCTCTAGGTGTAGCCTTTTGCTATAAGCCGAGCCTTGTACTTTTCAATAGTACATCAGGTCTTAGCTTCTTCTTGAACACCCACTTGCAACCCACAGGCTTACAGCCATGGGGTCGTTCTGATAGTTCCCAAGTTCCATTGGAAAGAATCAAGTCCATCTCATTATGAACAGCTTCTTTCCAGTCATCTGCATCAGGAGATGCATATGCCTCTGCAATGGAAGTGGGAGTATCATCCACAAGGTACACAATGAAATCATCTCCAAAGGATTTTGCAACCCTCTGTCTCTTACTCCGTGTAGGAGCTTCATTGTCATCCTTCTCTAGGACTTCTTCCTCACGTGGTTGCTCAAAATTCTCACTAGATGCACTAGTTTCAAGAAGTATTTCAGAAGAAATTCTAGCAGTGCTATGCATATCTTTCATAGGAAACATATTGTCAAAGAATGTTGCATCACGAGATTCCATTATAGTATCAACATGCATATCAGGAACCTTAGATTTAACTACTAAAAATCTATAGCGTACACTCCGTGGAGCATATCCTAGAAAGATGCAATCCACTGTCTTTGGTCCAAGTTTGCGTTTCTTAGGAATTGGTATGTTGACCTTAGCCAAACACCCCCAAGTGCACAAGTAAGAAAGTGATGGTTTTCTCCCAGCCCACTCCTCATAAGGGGTTTTATCTTTATTCTTGTTAGGAACTCTATTTAGGACATGACACACTGTCAACAAGGCCTCCCCCACCATGCCTTAGATAAACCAGCGGTGGCTAACATGGAATTCACCAAGTCAGTCAGCGTGCGGTTTTTCCTCTCGGCAACCCCGTTTGATTGAGGCGAGTAGGGAGGCGTCCTTTCATGAATAATGCCATGTTCCTCACAGAATTCATCGAAGATTTTGGGAAAATATTCACCACCACGATCCGACCTAAGACGTTTGATCTTTCTCTCTAGTTGATTTTCAACTTCGGCTTTATAAATTTTAAAGTAGTCTAAAGCTTCATCTTTTGTGCGCAACAAATAAACATAGCAGTATCTAGTCGCATCATCAATCAAAGTCATGAAATATCTCGTTTCACCTTTTGTCAACACACCATTCATCTCACAAAGATCAGAATGTATGAGCTCCAAAGGTGCCAAGTTTCTCTCCTCGGCTGCCTTGTGAGGCTTTCGAGGTTGCTTTGATTGCACACAACTATGGCACTTGGAACCTTTGGCAATAGTGAAATTCGGAATTAAACTCATATTGGACAACTTGGACATCAAACCAAAATTAATGTGACATAAACGAGAATGCCAAACACTGGTATCATCATTAACACCACCACAAATATGGTTTATGGACTTATTACAAAAATCTGAAAGTGAAAAGCGGAACAACCCTCTGCACTCATATCCTTTACCAATAAATTGTCCATGTCTCGACACAATGACTTTATTAGACTCAAAAACAACCTTAAACCCATCTCTGCATAGAAGGGAGCCGCTAACGAGATTCTTGTTCATGGAAGGGACATGCTGCACGTTCTTCAACTGCACGATCTTTCCCAAAGTGAACTTCAGATCCACTGTGCCAACACCATGAACAGAAGCCTGTGACCCATTCCCCATTAGGACGGATGAATCGCGAGCGACCTGATAAGAAGTGAACATAGAGATGTCAGCACACACATGAATATTAGCACCCGTATCAATCCACCAACATGGTGATTGAAAAACTGAAAGAATAGTAAATAGATTACCATACCCATCAGCATTGCTAGCAGTCACGACGTTGACAGTCTTCCCCTTTTTCCCTTTACGATCTGCACGTTCTGGGCAGTCCTTGGAAAAGTGCCCGAGCTCTCCACAGGTAAAGCAAACTAGCTCGGCCTTGTTCGGCTTCTTCTTCTTCTTGAAGGTTGTAGTCTTCTCAGGCTTGTTGAATGAGGGCTTATAGTTCCCTTTGTTCTTGCCGAAGGTCCTCTTCTGCACCATGTTGGCGCTAGACTGACCCTCGCCTCCTTTCTCAGTAGTGTCCTTAGCCCGAGCCTTCTCCTCAACATCAAGAGACGCTATCAGGTTTTCAACCGATATCTCTTGTCTCTTATGCTTGAGAGTTGTGGAAAAATTCCTCCATGAAGAAGGCAAATTTGCAATGATGCACCCAGCCACAAACTTGTCGGGTAAGTTACACTTAAGGATTTCAAGCTCCTTGGCAAAGCACTGTATCTCATGAGCTTGTTCGACTATAGAACGATTGTTAACCATCCTGTAATCATGAAAGTTCTCCATGATGTATAGTTCACTGCCAGCATCTGTTACACCGAACTTAGCGTTTAGTGCCTCCCAGAGCTCTTTGCCATCTTTGAAGTGCATGTACACATCAAACAACTTGTTGTCAAGAACACTCAGAACGCATCCCACAAAGGCAAGATTGGTTTCCTTGAACTTGTTCTGATCTTCTTCAGATATAGTTCCTTCAGGTAAACCCTCACTAGCCTCGAATACTTTCAGATTTTGCAGCCACATAGTGGTCTTATACTACCACCTCTTAAAGTGAACACCGGTAAACTTTTCCGGCTTCATCGCATCGGCCAAGTGTCCCATGTTTATCTCGGAAAATTGCCTATTATAAGGTTTTTGGATTATTGGACAATTAGGCACAATTTCCGTGATTAATTCCAGAATATTAAACATGACAATACCAGCTACTCGCACATGTAACTCGAACATACTAGATGTACTCAACAACAAGATGAACGGAAACAGGCAGCAGGTAAACATGTACTCGCAGAACATGATTAATAACCAGACAGCAACACGTCGCACGTACCGTTCGATTGCAGTAATCGCAGCAGTAGTCTTGGGGAAGATTGGTCGAAGCAGACGGCGGCGAAGACGACGATAGGCAACACCGCCCAACTTGGATGGAAGACGAGCCGTGATGCAGAACTTGAGCAGTCGCGCAGGGCGCTTCCCAAAAACCTTATTCGCCCTCTCCTGTACAAGATCGCAAAGGCGAGTGGTTCCAGAGACCTGCTCTCCCGTCCGCCGGTGCACGCCGGCAAGCGGGATGGAGTAGACTACGGTGGCGGCGTAAGCAGAGAGGTTGGCAAACCTTAGATTGGTTTTCTGTGTGTACGTGGTGGAAGCCACACTGGAGTTTATATAGAGTGGCTCGGGAGTCCCGCATAGGGCACGTCGTGGACCAAGCCCACGTTGCACAAGTTCGGGACGGTTACAGAAAGCCCATGATCCGGGAGCGACCCGAATAGGCTAACTGTTGACACGTCTGTCAAAACCACACAAGTTTTCCCAAGCAGCAAAAATAAATAAAGCTCGGCTTGGCGAGATTCCCGCAACCCGCGGCGCGCGCGCGCGTCGTGACGTGACGAGACGAGACGAGCGGGCGGGCGGGCGGGCGTGCGTGCGAGCGGTGGCGTCGTTGGAGGAGGAGCGCGCGTGTAGTTCTCCTCTTCTCACTCAGTTTACTAAGTGGTGAACCACTCCACCTTATAAGGTGGTGTAACTCTCCTCCAACTTTCCGTGTGGGACTAACCTTTAGCTCCCACTCCACTCATATGTGAGCTGCCACCAAATTGGGCCAAATCACACACGCGCTTTGAGATTTAGGGAAAATCTGAAATCTATATGGGCTTATTTATTTAGCCCATTATTTCTAACAGAAACTTTCCCGGTGTTGATTACTCTTTGTAGTTGATGCTATTCAGTGAACCGTTGAATTATTGTTTATGTTCAGATTGTTATACATCATTATTCCATCTCTGATCATGATCCATATGATGTCTTGTGAGTAGTTCGTTTTGTTCTTGAGGACATGGGAGAAGTCTTGTTGTTAGTAGTGGAGTTGCGTTGAGAAAGATTCAATAGATTGTTATTTAAGTTGTGGTGTACTTCTTCTAGTGGTGTCATGTGAACGTCGACTACATGACACTTCACCTATATGGGCCTAGGGGAATGCATTGTGTATTTGGCTACTAATCGTAGGGGTTGCCGGAGTGACAGAAACCTGAACCCCCGTTAGGAAACCATTGCACAAGGGACGTAAGGGTCTTAGAGTTTAAAGCTGTGGTTAAGTTTCTACCTTAATTACTTTCTTGTACTTACGGATGTTTGCAAGGGGGTTTAATCACAAGTATGTGTTAAGTCTTGGATGGGACGATACATTAGCATAGGTTCACCCACACAACACTTAGCAAGCTAGAGAAGATTAATCGACTATATGAAGCGAAAGCACTTGGCAGTCTTTCCATGTGTCCTCGAGAACGTTTGGTCATCTATAGAAATACAACCGGCTTGTCCTTTGCTGCATAAAGGATTGGGCCACTTGCTGCATTCATTCTTATTGTCTTTTATTTACTCGTACTTTGTTTACTTGCTTTATCAAAAACCCCTAAAAATCCGTTTGCTAAGTATTTGTAGAGAATTCCTGATCCATACCACTAGCCAGCACCTTCTTCTCCTCGTTGGGTTCGACACTCTTACTTATCGAAAATACTGCAATACACCCCCTATACTTGTGGGTCATCAAGACTATTTTCTGGCACCGTTGCCGGGGAATGCAGCGCTATTGGGAACTGGTAAAGGAAACGTCTACTGTGAGTATTGTTTACTTCTGCTAGTTGCTTTATTTTAGTTATGGATAGTTCGCTGAGTTTCTTATTTGGTAATGCTACTACCACTGCTAAGGTAGTAGATAAGCCACCACCTGCTGAGAAAGATGTTTTCAAAATACCTACAAGAATTATTGATCGTGTTATGGATAACTACTATGTTGGGGATGGAACTATCCATCCCGGTGATCATTTACTCTTTATACACGAATTATACGGGTTGTTCAAGTGTGCAGGTATTACTACAGATCAAGTTAAGAAGAAGTTATTCTCATTATCACTGAAAGGAAGAGCTGGGGAATGGTATAAGCTACTGAAGAATGGTCAAGCTCTGGAATGGGAGGAAATAGTGCCTCTCTTTTATTCAAAGTTTTATCCTCCTAGTGAAATTCATAAAGATCGGAATCAAATATACAACTTTTGGCCTCTTGATGGAGAGAGTACTGCTCAAGCTTGGGGGAGATTGAAGTTACTAATGCTCAAATGTCCCATTCATGAGCTCCCCAACAATATTATTATCAATAACTTTTATGCAAGGCTCCCTCTACATGATAAAGATTTATTGGATGCTTCTTGTGCTGGATCATTCACTCGTATGGAAGAAGTTAAATGGGACCTTCTAGATCGTATTCAAGACAATGCTGAAGCTTGGGAGAATGACAAAGGTAGAAAGTCAGGTATAAATTATGATTATGAATGCATTGAATCTTTTATGGGAACTGATGACTTTCAAAATATTAAAAATGCTTATGGTCTAGACTCTCAAGCTATTGCTTCTTATTTTAAGGCTTTTGCTTTTTATATTGAAGTGCCTAAAATGAAGTGGAATAAGTATCATGAACCTTATAAAGATATTGCTAAGAGTGTTCCTGCTAGAAGTACTGAAGTTTATACTACTAATCATGTTTTACCTGAACCTTATATTGAGAAAATGCCTTTCCTAGTTAAGGTAAAGGAACATTCTATGATGGCTAGTATGGTTAATGAAAGTATGAATAAGGCTGTTGAACCTGATAAACAAATGGTTGATGAACCTATAGTAGCAAGTGTGAAAGACTTTGTCACCAAGTATGAAAAAGAGGGACACACTATCCTTTGTAAGGATACCTCTAATATTGTTTCACAAAGTAGTGTTATGAGAGCTAGTATTCCGGTGTTTTCTGTTAGAATAAGTGATCATTGCTATGATAGTCCTTGTGATAGCTATATTGTTAAGTTTATGCATGATACTGAAAGCTATTATGAGAGAGGGAAAAGTGTTCTTGTGCATCTCAATAATATCAAGTTTCCCCGTTTTATGCTGAAAGTTTTTATGTTGCACTTCTTATGCAAGTTGCCTTTGGTTTCAATAACTTGTTTGTTTACAAAATCCCCTTGCATAGGAAGTGGGTTAGACTTAAAATAATGTGTGTTTTTGCTTCTTAATGCTCTCTTTCACTTCAATTCATATCCCTATGAGAGCTTCTTCAAAATTATCATGCCCATCTTAATGGCTATAACGAAAGAGCTTTATGGTAGACAACCCAATTTGTTTTTGCTTTCAGTTTTTTTGTTTCTTTGAGTCTTGGAAGTTATTACTTCGGTAATAACCACTCCTTATCCGTTTTCTTTGGTTTTTATGTCAAGATCAACCTCTAATGAGAGAGAAGTAATATTTGGGGAAGTTGCTGTCCCGAAACAGATTTTTGTGCTTCACCGTAAAACTTCGTGAGAGATCTAAGTATGTCGTATTGAGCTGTAATTTTTTGTGCTTCTGTCCCAGGTTGTTATTTAACTTTCGCTAGTTTTGCACTTTTTGATTTGAGCAACAGAAGATTTTCGAAAAAATTGATATTTACCTGCTGGTCTGTTTTGACAGATTTTGCCACTCTTGCATTTGCGTCTTTATTCGATTTCCTTTTTGAATTATTTTTGGGTTTTCGGAAGGAGTTTCTACAGTAGCTTTTGTTTTGATGGTTTTCAGTCGAAGTTGGACTCAAAAGGTTTTTCACTTCACTTATACTAATGTTGCTAATAAGAACTGTGTGAAGTTTTGTGTGAAAGAAATTTCCAGGAAGTGGAGATAATGGTGTAACAAGGAAGAGAAAGGTTTTATGACTCGAGTAATAAGTATATGAAGATGAAGATATCGATGATATTCAAGTGATGACTCTGGAAGGATCCACCCAATACCAAATTCAGAGACCTGCAGAGTCCGTTTCCAACTAGGTAACAGTTCTGGTAAGAAAAGTTCCGCGAAAATACAATCCAACTATATTTTTGCAGTTTTCAGTCAATAAGGAAAGCTATGAAGCGAAAAAGGACGGAACCGGAGCCAGGGTGGCCCACACCACCCCATGGCACGGGCCCACGCCTGGCCGCGCCACCAGGTGGTGAGGCTGCCCAGGACTCCGGCTCCGACCCGTTTTCTCCCAGTACCTTCCTTTTGATATGAAACTTCGTAATATATAACCCCCCCGGATCCCCCGAGGTTCGTATATTGTGTTTTCGTCGTGTTTTTGTTCCGATCTGTTTCTTCCAGGACATACTCTTTGAAGGTTTAGAAGCACAATGGTGTCCGCCATGGATAAAGGGAAGGAACCTATGGAGGAAGACCTCCAAGACCCCGGGAAGGAGAAGGAGATCAAGAGTGAAAGTGAAGAGGAGGAAAAACACACCGGCACTACCATTGCAAGCATTGGAGTGGTGGCGAACCCTGCCAGGATCAGAAGGACTGCACGGATGCAGACTGGCAGGAAAGTTCCTCGTCACTGTTTGGCACCAAGGACACCTTCTCCGAACACCAAGAGTACCTTCCATACCTTTGCTCATAACCATGCAGGAAAAGAAGACTCCAAGTGGGAAGAATGGAAGAAGAATCACAAGAGCTGGGATTCTCAACACGACATGATCATGAGCCGCATTGAGAAAAACTCACAGCTGATTCGTAATCTCACCTTCAAGATTGAGGACTTGGGGAAACTTATCAGAGAGCTCATTGAGAGTATACCACCACCACCGAAGGAGTAATTCGTCATCAGGTTTGGCATCCCCTTGGTTTGTTCCAAGCTTGGGGGAGCGTCGCGGTATCATATTACTATCTTCTATCTTTTTACCT
Organism: Avena eriantha; assembly: GCA_910589775.1. NCBI lineage: Eukaryota > Viridiplantae > Streptophyta > Magnoliopsida > Poales > Poaceae > Avena > Avena eriantha. Next base: position 173,244,397 of record OU342741.1, on the reverse strand, counting down.
TGTTAGTAGAGTCATATCATGAATAGAGGAGTTATTGTGTAGTATGGTTTGCATTATGGAAGTTTCCCCTCTCTCGTTAGATTTGTATCCCTTGGTGTGAGTTTCCATTATGGAGTACTAATGAGAAGTTCTATCATTCACTCTTTTGCATAGCTTATGATAGTTTTCAATTTGTGGTTATATGATTGATCTTGTTGTTAGTATTGGTAGCACTCTGGGATCATTGAGTTAATTTAGTTGGTTTTGGCAAACCTGGCTCGGTCAGTAGCAACACCTTTTTGAGAGTTGAAAAGAAAAAGATAGAAGTACTCTAGAGAAAAATAATTTCATCATCTTTCTTTCTTGATTTGCCCATAAGTTTAGTATTCTCTAGTTAAGATATTTTGTGCTTCCAAGGAAGATTGCATGTTTGTCTTTATCACTTGTATGTTTGTTTGTTTGTTTCCTTCAACTCTTATACTTGCTACCCAGCCTTGCTAGCCAAAAACCTGTACTGAGAGGGAATTCTTCTCGTGCATCCACCTCCTTTAAACCAAAACTTTCGCCATTTGTGTCCACCATACCTACCTAGTAGCATTATTGCTATTCCAAGTAAATTCTTGTTTTATCTACCTCCCAAATTAAACTTGTTATGTGAAAATTAGTGATTAAAGCTCTCACGAACTTGATGGCACACTTTACTTTCTTGCATTTAATAAACTTGAACCACTGGGTCCTTCTTTGTTGTGTATATGCTTGCGCTTTTTGAGTTGAAGTTAGCCGAACCATGTATCATGGGGACCGCTTTCAACACTTCATTTGGTACTTTGTACCTAGTTGATATGATGTTCTTTTGCTTATGGATCCCGGCGGTGTGAAATAAAAGTGGAACTTGTAAGATCATGGAGTTTATATGTGTGTTAGAGAAACGCCTAGGCCGCTAGCCTAAGCCATGCCTAATCATGGTGGCAACTTGCAGCATAACTATAGTGAGCATTCTATGAAGCATCCTCAATAAAAACCTATGCAAATAGCAAATAAAAAGATCGCTGAGATGCTCACTGTCTGCTTGCCTTGTCATTTTGATTATGGGATAGCTCATGTGTCATGTGCAAGGGGTACCCCGTCGGCGATTCTCAATGATACACATGTATTTACAATGACAAGAGCTTGCTCGTGACTAGAGTTGAGTAGCATGAGGATCGGTACTCATAAGTAAGAGGCATGAGATTTCAACTTATAACTTGTCAAGCATATCCTCTTAGTTGTGTCACTTTAACCTTAACCACCAAAAGATGCCTATGATAGGGGCAATGAGAGCTGAAATCTAGTAAGTATCATAATTTTTGGGAGCTCTTTATGAGACTTGCAATCCCTGCTTCCCTCTGCGAAGGGCCTTTCTTTTACCTTGTAGTTGAGTCAGTAAACCTATTCCCTTCTATCTCAGCAAGTATTTTGAGTTGATGTGTTTCATTCATTCATATGATGATTTATTCACTCATGTTTCTTATGTTCCTTGCTTTGCACATTGCTCTTATCTTGAAGTTTACTACATTGAAATCTTTCTTTGAAAACCAGCTATTTGTAAACTCCAGCAAGTTATCAACTATTCTTCGACCAAGAGCTAATTTGCCATTACCAATTATGATTCACTTTATGTGTCTTTATTGTGTTTCCTTTACTCATTGCAAGTTGAGTTGTATAATAGTGAGTTGTCTTCTTTTATGATCTATGTATTTGATGAATGTGATGCTTCTTGTCCGTATTCTTTTATTGACTCTTCACTCCATAAACTTGAGGTCATGTTTATTGAGCTCAGTTTCGCTTGGGGACAAGCAAAGTCTAAGCTTGGGGGAGTTCATACGTCCATTTTGCATCACTATTCTATGTCTTAATTCACTATTATTCATTGATATATCTCGTATTGAGAGGTGATACTTATGTTATTTCATCTGTTTTTGCATGGTTGATGACTTTTGGAGCATGGACCGCTGCAGTCAGGATTCTGATGGAAAAGGTGCTATCTGGAGGCAAAATTCGTGAAGATCAGAAAATCCGGGAAAATATATGGAAAATTCTATTTTTCTAGAAGACTCAAGATGCCAGAAGATGGAGTGGAGGTGGGCCACAGGGGCCCACACCACCCCATGGCGCGGGCAGGCCTAGGCCGCGCCAGGGAGTGGTGTGGCCACCCTGGCCCACTCCAGCCTCTCCCCTCTAGCGTATATCTTCCTCCCGAAACCCTAAGACTCGGGGAGAAACCACAGAAAGATTCCTCCACCTCTGCAGGGCGGAAAACACCGAGAGAGAAAGATCTCTCTGGCAGACAGATTTCTGCCGGGGGAATTCCTTCTCGGAGAGGGGAGATCGTCGCCATCAACACCATCATCAAGCTGGGCTTCATCGGGATCATCATCATCATCACCACCATCATCACCATCAGCACCCTCATCACCATCTCCATATTGCTGTAACAATTGAGTTGAATCTTGCTATAGTTCATAGGGGAAACTTTCCCGGTGTTGATTACTCTTTGTAGTTGATGCTATTCAGTGAACCATTGAATTATTGTTTATGTTCAGATTGTTATACATCATTATTCCATCTCTGATCATGATCCATATGATGTCTTGTGAGTAGTTCGTTTTGTTTTTGAGGACATGGGAGAAGTCTTGTTGTTAGTAGTGGAGTTGCGTTGAGAAAGATTCAATAGATTGTTATTTAAGTTGTGGTGTACTTCTTCTAGTGGTGTCATGTGAACGTCGACTACATGACACTTCACCTATATGGGCCTAGGGGAATGCATTGTGTATTTGGCTACTAATCGTAGGGGTTGCCGGAGTGACAGAAACCTGAACCCCCGTTAGGAAACCATTGCACAAGGGACGTAAGGGTCTTAGAGTTTAAAGCTGTGGTTAGGTTTCTACCTTAATTACTTTCTTGTACTTACGGATGTTTGCAAGGGGGTTTAATCACAAGTATGTGTTAAGTCTTGGATGGGACGATGCATTAGCGCAGGTTCACCCACACAACACTTAGCAAGTTAGAGAAGATTAATCGACTATATGAAGCGAAAGCACTTGACAGTCTTCCCATGTGTCCTCGAGAACGTTTGGTCATCTATAGAAATACAACCGGCTTGTCCTTTGCTGCATAAAGGATTGGGCCACTTGCTGCATTCATTCTTACTGTCTTTTATTTACTCGTACTTTGTTTACTTGCTTTATCGAAAACCCCTAAAAATCTTTTTGCTAAGTATTTGCAAAGAATTCCTGATCCATACCACTAGCCAGCACCTTCTGCTCCTCGTTCGGTTCGACACTCTTACTTATCGAAAATACTGCAATACACCCCCTATACTTGTGGGTCATCAGTCGCGTCTACGCTCGATCTCTGCCTCATCGTCGGAGTGAGCGCGATTTTTCACCGAATCTTCGCCATCTGCCCAGCGATTCGCGATTTCCATCAGGTGGTCGATGGTTTTGGGCTTTGAGCGGCCCAACTCCTCCTTGAGCTCTATGCGACGCACGCCAGCGTTGAATGCGTCAATCGCGTGATCCTCCGAGATGTTCTCTGCGGAGTTCTTGATGATGGACCACCTTTGGATGTAGGAGCATAGCGATTCGCCCGATCTTTGCTGGCAGCATCTCAGTTCTTCGATTGATGTGGGCCATTTGTATGTGCCCTTAAAGTTGCGCACAAAGCTGTAAACCAGCTCTTCCCAACTGCGAATGGATCCGCGTGGGAGGTAGTTGAGCCATGCTCGGGCTGCGCCTTGCAGCTGTAGCTGTAAGCATTGCATGGCCATGCTTCGACTTCCGCCATGGAGCCTGACGAAGGAGATGTGGTCCTCCAGCCAGATCTTTGGGTCCTGTAGGCCATCAAACTTCGGGTTCTCCGATGGGAGTTTAAAACCCTTGGGCATTCGCTTTTGCTTGATGGCCCTGCTGAAGCATCTGGCGCCACAGAGCTCCACATCTTCATCTTCTGAGTCAGTCGACCGAGCACGTCGCGCCCTTGATTTGTCGATCTTGCGCTGCGTGAGGTCATCGCGCGCATCATAGTCATGGTCGTGTCACCGTGAGCGGCGACGTCGAGACAGGTCGTGACTGTCTTCGCTGGATGAGGGCGAGGAGTTGCTAGGGCTTTGCCCTTTTTTGGCTCCGGTGTTGGCTCCTTGTCGAGGGCGGCCTCGATTAGTCCCAAGCCCGCGATCGTAGATCGGTGCATGGCGGCTCGGGGATCTCTAGATAGCGGCTAGTTGTTGAGGAGGTACATGGTGGCCGCTGTCACCGCAGCCTGCGGCGTCTTGGGGACCACATTGCCCTGTGTATCGACTGTCATAGAGCTGATGTCGAGGACCTTTGCAGCTTCTATGCGTTCTTGCTCTGTGAGATGGGCCATCTAGGATCGCCTCTTGTTTGCGATGTACTCGTTGCCCTTTGAGGAGGATCCTCCGTGGGAGGAGAGCCCAGCATGACGAAGGCTCGACTCATCTGCCGCCTTTTTGCGCGCCTGGAGTTACACGATTGTTTGTACTTGGCACTTGAATTCCTCCTTCAGGAGCCAATGGTAGCCCATTAGCAGTTCTTGTGGAGATCCGAAGGGTAGAGGGTTGCCTCATAAGGCATCACGGCAGCAAGCCCACTCTTGTTCGTTGAGCCTAATCACGACGCATTCGCCGGTTTGCTCATTTATTATAGTTGGAGGTTCGATTGCTCCTCCGTTGTTAACGGGGGCACCGTTGCCGCTGTTAGGCGGGTCGGTTCCGTTGCCACGGTTGCCCGTGTTGTCGCGGTTGGCGGAGGTGTCGCCCGCATTGATGACGGCGCACATGAAGTGGTTGGGGAAGCTGCTGCTCCCGCAACTTTCAGATCCGGAACCGTAGGCTCCATCTTCAGTTGCCAGATTGCTCAGATCGGATTCGCAACTGCTGTCGCTGACCATATTATCGATTGTTGTCGAAGCATTGAGCTCGGTGAGGGTGCCGATTGTGGAGGGAACCACGACGCTGGAGCAATCGATGGTACCATCGGCTGGTCAGGCATGCGAAGCGTGCCCATCTGACCAACTTGGAAGCGGAAGCTCCCGATCGCCAAGCTGATTCCGTTGCCCACGGACCCGAAAGCCGGGCGAGTGGCCGGCATGTGGATGGTGAAGTCGAACGCGCCGAAGAGCTGGCGAATCTCTGTTGTTGCGGAGTTGTAGATCACGGTTTATGGGGCCGAAGAAGCCGCAACATCAGCATTCCCAGTTCCCACAGACGGCGCCAATTGACGAGGGTTTAACTCATCAATGCCCATTGTTATGGACTTGGGTTTTGGAGAAGGAGGGAGCACTGGAGACATCTATCAGCTAGCAAACAAGCACACAGGGGACTCGAAGATTTACCCAGGTTCAGGCCTTGTAGAGGTCCCTACTCCTGCTTGTCTGCTCATGGAATTATCGAAGGAATCGAGGATTACAATGGTGCGCAGATGCAATCTGGCAAGGGTTGTGGAAACTAGGGTTGCGTGTGTCCTCCTAGCCGCCCCCTCTTAGACTTTATATAGATAGGCTAGGTCTCGGGTAGCAGGCCGAGTCGGTTACAAGTTAGGTTTTTCCCCTTTGAACTTTCTATCTTTAGCTTCTTCTTGTTCTTCAAGCAATCGAGAGTCCGTAGGTTACTCGAGTTCCTCATTTGGGCCTTGGCGAGACCGTGGGCCTCTACGTATTCATGCCGTATATACCAAGCTCGAGTACTTGTAGGGTATACCCATGTCAAGATCCGTTGACAAAGCCACTTCCACAGCCTAAGCATGAGGCACACGTAAGAGCCATGGGCATAAGATGCCTAGACATGTGATGTCGGATGATTGACTCTAGTTCAAGTGGGAGACTATTGGGAATATGCCCTAGAGGAAATCATGGTTGATGATATTTCCCAAAGTATTCATAAAGTAAAGTTGTCCTTATATGAACATCAGATATATATCACTGAATGCGTGATTCATTTGTGGAACTATGTATTCATGATTGTTCATATTAGATTGTCCTTGGTCGTTGAGGTTGTGTTGGGCACACAACTTAGACCAATGTGCAAGTCGGCTGATGACACAGTTCCACTTGTCATGGGCATGGTGATGCTATTCCGACTTACACTGATTCAGCTAAAGAGTTTAGCGAGTCGGACTGACCCATAGTTGAGATGCAACGAGCATGTTGTCATTTGCAGTCTCAAGCAATGGAATCCTTTGACCTGAGGTGATTGCATGATCCGAGTTGTGGATCGCCAACTTAGGTTCTATCAAGTTGTTCCGTAAATGGGCAGTTATAAAGGTAGAGTTCGGGTTGGTTGTGAAGCAAGCTGCGTGACATGGATTACCAAGATGGGATTTGCCCCTCCGTAATGCAGAGATATTCTCAAAGCCCTCTCGTGTGATATGATTTGGAAGCATGGCCATGCGCTACTCGGTTAAGTGTTAACTTAGGAGTCGGACTAAGAGTTAGTCCAGTGAATCACATATCATGGTACGAGAAGAGAGTTAAGCTATTTAAGGGATGGCAACTACTCGCCTATATCTTAACAGATATATCGTATGGCAAAGGTACTTGGACAAAATTCACATTGAAGGTTCAGCTTCTGACTTTACGGCACTTGGGAGTTCGCACGTCTTGCTAGAGGCCGCTACCATCTATCGACTTGAGACCGAGTGCTCATGGGAGTGAGTTGGACTCAAAGCCATGACAGGATACTTGGAGGAGTAGCTCATGTCGTGTCCAGGTGTACGTGAACCTATAGGGTCACACACTTAAGGGTAAGGAGCCCATGTAGATTAGATCCATATGGAGATTGGAGTACAGCCTAGATGGGCCTCAAACGTTGAGCCCAACTAGGAGTGCATATAAGTGGAGTAACAAGGGATAGTCCCTGACCTAGCCGTCACTTTCTCCACTTCCATTTTGGGCTAGACATGATCTAGCAATCCTCTGTCTGAAGCCCCTTCATGTATGTGTGGATACCGGTAGAGGCGTTGCACGTGCGGCGCTGGAGACAGGGTAGCTCGTGGGAATCTAGCGAAGGAGTTCGTGGGATCCGGTGTAGCTGTCCGTGGAATTCGGAGGGCTGTACGTGGGATCATTTGGCACTGCTTCAACGCGCTACATCAAGTTCCGCATCTGTGCGTCTAGCGGTAATCTCGTGGCCTATAACCTGAGCTAGATCTTGGGAGTACCGCGTTAGGGAAAAAGTTTTGTTTATCTCTGCGTGGCCCAACAGTGTGAGAATTGGAATTCTTTAGTAGCCTTAACCAAAATCATATCAAGCCATGAAAAAACTCATGTCCACCTCTTTGTTTAAAACCATAGAATAAAGAGGGTAGTTAAACCAATTCCTATTTTTAGGCTGTCAATGGATAGTATCTCTTAGTCAAATGAAATGTCTAATAGATAAGTAGAATACCAGTTGAGAGTGTATTTATGGAAGCCTTGTCCATTTTATTATCTTAAACCCTAATTAAAAAACCTAGTCCCATAAGATATCAAAATCACATGGAGTGGTAATCATTATAGCTCATTCTAATTGAGGTATTATCCTTGGTCACAAGACATGAAGTCAATGTGTCTTAGTCCCGAATCTCCATCCACATTAATAATATAATATGAGTTTACTAAACCTTCTCAAAACTAAAGATGGATATTTGTAAATGAACCTTTTAATTTTTCCATTAATGATTATTATTCATATATAATGAATTAACCAAGATTTCTCTATAATAATTCTAAATACTACAAATCAAATAGGATTTGAGTAGAAGAAGTCACCAAACTTGTAGAACCTTGAGATTTAAATCACCCTATTATGAACCACATGATTTAAAGTAGTATAATATATATATATCAAATCATAAGTAAGACTAAGTATGAATAGAATTACATATGTATTTCTCACCATTTTAAATCCTTACCAAGATAACCATCATTGTGATAATAGAAACCATTTTTATAATATCTTCTATATAAGGATTAAATCCCTAAAACCCTAATTCCTGTTTATATTTGCTAATAAAAACAATTCTTTATATAATCATTATTAGTGTAAATACTGAAAAACAGAAGTCCAAGGATGCAAATATATATAAATGTTGAATACATATTCATAAGGTATTAAAAATTAAATTTAAACTTTAAATGGATAAAGAAATTGAAGGGAATATGCCCGAGAGGCAATAATAAAGTGGTTATTATCTTTTTCCTTGTTTATGATAAATGTTTATTTTGCATGCTATAATTGTATTAATTTGGAAACGTTAATACATGTGTGCTTAATAAACAAAAAGGAAAGTTCCTAGTTATGCCTCTCTTATAAACTAGCTCGTTGATTAACAAGATGATCAAGGTTTCCTGATCATGGACATTGGATGTTGTTAATAAAAAGGTCACAACATTAGTGGAATGATGTGATGAACATTCATCCTAAGTATAACATTACGATCAAAGTCATTGTGTTTATATTGCTATAACATCATACGAAGTAATCCTAGTCTTTAGACCATGAGATCATGTCAATCACTAACACTGGAAGAGTATCTTGATAACATTAAACGTCACACCGTGAAATGGTGATTATAAAGGTGGGTTCAGTGCTACAAAAGTGTTATGTAGAGGCTCATGGATCAAGAGTGGGATTTGTCCATCCCGATGATGGATAGATATACTCTAGGCCCTCTCGGTGATATCATATTGGTTAGCTTGCAAGCAAGTGATAATATCACTAGAATATTATATCACGGGAACGAGAAAAGCGTGCATGTCGGTAATGAGATCAAACTAGGTATGGAGATACCGATGATTGAATCTTGAACATGTAATATATCGCAAGACAAAGGGATTTAGTTACTAGCGTTAAAGGTTCTCACGATCACAGAAGTCATTGTTGAATGTGTAGGAGTCGGTATGGATCTCTAGGTCCCGCTTCTGATTATTGATCTGAGAGGGGTCTCGATCATGTCTGCATTATTCGCGAACTGTAGGATGACACACTTAAGGGATACCGACACCATTTGGAGCAAATATGTTTCAGATAATGATTTAAGGAAGCACTGGAATTATTTCAGTAGACACCGAAACTGTTTCAGGTGTAATTGCTGAAATTGGTTCTGCATGTAATATTGAAATGTTGTAGGGGGTTTTATGTGAATGTTTGTTAATTAAAGTAATTAACAAAATTCTGAATAAAATTAATAAAAGAGTTTTATTAAATGAGAGAGCATTAAATTTAGAGAATTTTAATGCATTTAAAGTGGAGACTTTAAAGAGGAATGTTAAGGGGCAAATTTATGTGGAGGGAGGTACCACCACATGAATGAGGAGGTGAAGGGTCACCCTTGGGCGCTGACCATGGGGAGGGGCACCCCCTCCTCCTATAAAAGGCCACCCTCACACCCCTTCTTCCTCACACCTTCTCACGAAGGATCTCTCTCCCCCTCTAGTATTTTTCCCCATGGTCTCGGATTAGCGAGATACATGTTCCTGGTGGCTTTATCTAGAAAGGAATTGTTGCTTCTGCTGCTTTGCTGGATCGAGGGATGGAGGTTGTCGGGGTACCGGACGCGTCTGTGATCACGGACGCACCGTTGCTTTGCGGTGCTGGACTTGGTGGTGCTAGACTTGCTGGAGCTAGATCTGATGGACGTGCTAGAGCTGGACCTGGTGGACCTGCTGGACTCTTGAGATCGGCAAGTGTACGACTACATCATCCACGAGTTCCATCTCGTTAACAAAGCTTTGTTGTCTTCGAGGGTATGTTCTCCATGGATGTATATCCACCTGTTGCTTGTATCTAGTAGATAGATCCTGGTGTGTAGTAGTTCACATCGTAGGAATTTTTTTGTTTTCTATGCTGCAAACCCTTCAGTGGTATCAGAGCCTGATCTATGCGTAGGTACTTTGCACGGGTAGAACACATATGAGTATGTGGGCGGTGATGATCATGTTATTGCTTCTTATATGTACTTTGGATATTGGTGGCATAGTGGGATGAAGTGGCTCAGACCAACCTTACATGTCATCGCACATGAGACCGGTTCCACGACTGACATGCAACTAGTTTTGCATAAGTGGCTGGCGGGTGTCTATCTCTCCTACTATAGTCAATATCTGATTTACAACGAGTTGCTAATAACTTAGTTATCATCGTTGTGGTTCCATGTTCGTAGGTAAGACCGGTTCTATCTTCGAAAGCCCTATGCCACGTAAAAACTTGCAATTGATAAATTAGAGGCGTCTAGTTTAGATCGTTGTCGGGCTAGTGCCATGATACGGAAATGTTGTAAGTTGATGTATAGTTGATACCCTTACAACACACCTAACGTGTAAGTTCCATAGACCTTGGCCTTACACACAAAGGTATGATAGAGATCATACCACAATGCATATGATGGTGATCAAATGCATGGACCATATCATTCCACTTTACACATATGATGTTTGCATCTTATATTGTTAGTTTGGTGCTTTTAGTAGCATTATAAGATGATCCCTCATTTAAATATCAAGCTAAAATGTGTTCTTCCTTAAGTATGCACCGTTCTATGGATCGTGTTTCGAGACATCACGTGATGATCGGGTGTACTCGACTCTGCGCTTTCATACAACAGGTGTAAGACAGTTTTTACACACGCGAGTACTAAAGTTCTTACTTGGCGAGCCTAGCATGTACAGACATGGCCTCGGAACATGGACCGAAAGGTTAAGCATGAGTCATATAGTTGATGTGATGCCCATATTGATGCTCACCTTTGAAGCTACACCGACTCGCGTGATGATCGGACTTGGTGTAGTGGATTTGGTTCATGTAATCACCAAAAGGGCACGAGGGATGTCGTTTTTGAGTGGGAGTTCATTTCTAATTTGGATTAATCGAACCAAATTTGTCATAAACTAAATCAAAGTAAATTTGCATAAAGTGTTGTAGTCATTGGCATCTGTTTACTACCTTATGCTTAGTCTTAATTGAGATAATAGAACTATAGAATTCTAGATATTTACTTTACGAACTGGTATCGTATTGTTTTGAATGTCAATTTAAAGTTTAGAAGTCCTATTGCAAACTTTCAGCAAAATCTATTTACTCCATGAAGTTTAATAAGTAGTATTAAATCAAGAGTAAGAATTCCAATGTTAGTATCTAAAGTATCATGTTTGTCTCCATGATTCTTGATATTCAAAAGTTGTTTTATTATCAAGGTTATCTAGGAGCTGAAAGAATTGTTTCAAAAACTATCATGTGTGAAAGATATTGTGATATATGAAACAAAATTTTGGTTGCATTATGATAGAGTATAATTTAGCAAAATACATGTTCTCATATTGTATGAAAATTTGTGAAGGATGAAGATGCTAGGCATCCGAATCTCCCAAAAGGTTTCGGGAACTAAAATTATAATCGGCATTCTTCCTTATAGGCTATAGTAGCTTTATCATAAAAGTTGTCATGATAAGGATGAATAGAAGATGTAAGTAAAATGTTTACTACACTTAAACATTACTAAAGAATGGATTTTTGAAAGAATGCCAAACATTTGATGACGGTGATCCACTTCAAAGTGCAAGGCCAAAGGTATTAGCATTTGAGTGTACACGCTTTGTACTATGTGGCATGTGAATGACACCACTATTGATGTTATTCTTTTAAAAGGAAAAGGAATTGCTGAAAGAGAATCTATAAAATATTTGGCAGAAAAGAAAAAGTTGGAGATGTCCAACTTAGGTATATAGAAGATACATATGTTATAGCTGCATTCCTATCTTGTTAAACAATGTGGTTGTTCGGTATTGGATACCGAATTGGTTGGTGTGAAGTCTCATATAGAACAACACAATTCATGAACTGCAACAGCCTAAGTAACTAGCAAGAGAATAAGTGATGATGTTCATCGAAAACAAATAAAGTGTTATTGTGTTTTTCATTATCGTCAAACCTAGCCTTCAAGATTTGTTTTAATAATTGTTATTTTGTTCCGGTATTACGAGAACAATGGTTGTTCAAATAATTACCATATTCCATAAAGGATGGATGAACTTTTACAAGTCTAGTTGGAGAAATCACATCCATAAACATTATTGCTAAAATGTTGTAAGACAATAGATTGGAAGATCACTTATGAAGTGACATCGCTGTTTGAATTATATTGGAAAGTAAACATGAAGAAACTCCATGTTGATGGATTTTTGGAGTCTTTTGATTTTGATCAATTGATGCCTGTGAAACTTTCCTCGAGATAATTGAAACGTCATTCATAGGCCAAAGAGGAACGGATGACTAGCTTATTGGAAATTGTGCATGCTGATGTGCATAGTCCATTATGTGTAGCCATATGCGATGGATCTTTTTGCTTGATATGCTTTCTCTAGAAATTTGAGTGAATATATCTATATATTTACTTAATAAGGAAGAAGTATGAAACATTTGAAAATTGTTCAAAGACTTTCAAGATGAAGTGAAAAATCATTGAAACAAGAAAATAAAAGATTTTATGATTTGATCATAAAGGAAGATATTTGAGTTAGAGGTTTAGCAAAACACCTAAGATTTCAGGAATTGTTCCATGAATTTGCATTTCCCGATAAATCACAGGAGTATGGTATGTTCGAGAGATCAAATCGAACCTTGTTTGACATGGTAAGATCATAGGTGTTATTTATAAAACTGCCATTATGTTTTAAAGATTAAAGCTTTAGAGACTACCGCTTTTACACTGAAAAGAGCACCATCGTGATCCGTTGAAATGACACCATATGGGTTATGGTTTGGGATAAAACCAGAAATGTCTTTTCTTAAATTTTTGTATGCTATGCATAAGTAAAATGTTTACAACCAAAGTTGGATAAGCACGTCTTTGTAGGTTATCCTACAGAATTTGTTGGGAATTTCTCCATAACACCTAGGACAAAAGAGTTTGTTGCTTGGAACATCAAGTTTCTTGAGAAAGAATTTTTCGCGAAAAGTTAAGTGGGAGGACAATAGAACTTTGATAAGGTTGTTGAACCTTAGCTATATGTGATAAGTAGTTGTAACATCCCAAATCATTAATCAAGGTTATCAAAGTTCAAATCACCCAATTTAGGGTTAACAAAAACTTTTTATTATTAACATAATTATGAATGCATCTGTTTGTTGCATTAGTATAGACTTGTGTGTCAATGCCATGTTTGTTTGTTCTAAATGATATGAAATGGTTTAAATGTGAATGCCACATCATCTAGAACATTTACAAACAAAATCCAAAGGAAAAGAAATCAAATAAGATTAATTAATGCAAATGGTCATTTTGACAATTTTAATCCACTAGGCCACTTTAGGTGTTCCTAGAAGTCAATTTCAAATAGAAACTTTCTCAAATCTTTTCACCCCTTGCTACTACAAGTAAAGATCTACCAAGGCCCACTTTACAATCTTACAAAAACATTAGCCACTAATTTTAAATGGCATTTGAAAATGGAATCCAAATCATATGAGAAGATCCCACTTTTGTAAAAACCAACCAAACTAATTCACCTTGACAATTCCCAACAACCAGAGACTACCAAGCATAAGATCAGATCACACACCAAAAATCTTTTCAAAATTTGAATTTAAACTTCTTGCGGGCATTGTCTCGAACACCTGGCAAACAAAGTTAAAATGGCCTAACTATTACTGTTCTTGGTCAATGGATTGTCCACCAAATTTTCCCTTTACACTCCCCTTGTCCCCCCTAGTCACAACCAGCACCAATGCACCACTCCTAGTTGCTATTTGCACTAGTGCCGAGCCATCCCGAGCCCTCCATGCCGGTCAACCATGGGCAAGCCCCAGCAAACCGCCCCGAGCTCGCCCACGACGCCTAGGAGGTAGGCGAAGCCACACCACTGCCCACTGTCCCCTCCCCAAGCAGAGCCAAGCCCTGGACCACCGTAGAACGACCACGCCCACCGTGGCTGCGCCATGCCGAGCATGCGCCAGAGCGCCGCGCCTGACAAGCGTGCACACGCCATGCCTCGACCGCAGCCCGCGTGCACTGCTTCGCCACAACCCCAGGAACCGCCCGGACATGCCCGTTCGCCGCCGCTTGACCTGCAGCCTCCGTGTGCTATGTCGAACGCCGCTTCTGCCGTGTAGAGCACCAGTCGCGCCCGACCAAATGCCACCTCCCCTAGCCGCGCCTTTACGCCGTAGATGACTGCCAGTAGACCGCGCACCGTCCCCTACCTCCAGCCACGACGATAGCACGTTGTACCGCCCTCGCCGGAGACACCAGGCCATCCCGTTCGATCGCTTCGTCGAACTATAAATAGAGGCCACCCCCAGCCTCATTCTGCACACCATCTCACTCCCCTCTCTCCATTGATCCTTCCACCCCATCCCCGGAGCAAGGCGAGCAGCTGTTCACCGGAATTTTGAGGGAGCTTGCCACAGCAGAGTAGAAGAGGCGCCGTTGATTGCGACTGCCCCAGGAGCCACCGCGACCACGCCTAGAACCGCCATCGACCACCAGTTCGATCTCCCCCATCGCCACGTCTAGCTAGAGCCCTGGTAAGTCCCCATGTACCCCCACCATGCCACGTTAAGGTTTGATCTCGCCGGAGCTGTTCACCGGAAACGATGAATCACGACCGTCGATTCTTGTTCTAATCGCACGGCTGAGATTGCCCCGTACCGCTTCACTTAGGATTAGTCGCTGACATGCGGACCCCCCTGTCAGTTGCCCTCTGCGCGGTGGAGCGCCACTGGGTCGGCCCGTTAGTTTTCCCGCGCTAGCCCAGAGATTCAAATAGATGTTTTTCTATTTAGATATAAACTGGATTTTGTCCACTTGTTTAAAAATCAACTCAGAAAGATTCACTTAACCAAAATGCATGATTCAAATTTTGTTAGAAAGATAATTAAAATATCTATCCAAGCCTGTTGGATTTAAATTAATTAGAGTTAGAGATCAGTTATAGCAAAAATAACAAGACGTTGAAACATTTTTCAAAAATCAACCATAATATCTTTTGAGTTGATTCCCATTCACAAAAATCACATTTGACAATATCTATCTGAATATGTAATAATATCTAGGATTGCATGTAGTGACTTTGGACTAGTACCAAAATAATTTTATTAGGGCATTTCTAGTCACTTTAAATCATTTAAATCATAAACTTAAACTTAGTGAAATATGATCAAACATTTAAAACACATTCCCATGTATTAGAATATGTGGTGACGACATTTGTCCACATGATCCCATATTTTAATTTGAGAATATTAAATCTTAAATATTTTTAATGAGTAGAAATTACTTTTCTCAAATAAAATAAATGAAACTAGTTCTTTAAATCTTGAGATGAGTGTGATGATGCTAGATCGTCAAGTGTGTGCTTTAGTGTGCTAAATAGACTAGTTAAGTATTGTTTGGTGATTGTGTATCCCGTATGTATTTATAGACGATAGTACCGACCAAGTCTACGAGGAGGAGGAGTTCTATCCCAAAGAACACGAGAAGAATTTCAACCACCGCACCAATCAAGGCAAGCTAGAACTAAGCAAGTGAACACTTGCCCCCTTAACTTGAGAAAATGCTTTAGGCATGCTTTGGTTATACATTTTTAATTTATACCCATCCCAAGTTTTACTTGCAAGCTTTACTTTTTTACTTTACCAAAGTTTCTTTACTTTTAGTAATGCTTGGTGAGATTTTGGAAAGTAGTATAAATAGCATAAAGAGTATAAAACTTGGCCTATCCTAGATGTCATTCTATGGCATGAGATTGAGATTAGCATCCCACCTTAGTGAACACTCTTAACTTAGTAGCTGGTGATAAGCATAAAACTTGATCACTTTAGATGGGAATACTTGGTGAAAATACTTATGAAAACCTTGGAATGATGTGTCATTCTATTGAGATGTTTTGACATGTGTTGAGAGACACAAATGGTTTATGATGATGAAAATGTTGAGGCATGAGCCTTAGCCCTTTATAAAAACTGATGGTTGGGTTCGGATGCGATACCATTCCAATTTTACCGTACAACCACAATACCTGAATTGGATAAGGGTTAGCCGGAAGTTTATATGCATTAGTATTGGTTCCCTCGCGGAAGAGGTTTGAGCTGAGGCTACCTCTTGATGTTGTCCACCTATCCAGTGCCTAGGATGGCAGATGGCCATGGCTGGGAGGCCAATCTCATAGGAGAGGTGCTTATACTAGAGTGTGTAAAGGAAAGGTTATGATTGATTATCCGCATACTAAGTATGATGATTCAGGGTTATCCCTGATGCATGTATCGAATTTTGTGGTGAAAGTGTACCACCTCTACAGAGTGTTAAACTATTCCAATAGCCGCCTCCGCGGTCATGGATAGTTGTAGTGGCCATACTGTTTCGTCGTCAGATGTTTTCAAAATGACTTATGAAATGAATTGTGACTTAACTTGACCACAACAGGGTTGTGACTATGAAAACTAAGTTCCCACTTAGGTGATTTAGAACTTTATTTTATCTTTCTTTGTTTCTGAACTCAGCTTAGGTTTCAATTTTAGCTTTGCAAATAAACTTAGAGTTTAGCATTCCTACTAGAACTACCTTACTTGTTAGTGATAGTTTGCGAGTACTTAAAGAGTACTCATGGCTTTGTCCCTATCTATTCCCGTGGCCAGATTATGAGGAGGACTATCCAGAAGAAGGACAGTAGGACGACTACGACAACTAGGATCATCTCCCATCATCAACATTGCCTGTGACACTGAAGATGGAGCCCACCGCTACACTTATTATTCCGCTACTTGTTTGTATTAAGACTGGATCATGAGATCCTTTATTTGTGTAAGACCTTATTATGGTTTGTAATGGATCATGTACTGTGATATCCAACCTGTTATGTCTCGCAAAATGGTAATCCTGGGATTACGATGTATGGCATAACAGGCATCTGAGATTAAAAATCCGAGTGTTGACAAGTTGGTATCAGAGCCATCCTGACCATAGGAGACCCTAGTTAGAATGGACGTCCGAACAAAAACTTAGTTTCAAAACAAAAGAAGTGAGTCTTTATGAAAACTTATTTCCCCTCTTATCCTTGAGATTCTTTCAAAAAAAATCATGTTCCTCAAAAATTCTTACATTACTACATGAAATTTGACACACTTGATCACTTCACTAACTTACTCATCCTAAATTCTTATAGATTTAAGTTCAATATTGCAAGTTCTACCAGTTGGGCAATGGAGGCCAACTGATCTTCGAGAGGGATCTTGATGCACTGTCTGAGTACCTTGAGCGCCTGCATCCGGAATTCTTCGGAGCTCAACTCAAGGATTTTCCCGGAGGAGATTTCCAATGGATGATAGTTGCTGATCTTCGAGGCAAGATGGAAGCACCTCTGTCCGAGAAGATTCAATTCACCGTGAGAGAGAAAAACTGGCTAGATGGATTAGCGAGGGTTATGCATGGAGCTCTCGCCCGTCTTTGCGCACATAATGTCAACTTGATACAGGGAACTCGCTTTGCTCACTATGCACGGCGTGATTCTATGGGAATGCCATTGGAGATGAGAATATCGGCTCGAAAGTTGGGTCGCCTAGGCAACACGGTACCCTAGTTCCCTGAATTCAGCCGGGATGACTATAGTTGGTTTGCCAAATACTCAGAGGGTCTTTTTTGGCACGAATTCAACTTTACATTTCAATACAAAAAAATCAGGCTAATGGCCGTCAAGTTGGCCCCCCTATCAGTTCTCACCGTTATGTTGCTCCTATTGCTTAGGTGTCAATTAGGCTTGCAGCATTGGCGCCTGCATCCATTACGCGTCTTCTTATTCCCCGGAGTGGCAATCTGTGGGGCGTCGCAACCATGGCGCGGAGCTAGGATGTGGACGAACCTGCTCGGCCTAGCTCTCCTCCCTGTAGGCTTGCAACATTGGCGCATGCATCCATTACACGTCTTCTTCTTCCCTAGAGCGGCAATCTATGATTGCGGCCATGGCGTAGAGCTGGGACGTGACGAACCTGCTCGGCCCCTCTCTCCTCCCCATCCCGAGTCAGAGCTCGCCCTCACCATGGACGCACCCATGGAACGGTGCAGGGACGAGAATTGGTTCCCGGTGAGATCTGTCACCGTGTAGGCCATGCTCGGTTCTGTTTTCGTCCTCTAGAATCTAAGCTCGCCGTCGCCATGGTTGCACCCGCACCAATTCTTCCACCTCTGCCGAGGTCTCTATGGTAGCTCAAGTTCTGTCATATTGGACCTGTAAGGGTCCTATTGTGTATGATGAAGAATAATTGTAACAAAGGCCTGAAAATCTTGGGGTGATATCGCATATCAGAAGTATATGACAATTGCATTGAGTTCACCAACCCCTAGGCTGAATTCTGTGCTAAAAATAGAATTTGCCTTGATGATCTGCTCGTCGTCCAGGTCAAGGTGATGGGGCACTATATCAAGCTAATTATTGAGGTGGTCACCGGTCCGGCAGAGGAAACAAGAGGATGCGGAAGATGACAACGATGAGCAGCACGAGGAGCACGAAGACGAGAGCGTTGGATCTATAATGTCGGTTGTAGCTCAGAACTTCTGAATAAATCATTAGAATTTAAATTTCAAGAATACATGCTCAGAAACTTTTGTGTTGTTGTATGTTAAACTAGCAAATCTTTTTTGTTCAAATCTCTTGGGCTGTACCAACTTCATTGTGTTTAATTATGAAAGACAAAATATAAATGATTTCTCTCAATTTCTCGCATAGAAAAATGCACAGCTAATTCCATATTCTCGCAGGAACTGGCCCCACTTGTTGAACCGGCGGCACTACCATGATCTCCACGTAACCACGGTGAGTTCTCGAACCGAAAGTTGTAGTTACCACGTTTACTCTACAGTCATTCCTCTTCCTCAGTCAATCCTCTACAGTTTTTCCTGGGCGCTTCTTCTTCCTCTGTTCTGGAACCGTCGGTTCATCTTCTTCTTCCTCTCGCAGGCAGTTCCTTGCGGGCATTTCCTTTCACCCATTTCCTTGCAGGCATGGACGATGGGAAACGCACAATAGAGACTTGGTCCCTGCCCATGGCACCATGACTTTGACAGTGGTGTACACAAATGATGAAGCGACTGTGGAGACAACTCTCACCAGGTTTGAGAAAGTGCTTGAGAAAGAGAAGCACAAGTTTGTGGGGCTAGACTTGGAGTACACCCATGCAAATAAGCGAAAAAATCCTCCTCAAGAGATCACTGTCGTGCAAACCGCCATACATGAGGAGGTCCTCGTTTACCACTTCTGCAGGTATGTGAAATTTAAATTTGAGATCACCACTTCTGCATCCCTTGTTCCCTTACATCCCTAAAACCATCTAAGTGTAGGGGTAAACCAACTAAGATGCATTATCCGGGTCTGGTCAAGTTCTTGTGTAGGAAAGGGATAACTTTCACTAGCGTGGATATCACAAATGACACAATTATGCTTTCTCGTGCATTGATATAAGTCCCAGATGGGCACCACATCGACATCCAAAATTTGTACAAGATCAAACCATACCCAGCGAAGGATGGCATGGGTGATCTGGCAGCGGAAATCATCGATAAATCCTATGAAAAACTGAAGAAATTGAAGCGACTCGATCACGACTACTGGGAGTGGAAGCCGATGAGCCAGGTGTGCCTCGAGTATGCAGCCAGAGACGCCTACATGGCGTACGAGTTGTACAGTAAGCTCATTACCATGAAAGATGGGATGGTTAAGGCAGGGTTTTTCGCGAGAGAGCTATGTGCTGGTTGCAAGCTAGCCTAGGAGAAGGAGCGCGAGGAGGACAAAAAGCGGTTTCAGGACGAGCAGGGATCTTGGGACGATGGCGACATCAAGCGGTTAAAGGGGAAGCAAGTCAAGGACGACAACAAATGGTGGTGATACATTATGTGTTTGAACTAGATTTTAGTTTCTAGTTTATTATGTGTTTGATACATTTAGTTACTTCAATACAAAATTTCGACCAATTTAACTTGTTGATGTATTTCTTGACAATTATAATATAATCGAGCACTAGAAATATTTTGTAGTGTGCATGAGCATGATCAGTAAATATAATTGAACACTAGAAAATTTAAGGCACTCCATATAAAGGAGTAGATTAATATAGAAGCTTCACCAGAGACACCACGGATATATTGTCTTATATGCCACACACAGGTAATAATTAACTAGAACAAAATAAAAGCAGGGGCGGCAGCAGGAGGCCGTGACACGGAGACACCTAGCAGGGCAGGGGCATTAGCAGGAGGCAGGGACAGCCTAGTAAATGGGATGCCGGCTAGTCCTGACATAATCCTGAAGGAATTTGCCAAAGGCTGCGTGCCGCGCCAAGGTGATCGGCCTATGGCGTCTGCCTCCCCCTGTGGCAACGCCATCCGTGTGCTGGATCATGCTGTCGAGGTCAACGTTGATTGCTCTGCCACAGAATGGGCTAAACAGTTTCCCCCCTACGGTGGAAATGGATTAGCCCACACCGTAACCTCCTCGGCACGTAGCGGCTCTTGTTGTCCCTAGATACCTTGCTATCGTCCACTTCATCATCATCCTCCTGTTGATTTTTAAGAACATAACTTAGAACTCATATATGATTGAATTATATTACAACTCGAGAAATTGAAATGTAATCGTACAAAACAATATTCAGGGATATACATAATCAGGTACAAAAACAAACCTAAATATTGTAATTATAAATAAAAAACCAAACAATTGATCTTTAGGTACATGTTAAAAATACTTATGATCAAAACCATTCATGTACATATGCATCATACCAATCATTAAAAGATCAGAAACAATTCAAGGATTATATATGTAGTTCCATATGAGAATAAATCTAGGACCTCATAATTTGTTTCAGAGATGGAGTTGGCGAACCAAAGTACCAACAACACAACCTATATTGTTTGTGTGCATTGCTGCCTCAGGTTCACCAACCCATCCCTAAAACACGACACCATCCTATGTGTCTCTCCTTAAACTCTTTTGGAGCAAATTTCAATCATCGGCCTCGGTGACAAACTGAAATGTAATTCCTATACACTATGAATGCATGGAATAGATAATTCAAATATCATAGTTCTATGAATGTAAAATAAAGATTGCAGCCTCATAAGTTTCTACAGGGATGGCGTAAGCGAACCAAGTAACAATTGCACAGCTTATATTGATCTTGTACATGGCCCCAGGTTCGCTAACTCATCCCTGAAAAAATCTGACACCAATGTGTATGCCTCTCTTTGGGACAAATTTGAATCATTGGCCACAATAAGAAATTGAAATGTAATCGTACAAAACAATATTCAGGGATATACATAGTCAGGTACAAAAACAAGCCTAAATATCGTAATTATAAATAAAAACCAAACAATTAATCCTCAGGTACATGTTAAAAATACTTATGATCAAAACCATTCAGATACATATGCATCATACCAATCATTAAAAGATCAGAAAAAATTCTAGGATTATATATGTAGTTCCATATGAGAATAAATCAAGGGCCTCATAATTTGTTTTAGAGATGGAGTTGGAGAACCAAAGTACCAACAGCACAACCTATATTGTTTGTGTGCATTGTTGCCTCAGGTTCACCAATCCATTCCTAAAACACGACACCATCATACGTGTCTCCCCTTGAACTCTTTTGGGGCAAATTTCAATCATTGGCCTCGGTGATAAACTAAAATGTAATTCTTATACACTATGAATGCATGGAATAGATAATTCAAATATCATAGTTCTATGAATGTAGAATAAGATTGCAACCTCATAAGTTTCTACAGAGATGGCGTAAGCGAACCAAGTAACAATTGCACAGCTTATATTGATCTTGTACATGGCCCCAGGTTCGCTCACTCATCCCTGAAAAAATCTAACACCAATGTGTCGGCCTCGCTTTGGGGCAAATTTGAATCATTGGCCACAATAAGAAATTGAAATATAATCATACAAAACAATATTTAGGGATATACATATGCATCATACAACGCATTCATAGATCAGAAACAATACAAAGATTATATATTTAGGTTCCATATGAGAGAAAAATTAGGGCCTCATTTTTTTCAGCGATGGAGTCGGAGAACCAAAATACCAACAACACACAACCTATATTTTATGTGCATTGCTGCCTCAGGTTCACTAACCATCCTTAAGAAAATGACACCATCAGATTCCCTTGCACTATTTTGGGGCAAAATTGAATCACTGGGCTCATTAAGGAATAGAAATGTAATGTTATAGGCCTGTTGTGTATCGAAATCAACACTCAACTAGCAAACTCAACTAGATGGTAGATGAGCAGATTGGGGTTTTGTGACTAGACGGATTGGGGTTTTGTGACTAGATGGCAGATGCATCAATCAACCGATTGAACCATATATATACTACCCTACTTCAAGAGCAAAAGAATATGTACACGATTGAGAAAATCCTATCTATGAATAGTGAAAACTGCAGCTGCGACTAGAGAAGCTAGCAATGTAGTACCTCGGACTCCTCATCAGGGACCTCCTCCTTGAACTCATCATTCTCCGTGATTGCATCGAAGATTTCTTGTATGGCGATGGGGTCGTTGATGTAGATCACCGGATTGCCTCCGCCTACCGCTTGCCCCCCATCCAGATCTTCCGCTGGCACCACCACATTGTCGGCCATGACGTTGTCGGCCACCTGCTGCTCGGCAGCGACGGCTACTACCTATTGCTCGGTAGCGACGGCTACCACCTGCTGCTCGACGGTGACGGCTACTGGCTAGACGGATGAGCTCGCACCCTCAACGGCCCGGTGACGAGCGGCGTTCGTGCCCGGAGAATACGCCTCCGCCTGCTTGGCGAAGACTGAGCCATCTGCTGCTACGCCTTCAACTGGCTTCACCTCCGGCTCGTCTCCACGCGTGCGCTTCATGGCGCACCAAGGGAAGGAGGTAGTGCAAGCGAGGGAGCTTCGGCGCGCGCGGTAGGTGTATATTGGGGTCTTGGGACTAGACAGACTGGGGAAAATGACACGAGCACATGGAAGAAGAAGGTCGAGGGGGGTTATAAACACCGGACCATTCGTAGTCCTCGAGTGGACACGTGTGGTGGGAAGGGGGCTACCACAATCTCCACCTTTTTTTTGGGTTCCCTTTTTTTGAAATAGCCACGATCTCCACTTTAGAGCTGCATTGTAAACACGCTCATGGCAGACCTCGATTCCACTGCATGCAAGTGGCGTGGAACCAATTTCTAGCAACGTTAGATCTACTCGAGGGGGCCCTTGACTCATGGAAGTTACTAGCGGTAGGGCCTAGTTGGAAGTGAGATTGAGAGCGCTGCGTAAAAATGGGATATGTCTTATTAAAATTAAGTGGCAATAAATTGCAGCATCCCGTCGACAACCATGCACTCGATGACCCCGTTGCCCTGTGCTTGTGTTATAGTAGCAGTAGTAGGCTTTTCAGACTTGATTAAACGTGACATGACCGCTCGATGACTTTTTTCCATGGACGGCATCGTGTTCCTTCTTGTAGAGGGATACGTCAAGATAGGGCCTCGTCAAGATGGTAGCTCGTTAACTGGCAGTTTGAAAGAGTACCCTTTTCCTCTCTCGCTAATCAGATATGTTTCATTTTTCCCAAATTGGTAGCAAATCTAGAGAAGATTCTCTCTTCGATAATTCGTTCCCTTTTGGACCTCTTTTTGCCTCCGATCAGGTAGAAAATCTAGAGTAGAAAATCACACCAGGCAGAATACATTCATTTAGAAAACAAAACAAATGTAGATATAGCTGTGTGCAGCTAAATAGGATATAGCGATAGAAAGTAGGTTGCTTAACGAGGTTGATGCATTCAGCCAGAAATAGGATGCAAGGAAAATATAGAAAATCAAAAGAAGCTGCTTAGCAGCAGCAGCAGTCGCCGCAGCAGCAGGTACATTCAGGGAGACATCCGACCGTTCATTCGCCAGCGCCTCTGCCTCCCTCTAGCACCTCCGCCACTTCTTGCTGCCTAGTCCCTTGATCTTGGGGGGCTTTGGCCTGATTGGAGGAATGTGACCCTCTTTGATGGCCAACCGCTGGAGGTTTCGGAGGTGAATGTCGAGAGCCCGGTGTTCAACAATGTAGGCGTTCATTTTGACGGTCTCGCTCTCGCCGCCTTTTTTGATGCCGGAGCCCGCGACCTCTGCATGCTTCATTAAGGAGATGAAGTTGGTGCCGCCGGCGAGAGTCACACAACAGAAGTTGATCCCCTTGTGGAAGGGGAAGCACCAGGGGCCACCCCTGAAGAAGGCGTCGTACTGGCTGGCCCACAGCCTCCTCAGCACTTGACGAGTCTTGGTGTGTATGGACTCGTCATCGCTGCAGACGTCGCTGCCAGAAACCTATTGGAAGAAAAGGAAAATGGGGGAGTAGATGATGTAAGAAGATCGAGAAATCTAAATGCGAACAAGCGAATCCTAATAAACATCTAGCATCCAATGATGGGAACAGTAGAAGAACTAGGGAGGGGAGCAAACCCTAGTTACCTCCGACCATGGCTCGTCGATGCCAGTGTCGTAGGGGTTTAGCGAAGCGTTGTACTTATCTCGATCATAGGTGCCCAAGAAGTGCTTGATCTGCTTGTGACCGGCGGGGGCCTCCTCGCCGGTGGGGGGCTCCTCTTCGGCGGCTCCGTCGGTAGTAGGGACGGGGGCTTGGACGGGAATGGCGGCTGCCAACGATGCCTCGACTAGGGCCTGGACAGGGACGGCGGCTGCTTTCAACGCATCGAGGGGGGCCAGCGAGGAGACGAGGGCCTCCTCTCCGGCAGCCACAGAGGCGACGATGGCCACCTTATCCTCCTCGGCCATCGCCGGCGCGAACGTGGTATTCTCGGGAGTTTGCGGATGCTGGTGGGACAGTGGAGAGGGTTGCATTGGGACAGTGAGAGAGAGTGAGAGTGGGTGTGCGGAGAGGGGCTCTATAGTTAAGGTGGATGGAAGCAAGGCACGTTTCGTTGCACCACCGTGCAACGCGCCATGTAGTCTACTGCACCGTGCACCGCGACACGCGCACGGTACGTCACATTTTTTTCCCGGGCCATGCATGGAAGTTCTGTATTGAGCCGCATGCAAAGGGCGCATACACAATTTTTATGTACGAAGTTTGACACGGCCCTAAAATTAGCGATTGAGAGCCGCTGCGTAAAAATGGGATATGTCTTATTAAAATCAAGTGGCAATAAATTGCAGCTGTCCATCGACGATCGTGCACTCGATGACGCATGCATTGTGGCGTAGTAATAGCAGTAGTAGGCTTTTCAGACTTGATTAAACATGACATGACCGCTCGATGAATTTTTCCATGGATGGCATCGTGTTCCTTCTTGTAGAAGTCTCGCTGAGGGAGACATCCGTGTTCTCTCACGCTGTACTATGAAGGGCGCGACATGTGCAACGATCATCGTTGGATCGCATAGAATCAACGGTTGGTCCGCATGATCCGCGTGACAACTGTGACAACCAATCAGGGAGCAGCAAACATAGTGAGCACAGGTATGGGCTTCTACGAAGGTTAGAGAGAGGGGGGCAAAACTTAGTAGTACCACATAAAACCAAGGGCAAAACTGAGTAGTATAAAAATGGAAAGTGAGTGTCTTGTACAATGAAATACATCGTGGCATACATCAAATTATGCCAAGATAGATCCACTAGAGTTCATTGGATGTGTGTTCTTCTCATAAACCACATGGACCCACTAGAGTTCATTTCATGTGTGTTATTGTCATAAACCACATGGATCCACCGGTGTCATTGCATGTGTGTTCTTTTCATAAACCACATATTGATATAGCTAGAGTCATTGCATGTGTGTTCTTCTCACAAACCATATCATGAACCACACCCAGTGTCATTGCATGTGTGTTCTTCTCATTAACCACACATGGATCCACCAGTGTCATTGCATGTCTGCTCTTTTCATTAACCACAATTAGAGTCATTGCATGTCTGTTCTTTTCACAAACCACATATCACTAGTGTCATTTCATGTGTGTTCTTCTCATGAACCACACATGGATCCACCTAGTGTGATTGCATGTCTGTCCTTTTTAAAAACCACATATGGATCCACCAGTGTCATTGCATGTGTGTTCTTTTCACAGACCACATATCACTAGTGTCATTGCATGTGTGTTCTTTTCATGAACCACATAAGGATCCACCGGTGTCATTGGATGTTTGTTCCTCTCATAGACCACACATGGATCCACCGGTGTCATTGCATGTCTGCTCTTTTCATTAACCACATCTAGAGTCATTGCATGTGTGTTCTTCCCACAGACCACACATGGATCCACCAGTGTCATTGCATGTGTGTTATTCTCACAAACCACATAAGGATCATACAGTGTCATTGGATGTGTGTTCCTCCAACATACCACACATAGATCCACCTGTGTCAATGCATGT
The DNA here is from genome assembly GCA_910589775.1 of Avena eriantha. Classification (NCBI taxonomy): domain Eukaryota; kingdom Viridiplantae; phylum Streptophyta; class Magnoliopsida; order Poales; family Poaceae; genus Avena; species Avena eriantha. Next base: position 173,217,965 of record OU342741.1, on the reverse strand, counting down.
CTGCTCTTTTCATGAACAACAGTTAGAGTCATTGCATGTGTGATCCTCTCACAGACCACACATGGATCCACCAGTGTCATTGCATGTGTGTTCTTCTCATGAACCACAGCTAGAGTCATTTGGATGTGTGTTCTTTCCATGAACCACAGCTAGAGTCCTTGCATGTGTGTTCCTCACAAGCCACATAAGGATACACCAGTGTCATTGCATGTGTGTTCTTCTCATGAACCACAGCTAGAGTCATTGCATGTGTGTTCTTCTCACAAACCATATCATGAACCACACCCAGTGTCATTGCATGTGTGTTCTTCCCATTAACCACACACGGACCCACCAGTGTCATTGCATGTCTGCTCTTTTCAACAGTTAGAGTCATTGCATGTATGTTCTTTTCACAAACCACATATCACCAGTGTCATTGCATGTGTGTTCTTTCCACAGACCACACATGGATCCACCAGTGTCATTGCATGTGTGTCCTTTTCACAAACTACATATGGATCCACCAGTATCATTGCATGTGTCTTCTTTTCACAAACCACATATCACCAGTGTCATTGCATGTGTGTTCTTCTCACAAACCACATAAGGATCCACCGGTGTCATTGGATGTGTGTTCCTCTCATAGACCACACATGGATCCACCGGTGTCATTGCATGTCTGCTCTTTTTATGAACCGCATCTAGAGTCATTGCATGTGTGTTCTTCCCACAGACCACACATGGATCCACCAGTGTCATTGCATGTGTGTTCTTCTCACAAACCACATATGGATCCACCAGTGTCATTGGATGTGTGTTCCTCCCACAGACCACACATGGATCCACGAGTGACATTGCAAGTCTACTCTTTTCGTGAATCACAGTTAGAGTCATTACATGTGTGATCCCCTCACAGACCACACATGGATCCACTAGGGTCATTGGATGTGTGTTCTTCTCATGAACCACAGCTAGAGTCATTGGATGTGTGTTCTTTCCGTGAACCACAGCTAGAGTCCTTGCGTGTGTGTTCTTCTCATAAACCACATAAGGATACACAAGTGTCATTGCATGTGCATTCTTCTCATGAACCACAGCTAGAGTCATTGCATGTGTGTTCTTCTCACAAACCATATCATGAACCACACCTAGTGTCATTGCATGTGCGTTCTTCTCATTAACCACACATGGATCCACCAGTGTCATTTCATGTCTGCTCTTTTCATTAACCATAGTTAGATTCATTGCATGTCTGTTCTTTTCACAAACCACATATCACCAGTGTCATTGCATGTGTGTTCTTCCCACAGACCACACATGGATCCACTAGTGTCATTGCATGTGCGTTCTTCTCACAAACCACATATGGATCCACCAGTGGCATTGCATGTGTGTTATTTTCACATACCACATATCACTAGTGTCATTGCATGTGTGTTCTTCTCACAAACCACATAAGGATCCACCGGTGTCATTGGATGTGTGTTCCTCTCATAGACCACACATGGATAGACTAGTGTCATTGCATGTCTGCTCTTTTCATGAACCACATCTAGAGTCATTGCACGTGTGTTCTTCCCACAGACCACACATGGATCCACCAGTGTCATTGCATGTGTGTTCTTTTCACAAACCACATAAGGATCCAGTAGTGTCATTGGATGTGTGTTCCTCCCACAGACCACACATGGATCCACCGGTGTCATTGCATGTCTGCTCTTTTCATGAACCACAGTTAGAGTCATTGCATGTGTGATCCTCTCACAGACCACACATGGATCCACCAGTGTCATTGCATGTGTGTTCTTCTCACAAACCACATATGGATCCACCAGTGTCATTGGATGTGTGTTCCTCCCACAGACCACACATGGATCCACGAGTGACATTGCAAGTCTACTCTTTTCATGAATCACAGTTAGAGTCATTACATGTGTGATCCTCTCACAGACCACACATGGATCCACCAGGGTCATTGGATGTGTGTTCTTCTCATGAACCACAGCTAGAGTCATTGGATGTGTGTTCTTTCCGTGAACCACAGCTAGAGTCCTTGCGTGTGTGTTCTTCTCATAAACCACATAAGGATACACAAGTGTCATTGCATGTGTGTTCTTCTCACAAACCATATCATGAACCACACCTAGTGTCATTGCATGTGCGTTCTTCTCATTAACCACACATGGATCCACCAGTGTCATTTCATGTCTGCTCTTTTCATTAACCATAGTTAGATTCATTGCATGTCTGTTCTTTTCACAAACCACATATCACCAGTGTCATTGCATGTGTGTTCTTCCCACAGACCACACATGGATCCACTAGTGTCATTGCATGTGTGTTCTTCTCACAAACCACATATGGATCCACCAGTGGCATTGCATGTGTGTTATTTTCACAGACCACATATCACTAGTGTCATTGCATGTGTGTTCTTCTCACAAACCACATAAGGATCCACCGGTGTCATTGGATGTGTGTTCCTCTCATAGACCACACATGGATAGACTAGTGTCATTGCATGTCTGCTCTTTTCATGAACCACATCTAGAGTCATTGCACGTGTGTTCTTCCCACAGACCACACATGGATGCACCAGTGTCATTGCATGTGTGTTCTTTTCACAAACCACATAAGGATCCAGTAGTGTCATTGGATGTGTGTTCATCCCACAGACCAAACATGGATCCACCGGTGTCATTGCATGTCTGCTCTTTTCATGAACCACAGTTAGAGTCATTGCATGTGTGATCCTCTCACAGACCACACATGGATCCACCAGTGTCATTGGATGTGTGTTCTTCTCATGAAGCACAGCTAGAGTCATTGGATGTGTGTTCTTTCCATGAACCACAGCTAGAGTCTATGCATGTGTATTCTTCTCACAAACCACATAAGGATACACCAGTGTCACTGCATGTGTGTTCTTCTCATGAACCACATCGAGAGTCATTGCATGTGTGTTCTTCTCACAAACCATATCATGAACCACACCCAGTGTCATTGCATGTGTGTTCTTCTCATTAACCACACATGGATCCACCAGTGTCATTGCATGTTTGCTCTTTTCATTAACCACAGTTAGAGTCATTGCATGTCTGTTCTTTTCACGAACCACATATCACCAGTGTCATTGCATATGTGTTCTTCTCATGAACCACACATGGATCCACCCAGTGTGATTTCATGTTTGTCCTTTTCACAAACCACATATGGATCTTCTAGTGTCATTGCATATGTGTTCTTTTCATAGACCACATATCACCAGTGTCATTGCATGTGTGTTCTTTTCATGAACCACACCCAGTGTCATTGCATGTCTGTTCCTCTCACAGACCACACATGGATCCACCAGTGTCATTGCATGTGTGTTCCTCTTATGAACCACAGCTAGAGTCATTGCATGTGTGTTCTTCTCACAAACCATATCATGAACCACACCCAGTGTCATTGCATATGTGTTCTTCTCATTAACCACACATGGATCCACCAATGTCATTGCATGTCTGCTCTTTTCATTAACCACAGTTAGAGTCATTGCATGTCTGTTCTTTTCACAAACCACATATCACCAGTGTCATTGCATGTGTGTTCTTCCCACAGACCACACATGGATCCACTAGTGTCATTGCATGTGTGTTCTTCTCACAAACCACATATGGATCCAGCAGTGTCATTGCATGTGTGTTCTTTTCACAGACCACATATCACCAGTGTCATTGAATGTGTGTTCTTCTCACAAACCACATAAGGATCCACCGGTGTCATTGGATGTGTGTTCCTCTCATAGACCGCACATGGATCCACCGGTGTCATTGCATGTCTGCTCTTTTCATGAACCACATCTAGAGTCATTGCATGTGTGTTCTTCCCACAGACCACACATGGATCCACAAGTGTCATTGGATGTGTGATCCTCCCATAGACCACACATGGATCCACCAGTGTCATTGGATGTGTGTTCCTCCCACAGACCAAGCATGGATCCACCAGTGCCATTGCATGTCTGTTCTTTTCATGAACCACAGTTAGAGTCATTGCATGTGTGATCCTCTCACATACCACACATGGATCCACCAGTGTTGTTGGATGTGTGTTTTCTCATGAACCACATAAGGATCCAGCAGTGTCATTGCATGTGTGTTCTTTTCATGAACCACATAAGGATCCAGCAGTGTCATTGGATGTGTGTTCTTTTCGGGAACCACACCCAGTGTCATTGGACATGTGTTCCTCTCACAGACCACATAAGGATCAACCGGTGTCATTGCACGTGTGTTCTTCTCATGAACCACCGCTAGAGTCATTGCATGTGTGTTCTTCTCATGAACCACAACTAGAGTCATTGCATGTCTGTTATTCTCACAAACCACATAAGGATACACCAGTGTCATTGCATATGTGTTCTTCTCATGAATCACACCTGGTGTCATTGCATGTGTGTTCTTTTCACAAACCACATATCACCAGTGTCATTGCATGTGTGTTCCTCTCAAAAACCACATATGGATCCACCCAGTGTGATTGCATGTGTGTTCTTCTCGCAAACCACATAAGGATCCACAAGTGTCATTGGATGCGTGTTCTTTTCATAAACCACATATGGATTCTAATTAACCTTAGGAGAGCCCTAACCTTAGCGTTAGACCGAGTCTTCTAGTAGGCACGCCCTAACACAGTTGTTCTGCTTGACGATTGTTACATACTGTTCGATCGGGGCGCTTGGACGATTGGGATGGTTTTCCTAAGATCGATCCGCGAGTAGTCTATTCTGCGGCATGATTAGCCACGCTTTCTCTGGACAAACGGGCAACACCAAGGGCTCCCCTGTTCTGAGTGTCACGACTCACGAGTTGAGTAGGCCATATCCTAGTGTCACGTCCCCATTACTTCTCTTCCTCCTCGTACTTCTCTTCCTTCCCCTCAAAGCCACTTTCCCCACTTCACTCCCATCCTGCCATAGCCGCAAGCCGACGTTGCCTCCATCCCAATCCCCTCTCCGGCAGCCACCCCCTCCCCTCTCGCTATGGGTTCAAGGGGAGACAACGAGGAAACACGTCGTGACGACAGGGACGGTGATTTCGATGTGAGTCATCTCATCTCTATCTCTATTATTTGTGGCCAGTTATCTATTTTTTGAGCCAGATCTACTCCGTTTACTCATGCGCGTATGATGTGTTAGGCCAACCAGATGATGTATGACGCTGACGATCACGGTTTAGCGGATGAAGACAGTCCTCTGGTATGTAAACATGGATATGTGCCCGCTAAATTTGTAGCGTTCGAAGGATGCATCGCAGGCAGGAGGTTTCTATGGTGTCAAGGACATCGTGCAATGATGCAAGGCGGAAGTTGTGGTGTTGTCAAATGGGTTGATCCAGAGTGGCCCAAATCGATGTAGAAAATGCTGGACAAACTATGGGAAATGACTGTTGAGTTGAAAGAATTCGCATTCAACTCACTTCTTGACAGTGTTGAGATGAAGCTATGGGAACCGGTGGACATGACCAAGCATAAGTGAGATCTCAGGTGGGTGGAAGACAAGGTTAGCAAAGTCGAGAAGGAGAGGGACGCGACGTTAGCCCTGAAGGCTAAAGCAGAGCAAGAACTGACTCAAGCAAGGAAGGATCTTCACTAGGCCAAAGTCCTGCAGTTCACAACTACGAGTATTGACAAGTGCATGAGGAATATGCTAAAAGGAAGGAGCAGACGATTCGATCCTTGCTCTCGCAGGAAGATGCGCATTGGGCTAAGATTAGGAAGATCAAGGAGATGTGTGATAACTATTTCTATTTAGCTTGAGCTCCATTCCTTTTTTAAGTTGTAATAGTTATACATGTTGACCTAGCGGTCTGAACTATTGGCCCCGGAGTCCTGGGAGGAAACAAATTGGTCGCTTGTTAATCTGTCTTAACCCTGCATTACTTCCTTTTGTCTGACTAATGCCCCTTGGATATTCCGCCCGTCGCTTCGCCGTCCTCATGTACAAATAGGGGGCGCCACATCGCGTCGCTTCGTCGTCCATCCCCTCGCTCCCTCTCCAATCTCCACCACGCCGCCATGGAGATGCCCTCGCTGAACTTCTACGAGGCGGTGATGTTCGCGCACTTCGACATCCTTGCGCCACCGGCCACGACGGTGCCCCACGGATGGCGCATCAGCTATGCGGGGGTGCCGGTGGCTCCGCTCCTCATCCCCGGCGGAGCCGTGATGGAGAGAGATCGCGGAGCGCCGCCGCCAGATGCCCGCGTGGAAGAGGGCGCTGCCCCGGTACGCGGCAGCCAGCCCGTACTGGCCGGCGCTGTTCAAGAAGGAGCGGAAGGCCAAGATTGGCAACCGCATCGTTTACGGGCGCGTGGTGCACCGGGATCTCCGCAACCGAGAAGGGTGGGAGAGGTTCTGGTTTGTCCCTGGACGGACCAAGTACACCGTCATTGCCACCGCTCGCCGCGAAGAGGTGCTCCGTCTCACAAACAATGCGGAAATCGTGGAGGTTCCGTTCGACGACGATGAGGAAGCCGGCGGCTCGGAGGATAGTGGCAGCGGAAGTGAAATTGTTGACTAGTGGTTGAATTAATGTAGGATGTGAAATCACACCTTTGTTTAGAAGAATTTGTGGTCGAATTAATGAAATGCCTCGATTTAGATCTTTGTCTCGATTAATTTGTGGAAGAATTTGTGATTTAGATCAATTTCTGCCTCGATTTAGATCTCTGTCCCGAAGTGGGAACGTGACCATGGACCAAAGACCCCTTTTCTACTAGTGTATTCTGACATTGGTGGTTTGTTTAAACATAATCTACGTGGATTTGGCCGCATGCAAATGGCACAACCACAATTTCTAAGGTGGAAGCACGTACACCCGGCTACTGGAGATCCGGGAGCTTTGCCAGATGCAGGGGATGTAGGAGCAAAGAGGCGGTGAGATAGACGGGTTCAAGATTAGGCCAGAAAGTGGTACTGATTTCCTCCTCATCTGGGCATTATCGTTTGCCATTGCTGTTTATGTTGCCATGTCGTTGTGTGCAGCAGCTGAAATAAGTTGCTGCTTCGTGGAGTGAAGCAGCTTAAATAACTTATTTCTGTGTGACGAGGGTTTAACTCATCAATGCCCATTGTTATGGACTTGGGTTTTGGAGAAGGCGGGAGCGCTGGAAGCATCAATCGGCTAGCAAACAAGCACACAGGGGACTCAAAGATTTACCCAAGTTCAGGCCTCGTAGAGGTCCCTACTCTTGCTTGTCTGCTCGTGGAAATATCAAAGGAATCGAGGATTATAATGGTGCGCAGATGCAATCTGGCGAGGGCTGTGGAAACTAGGGTTGCGTGTGTCTTCCTCGCCGCCCCCTCCTAGCCTTTATATAGATAGGCTAGGTCTCAGGTAGCAGGTTGAGTCGGTTACAGGTTAGGGTTTTTCCCTTTAAACTTTCTATCTATAGCTTCTTCTTGTTCCGCAAGAAATCGAGAGTCCATAGGTTACTCGAGTTCTCCATTTGGGCCTTGACGATACCGTGGGCTTCCGTTGTATTCAGGCCGTATATACCAGGCTCGAGTACCTGTAGGGTATACCCATGTCAGTAGCCCCCGAGTGTCCAGTAGAATCGCAGATTAGACTGGGGACTTTATGAAGCCTTTCGAGTGGATTATTAAGTATTTTCGACTGCTCTGTTTGTGTCATAGGGATTGTTGATGTGCGTGCCTAATGTAACTGATGTATCGGTATCAGTTAACTACCTTAGGGTAAAACAACGCAACCTACTCGAACTCGAGTCCCCGGACTCGAGTTCGGAAAAGTGCTGGTGTAATTCGACTCAAGACGCGGAGGGCTTACAGGAGTCGAATTCCAGTATATGGGTGTGAGCACTCGACGCGTCCAACAAGGCGTGTTCATCGTACATGTAGGTACGGATATATTTCTGGTAGTGCGCAGGGAATGCGTTGCTAGGACTTATTTAGGTCTTACCTTCACGCTATAAGCGCGACATCCGAATTATGTCATCACGGAGATGATTCGGGTGACCCAGGAGATGCAGTCTCTTTGTAGGGAAAAATCATGAGGCGGTGTCGCCATAAGCTTCGAGTGTGGATGTTATCGACACACAGTACGATGTACAAATAATCATAGGGTGCGCGACCAGCGCTCCCTATGGGAGTAGCCCCCAAGTGCCTGGTTGAGTTGAAGACTCGGGCAGGGACTAAAGAACTTTTGCGACTACTGTCATCTTTTGTTTGCTTGTTTCAGTCGAATTTATTTCCGGCGCTCCCTATGGGAGTAACCCATGTCCATAATTGAATCGTGGATTCGAGTGATTGGGTATGCTTTGAATGTCCATGCTCCTGCAGAAGAGAAAAAGAAAAATCATAGGGTGCGCAACCAGCGCTCCCTATGGGAGTAGCCCCTGAGTGCTTGGTGGAGTCAAAGACTCGAGCAAGGACTGAAGTAGTCAAATTATTCTGCTGCTAAATTTTTGGATGACATTAGTGCTGACGATGTGATGATCTCAGTTGCCCGCGTGAGCCGGTTTGACAAGACGTGATGAGCGGTGGGTCCCATTTTCTGACCCTGACTTGACCGGGCGTGCGTAATCTTTATTTTAACTACGCCTCCTTGATTTCCACGCGTAATGGGGGTAGTGGGGGACGGTTCGCACTTCGGGTCCTCCACGTGTCGATCACGATGGTTGCCACACGTCTGATAGGGTTTTTGCTGGCCGTTTGATTACATCTTCCAGGCGGTTAAGTAGCAGTCCTACAACGGTAATTTTTCCCATCTGCTCTTTTCTCTGTATTTGCCTCCGTCGCCATTGCCGCTGCTCCTCTGCTTCCTAGACTTCATCTTCCTCGCGGCACTGGACCAGCTTCGCGTATTCCGTAGTTACTTCCTCCGGTCGCATCACCACCAACAGTATGGGGAAGAAGAAAGGAGGTGTCGCGGCTGAATCCGCCGCCGCCACTGTTGCTACCAAGAAGAAGGGCAGCTCCATCGCTACGGGCACCAGTGCCACCGCCGCCGGGAAGAAGAAGGGCGCTGGTACTCGCGTCACCAATGGCGCGTGGCGTGCATCCGTGATCAAGTCCTCTGAGCTCCGTCTCCTACGCCAAGTTGGAGTATTGTCTCCCGCGGTTGCTGACTCACGAATGCCAGGTGGTGAGGTAACCCCTTGTCCTCCCGCCGGTTTCTGGGTGATGTTCCTAGCGTTCATCATCCGAGGTCTCTCGCTGCCCCTGCATCCTTTCTTCACGGGCCTTCTTTGTTTCTGTGGGCTCCAGCTGCACCAGCTGTCCCCCAACTCCATCCTCCATGTAGCTTGCTACATTACTCTTTGCGAGTGCTGGCTTGGAATCGAGCCACACTTTGGTCTCTTCAAACGCCTCTTCAAGCTGAAGCACCAATCGGTGTCTAGCTCCGTAGTCTACGATGTAGGAAGTTGTGGTATCCATGTCGACTCCTCCGTCACGTACTTCAACATCAAACTCATGGCGTCCGTCCAAGGGTGGAGGGACAAGTGGTTCTACATCCGCGACCAGAAGGCTGACAAAGACCACTTTGGACTCGCGCCTTTCGATCCCGCGACGCCATGCAAGAGGAAGTGCTCCTGGATGAACGTAGTGATGCCCAGCGTCTCCGCGGAGACAAATGTGTTGTACGAGTGCGTCTGCGACCTCGAGAGTCGCATGGGTAAAGAGGAGGGAGGTTGTGCCCTCATTCGCACGTGGCAGCACCGTCACGTCCAGCCCCTGCAGGTCAGTCCATCCTATGTTCCAGTGGGCTGGCGTGGACAATGTCACTCGCGTATCTGCCGATGGCATTTCCACAAGTGAGGTAGATAAAAGGGTGCGACTGGTCACCAAGTACACCGCCAAGGATGTGCTCCCCAGTGAACCAGTCGTACCTCCCTTCGATGCTGCTAATCCTCCTCTAGAGGTATGTTTGTGCTACGAAGTAGCTTTGTTTGTCGAATGCCTATGTTTTCTTGACTTGTGCTGACTTCTTTCCCGTATGCGGGATTGGAGGGTGTCACCCTGTATGCCCCCTCTTCCTGAGGGGGTTATTCCTCGTGAAGCCTTGGAAGAGGACGAGTCAGAGTCGACCGTCCCATCTGATGTGGAGGAGGAAGCCCCCGAGTCGAGTAGTCTAGACACTCGCAAGCGTTCGCGCAGCAAGGATTCGGATGCATCATCTCCTTCGACTCCGGAAGGTGCAGCTATTGGTGCAGAGTCGCCGATACTTGTCGTTCCTGTGAGTGCAGTGGCGTTGTCTTCCCGCAAGAAGGTGCGGCTACCGAAGGAGTCGTCGTCAGAGTCGGGGGATCAAACCTTCAATTTTGACAATTTTGATTGGTAAGTATACAAGTCTTCTTTTTGGTTCTTCGTTGGAGTTGCATTCTCTTTGATGTTGGTTTTGTTCTGTAGTCAGCCGGCGTTATCATCTTCTGGTGACGTCCAAATTTTGAAAGAATCTGGAGTCGCGACCTCCAAAGCCAAGAAAGTGACTGAGCGGACTCCTTCCCCTCCATTGGCAGCCCCCTCCAGGCACAATTCATCAAGTTCTCCACACGATATGGAGCATCATATGGTTGTCCGGACGACTGCGCGTCAATCGACTTCGGAGTCACTAGAGGATCATGTATGTATAATGTTGCTTCTTCTAATTTTTGCAGTCGAATGTATAATCCCTATCATCTGTTGATCCTTTGTTGTTTCTTCTGTCACAGCTTATTGTGAAGGAGGCTACTCGCTAGGCTAAGCAGGTGCTTGTGATGGGTCGCCAGCATGCGATGCTGGACAATCGCCATCGCGTGGTTGAAAGTGAGTGTTTTTTGCTTCTTCTTCTTCATCCCTGCGATATACTCGACTGACGGTCTGTCTTTGTTTGTTTCGCTGTTGAGCATAATGTGCTTTTGCACGACGCCGCTTCCCTTGAAAAGGCGCTCGCCGTGGCGGTGAAGAGTCAGGTTGAGGCAGTCGCAGCACATGACGAATTGCGAAAACACGAAGAAGATTTATGCGCCTCCATCGTAGCTAGGGAGAAGTTGTTCGAAGAACAACTTTTCTCAATTGCCAAGGCTCTGTCAGGTATTCCCTCATCTGAATTTTCATCATGTCCCTTCTTTTGGATTTGTTGTTGTGTTCACTTTTGTGCCAATGCTTGATTCTTGTGTAGATGCCAGCGGTCTGAGCTTCGACGCTGTAACAACCTCGGACCCTATGCTCTAAGTTCAAGCCTGGATGAACCAAAAGTGGTTAAGGGTTTTACAGCGGAGGCCCAAGGGCTACCCACGTGTAGGCCCGTCGACCGTTCTAACCACTTCCAAGAACATCGGGACAAGAGAGAGCGGCGTAGGCAACAGGCGAAGAGATCAAATACATACACAAGTGAGTATGTATGCAAGCTACCTTACAATAGTTCTCAGAGCCATACCATCTAAAAGAAATAGAAATATTGCAACGCCATACGGCAAGATCCAAATATCCTAGATAGATATAATAGTGTAGGATAGCTCCTCATACATCAATCAACAGAGTATCAAGCGGAAGAGGGAAACAAGATCCGAGTACGGATAAGAAGAAAATCGGCATAAGATGCCACATAAATAAGCACATCCCGCCCACAGATCTCATGGATCCCCATCCCCATAATCTCTACATCGAGTGATCGTTGCCAACATCACATGTCTCCTCCACCCAGTATCCATCTTGCGAATGCACCTGTTCATCTGAATCAAACAATTTATCGTGTGAGACCCTAGGGGTACTCAGCAAGTCTTTATGCCTCTAAAGGGGACATATACCTGGGGTGACACAATTGCAGCAAAAGATAATAACTAACAAATCTATAGATACTCGCTAACCATCCGCCTAACCAATGATAGGCGGATGTCCGTTAATTAGAAACAACAGTTATAACAGTATAAAGTAACAGATCCATCCTCATTCCCGCTTACCAATGAGAAAGCGGACGAACAACCCATCCGTTGGCAGTTTTATCAACCATTCCATGAGTATTGCACTAATTACTAGTCAGATATTTAGTCAAGTTAAAAGCGGTACTTTAGTTATACTTGTCTATGATCGAGAAACTGTGCTCCAAGTCGTCCATAACCGCGGACACGGCTTTCAGAAAGATTTACCCTGCAGGGGTGCACAAATAGCAACACACACACGATCGACTTCGGAAAAACCAAATCAAAACCCAACGAGGTTTTCACGACAAGGCGATCATAGGATTCATAAAATATTTCAGGGGGCCACCCCACTAAGCTACCCGCAACGAAGTTGGCCGGCTCCGGAACGGACCCAGGGTTTGTGTGGACGGCGGTAAACGACTGGGAACCCGAAAGTGAGACTGGGCTTGTCGATACACCGAAAACGTGTCATGATCCAAAACAGTACAGGTGCTCCACACACAATCTTAAATAAGGCAGTAAAGCATGGCATAAGTACAAGATAGTAATAAAGCCTCAAACTACTTTGTGGCCCCAAGAAATAAAGTACAAATCAAGCTCATGCAAAGGGGGATTCATAGAGTCTCCCGTATGTGGATAGTGCGAATAGTCAAGGAACAGGTATCAAGTACTCGGGGTCCTACGGCACACAAGTGAGCATGAAAAACCAAATAACAGATATTGCTCACCGGTGCCTCTTTCATTAGTTATCCCATTACTACTCAGGTTAAGTTGTTTAGGTACCTCGTTATCCATCAGACGCTCACAAACCCTACACATGCAATTCTGCGACTCGCAAGGCTCAAGCAACTCCTGTAGTAATGGCTCATAGGATGGAGGAACAAGCTTCGGTGGGGTTTAAAAGTAAAGGCCATGCAATACTTGGGATTCAGTTTAATGCAATCGCGACTCAATGATGCAAGAATAAGATAGAAGCAATAGGTACTATATGTATGCAAGCATGTGGTAGTGCTTGCCTGGCAGCTCAGTTGAAGCGAGAGATGGATCTGGGTAGTACTCCTGGGATTCCTGATATTTCCCCTGCTCGGCGTCTATCCGAGAAGAACCAAACAAACAAGGCCAACATAAATAAAGTGCACAAGAAAATAATTAAAATGCGCCAAGCAACCAAGCATGCCATGATGAATGATGCCCAATTTACATGGCATTAATGTAGCATGGCAAGGGTGAGGTGTGGGGACAAGAATAAATCATTTTATTAATTTTTTGGCCAAGTTTTATTACCATAAGCAGTTCTGATTATTTAATATTTATATGATGCATGCTGCAATTCAGAACATGGAATGCCTAGTTAAAACGGGCTCGTCGCGCTCATCGATTTAGACATATTACTTGTCAAATTTGGAGTTATAGAATTAAAGTTATTAATTAATTAAGAAAAGGCATTTTTATTGCAATTAAACAATTCCGAAAATTTAAAATAGCCAAACATTATTTTAAATAGCATATTTGAATTCCTCACATTTTTCTGATTCGAAAACATATATTATTTGCATTATTTGGAATTACCAATTAAAAGTTATTCAAAACTGGATTTGAAAACATATTAAACATTTCTGAAAATCATTTTGTTTTAAACAGAAAAGGACGCAGACTTTTTGCACACAGGCAGAAGCTAGCCACAGACGCTGACGGGTGGGGCTGCGCTGAGCTGGCGGAATCCAACGCGCGACAGAGCTTTTCTTACCGCGGGGTTTTCTAGCCGGGGTGACAGACAGGTGGGGCGAGGGTCTCGCGGGCCCACACGCGGGCGCGCGAACAGGGCGCGGCCACGTGGCGCAGACGGGGACTGCGGGTTGAGGAACCAAAAAGCGTGGTACCTTTTTGTAAAAGTGCAACCGCGGATGACAGGTGGGCCTGGAAAGGACTGCGGGTTGAGCAAACAAAAATGCGAGGGGGTAACTAGAAAAATAGCCCCGCGCTACTGTTGTTCTTCTCGCGTTTGTTTAACGAAACTGAAGACGCGGACAGGGCATGGCGGGGACTCGATCCCACGATGCGACGCGAGCGCGCAGGCGGTGGTGACCACTGGGGCTGGCTCGGTTTGGTGATGGGGAACGACTACGCGGCCAGATGACCCTACCGAGGCGCGGCTGCGAGAACGCGACTGCGAGCGTGCCGCACAGAGAGCGCTCGACGAAACACGCGGCATGTCCAGGAAGAGATTGACAGGGGAAGGTGTCTGGGATGTGTAGAGGCTCACCACGGGTGTGCTGGTGGTGGCGGATCGGGCCGGAGCGCAGGGGATCGGTGGTGAAGCTGGCGGCCCGCGTCTAGGGTTTTGCTCGAACTCGTCGGTCTGCAGCGTGTACAGGGCCTCCTCCTCTCGTCGGCATTTACTGGGGTGATGCAGGTGCTCGCCTGGGTCTTCCCCAATGCCAAACGTCTCGCCCGCCTCCTTGTGATGGTGGTGGGAAGAAGGAGCCGACGTGAGGTTGTTGGGGATGGGAGAGAGAGGGGTAGCGGCAGGTGGGGATCTTGGTGGTGAAGGGCAGCGATGGGCAGAGCCCTGGGGGAGATCTAAGGCTGCAAGGCAGATGAGGGAGTAGATAAGGGCAAGGGGAAGGTGCACAAGGGGCTCGGGTGGGAAAGGTGGCGTGCACCTTTCTCTCCTCTCTCGGTCGGTGGACCAGGGGAGGGTCGAGGCTGGCTGGGGCTGCGGCTCGGGGTGGCACGGTGCATGGGCTCGGCGGGGTAGCTTGGTAGCGAGGAAAAGAGGGAAAGGAGGGGGAGGTCTCGGCTAGGAGGTGTCGAGCAAGGGGCTCGGCCTAGTAGCTAGGTGAGGGTGATGGGGTTGGGGCCGAACCAAAGCCACAAGGCTGGTGGTGGCCTCGGTGTGGGGAGAGGGGAATGGTGAGGTGAGTGTAGCTAGGTTTAGAGAGAGTTTAGGTTAGGGCTTTTGCTTAGGCTAGGATGGTTAGGGTTTAGGGTTTGAGCTAGGGTTTGAGCTAGGGTTTGAGCTAGGGTTTGAGCTAGGGTTTAGGGTTTGAGCTAGGGTAGATTAGATATAATATGAATTTGAATGATTCAAATGGGTATGCCTCAAACAAAAACTAAACCATCTATCCAAGATTGAGAGGTGGAGAAGGGGTCTTGCATGATTGATGAGGGTGATGGAGTGAGGTTTGGGGTAGGGTTATGATGTGCACAAGGTTATGGTTAGAAGAGAGAAAGAGGGTAGCTATAAGAGACATAAGATGGCCAAAAGGAGAGTGAGATAGAGAGGGTTTGTGTAAGAGCAAAGGAATAGAGCTAAATAGAAAAGGAATGCTCCACTCAAAAATCCAAGAAAAACCCAAAGAAAAGAACATGGTAGTGATCTTGCATGGCCCATGCATGAATAGTAAATGCCATGTTTATTATTGTGAAAACAATTGTAAATGACCATGGGCATTTATTAACACATGCATTTCCAAATATGGAATTAAGGCCAAGCCAAAAGAGTAGGGTTGGTGTCCCATGTGGAGTAGATGGAATATGCTCATATTTGAATATAATTTGGACATGCTAGTGTGTATGTCCCACTAGATGCATAAATAGCCTCAATATATTCCAACATGAGCATACATTCAAAAACAAACCATATGGAAGCTTGACAAGGAATTCTACTCACATATCATGCAAAGGTGGCCATGTGGCTCTCCACATATCAATATTGTGAGAAAAACATGATGCATATATGGGAGCATGTGGAAGTAGAACTGGATCCATCTTAAATATATGTGAGCTAGACAAGAGCCAAAAGAAGTGCAAAATCCCACATATAGTTTGGATGGTGGGATTATGGGGTGGTGACAAAGAAAGGTGGTGGAGTTAATGAAAGATATGCCCCCAACTCAACTTGGGCATCAAGCATTCATCAAGAACCAAATACAATGTATCAAGAGGCAAATACAATTAATAGTGCATATGAGATAAGAACCAAATGAAAAAGGGTTTTATATGATGCTCAAATGCAATGTGGCATGATGACATGAGCATGATATAATTATGATGCAACAATTATATGTAGGAAGTAGCATTTTATTATTAGATCATGTAGCATTACAGATGTTAGACAGATGGGATGCTACAACTCTCCCCCACTAAACAGGAATCTCGCCCGAGATTCTAGGAAGAAGAAGACACGAAGAGGGTAGGATACTTGGCACAGAGCTCATCTTCGCGTTCCCAAGTGGCTTCATCAATAGAATGGTGCGACCACTGCACCTTGTAGAACTTGATAGAGTTGTTGCGAGTCTTTCTTTCTTTGACTTCTAGGATTTTTGTGGGGTGTTCTTGATAAGACAGGTCTTCTTGGAGATTGATGAGCTCATGGTCCACGGTCCTGCCGGGATCCTTGAAGCACTTCTTGAGTTGAGAGATATGGAAAACATCATGGACCTTGAGTTTTTCAGGGAGCTCAAGAGCATAAGCAACTTCTCCTCTTCTTCCACAAACTTTGAAAGGACCGATGTATCTTGGAGCCAGTTTCCCTTTGATACCAAACCGGTGCGTGCCTCTCATGGGAGTGACACGAAGGTAAACGAGATCACCAGGGACATACTCCATGTCCGTGTGCTTTCTGTCATAGTTGCTCTTATGGCGACTTTGAGCAACCTTCAGGTTTTCGAAAATGATGTGAACCTTCTCCTCTGCTTGAGTTACAATGTCGGGGCCAAACAATGTTCTTTCACCTGCGCCCGACCAACCAATTGGAGTTCTGCATTTGCGGCCATAGAGAGCCTCAAATGGTGCCATCTTTAGACTCTTCTAGAAGCTGTTGTTGTAAGAGAATTCAGCATAAGGAAGGCATTCTTCCCACTTCATGCCGAAAGAGATGACGCAAGCACGGAGCATATCTTCCAGAATCAGATTGTGCCTTTCAACTTGTCCTTGCGACTGAGGGTGATAGGCAGTGCTGAAGTTCAACTTTGTTCCCAAAGCATTTTGAAAACTTCCCCAGAACTTGGAAGTAAAGATGCTTCCACGGTCTGAACTGATCTCAAGAGGAACCCCATACAGAGAGACAATTATGTTGATATAGAGCTCAGCCAACTGAATTGCTGAAATTGTTTCCTTGACGGGGAAGAAGTGAGCCACTTTAGAAAGCCTATCGATGACAACAAAGATTGCATTGTTGCCTTTCTGTGACCTTGCAAACCCAGTTATGAAGTCCATCTCTACCTTCTCCCATTTCCATTCCGGAGGTTTCAATGGCTGTAGAAGACCGGAAGGTTTTTGATGGACAGCTTTCACTCTGCGGCAGACATCACACTCTGAGACATACTTGGCACAATATCGTTTCAATCCAGACAACCCGTATTGTGTTTTCAGATCCATGTACATCTTAGTGTTGCCAGGGTGGATAGAAAGAACAGAATCATGAGCTTCTTTAAGAACTTGCTCTCTCAAACCCGGATACTTCGGAACGAACATCCGGTGCTTAAAGAATAGAGTGCCTTGGTCGTCAAGGTGGAAAGGTTCATACTTCGAAAGCTGAATCTTGGAGATGATGTTTTTAGTGTAAGGATCACCAAGTTGAATGGAGCGAACTTTTTCTTCCAAGAGAGGGGTTGTCAGAAGATTCAGAAGATACCCTTGATCCACAATTTCAAGGTTGAGCTGGCGGAATTCCTCGCACAAGAGAGGCTGTTGTTCTTCCACCATGAGGTTGTTGACATAAGCTTTTCGGGTAAGAGCATCGGCCATGACATTAGCTTTGCCAGGAGTGTAGTTGATGGTCAGATCGAAATCATTAATTGCTTCAATCCACCTCCTCCGACGAAGGTTGAGATCAGGTTGTGTGAAGATATACTTCAGACTCTTGTGATCAGAAAAGATATCACAACGGTTGCCAAGCAAGTAGTGCCTCCATACTTTCAAAGCAAAGACAACTGCTGCAAGTTCGAGGTCATGTGTAGGATAGTTGATCTCATGCGTCTTCAACTGACGAGAGGCATAGGCAACAACTTGCTTTTCATGCATAAGGACCGCACCCAATCCTTGCAAGGAGGCGTCACAGAATATCTGGAAAGGCTTTGATGTATCTGGAGGAATCAAGACTAGAGTGGAAGTGAGCTTCTCTTTGAGGGTTTCAAAGCTTTCTTGACATGCAGGAGACCAAAGGTATTTCTTTCCTTTCTTGAGGAGATCGGTAAGAGGCTTCATAATCTTTGAGAAGTTCTGAACGAAGCGGCGGCAATAACTAGCCAAACCAAGGAAACTCCGGACTTCTTTGACATTTTTGGGTGGAAGCCACTCAACAATTGTCCGAACAGTTTCTGGGTTGACGGCAATGCCCTTAGCAGAGATGACGTGACCCAGATAGGTGACTTCAAGCAGCCAGAACTCACACTTGGAGAACTTTGCATACAGGCGGTTCTCCCGAAGCTTGTTTAGGACACACCGAAGGTGTTCTTCATGTTCTTCCTTTGACTTAGAATAGACTAGAATATCATCCAGATAGACCACGACGAACTTATCAAGATACTCCATGAAAACCGAGTCCATAACCCTCGAGAAGGTGGCAGGTGCGTTGGTGAGACCGAAGGACATGACCGTGTACTCGTACAGGCCATAGCGGGTGGTGAAAGTTGTCTTGGGAACATCTTCCTTGCGAATCTTGATTTGATGATATCCACTTCTCAAATCAAGCTTAGAGAATACCACAGCTCCAGCTAGCTGATCGAAGAGATCATTAATCCGCGGAAGGGGATATTTATTCTTGATGGTTTTAGCATTGCGAGCCCGATAGTCAACACAAAGTCTATCAGTCCGGTCTCGCTTCTTCACAAAGATTGTTGGGATGCCCCAAGAGGAAGTGCTATGCTGAATGAAACCCAACTTCTCTTGTTCATCAAGCTGACGTTTGAGTTCAGCCAACTCAGCAGGACCCATTTTATAAGGCCGCTTGGAGATAGGAGCGGTTCCAGGTTCAAGCTCAATCACAAACTCAACCTCTTGGTCAGGAGGCATACCTAGTAACTCTTCAGGAAAAACATCTGGGAACTCACGGACCACTAGAACACTCTGAATAGCCTCCATAGCATCATCATTCAAAGCCGCCAAAGAGAAAAGCTGAATTGCAGGAATCAGACTTGGAGAATAGACTATATGGCCTTCAGGAATTTTCAGAGAAACCGAGCGTTCAGCATAATCAATCACAGCTGCATTTGCTGTTAACCAATCCATGCCCAAGATGACATCAATGTCAGAGTTGCCAGAATAATTAAGGAAGCCGGGAACGAAGAGCCACCAATCTCAATTTGATTGCCATGGCTGATATGAGCAGCCCTCATGTTTGACCCAGGAGATTGTACCATGAGACGATGCAATAGAGGACCCATAGCCAGATCATGCTCATGTGCACACTTGTGAGAAACAAAAGAATGCGATGCACCAGAATCAAACAAAACTCGTGCAGGGACTGAGTTAACGGGAAGCGTACCCATCACAACTCCAGGTGCATGTTCAGCTTGAGCGATGTTGACACAGTTGGCACGGGCAACAGTGGACCTAGGCTTGGTGTTGATGTTGAGAGCCCGAGGTGGAGGTGCACGAACCATAGAAGAACTTGCTGCAGGTCTTGGAGGTGGTGGTGGAAGAGCTTTGTTGTTCATGGGGAAACTCCAGTGTTGATGCCCAGTGTTCCCACAAGTGTAACAAGCACCAGGTGGACGTGGAGCGGCGTAGCCAGGGACTCCGCCAGGCACTCCAGGGTAGTTGTGGTTGTAGCCCCTAGGAGCAGCGGTGAAGGAGTTTGGTGGCCTTGCCACATAGCTTGAAGGTCTTGGTGGATCCGGGAGCGACGGTGCGGTATTAGGAACCCACACACGGCGCTTAGAAGGAGCTGTCATAGCTGAAGAGCTTGCTGTGTCACGACTGTGTTTCTTGGACTCCTCGAACACTTGCCTACTGGCTTCTTCCTGTAGAGCTGTATGTTGGAGTTCTAGAAAATACCCTGGCCTTGCATGAGTGATTGCATATTTGATAGATGCATTGAGTCCTTGCCTGAACCTCTTTTGTTTCTTCTTGTCATCACATATCTCATCGCCACCATACCGAGAAAGATTCATGAAGTTTCTGATATAGGTATTGACATTGTCATTGCCCTGCTTGAGGTTGAGAAACACTTCCTTCATCCTTTCCATGACAATTTCTGACATGTATTGCTCTTTGAAAGCCCCAGTGAACTGCTCCCAAGTAGGCTGAAAACCAGAGTGGTTTGCCTTCAGGTAATTCTCCCACCATAGAGCTGCGTCTCCCTTCAGAAGGTGAGTGGCACATTTTACCCATTCTTGTTCAGGAACATCAGCAGTCATCGGCAGCCTTGACATCTCACGAAGCCAATCATCAGCATCCAGTGGTTGATCAGACACCTCAAAGTGGCGTAGGTTAAACTTCAGAAAGCCCTTGATGTCTCCTCACTTGGGAGGTGGAGGTAGCGGAACAAACTCATTCCTCCTAACACTCTCTTCAAAGTGTTGCTGGTTCTGCTGCATTGTTCCCAAGGCATTAGCAATACTTGCCAATGCAGCCCCCAGTTCAGGTGGTCTGTCCTCCTCAGTGCGGCGTGGTGGTGCCATCCTGGGATTGATATAAAACTCAAGTCAGTACTATAATGGAGAATAATAATAATCCATAATAGTACCAAAATGGAATTAACCAAGATTAAAGGATACAAATTACTAAGATGATATTAAAATATCAACAAAGTTCAAAGCACCTAGAAGATAGTAAGCATATCGCACACGACTGAACAAGGAGTGTGGTACACAAAGCTATCAAAGAAAAAAATTCCGCAAATTTCGGCATTAAAATACCACTATATGCGCAAAACCACTTAACGAATCAAGATTAGTAACTCTACCAATTCAATATACAAGAGCAAATGATAAAAGTAGTGGTATGGTCGCGACTCCATCCCGCACTCAAAGCATTACTCCACACTTGAATAAGTAATACACATATCCCGACTCTCTTCCTTCTTAAGATGAACCTAAAGATTACCAACTATGGAAAACAAACACCCCAAACAAGATAGCGTCGGATAACAAAGAGTAAGACAGATCGCGTCGGTTTCCAACGAATCAGATAGATCGCGTCGGTTTACAAAAGCCTGTCGATATGGAATGTACCAACAGTTGATAACCAAAAGGCAGATAGCGATAACAAGTTGGATGCAACAGATAGACAAGGAATTACACACACACACACTCACACAACCTATGGTACTACGGAACCTAGAACACGTGAATCCTAGTTTGAATTTTAGAAGAGGATTGAAAACGTTACACTTCCTTACCAGAAAAGGGTGGGTGGGTGGGTAAGAAGAAAAGTGGAAGAAGTCCTACTCCCACGTTTTGTTTTTCCCTAGTATACATAGCTACCAAAATATTTGCTAGACTGACAACGACCATTTGGCTGAGACACTAAAGGGCGGGATGGCTCTGATACTAATTGAAACAACCTCGGACCCTACGCTCTAAGTTCAAGCCTGGATGAACCAAAAGTGGTTAAGGGTTTTACAGCGGGGTCCCAAGGGCCACCCACGTGTAGGCCCGTCGACCGTTCTAACCACTTCCAAGAACATCGGGATAAGAGCGAGCGGCGTAGGCAATAGGCGAAGAGATCAAATACATACACAAGTGAGTATGTATGCAAGCTACCTTACAACAGTTCTCAAAGCCATACCATCTAAAAGAAATAGAAATATTGCAACGCCATACGGCAAGATCCAAATATCCTAGATAGATATATTATTGTAGGATAGCTCCTCATACATCAATCAATAGAGTATCAAGCGTAAGCGGGAAACAAGATCCGAGTACGGATAAAAAGAAAATCGGCATAAGATGCCACATAAATAAGCACATCCCGCCCACAGATCTCACGGATCCCCATCCCCAGAATCTCTACACCGAGTGATCATTGCCAACATCACATGTCTCCTCCACCCAGTATCCATCTTGCGAATACACATGTTCATCTGAATCAAACAATTTATCGTGTGAGACCCTAGGGGTACTCAGCAAGTCTTTATGACTCTAAAGGGGACATATACCTGGGGTGACGCAATTGCAGCAAAAGATAATAACCAACAAATCTATAGATACTCGCTAACCATCCGCCTAACCAATGATAGGCGGATGTCCGTTAATTAGAAACAACAGTTATAGCAATATAAAGTAACAGATCCATCCTCCTTCCCGCTTACCAACGAGAAAGCGGACGAACAACCCATCCGTTGGCAGTTTTATCAACCATTCCATGAGTATTGCACTAATTACTAGTCAGATATTTAGTCAGATTAAAAGCGGTACTTAAGTTATACTTGTCTATGATCGAGAAACTGTGCTCCAAGTCGTCCATAACCACATACACAGCTTTCAGAGAGATTTACCCTGCAGGGGTGCACAAATAGCAACACACACACGATCGACCTCGGAAAAACCAAATCAAAACCCAATGGGGCTTTCACGAAAAGGCGATCATAGGATTCATAAAATATTTCAGGGGGCCACCCCACTAAGCTAGCCGCAACGAAGTTGGCCGGCTCCGGAACGAACCCAGGGTTTGTGTGGACAGCGGTAAACGACTGGGAACCCGAAAGTGTGACTGGGCTTGTCGATACAGCGAAAACGTGTCACGATCCAAAATAGTATAGGTGCTCCACGCACAATCTTAAATAAGGCAGTAAAGCATGTCATAAGTACAGGATAGTAATAAAGCCCCAAACTACTTTGTGGCCCCAAGAAATAAAGTACAAATCAAGCTCATGCAAAGGGGGATTCATAGAGTCTCCCGTATGTGGATAGTGCGAATAGTCAAGAAACAGGTATCAAGTACTCGGGGTCCTACGACACACAAGTGAGCATGAAAAACCAAATAACAGATATTGCTCACCGGTGCCTCTTTCATTAGTTATCCCATTACTACTCAGGTTAAGTTGTTTAGGTACCTCGTTATCCATCAGACGCTCACAAACCCTACACATGCAATTCTGCGACTCGCAAGGCTCAAGCAACTCCTGTAGTAATGGCTCATAGGATGGAGGAACAAGCTTCGGTGGGGTTTAAAAGTAAAGGCCATGCAATACTTGGGATTCAGTTTAATGCAATCGCGACTCAATGATGCAAGAATAAGATAGAAGCAATAGGTACTATATGTATGCAAGCATGTGGTAGTGCTTGCCTGGCAGCTCAGTTGAAGCGAGAGATGGATCTGGGTAGTACTCCTGGGATTCCTGATATTTCCCCTGCTCGGCGTCTATCCGAGAAGAACGAAACAAACAAGGCCAACATAAATAAAGTGCACAAGCAAATAATTAAAATGCGCCAAGCAACTAAGCATGCCATGATGAATGATGCACAATTTACATGGCATTAATGTAGCATGGCAAGGGTGAGGTGTGGGGACAAGAATAAATCATTTTATTAATTTTTTGGCCAAGTTTTATTACCATAATCAGTTCTGATTATTTAATATTTATATGATGCATGCTGCAATTCAGAACATGGAATGCGTAGTTAGAACGGGCTCGTCGAGCTGATCGATTTAGACATATTACTTGTCAAATTTGGAGTTATAGAATTAAAGTTATTAATTAATTTAAAAAGGCATTTTTATTACAATTAAACAATTTCGAAAATTTAAAGTAGGCAAACATTATTTTGAATGGCATATTTGAATTCCTCACATTTTTCTGATTCGAAAACATATATTATTTGCATTATTTGGAATTGCCAATTAAAAGTTATTTAAAACTGGATTTGAAAACATATTAAACATTTCTAAAAATCATTTTGTTTTAAACAGAAAAGGACGCAGACTTTTTGCACACAAGCAGAAGCTAGTCACAGACGCTGACGGGTGGGGCCGTGCTGAGCTGGTGGAATCCAACACGTGGCAGAGCTTTTGTTTCCGCGGGGTTTTCTAGCCGGGGTGACAGACAGGTGGGGACGATGGTCTCGCGGGCCCACACGCGGGCGCGCGAACAGGACGCGGCCACGTGGCGCAGACGGGGACTGCCGGTTGAGGAACCAAAAAGCGCGGTACCTTTTAGTAAAAGTGCAACCGCGGATGACAGGTTTGTTGGAGATATGCCCAAGAGGCAATAATAAAGTGGTTATTATTATATATTTATGTTTATGATAAATGTTTACATCCCATGCTATAATTGTATTATTAGGAAACACTAATACATGTGTGTTTTGTAAACATAAAAGAGTCCCTAGTAAGCCTCTTGTTAAACTAGCTTGTTGATTAATGGATGATCATGGTTTCCTGATCATGGATATTGGATGTCGTTAATAACAAGGTTATATCATTAGGAGAATGATGTGATGGACACACACCCATAGTAAGCGTAGCATAAGATCAAGTCATTAAGTTCGTATTGCTATAAGCTTTTAAATGCATAGTAACCTAATCCTTCGACCATGAGGTTATGTTAATCACCATCACCGGATGGATACTTTGATGACATCAAACGCCGCTTCGTAACTGGGTGGTTATAAAAGTGTCATTGGGTATTCTGAAAGTATGTGTTGAAGCGCATGAACCAAGATTGGGATTTGTCCATCCATATGACGGATAGATATGCTCTGGGCCCTCTCGGTGGAATGTCATCTAGTTAGCTTGCAAGCATGTGACTAGGTCACAAGGGATGACATATCACGGAACGAGTAAAGAGTACTTATCAGTAACGAGGTAGAACTAGGTATGGAGATACCAACGATCAAACCTCGGATAAGTATAGTATCGCGAGACAAAGGGAATTGGTTTCATATGTAAGTGGTTCAATCGATCGCGAAGTCATCGTTGAGTATGTGGGAGCCATTATGGATCTCCAGATCCCGTTGATGGTTATTGATAGGATATGTGTCTCTATCATGTCTACATATTCACGAACCGTAGGGTGACACACTTAAGGTTCAAAGTTGTTTTAAGTAGATATGGAATGTGCGTTGGAGACCGAATGTTGTTCGGAGTCTCGGATTGGATTCGGGACATCACGAGGAGATCCGGAATGGTCCGGAGAATAAGATTCATATATAGGGGATCATTTTCTAAGTTAGGAAATGTTCCGGAGTGTTTGTATGAGGATTCTAGAAGGTTTCGGAATGTTCCGGAAGGTTCTAGAAGATATCTTGGAGTTTGCTTGAAAATCAAGATAGGGATCAAGGAGTCCTGGTGGGTCAAGACACGGATTCGTGGGGGAGGAGGACTCCTCCCCCCTCCCCAAATTCGTTGGCCATAGAGGAGGGGAGTCCTACAAGGACTCCCCCTCCCCAGGCGCGCCTCCTCCCCTTAAATAGAAGGGCAGGGGCGCCCCCTCCACGCTTGCTCTCATAACGTCCAATCTCTGCTGCCTCTCTCCTCCACCATCTTCTGCACAGGCATAGGCGAAGCCCTGCAGAATTCTCTACTCCACCACCACCACCACACCGTCGTGCTGCTGGGATCCGTGGAGAAGATCTACTACCTCCGCTGCTCGCTGGAACGGGGAGAGGAAGGTCTGCTTTGACTCCGCACGTGTGACCGACTGCGGAAGCGCTGCCGAATTGCGGCGCCGGAAGGATCGTCTACTTGACCAAGGGCGGAAGCGCTGCTGGAACGCGACGCCGGAAGGATCGTCTACTTGACCGAGGGCGGAAGCGCTGCTGGATCGCGACGCCGGAAGGATCGTCCACACGATCTTGAGATCGGCAAGTGATCGACTACATCAACCACGAGATCTAATCTCGTTAACGCTTTCGGATCTACGAGGGTTAGTTCCTATCTATCTCGTTGCTCATGTCTCATAGATTAGATCTTGGCTTTTATCTAGATTAGATCTAGGTTTTGTTCGTTCTTGCGGTAGAAATTTTTTGTTTTCCATGCTACGAACCCATCAAGGTTGGCCTGGAAAGGACTGCGGGTTGAGCAAACAAAAACGCGAGGGGGTAACTGGAAAAACAGCCCCGCGCTACTGTTGTTCTTCTCGCGTTTGTCTGACAAAACTAAAGACGTGGACAGGGCACGGCGGGGACTCGATCCCGCGACGCGGCGCGCGCGTGCAGGCGGCGGTGACCGCTGGGGTTGGCTCGGTTTGGTGATGGGAAACCGACTGCGCGGCCATATGACCCTACCGAGGCGCGGCTGCCAGAACGCGACTGCGAGCGCGCCGCACAGAGAGCGCTCGACGAAACGCGTGGCGTGTCTAGGAAGAGATTGATAGGGGGAAGGTGTCTGGGATGTGCAGAGGCTCACCGCGGGTGTGCTGGTGGTGGCGGATCGGGCCAGAGCGCAGGGGATCAGCGGTGAAGCTGGTGGCCCGCGTCTAGGGTTTTGCTCGGACTCGTCGGTCTGCAGCGTGTACAGGGCGTCCTCCTCTCATCGCCATTTACTAGGGTGATGAAGGTGCTCGCCTGGGTCTTCCCCAACGCCAAACTCCTTGCCCGCCTCCTTGTGATGGTGGTGGGAAGAAGGAGCCGACGTGAGGTTGTCGGGGATGGGAGAGAGAGGGGTAGCGGCAGGTAGGGATCTTGGTGGTGAAGGGCAGCGATGGGCAGAGCCCTGGGGGAGATCTAAGGCTGCAAGGCAGAGGAGGGAGTAGATAAGGGCAAGGGGAAGGTGCACATGGGGCTCGGGTGGGAAAGGTAGCATGCACCTTTCTCTCCTCTCTAGGTCGGTGGACCCGGGGAGGGTCGAGGCTGGCTGGGGCTGCGGCTCGGGGTGGCACGGTGCAGGGGCTCGGTGGGGTAGCTTGGCAGCGAAGAAAAGAGGGAAAGGAGGGGGAGGTCTCGGCTAGGAGGTGTCGAGCAAGGGGCTCGGCCTAGTATCTAGGTGAGGGTGATGGGGTTGGGGCCGAACCAAAGCTACAAGGCTGGTGTTGGCCTCGGTGTGGGGAGAGGGCAATGGTGAGGTGAGTGTAGCTAGGTTTAGAGAGAGTTTAGGTTAGGGATTTTTCTTAGGCTAGGATGGTTAGGGTTTAGGGTTTGAGCTAGGTAGGGTAGAATAGATAGAATATGAATTTGAATGATTCAAATGGGTATGCCTCAAACAAAAACAAAACCATCTATCCAAGATTGAGAGGTGGAGAAGGGGTCTTGCATGATTGATGAGGGTGATGGAGTGAGGTTTGGGGTAGGGTTATGATGTGCACAAGGTTATGGTTAGAAGAGAGCAAGAGGGTAGCTAGAATAGACATAAGATGGCCAAAAAGAGAGTGAGATAGAGAGGGTTTGTGTAAGAGCAAAGGAATAGAGCTAAATAGAAAAGGAATGCTCCACTCAAAAATCCAAGGAAAACCCAAAGAAAATAAGATGGTAGTGATCTTGCATGGCCCATGCATGAATAGTAAATGCCATGTTTATTATTGTGAAAACAATTCTAAATGACCATGGGCATTTAGTAACACATGCATTTCCAAATATGGAATTAAGGCCAAGCCAAAAGAGTAGGGTTGGTGTCCCATGTGGAGTAGATGGAATATGCTCATATTTGAATATAATTTGGACATGCTAGTGTGTATGTCCCACTAGATGCATAAATAGCCTCAATATATTCCAACATGAGCATACATTCAAAAACAAACCATATGGAAGCTTGACAAGGAATTCTACTCACATATCATGCAAAGGTGGCCATGTGGCTCTCCACATATCAATATTGTGAGAACAACATGATGCATATATGGGAGCATGTGGAAGTAGAAGTGGATCCATCTTAAATATATGTGAGCTAGACAAGAGCCAAAAGAAGTGCAAAAGCCCACATATAGTTTGGATGGTGGGATTATGGGGTGGTGACAAAGAAAGGTGGTGGAGTTAATAAAAGATATGCCCCCAACTCAACTTGGGCATCAAGCATTCATCAAGAACCAAATACAATGTATCAAGAGGCAAATACAATTAATAGTGCATATGAGATAAGAACCAAATGAAAAAGGGTTTTATATGATGCTCAAATGCAATGTGGCATGATGACATGAGCATGATATAATTATGATGCAACAATTATATGTAGTAAGTAGCATTTTATTATTAGACCATGTAGCATTACAGATGTTAGACAGATGGGCTACTACAGACGCCCAGGCACTTCGTCGGGATGATGCCCTGGCAGGTGCCATCTCGGCAGTCGAAGATCACAGTGCTGCCGTTCAGGGGACACTCACCAAGGCCAAGGGCATGCTCAGTCGCCTCCATGAGGAGCTGGCTTCAAGAACTCACTCCGTGCGGCTGGCGCTTCGATGTCACTCGCAATGGTTCAAGCCCATGGAGTCAAGGCTGATCCCGCTGCAGTCTCCAAGGCAATGCATGTCAACACGGATGGCCAACAGGTAGTCTTTGCTCCTTTCACAGCTGCTTGTGGCAAGTACGGGCCGCAACTAATCAATGCAGTTGCGAAGTACTCTGAGGAACTGCAGCGAGCCAAGAAGGCGGCGAAGGCTGCGGCGTCAGGGGCCGGCGGGAAGTCTGTAGCGTCTGGTACTACCACAGACTCGATGAGGCCCCCAAAACCGAAGTCCAAGTCAAAGAAGCCAGTTTCTCCTTAGTAGTCGTGTCTGTAATAGTTAAATAGCCCGTCTCTTTTGTTTGGAACATGCCTTTGGCGAGTGTATTTGTTGATACTTTATTCTGCTTGAATGCACGCGGGTCTTTTGTCTATGCATCGCCTTAGTCTTCTTATTGTCTCTTGCTTGGCTTGTGATAGGGCACATCGAGTGGTCCTTCGAGTGAACCTCGGAATATGCCATCCGTTGATGATACTTTGGCGTAGTCGCGCTCAAGGGTGGATGAACTGTCTCTGCTCTCGCGACTCCGTGACCGCGTGAAGCAGTTGGATCGCAAACTACATGTGCTTCATGGTAACACGGATGTATGGAAGTCGAGGGCGGAGAAGGCCGTCGCCCGAGAGCAATATCTACTAGGGGAGGTGACGCAGCTGGGAAATCAATTCAAGTGTTAGCTTTCTTCTTCCTTATCCTTTTCTTGTAGTCACCCATAGTAGTTCGTTGTCTTCATACTTTTGCCTTTGCTTGGTATAGTTGTCAGTGTACGCCATCCACAGGATGAGAAGGACATGATTGCCATTCGCATGAATGATCTGACCCAAGAGCAGCTTCAGGCGAGTGGATACTTCTGGGTGGATCATGATCGTGCAATCGCACTTGCGACCCTGTAGGATCGTGCTTCGTGAGTGCTTCACTTCCTGAACAATCGTGCTTGAGGAATATTTATCAGACGATGTTCCCGCTAGACGTCATTCCATCGAGCCTGCTGGCCCTTCTTGCCAAATTCCAAGACTTGAGTGCAGTCCGCGAGTGTGTACGGCAACAGTTAGTGGCTGGTGCCAAGGCTGCTATGTCGCTGGTGTGACTTCATAGGCCTGATGTGGATGTTGCAGGAATTGCGGCCGGACCACCAGCGCCGCCAGTAGGTTCAACTTGGAACATGGTTCCTCACTACCATGCGGTGGATCGCCCAGCGGAGGAAATCGTCGACTTCTTTGAGGAGCAGACAAACGAGCTTTTGTTGCAATAGTAGTTTAGTTTGTATCCTGCACATAGTTGCACCAGTGTTGTAAAGTTCATATATATATGCTGTGTATAATTGATTGACATTGATGTGTATAAAGAGCTTGTTTAGCATGTATGTTTTGCGAGTGCGTGGCACTATGCGATTCCTTTTCGTTAGCCTGACTTGTATTTATCTCAGCACCTTGCCAACCTGTCAGGTGCGTTGCAACTGGGTTGGTGTTTGTCAAGGGTTTTGATTAGTACGTCAGCTACTCGGGATATCGCGTTAGTTTGTAGAAGAGATGTGTATAGGGTGGCACAACCCCCGAGTGGATAATTTGCAAAAATAAAAGGAAAACAGAGTTTTGGGGCAGTTAGCTTTATTTATTCGCAGGGTAGTACGGGGTACAATGTGTGGCTAAGTAGCCTTGGCTGAGTAGCCTTGTTTGCAATGTAAAAATAAAAGACGACTAAGGGTAGAAGCGCCACAGCTGCGCGATGTTCCAGGGGTTGGAGTATGCGACTCCTGTCTCAAAATCTTTAAGGCGATAGGCGCCGCCTGGGATTACTTCTGTAATCACGTATGGTCCCTCCCAGGGGGACTCGAGCTTGAGATGCCCCTGCTGTTTCAGTCGCAGGACCAAGTCTCCTTCGACGAAGGACCTGGGGTGTAGCCTTCTGTTGTGGTAGTTGCGTAGGTTCTGCTGGTAGATCGTTGATCTTTTCACGGCGATTTCCCATGCCTCGTCAAGGAGGTCGACGGAAGCTCCGAGTGCAAGAGTTGACTCCTACTCGCTGTAAGCGACCACTCGTGGTGCTTTGTATCATACCTCTGCGGGTAGCACCGCTTCAGCACTGTGCACCATGAAGAACGGGGTGTACCCCATGGCACTGTTTGGAGTTGTGCGCAGGCTCCAGAGTACCGATTGCAGCTCGTCTGGCCAGCAGCCTGCGGCTTGTTTGAGTGGCCTCAGGAGTCGCTTCTTGATGCCACCGCAGACGAGCCCATTGGCTTTTTTGACCTGACCGTTGGTCTATGGATGCGCTATGGAGGCATAGCTTATATTGATTCCCAGATTCTCGCGGAATTCCTGGAATTCCTTGGATGTGAAGTTTGTTCCATTGTCCGTGATGATGTTGTGTGGTACTCCGAAGTGATAGACGATGGACTCGAAGAACTTGACTATGCTGTATCTCGACTGGTTAGTCACTGGCATGGCCTCTATCCACTTGGTGAATTTGTCGACTACGACTAGGAGGTAGACGTAGCCTCCTCGCGAGGACTTTGGGAGCTTGTTAACCATGTCGAGTCCCCATTGCACGAAGGGCGAAGCCAATGGAATTGGCCGGAGCTCCGCGCCAGGCTCGTGTGGTTTGTCTGCAAATCTCTCACAAGCGTTGCATTTTTGGACGATGTCCTTGGCGTCACGCATAGCTGTAGGCCAGTAGAATCTAGCTCGTAGAGCTTTTGCAACGAGGGCGCGACTGCCGGTGTGATGCCCGCAAGTCCCCTCGTGGATGTCGAGGAGAACGGGTCTTCCATCAGCGTTTGATATGCATCAATGAGTACTCCTGTGATGCTGCGCTTGTATAGTTCGCCGTTGATAACAGCGAATGCCTTGGATCGCCGCGCAATGTGTGGTGCGTCAGTCGGATCGTCCGGCAGCCTCTTGCTAAGAAGGTATGTGATGTACGGTTGAGTCCAAGATGGCTCGATTATCATGACGCTCATCGGTCCTTCGAGTCCTGTGTCGAGCTCCAAATCATCGAGTGCCATTGGCTCCTTGGGCGGTGCAGCCCCCGAGTCCGTTGTTGCGCTTGTTTTCTTCTCTGCTACCTTTGGCTTGATGGAGCATTCGCAGATGCGCTCGAGAAATACCCCAGGTGGTAAGGGGGTGCAGGTAGAGCCAATGCTGGCGAGTGCGTCCGCCTCTTCATTTCTTTCGCGGCCTATGTGCCGCAGCTCGCAACCGTCGAAGTCCCCTTCGAGTGTGTCGTAGAGGTCGTGGTAGGCGATCATATTGTCGTTCAGTGCGTCGCACTTGTGCATTGTATGGTTGACAACCATCTTGGAGTCGCCATATATTATGAGCCTCTTGGCGCTGCAGGCTTTTGCCATCCTCATCCCGTGCAGCAGGGCCTCGTATTCAGCTTCATTGTTGGAGGCGGTGAACTGCATTCGCAGAATATATTTCAACTTGTCTCCCTAGGGTGATGTTAGTATGACACCTGCGCCAGCTCCGTCCTTTCGCTTGGATCCGTTGAAGTGCATTGTCCAGAGGTAGGACATATCTGGTTTTTCAGGGAGCTGGTTCTCCATCCAGTGCACGAGAAAGTCAGGGAGAACTTGTGACTTGATTACGTCGCGTTTTTCATATGTAATGTCTCGTGGAGACAGTTCGATCCCCCAAAGCGTGACTCGTCCGGTGGCGTCAGGATTGTTGAGGATATGCCCAAGCGGGGCGTCATTGACTACCACGATTGGGTGTTCCTAGAAGTAGTGGCGCAGTCGCCGGGCTGTCATGAAGACGCCATACGCCAGCTTCTGGTAGTGCAGGTACCGCTGCTTTGTTGGCGTGAGTACCTCGTTGAGGTAGTAGACTGGGCGCTGTACCCCATGGACCTTGTTTTCCTTGGCTCGTTCTACCATGAGCACTGTGCTGACCACCTGGTTGGTGACGGAGATGTATAGAAACAGTGGTTCCCTTTTGCGTGGGGTCACCAGTACAGGCAAGGTGGACTGTAGACGCTTGAGGTCTTCGAATGCTTCCTGTGCCTCATTGGTCCACTCGAACTTGTCAGCTTTGCGGAGAAGTTGGTAGAAGGCCAGTGCCTTTTCGCCCATTCGACTGATGAATCGACTGAGCGCCGCGATTCGTCCCGCCAGCTGCTGGACACCTCTTATCTTCTTCGGCTTCTCCATGGCCAGTATGGCTTTTAGTTTCTTCGGGTTCGCCTCAATCCCTCTCGCGGAGATGAGATACCCGAGTAGTTGCCCAGATGGTACGCCGAAGGCGCACTTGTCCAGATTGAGCTTGATCCGGTAGTGGTCGAGGTTGGCGAAGGGTTCACGTAAATCATCGATTAGTGAAGCTTCCTCTTTGGTCTTGATTATGATGTCGTCAACATAGACTTGGATGTTGCGACCAAGTTGGTTCTTGAGGAAAGATTGCATGCACCGCTGGTAGGTGGCTCCTGCGTTTTTTAGCCTGAAGGGCATTGTGTTATAACAGAACACACCAAAAGGCGTTGTAAACGCCATTTTCTCTTGATCCTCCTCCTTCATTCGAATCTGATTGTAGCCTGAGTAGGTGTCGAGGAAGCAGAGGCGCTCGCATCCCGCGGTGGAGTCAATGATATGGTCGATTCGTGGCAGCGGGAAGTGGTCCTTTGGGCAGTGTTTATTCAGAGAGGTGAAATCCACACACATCCGTAGGATATCCGTGTCCTTTTTTGGTACTAGCACCGTGTTGGCAAGCCAAGTGCTTTCCTTGATCTCACATATGAATTTGGCGTCGAGGAGTCTGTTGATCTCCATTCCGACTGCCTTTCTCTTGGTTCAGACAGTCGCCGAGTTGTATGTTTGACTAGCCTTGTGTCTAGGTTGACATTGAGTTCGTGCTCGCCGAATTCCCTGGGAACTCTTGGCATGTCCGCTAGACACCAGGCAAAGATTCCCAGTGCTCACGAAGGAATTCGACGAGCGTGAGGTCCTATGGGGGACTCAAATTGTTGGCGATGAGGGCCGTCTTCGCGGGATCCGATGGGTGGACCTGAACTTTCTTCGTGTGCACCGATGAATCGAAGGATAGGTCGGGTGAACTTGGCTGGCTCAGGGGAGGCAGACTATTGTCTGTCGACTCCTTCAATCTTGCGAGTTCCTCCTGCATGCTGAAGGACTAGGAAATTCTGTTGAACTCTCTGTCGCAACTGTCAGACCTCTCAAAGATCCCGTTGATTGTGATCACGCCATTAGGGCCTAGCATTTTCATCTGCAGATAGGCGTAGTGCGGCATTGCCATGAACCTAGCAAACGCGACACGTCCGAGGATGCGGTGGTACTATGAGGGCCAGTCGACGACTTCGAAGTCGATGCGTTCGCGTCGAAAGTTTTTCAGCGTGCCGAAGATGACGTCGAGGTTGATTTTGCCAAGGGGATATATGCCCTTGCCTGGAACGATGCCGTGGAATGTTGTGTCTGAGGCCTTTAGGCAGGTCAGAGGGATCCTCATTGCTCGCAAGGTACTTGCGAACATAAGGTTGATGCCGCTTCCACCATCCATATAGACACGGCCCATGTCGAAGCCTCCAATTTGTGCCTCGAGTACGAGGTGATAGTGGCCTGGACGAGGTACTTGGCGCGGATGGTCGCGTTTGTCAAAGGTGATGCAGGAGTCGCATCCACTGAGGTACTCATTGGTGGATGGTGGTGAGTTTGTCGCCAGATTCACTTGGCGAGTGATGGCCTTTTGCACCTGATTAGAGGGGCAGCCCTTTTGGATCATCATGGTACCCATGGCCCGTGGGTACGGCTCGCCTCCGTGGTGCTGGTCCGGCGCAGCTGCATTTGGCGATGGTCCAGGTGGTGGTGGAGGAGCTCCATGTGCCACAATGCTTGGGACGGCTCCGTAGCCCCTGTTGACAGCGTCGCGATTCATCCGAGCCAGACCCTCATGAAGCTTGAGGAACTCGTGGCAATCCTTGAGGAGGTGGCTAGACTTCTTTTTGCCGTCATGCTTGTCGACGTAGAAGTGCACAGTGCATGGCCTGGACAGCTTGTCTTTGGTGGATGTTGCGGATGCCTCATCGTGAGTGCGGCGCTGCCATACTTGTGTAGTTTTCCCGGAGTCGCGGTGTCCACTGCTGCGGTAGCCACTGTTGCGGTTGTCGTCGCATCTATCAGCATAGCCGGCTGCGACCATGTTGACGTCGTCGCGGTCATCGTAGGTGCGCATTCGACGTTTGCTTCGGCCATCGTGTCTGCGTTCGAGTTCTGCGTCATCGTCGGAGTGAACGCGATTTTTCGCCGAGTCTTCGCCATCTGCCCACCGATTCACGATTTCCATCAGGTGGTCAATGGTTTTGGGCTTCGAGTGGCCTAGCTCTTCCCTGAGCTCTATGCAGTGAACGCCGCCGTTGAATGCGTCGATTGCCTGATCCTCCGAGATATTTTCTACAGAGTTCTTGATGATGGTGTAACACCCTCAAATCGGCCCTATGCAAGTTTTAGCCCTTTCCGCCAAACCCGCATAGAAACGATTCAAGGACGCCCACCAGGCACTTTCGTGCGGGTGGAAAACGAAGTAATACTAGTACACAACAGTCCTCGATGGGACCCACAGAACAGATATATATATATACAACAGCGACTCCATGAGTCAAGAATACAGATATAAACTACAAATATCCAAATCACCTTGAAAACGATACCGCGTCCGAGTACGGACAAGATGCAAATGGGGCTAAGAGCCCTGAAGAATAACCAATGGCGTCCAAAACCTGCCCAGGCCAAGCCGGAAGGGTAACCCTACTAACGACGTCGATCTCAAACCTACTAAAACAAAAGGGGTGCGGACAATGGGCAAAAGAAAAAGAGGAGGGTCAGTACTGAGGCCAGTACACGGCGAGGCTAGAATTCGGCGGCTCTCGCCTACATAGGTATGGTGGACTGAAGCGGCAGCGCAGCATGCACTAAACAACCTATAGAGACTCGATGCAACTGTCGGCTATTAGAGAGGGATAAGAAAGACCTATTCGGATCCTACCTGATGCTAACACCAAACATACCCATCCTGGTATTTCCCCCCTCGAGACCAAACGAGGAAGTCGGACCAAGGAACTCACACAGTTGGCAGTTTTACTCATTCCATTATAGTTGCAGCATTTACTAGTCAGATATAGATGTCATGAGACATCCTGAAAACCTAAGTAGTGGGCAGTTTTAGTTAACCTTCCGTTGTAGTTGGAACATTTACTAGTCAGATAAAATTGTCCTGAGGAATCCCAAAACCCAGCAGTTGTTGGCACTTTTATCACATTCCATTCGAGTTGCAATACTTACTAGGCAGGTATAGTATGACACAGATCACCACAGATCCACCAGTTGTTGGCATTTTTATTACCCATTCCATTGTAGTGAAGTTGAATTACTAGTCACATATTAAGTCAAATTTACAGCACTACTTTAGTTATGCTTGTCTATGATCGAGATACTGTTCTCCAAGTCGTGCATAACCATGGACACGGCTTTCAGAAAGATTTACCCTGCAGGGGTGCACAAATAGCAACACACACACGATCAACCTCGGAAAAACCAAATCAAAACCCAACGAGGCTTTCACGACAAAGCAATCACAGGATTCATAAAATATTTCAGGGGGCCACCCCACTAAGCTACCAGCGACGAAGTTGGTTGGCTCCGAGACGGACCCAGGGTTTGTGTGGATGGCTGTAAACGACTGGGAACCCGAAAGTGTGACTGGGCTTGTCGATAAAGTGAAAACGTGTCACGACCCTAAATAGTACAGGTGCTCCATGCACAATCTTAAATAAAGCAGTAAAGCATGGCATAGGTACATGATAGTAATAAAACGCCAAACTAGTTTGTGGCCCCAAGAAATAAGAAATGAATCAAGCTCTGGCTAAGGGGGATTCATAGAGTCTCCCGTATGTGGATAGTGCGAATAGTCAAGGAACATGTATCAAGTACTCGGGGCCTACGGGACACAAGTGGGCATAAAAACCAAATAGCATATATTGCCCATCGGTGCCTCTTTCATTAGTTATCCTAGCAATTTAATAGTTGTAATTAAAGACATGATCATCTCCACCATAAACATCTGCCAGCATACCAACAACTGTGATACTCGACAACATGAGATCGCACCTGAGAAAGCAACTACGACTCTCAAGGCCAGCTATCTACCAAACAACAGGTATTAGGAGGTGTCCATGGCAATATAGAGGATGCACGGGATATAACTGGTGCACGGAAACTAAAGCATCACGACACGGATAGCAATAGATCAACAGGAGGAAATAAAGACTATAAAAGCAAAATAGGTAGAAGGGGGAGAGATGCTCGCCTGGGAAACACTGGCGAAGGTTTATATCCAGAGAACTTGTCGATACTCGCATCAACTCATCGGCCTAATCCGCAAAGAAGCAAACACTAGAAGAAACACCGGATGCAATATTTAATACTACAGCAGAAGATCCGGCATGCTTATGATATGATGCATGGCATGGCACAGATGCGGTGCAATTAGTCAATATTAAGCGGAACCGGGGGTTCCGACAATTAATTACACGGTTCAAGTTATTTAGACCCCTGCAATTTAAATGTTGTCTTAACAAGGCAAAACATGGCATCGGTTCGCTACTCAAATTTAAATGGAGGCGGCATAATACAAGTATAGCCCGCGTATGCGCTCCATATTTAATTTAGGTGAATCGACTATTTAACCCAACCCACCAGATGACATGTATGCAAGCATGATGATTTAATGATGCGACAGGTATATGTCATATTATAAAAATAGAGGCTTAGGGTCACACATCTGGGTTCAGAAGATCTTGGTTCCGGGGGTTCGGGGTTCGACAGGGTTCGACGGGGATCGGCCCGACGGGATCGTTCTCGGACAACGGAAGGAGAGCTTGGCGTTTCGGGAAGAAGGACTTGGTTCAGCGTCGGCGGCTCATCGGATTCGCCCTGGTCGGTGTCGATCTTGTCGTCTCGAAGATCTTGTCAGGTCCGCATACCGGGTCGGTCTTGGCGTTCGGGATGAAGAACTTGGCGTTCCGTGTCGGCGACCTTGGCGTCCGGGTTCTTGGGCATCGCATCCGGGAAGAAGTACTTGTCACATCTATGGTCTTCGGATCCGGGGGAAGAACATGGCATTCCATGTGGTAGATCTTGTCGTTGATGGCGAACTTGAGTGGATCGGGTACCGGGGTCTTCGAATCCGTGTAGACGGTCATGGCGTCCGGGATGAGGAACTTGGCGTATCTGGCGGTGATCTTGGCGGTCTTCGGGTTCGGGCCTTGGCGTCCGAGAGGAAGTACTTGGTGGTTCCGAGAAGGAGGTCTTGTCGCATCCGATGGATCGGTCCTTGGGGTCGGAGAACTTGGCGCGGCAGGGTTCGGTCTTCGGGTGACAATGTCTTCCGGAAGATCTTGCGGAAGCGGGTACTTGGCAGAGCCGATCTTGTCGACAGAAACCATGTTGAAGATCTTGATGTGCTGGTGTTGTACGAGGAAGGTCTTGGCGGGATGTCACTGTGCGTCTGTCGAGCTTGTCCAAGATTTGGTACTCGAACACAGGGAAGATTGTCGACACTACTGCCTAGGCTTCGTGCGAACATGAACCAGAGGATCTCTTGACAGCGGGAGATGCGGCTACACAGGCGTGCACAAAGAACCCGTGGAGGTCTTTGAGGCGTCCAGCAAATACACACGCCGCTAGCAGATATGTTGGACTGTTACAACTCGACGTGTCACAGGGACGGGTCGAACAGAGGACATCGGGCGAGCTGTTGCGTGGGAGGAGGGCGGCGCAGGTAGCGCGTCATAGCAGAGAGGATGCACCAGCCGCAGCAGTGGCGACGGGGAGGCACACCCAGCACTGAAGACGAGGTCGAGGCACCCCACGGCGGCAGAAGACGGCGAGGACGAATTTGCCGTAGCGGCGGGAAGCTGAACGACGCGAGGAGGCGGAAGACCTGGTCGCGGGCCGGCGCAGGGAAGGCACGGCGCGCGCAGGCATGGTCGCGCTAGGCCCGGCACCAGGGCAAGGGGTGGCCTGCAGAGGTGGAGGTCGCGGGGAGGACCTCCGGCGGCAGGGCAGCAGGGTCCACAGGCGCGCGGGGCCTAGGCCTTGTCGGCAGGGAGGAGGAGCGAGGCCGGGAGCTCCGGGAAGGAGGCGAGGGGGGCATAGGAGGAGGAGGCCGAGGTCGACCGCGGCGCGGCGGTGGTCGTGCTCCAAGGAATAGGGACGGGAGGCGGCGGCGAGTTGCAGGGCGGCGGTGCTCACGCCGGGGCGAGGCGAGAAGGAGGAGGGCGTGCGGGGTCCAAGAGGCGGCGCACGGCTGCCGTCGGTGGCGAGGAAGGAGGGGAACGCGTCACGGGGTTGGTGGGCGTGAGGGAGTACGGGATGGTGGGGATCGAGAGAAGAGACGTGGTGGGTGGCGGGGCTGTCGGTGGTGGGGAGGTGGGGCCAGGGGGTTCAGGTGGACCTGGGGATGGGGGACATGGCAAGTGGGGGGTGCCGCTGAGTCTGGCTGGCGCGTAGTGTGGTGTGCGAGTGTGGGGGGTGCGGGTGTGTGTGTGGCCGTGTGGGAGGGGGTTGGTGAGGGGATTAGGGTAGGGGTTAGGTTGGGTAATTTAGACTAGGGTCTCCTCTTTACTGGGGGTGGCCGGCAGGGCCGGTTTGGGCCTGGTTCGGCTGCCCCCTAAAAATAATATAAAATTTTATTTGTGATTAAAAAGGCTTTTGCAAACCGTTTGTAGACAAAACGAAATATTCCGGACAAGCCCGGGTTTATAGTTTGAATAAAATACGGGGCGTTTAGAAAACAAAATCAGGCTTTTCGAAAATAGTTTTAGACAAAACCATGCAAGATGATGACGATGCTCAAATGCAATGTGGCATGATGACATGAGCATGCGGTCATGATGATGCAATGCACAAAAACACAACGATTTTCCAGTACTGGTTTTAGCGGGATGCCACATATGGACCACCTCTGGATGTACGAGTGTAGCGATTCGCCCGATCTTTTCTGGCAGTATCTCAGTTCTTCGATTGACGCGAGCCTTTGTAGGTGCCCTTGAAGTTGCGCACGAAGTTGTAGACCAGCTCTTCCCAACTGCGAATGGATCCGCGTGGGAGGTTCTTGAGCCATGCTCGGGCGGCGGCCTGTAGCTATAGCTGTAGCCATTGCATGGCCGTGCTTCAACTCCCGCCGTAGAGCCTGACGGAGGAGATATGATCCTCCAACCAGATTTTCGGGTCCTGCAGGCCGTCAAACTTTGGGTTCTCCGATGGGAGCTTGAACCCCTTGGGCATTCGCTTTTGCCTGATGGCCCTTCCAAAGCATCTAACGCCACAGAGCTCCACGTCTTCGTCTTCTGAGTCAGTCGATCGGGCATGTTGCGCCCTTGACTTGTCAATTTTGCGCTGCGTGATGTCGTCACGCACGTCGTAGTCGTGGTCATGTCACTGTGAGCGGCGGCGTTGAGACAGATCGTGACTGTCGTCGCTGGATGAGGGTGAGGAATAGTGTTTTGCCAGATTCTTGCCTTTCTTCGGCTCCGGCGCTGGCTCTTTGTCGAGAGCGGCCTCGGTTAACCCCAAGCCTGCGATCGTAGATCGGTGCATGGCAGCTCGAGGATCTCCAGCTGGTAACTGGTTGTTGAGGAGGTAAATGGTGGCCGCCGTTACCGCAGCTTGTGGCGTTTTTGGAAGCACATTGCCACGTGTATCCACCGTCATGGAGCCGAAGTCGAGGACTTTTGCGGCTTCTACACGCTCTTGTTCAGTGAGGTGGGCGAGTCAAGATCGCCTCTTGTTAGCGATGTACTCATTGCACTTGGAAGAGGATCCTCCGTGGGAGGAGAGCCTAGCTCGTCAGAGGCTCGACTCGTATGCCGCCTTTTTACGCGCCTCGAGCTGCGCGATTGTTTGCAATTGGCGCTTGTATACCTCCTTCAGGAGCCAATGGTAGCCCATCAACAATTCTAGCGGGGAGCCAAAAGGTAGAGGGTGGCCTCGTAGGGCTTCTCGGCAGCGGGCCCACTTGAGATCATTGAGCCTGATCACGACGCGTTCGCCGGTTTGCTCGTTCACCATGGTAGGGGGTTTGGCTGCCCCTCCATTGTTGACGGGGGCGCCATTAGTGGGACCGCCGTTGGGTGGTCCGCCATTTGGTGGTCCACCATTAGGTATGCCACCATTTTGCGGGCCAGCTCCATTGCCACCGTTGCCCGTGTTGTCGCGATTGGCGGAGGAGTCGCCCACGTTGATGACGGCACACATGAAGTGGTTGGGGAAGCTGCTGCTCCCGCAACTTTCAGATCCGGAGCCGTAGGCTCCATCTTCGGTTGCTAGATCGCCCAGATCGGATTCGCGACTGCTGTCGCTGTCTGTATTCTTGACAGTTGTCGAGGCATTGAGCTTACTAAGGGTGCCGATCGGCGGAGGGAACCACGATGCTGGAGCAATCGATGGTGTTGTCGGCTGGTTAGGCAGGCAAAGCATGCCCATCTGACCAACTTGAAAGCGGAAGCTCCCGATTGCCAGACTAATTCCGTCGCCCACGGACTTGAAAGTTGGGAAAGTGGCTGGCGTATGGACGGTGAATTCGAACGCGCCAAAGAGCTGGCGAATCTCCGTTGTTGCGGAGTTGTAGACCGCAGTCGATGGGGCCGAAGAAGCCGCAACATCATCACTCCCAATTCCCATAGACGGCACCAATTGACGAGGGTTTAACTCATCAATGCCCATTGTTATGGACTTGGGTTTTGGAGAAGGAGAGAGCGCTGGAAGCATCAATCGGCTAGCAAACAAGCACACAGGGGACTCGAAGATTTACCCAGGTTCAGGCCTCGTAGAGGTCCCTACTCCTACTTGTCTGCTTGTGGAATTATCAAAGGAATCGAGGATTACAATGGTGCGCAGATGCTATCTGGTGAGGGTTGTGGAAACTAGGGTTGCGTGTGTCCTCCTCGCCGCCCCCTCCTAGCCTTTATATATATAGGCTAGGTCTCAGGTAGCAGGTCGAGTCGGTTACAGGTTAGGGTTTTTCCCTTTAAACTTTCTATCTTTAGCTTCTTCTTGTTCCGCAAGCAATCGAGAGTCCATAGGTTACTCGAGTTCTCCATTTGGGCCTTGATGACACCGTGGGCTTCCGCTGTATTCAGGTCGTATATACCAAGATCGAGTACCTATAGGGTATACCCATGTCACTGTGCCACTTACATTCTGTCGTATTTGGATACCTCCTGCCCCTCAGCAATCGTGGAACCAGTGCTGCGTGTTTTCAGATAGCAGTGGCACAATCACAATTTCGGATTCAACTACTGACTCGGGCGTTTCCAAACCCTAAGTCGCGGTACATTTTACTTAGAGAACGTGGGTAGATTGTTTCACCCAGCAAAATACCACACACAGAGCTCCAGAATTTAACCGAAATACATATATAGGTTCAAGTTCAACACATTACTATGCATCTTCATTGCCAGCAGCCTTCTTCCGCAGCCTAGGTGCCAAGCCTTCACGTCCACTGGCTTCTTCATTTCCTGCCTTCTTACTCTTCCTCGGTGCCAATTTTCTTAGCTTCACGTACTCTGCATCGACGGGACAATGGGCACCAGAATCGTGTCCAGCATCATCTTTCCACTTGTTTTTAATTTCTTTGGGCAGCAAAATGAGTGACCTAGCAGTCATGTTTCTAACCTTGTGGCGCTTACTGTCAAAGAAATAGGATTGTGGCATAACTGCCCAATATCTACAGAGTAAATAAAACAAAAACTACAATTCAGCACAAACATGCAAACCCCAAGAGACTTTTGCTTACTAGGAGCTAATTAGGTTCGAGCAACCACCCTGTCCAAGAATAGAAGGGCGACTCCCAGTTGCAGCAGCTTCCACATCCAGTACATCACATTTCAGCTCAAACATGCAAGCCGAAGCATACCTTTTCATCAACCCAATTAGCTGACTGTCACACGTTAGAGGAACCATGATGCCACGTTCATCCATGAATCTGAACTTTGTAGTCTGCTTCGGCCATAATTCATCATGATTACACATAGCAACAACCATACCAAATATAGTGCAGATCTGCGCAGGCGCTTCTTCCATCGTGATACAACGGTGTCCATACCACTTGCCCTTAGATTCGTACCTGAAGAGGACTACCGTAACCAGGTAAGGGTGGTCTGCGGAGATCCCACTTGATAGAAAACTATGGACAAAATATGTTTGTCAGCGTTGGGCTAACAAACGATTTGAGGTTCAGTAGCCAGCTAGCAATTATGATTAGTGTGAATAGCAAAGAGAAGGGTACCTCATCCGCTTGTGGCCAGAACTTCTTCTTCCTTGGTAGTAGGATCTGCCATCCTCCGAGTTGCTCGGCTCATCGGCGGCGGAGGCGGGCTAGAGCCTCGCAACGGCGGCTACGGCATGCGCCATTGGAGCTCGGGATCAGCGACTGGGCGCAGCAACTTGGCGCTGGAAGTCAAATGTCCGACGGGAGCGTCCTGCCTGGAGGGTGGATTCCGATGCCGCCGGTGCCAGGGGAAAGGTGGGAATGGATTTGTCAAATTGGTCAACGCATCCAATCCAGTTAGTTCCTCGATTTTCCTAAGAGGTTGCCGCGTTGGCGCTCGCGTCATGGACAGATGACTGACATGAGGGTCCCGACCATCTACTTCATGGGGCAGTTTAATGGAATGTTTGAATTTGGCAGGGGTGAGATTAGTTTGCCTCGAAATGGCCCCTCTCAGTAGTTGGCGGCCCAACTTTTCGAAACGCGGCAATTTCAGGCAACTTAGGTACCGCCATGCGTTGGCCTGCGAACTTTGGTACCACAGACGAACATGCCCATTGGAGATGACAAGTCACCTGGAGATGAAGCGCCAAGTGGAGAACCTTGACTTCCTGATGTATGATAGACAGAAGGAATTGGACAATGCTCGAGCCTACGCTAACCACAACCTTGCCATTGCCGCCCAGAAGGCCCAAACTTTTGCCCTGCTCGTCAAGGATCGTCAATCACTTCGCCGACAACGCGAGAAGAAGGATCGCACCATCGCTCGGCTTCGCAAGAAGGTGGCCGACCTCGAGAAGACCATCTAGGAACAAGAAGCTCAGCTGGCTGCAAAAGAAGAAGAAGAGGAAGAAGGTGAAGACATCCAAGGAGATATTCACTCATACCTCAGTGATGACAATGACTATCTGGAGGATGATTCCATGGACTTCTACACCGACGATGATGACTCTGACTTCATCGATGATGAGTAGATGCACTTGAGCACTATCGTAGGAGTGAGGAGTATCGGTCCCATTGTATCTTATCTCACAGAATGGTTCTTAAAACCATCTTTTTTCCTTTCATGTTGTGGTGTGTGTGTTTGTATCGTGTGCCTTGATTGAATGAATGAATGAGAAGAAGTTAGTTGCAAAACCTGAGTTCAAACTCAAAGTTGTAGCTTTGAAAACAAAACCATGAACCTTAGAACTTTCCCTCTTACCTGATTATCTATCTCAATCTTCAGATGACTCGTGGAAACCATGGAGGGAGCAGCTCATCGCAGGACCCGATGCTGCAGATTCTGCAGATGCTAGTTTCGGACCACGAAGCTAGTAGAGTAGAGCGCCAAGCCAATCTAGCCACCCTGCAACAGATCACTCAGATGGCCCACAATAATCAAGGCCATGGAAATCAGGATTATCATGGGTCCAAACTCAAGAACTTCCAGAATACCAATCCC
This sequence comes from Avena eriantha, assembly GCA_910589775.1. Classification (NCBI taxonomy): domain Eukaryota; kingdom Viridiplantae; phylum Streptophyta; class Magnoliopsida; order Poales; family Poaceae; genus Avena; species Avena eriantha. The sequence continues at coordinate 173,174,036 of OU342741.1, read as the reverse complement.
CCTATCTTTAACAAGTCTGAAGACCCATTGGATGCGGATGATTGGTTGCAGACAAGGGAGAACAACCTAGAAGTCGTAGGAGTTGATGCCAACGAGAAAGTTATGTTTGCCACCCACTATCTGGCAGGAGATGCAAGAGCCTGGTGGAATAGCACCCGCACAATGAACCACGGTCAAGTGATGACGTGGGAAGCTTTCAAGGTCAAGTTCAGCCGCACCCATCTGCCGCAAGGTTTAGTCATCCGAATGAGAGATCAGTTCAGAGAACTGAAGCAAGGCAGGATGACAGTAGTGGAGTACCGTGACAGATTTTTGTCCCTCGCTAGGTATGCAACTGATGAGATCAACACTGAAGCCAAGACAAAGGAGAGATTCCTGAACGGACTGCATGATGAGATGCAGAAGGTGTTAGTCAGCAAACGTTTTGATGATCTCGAAGAGCTAGGCGACTCTGCCATCCAGATGGAAGGGAAGATCAACCAAGCAAATGACAACCGTAAGCGCCGAATGATGCACCAAGCTGGGTCCCACAATACCCCAAAGTATTGCCCCAACCCATCTGATGGGTATGCCCCAAGGAACAATAGACCCCCAATGTCTCGTCCAAGCTACCCCAACCGTAGCGGAGGAAATGTGAAGTCCGGAGGAAATCAAAACAACAACCCCGGCAACTCCAACAACTTCAACCGTGCACTGCCCAAGTCCAACAACAACAATACTGCTCCAAGGACTAGAAGCAATGTCGTGCATGTTGCAGCCAAAGACAAGTCCCAGATTAATTGTTTTTAGTGTGGAGTGAAGGGTCACTACTCCAACGAGTGTCCCAAGAAGCTTGCAGCCACCACCAATGTCAATGCCCCAGCTCAGCAGCAGCGCTGTGTTCAGCCCGGAAGAAGATTCTCCCTAGGGAATTCGCTCAACCGCAATGACCGTATGTTCCACATGAATGCTGAAGAAGCACAAGAAGCGCCAGATGTCGTGCTGGGTATGCTGAAGAAGCGCAAGAGTGTTGTTTGATTCTAGAGCATCACAGTCGTTTGTTCCCGAAGAATTTGCATGCACTAGTAAGATTCACCCAACCAATTTGAAGCATGTTATGATAGTTCAAATACCTCGTTCAACCACCAAAGCTAGAAAAATTTGCAAGGCGGTATCTATCAGAATCCATGGGATAGAGTTCTACGCCAATCTAATAGTACTTGGAACCAAAGGTTTGGAAGTAGTACTAGGGATGGATTGGATGTCGAAACATAAAGGATTGATCGACTATGCCAAGAAAGCCATCACCATGACCAGTAGCTCTGGAGTATCCGTAGAGCATATATCTGAAACCTTGCCCCGTCAATTCAAATGCAACAAGAGTCTAGCCCTACCCACCATAGACCAAGTCAGAGTAGTCTGTGAATAACCCGATGTATTCCCAGATGAATTGCCCAGTATGCCCCTAGATCGTGATATTGAGTTCATTATTGAACTAATTCCTAGAACAGGACCCATTTCTCAGAGACCCTATAGCATGAACCCATCGGAGTTAGTAGAGCTGAAGAAGCAACTGGATGCTATGCTGGAGAAAGGCTTGATTCAACCAAGTGCATCGCCATGGAGATCGCCTGTTTTGTTTGTCGACAAGAAAGATGGAGGTAACCGTTTGTGCAGAGATTACCGGAAGCTGAATGATGTCACCATCAAGAACAAGTACCCACTGCCCAAGATAGAGGATCTGTTTGATCAGTTGACTAGTGCTAGACTGTTCTCTAAGATTGATCTTAGAACTGGTTATCATCAACTCAAGATCCGTGCAATGGATATTCCAAAGACCACCTTTACCACCAGATATGGATTGTATGAGTATACGGTCATGTCTTTTGGATTAACCAATGCCCCTGCTTATTTCATGAATCTCATGAATAAGATCTTTATGAACTTTTTGGATAAGTTTGTCGTTATGTTTATCGATGATATTCTTATCTATTCCAAGTCAGAAGAAGACCATGAGCAACATCTGAGAATCATCCTTGAAACCGTTAGAGAGCATCAGTTATATGCCAAGTTCAGCAAATGTGAGTTTTGGCTGAAAGAAGTAGGATTCCTCGGACATATTGTGTCTGTAGGAGGAGTCGCTGTTGATCCCGCCAAGATCAAAGATGTTGAAGAATGGGAAGCCCCAACCACTCAAACCCAAGTCCGTGCATTTCTTGGATTAGCGAGATACTACCGCAAGTTCGTAGAAGGATTTTCAAGCATCGCAAGACCAATGAACCAACTGTTGAAGAAGGACAAGAAGTTTGAATGGACCGACAAATGTGAAGCAAGTTTCCAAGAGCTCATGAAGAGATTGATTTCAGCCCCAATATTGATTATGCCAGATATCAAGAAGTCTTTTGATGTGTATTGTGAGGCATCCAAGATTGGTCTCGGATGTGTGTAAATGCAAGAAGGCAAAGTCATAGCATATCTGTCCTGACAACTGAAGCAACATGAGCAAAACTACCCTACCGATGATCTTGAACTAGCAGCTGTAGTTTTAGCCTTGAAGACATGGCGTCATTACCTTATGGGTAATCGCTATGAGATTTATTCAGATCACAAGAGATTGAAGTATATTTTCACTCAGAAGGAGATGAATATGAGGCAAAGGAGATGGTTAGTGTTAATCAAGGATTATGACCTTGACATTCACTATCACCCCGGCAAAGCTAATGTGGTAGCGGATGCTCTTAGCAGATTGCCATGTAGATTAAACACCATTATCAAAGAAGACAAGCCAAGTTTGCATGAAGAGTTGGAGCAGTTTAGAACTGAGCTAGTTAGCAAAGGATTTTTAGCTAGCATTGAACTTCAACCCACTTTGATTAGTCAAATCAAGGAAGCCCAGAAGGGAAATGCAAGTATCGACGAAATCAAACGTCGTATTGGTATAGGAAAGGTACCTGGATTCACCAAAGATGATGAAGGAGTGTTGTGGTACAAAGGACGTATCTGTGTGCCCGCCGATTCGGAGCTGAAACAAGTTGTGATGCATGAAGCTCATGATACTCTTTATTCTATCCACCCTAGAGGAAAAAGATGTATCAAGATTTGAAGGAGCAATTTTGGTGGCACAAGATGAAGAGAGAAATCGGAAGCTACATCGCCAAGTGTGATATCTGTCAGAGAGTCAAAGCGAAACATCAGAGACCCATAGGGCTGTTGCAACCATTGCAGATTCTGGAATGGAAATGGGATTCCGTCGGAATGGACTTTATCACGATTTGCCTACTTCTAGTAGGGGAAATGACTCAATCTGGGTCATAGTTGATAGACTATCCAAGGTAGCCCATTTTATACCTGTCAAGACAACCTACTAGAGTTTGAAGCTAGCAGAGTTGTACATTGCTAGAATCGTCAGTTTGCATGGAACCCCCAAGACCATAGTGTCGGATCGAGGAACCCAATTTACCTCGAGATTTTGGCAGAAAGTCCAAGAAGGATTAGGGACCAAGTTGAATTTTAGCACAACTTATCACCCGCAGACCGATGGACGGACTGAAAGAGTCAACCAGATCTTAGAAGATATGTTGAGAGCTTGTGTGCTAGAGTATGGATCAAAATGGGAAGATTGTCTACCTTTCGCAGAATTCTCATACAACAATAGTTATCAAGCCAGTTTGCAAATGGACCCATTTAAGTTCTTATATGGAAGAAAGTGTCGTACCCCTTTGAATTGGTCGCAAGTAGGAGAGAGTCAGATTTTCGGACCCGACATCCTACGAGAAGCCGAAGAGATGGTTCACAAAGTTCGTGAGCACCTCAAGACCACCCAATCCAGACAGAAGAGTTATGCTGACAAGAGACGTAGAGACCTGACTTTCAATATCGGAGATTTCGTGTATCTCAAAGTGTCATCGTTGAAGGGAACGCAATGTTTTAGTCCGAAAGGAAAGTTAGCCCCAGATATATTGGACCCTTCAAGATTCTGAATCGTAGAGGAGAAGTATCGTATCAACTGGAACTGCCAGAGGAGATGTCATCCATCCATAATGTGTTTCGTATCTTGTTACTTCGCAAATGCTTAGAAGTGCCGGAGAAGACCAAAGTTTTCAAGAACATCGATCACCGAGCCATTGATATCAACAAGGATCTGATGTATCATGAAGTGCCCATCCGTATCTTGGAGGAAGCCTTCAGAACCACCAGGACCAGAGTATTAAATTTCTCAAGATTCAATGGAGCAACCACACCGAAGAAGAAGCTATTTGGGAGCGAGAAGATTACATTAGGATTGAGTTTCCAGATCTCTTTAGTTCATAGTTTTTCTTAAATCTCGAGACGAGATTTTGTTTAAGGGGGAAGGTTTGTAACATCCCAAATCTTTAATCAAGGTTATCAAAGTTCAAGTCACCCAATTTAGGGTTAACAAAAACTTTTTATTATTAAAATAATTATGAATGCACGTGTCTGTTGCATTAGTATAGAATTGTGTGTAAATACCATGTTTGTTTGTTCTAAATGATATGAAATGGTTTAAAGGTGAATGCCACATCATCTAGACCATTTACAAACAAAAATCCAAAGAAAAAGAAATCAAATAAGATTAAATAATGAAAATGGTCATTTTGACAATTTTAATCCACTAGGCCACTTTATGTGTTCCTAGAAGTCACTTTCAAGTAGAAACTTTCTCAACTCTTTTCACCCCTTGCTAGTACAAGTAAAGATCTACCAAGTCCCACCTTACAATCTTACAAAAACACTTAGCCACTAATTTTAAATGGCATTTGAAAATGGAATCCAAATCATATGAGAAGATCCCACTTTTGTAAAAACCAACCAAACCAATTCACCTTGACAATTCCCAGCAACCAGAGACTACCAAGCATAAGATCAGATCACACACCAAAAATCTTTTCAAAATTTGAATTTAAACTTCTTGCGGGCATTGTGTCAAACACCTCGCAGACAAAGTTAAATTGGCCTAACTATTACGATTCTTGATCAATGCATTGTCCACCAAATTTCCCCTTTACACTCCCCCTGTCCTCTCTAGTCACAACCAGCACCAATGCACCACTCCTAGTTGCTATTTGCACTAGTGTCGAGCCACCCCGAGCCCTCCATGTTGGTCAACCATGGGCAAGCCCTAGCAGACCACCCCGAGCTCGCCCACGACACCTAGGAGGTAGGCGAGGACACACTGCCGCCCTCTGTCCCCTCCCCAATCAGAGCCGAGCCATGGACCACTGTAGAGCACGTGCCAGAGCACCACGCCTGACAATCGTGCACACGTCGCGCCTCGACCACAGCCCGTGCGCACCACTTCGCCACGACCGCAGGAACCGCCCAGACATGCCCATTTGCCGCCGCTTGACCTGCAGCCCCCGTGCATCGCGTCGAACGCCGCTTCTGCCACGCAGAGCACCAGCCATGCCCGACCAAATGCCACTGCCCCTAACCCCGCCTTTACACCATAGGTGACCGCCAACAGACCCCGCACCGTCCCCTACCTCCTGCCACAACGATAGCACGATGTACCACCCTCGCCGGAGACGCCGGCCCATCCCGTTCGGTCACTTTGTCGAACTATAAATAGAGGCCACCCCCAGCCTCATTCTACACACCATCTCACTCCCCTCTCTCCACTGATCCTTCCACCCCATCCCCGGCACAAGGCGGGCCACCGTTCTCCGGAATTTTGCCGGAGCTTGCCACAGCAGAGGAGAAGAGGCATCGTTGATTGTGACTGCCCTAGGCGCCACCGCGACCACGCCTAGAATCGCCGTCGTCCACCAGTTCGATCGCCCCCATCGCCATGTCTAGCTGGAGCCCTGGTAAGCCCCCACGTACCCCCACCGTGCTACATTAGTGTTTGATCTCACTGGAGCTGTTCACCGGAAACGATGAACCACGACCGTCGATTCTTGTTCTAATCGCACGACTGAGATTGCCATGTACCGCTTCGCTTAGGATTAGTCGCTGACATGCGGACCCCCCTATCAGTTGCCCTCTGCGCCGTAGAGCGCCACTGGGCCGGCCCGTTAGTTTTCCCGTGCTAGCCCACAGATTCAAATAGATGTTTTTCTATTTAGATATAAACTAGATTCTGTCCACTTGTTTAAAAATCAACTCAGAAAGATTCACTTAACCAAAATGCATGATTCAAATTTTGTTAGAAATATAATTAAAATATCTATCCAAGCCTGTTGGATTTAAATCAATTAGAGTTAGAGATCAGTTATAGCAAAAATAACAAGACAGAGACTTTTCTACGTTGAAACATTTTTCAAAAATCAACCATAATATCTTTTGAGTTGATTCCAACTCTTAAAAACCACATCTGACAATACCTATATGAATATGTAATAATATTTAGATTTGCATGCACTGACTTTGGACTAGTACCAAAATATTTCTATTAGGGCATTTCTAGTCACTTTAAATCATTTAAATAATAAACTTAAACTTAGTGAAATATGATCAAACATTTAAAACACATTCCCATGTATTAGAATATGTGGTGATGACATGTGTCCACATGATCCCATATTTTAATTGGAGAATATTAAATCTTAAATATTTTCAATGAGTAGAAATTACTTTTCTCAAATAAAATAAATGAAACTAGTTCTTTAAATCTTGTGATGAGTGTGATGATGCTAGATCATCAAGTGTGTGCTTTGGTGTGCTAAATAGACTAGTTAAGTATTGTTTGGTGATTGTGTATCCCGTATGTATTTATAGACGGTAGTACCGACCAAGTCTACGAGGAGGAGGAGTTCTACCCCGAAGAAGATAAGAAGAATTTCAACCACTGCACCAATCAAGGCAAGCTAGAACTAAGCAAGTGAACACTTTCCCCCTTAACTTGAGCAAATGCTTTAGGCATGCTTTGGTTATACATTTTTAATTTATACCCATCCCAAGTTTTACTTGCAAGCTTTACTTTTTACTTTACCAAAGTTTCTTTACTTTTAGTAATGCTTGGTGAGATTTTGGAAAGTAGTATAGATAGCATAAAGAGTATAAAACTTGGCCTATCCTAGATGTCATTCTATGGCATGAGATTGAGATTAGCATTCCCACCTTAGTGAACACTCTTAACTTAGTAGCTTAGAGCTAAATAGAAACTTGAGTCACTTTAGATGGGAACACTTGGTGAAAATGAATTGTGAAAACCTTGGAATGATGAGTCATTCTATTGAGATGTTTTGACATGTGTTGAGAAACACAAATGGTTTATGATGATGAAAATGTTGAGGCATGAGCCTTAGCCCTTATACCAAAAAAATTGATGGTTGGATTCGGATGCGATACCATTCCAATTTTACCGTACAACCACAATACCTGAATTGTGTAAGGCTTAGCCGGAAGTTTATATGCATTAGTATTGGTTCCCTCGCGGAAGAGGTTTGAGCCGAGGCTACCTCTTGATGTTGTCCACCTATGCAGTGCCCAGGATTGCAGATGGCCATGGCTGGGAGGCTAAGCTCATAGGAGAGGTGCTTATACTAGAGTGTGTAAAGGAAAGGTTATGATTGATTATCCACATACTAAGTATGATGATTCAGGGTTATCCCTGACGGATGTATCGAATTTTGTGGTGAAAGTGTACTACCTCTGTAGAGTGTCAAACTATTCGAATAGCCGCGGTCATGGAAAGTTGGAGTGGCCATACTGTTCCGTCGTCAGATGTTTTCAAAATGACTTATGAAATGAATTGTGACTTGACTTGACCACAATAGGGTTGTGACTATGAAAACTAAGTTCCTACTTAGGTGATTTAGAACTTTATTTTATCTTTCTTTGTTTCTGAACTCAGCTTAGGTTTCAATTTTATCTTTGCAAATAAACTTAGAGTTTAACATTCCTACTAGAACTACCTTACTTGTTAGTGATAGTTTGCGAGTACTTAAAGAGTACTCATGGCTTTGTCCCTGGCTATTTCCATGGCCAGACTATGAGGAGGACTATCCGGAAGAAGGACAGCAGGACGGCTATGACAACTAGGATCATCTCCCATCATCAGCATTGCCTGTGACACTGAAGATGGAGCCCACCCTATGCTTATTATTCCGCTACTTGTTTGTATTAAGATTGGATCATGAGATCCTTTATTTGTGTAAGACCTTATTATGGTTTGTAATGGATGATGTACTGTGATATCCAATTTGTTATGTCTCACAAAAATGGTAATCCTGGGATTGCGATGTATGGCATAACAGGAATCTAGGATTAAAAATCCGGGTGTTGACAGTAGCGCATCGCCAGAAAATGTCCCGGTGGCGGCTACAATGCTCATGGCTCCCGTGATTACAAAGGTTGTCATCTCGGAGATTGGAGTTCATATTGAACCGTGTGGGTTGGTAAGAATCGAATAGTGAGATTTGATAAAAAAGTCGTTATTGTTTTGACAATGATGAACCGACTACACGCAAAGAAGCGATGATGGGCCCTGACTCCATAAAATGACTAAAAGTCATAGAATCCGTGATAGTATCCATCCACGAGAAATCAAGTTTCTGAACTTGGAAGACCATCCGGAAAGGCGTGAAGCCTATCGGTCGTGTTTGGATGTATAAATAAATAGACATGGATGTTTAACATCTATGAAATAGTTGACATGTCGGAAAGAAGTTTACGGCAATGTTCAAGGAGTTGACCATGACAAGATTTGATCTTTCATAGCGATATTTAGTCTTGAAGGTTTAATGTAGCAACCACTACATATAATTTGGTATATGGTAGTTGAATAAACAAAACAAGGTTCTTCTAATAGAATGGTTACCTAGGACGTGTACAAGACACGGTCCGAAGGGTTTTTGTTAATTCAAAGGGTGCTAAAGGGGCATGCAAACTTCAATAGTTGAAGTGAGCATAGCGGAGTTGGAATCTTGACCATGATGGAAATGTTAAAGGAGTTTAAATTCATCGGAGATGATGAAGATGCTTGCATTTGCAAGAAATTAAGTGGGAGCGCTGAGACAAATTTCCAATACATTAAGCAAAGTACATATTGTTGATTGGAAATGATGTCTTTTATTGACACAAGTGAAGAATTTCATGAAAATAGGATTTCGATGAAAGACTTGGGCAAATCGGAATATTTGGCATCAATATCTATATGGATAGATTGAGGAACTAATATGGTTATGCCAAACATACATATATGAGATATTGAATGAGTTCAATATGGAAACAACAAGAAAGGTTCTTAATGCATGGAAAGGATTGTATCAAGATTCAAGTGTTTCAACACTTGGTGAGTAAAATCACATGAAGATTTTGATCGATTATACCGTGATATGTATATATCCAGATATGTCCTATGCTCTAAATGTTATGAGCACATACCAGAATGATTCATAAGATGATCATTGGACGATAGTAAAGATATCCTTATGAGCTTTGGAAGAACTAAGAATATATCATCTATAAGTGACAAATAGTTAAAGGTAGTTCATTGTAAAGTGTTACATTGATACTAGTTTTGTCACAAGATACAAATTAAAATTTATCTCAATTTAGACTATGGGTAGCACAATGTAATGGATAGGATGTTCCATGATGGATTTGGATGAGTTCCAAAGTTCAGACATTATGACGGATACTACAATAAAAGGGCTAAGTATATGACTGCTATAGTAGCAACAAAGGAGGACATTTGTGTTAAGTAGTTTGTTATCAAACTAGGTGTGGCTCAAAGTGGGCTAATACTATGAAGATATATTGTATGACAATAATATCAACATATTTTAACCCGAACAAACTAAAGGTCGCACCAAAGGACCAAATTTATACAATGCCATCTCATTTGAGAATGAGTGATGCGTAGAGACGCAAACACATGCAAATACACACGGACCTGAAACTGTCAGATCCGGAGATTATGTTAACCACTAGCAATCGTGTATATGCAACACCATAAAGCCATAGGTGTTCAATACGCAAAGTTTACAAACTAGATTATTGACTCTAGTGCAAGTGGGAGACTGAAGGGAATATGCTCGAGAGGCAATAATAAAGTGGTTATTATCTTATTCCTTGTTTATGATAAATGTTTATTTTGCATGCTATAATTGTATTAATTTGTAAATTTTAATCCATGTGTTTTTAATAAACAAAAAGGAAAGTTCATAGTTATGCCTCTCTTATAAACTAGCTCGTTGATTAACAAGATGATCAAGGTTTCCTGATCATGGACATTGGATGTTGTTAATAACGAGGTCACAACATTAGTGGAATGATGTGATGAACATTCATCCGAAGTATAGCATTACGATCAAAGTCATTGTGTTTATATTGCTATAACATCATACGAAGTAATCCTAGTCCTTAGACCATGAGATCATGTCAATCACTAACACTAGAAGAGTATCTTGATAACATCAAACGTCACACTGTGAAAGGGTGATTATAAAGGTGGGTTCAGTGCTACGAAAGTGTTATGTAGAGGCTCATGGATCAAGACTGGGATTTGTCCATCCCGATGATGGATAGATATACTATGGGCCCTCTCGCTGATATCACATTGGTTAGCTTGCAAGCAAATGATAAGATCACTAGAATGTTATATCACGGGAACGAGAAAAGAGTGCATGTTGGTAACGAGATCAAACTAGGTATGGAGATACCGATGATCGAATCTCGGACATGTAATATATCACAAGACAAAGGGATTTAGTTACTAGTGTTAAAGGTTCTCACGAGCATAGAAGTCATCGTTGAATGTGTAGGAGTTAGTATGGATCTCTATGTCCCGCTTCTGATTATTGATCTGAGAGGGGTCTCGATCATGTCTACATTATTCGCAAACCGTAGGGTGACACACTTAAGGGATACCGACACCATTTGGAGCAAATATGTTTCAGATAAAGATTTAAGAAAGCGATGGAATTATTTCAATAGACACCAAAACAGTTTCGGGTGAAATTGCTGAAATTGGTTCTGCATGTAATATTGAAATGTTGCAGGGGGTTTTATGTGAATGTTTGTTAATTAAAGTAATTAACAAAATTCTGAATAAAATTAATAAAAGAGTTTTATTAAAAGAGGGAGCATTAAATTTGGAGAAATTTAATGCATTTAAAGTGGAGACTTTAAAGAGGAATGTTAAGGGGCAAATTTATGTGGAGGGAGTTACCACCACATGAATGAGGAGGTGAAGGGTCACCCCTTGGGCGCCGGCCATGGGGAGGGGCACCCCCTCCTCCTATAAAAGTCCACCCTCACACCCCTTCTTCCTCACACCTTCTCGTGAAGGATCTCTCTCCCCCTCTAGTATTTTTCCCTCATGGTCTCGGATTAGCGAGATACATGTTCCTGGTGGCTTTATCTGGAAAGGAGTTGCTGCTTCCGCTGCTTTGCTAGAGCGAGGGACGGAGGTTGTCGGGGTACCGGACATGTGTGCGATCACGGATGCACCGCTGCTTTGCGGTGTTGTGCTGGACTTGGTGGTGATGGACTTACTGGAGCTGGATCTGATGGACGTGCTAGAGCTTGACCTACTGGACCTACTGGGCTTCATCACGATCTTGAGATCAGCAAGTGTACGACTACATCATCCACGAGTTCCATCTCGTTAACAAAGCTTTGTTGTCTTCGAGAGTATGTCCTCTATGGATGTATATCTGCCCGTTGCTTGTATGTAGTAGATAGATCCTGGCGTATAGTAGTTCACATCGTAGGCATTTTTTTGTTTTCTATGTTGATAACCCTTTAGAAATATGCAACAGAATAAAGAAAAGAATAAGAAACAGAAAAACATCCAGAATAAATCAAATCTGGCCCGAGGCCCAATTCCTCACCGCCCTATCTAATGCTCGTGAGCAGCAGAAAATAAAAACCGCTCACTTTGCAAGAGCCCAACATCAGCCCATATTCTCCCTCTCTCTCTCTCACTGACAGGTGGGACAGCTAGGTTGACCACGGGTTGACTTGTAAAAACGTTAGGGGGTTTTCTGCAAAAGTCACTGTCGTCGTCACCCTCACGCACATAGGCAGCTGTGTGTGCTCCGCCGATGCCGTCCGCCACCGTCAGCAAAAAGTCACCGCTGCGATGGATCGCCATCGCCAGAGAGGAGGATAAGAACACCACCGTGACGCTCTTGTCCATCCTCATCCCCATTTCCCCTCCCTCTTGTTCTTATCCTCTCCACAAAGGAGGTCACTGAACCCTAGCTCACCAGAGTTCGTTGTCCTCGCCACCGCGTACCACCTCCGAGCCATCTTCTCGATCGATTACCCCCATCCGTGCAAGACGTGGAAGCCCAAGACGTCTGGATTGAGACCTCCTACCCGAAGTCTGGCCACCGTCATCACCGCCAATTCTGGCCATGATCTGCTTCACCAACCACATCACCATGTTTCTGGTGAGCTCCTGAGTCCGATATCGTCCTCCCCTTCCTCGATTGCTTCCTGTATCGTCACCGCCATGATCGACCGCAAGGGCCGCCATAGTAAGTCGTCACCGGAGTAGCTCCGGTGACCAAAACTTTGGTGTTAGCACCACCCCTAGGATCGCCCTGCTCTCGTGGTTCGAATGCACCCATCCACGTGTGTTGGGACGATGTAGTTCGCCGTGGGCGACCACCAACTAGCGGTGGTGGTTGTGCTTGCGTCATCACGACGCCACACCCACCTTATTCCGGCCCCGCCAGCCATGTTTGACTTGGTCCTTGCCCAGGTGGCAAGTGACGTGGCCTTAGGCCCACTGGTCAGTGACCTAGGGTAGAATGGGTTGTGGTGTAAAAAGTTGTAACACCCTCGAATCGGCCCTATGCAAATTTCAGCACTCCCCGCCAAACCCGCATAGAAACGATTCAAGGACGCCCACCAGGCACTTTCGTGCGTGTGGAAAATGAAGTAATACCATTACACAATATTCCACGATGGAACCCACAGAACAGATATATACAACACGACTCCATGAGTCAAGAATACAGATATGCAGTACAAGATCGAAATCACCTTAAGACCAATACAACGTATGAGTACGGACAAGATGCAAATGGGGCTAAGAGCCCTGAAGAATAACCAATGGCGTCCATAACCCTGCCCAGGCCAAGACGGAAGGGTAACCCTGCTAACGACGTCGATCTCAAACCTGCTAAAACAAAAGGGGTGCCGGCAAAGGGCAAAGGAAAAACAGGAGAGTCAGTACTGAGGCCAGTACACGGCGAGGCTAGAATTTGGCGGTCCTCGCCTACACAGGTATGTTGGACTGAAGCGGCAGTGCAACGGCACTAAACAACCTTTAGAGACTCGGTATCACTGGCGGCTATTAGAGAGGGGTAAGAAAGACCTATTCGGATCCTACCTGATACTAACACCAAACATACCCATCCTGGTAATTCCCCCTCGAGACGAAATGAGGAAGTCAGACCAAGGAACTCACACAGTTGGCAGTTTTACTCATTCCATTATAGTTGCAGCATTTACTAGTCGGATATATAGCATGAGTCATCCTGATAGCATAAGTAGTGGGCAGTTTTAGTTAACATTCCGTTGTAGTTGGAACATTTACTAGCCAGATATAATTGTCCGGAGGAATCCTAAAACCCAGCAGTTGTTGGCACTTTTATCACATTCCATTGGAGTTACAATACTTACTAGGCAGATATAACAAGACACAAGGAACCCTAGCTCCACCAGTTGTTGGCATTTTTAATATCCATTCTGTTGTATTTGAATCTGATTACTAGTCACATATTAAGTCAAATTTACAGCACTACTTTAGTTATGCTTCTCTATGATCAAGATACTGTGCTCCAAGTCGTCCATAACCGTGGACACGGCTTTCAGAAAGTTTTACCCTGCAGGGGTGCACAAACAGCAACACACACACGATCAACCTCGGAAAAACCAAATCAAAACCCAACAAGGCTTTCACGACAAAGCAATCACAGGATTCATAAAATATTTCAGGGGGCCACCCCATTAAGCTACCCACAACGAAGTTGGGCGGCTCCGATACAGACCCAAGGTTTGTGTCAATGGCTGTAAACGACTGGGAACCTGAAAGTGTGACTAGGCTTGTCAATACCACGAAAACATTCCACGATCCTAAACAGTACAGGTGCTCCACGCACAATCTTAAATAAAGCAGTAACATGTTATAAGTACAGGATAGTAAATAAAACACCAAACTAGTTTGTGGCCCCAAGAAATAGAAATGAATCAAGCTCTGGCTAAGGGGGATTCATAGACTCTCCCGGATGTGGATAGTGCAAATAGTCAAGGAATAGGTATCAAGTACTCAGGGCCTACGGGACACAAGTGGACAGGAAAAACCAAATAGAATATATTGTCCACCGGTGCCTCTTTCATTAGTTATCCCAACAATTTAATAGTTGTAATTAATGTAATGATCCTCTCCACCATTAAGCAGCTCCACCATTAAGCATGTGCCAACCTTCCAATAACGCTGGAACAACAACGACGCGAAGCAGCACCTGAGCAAGCAACTACGACTCGTAAGGCCAACTATCTATCAAACAACAGGCAATAGGATGTGTCCAAGGCAATATAGGGCTGTAAGGAATATAAATGGTGCACGGAAACTAAAGCATCGCAATACGGATAGCAGTAGATCAACAGGAGAAAGTAAAGACTATAAGTGCAAAATAGGTAGAAAGGGGGAGATGCTCGCCTGGGAAACACTGCCGAAGGTTCATATCCGGAGAACTTGTCGACACTCGCATCCACTCACCGGCCTAATCCGCGAAGAAAAAAAAGAAGAAACACTGGGTACAATATTTAATACTACGGCAGAAGATCCGGCATGATTTTGATATGATGCAGATGCGGTGCAATTAGGTCATATTAAGCGGAACCGGGGTTCCGACAAATAATTAAACGGTTCAAGTTGTTTAGACCCCTACAATTTAAATGGTGTATTAACAAGGCAAAACATGGTATCGGTTCGCTACACAAATTTAAATGGAGTCCGGAATAAGACTAGAATAGCCCGCATATAGACTCCATATTTAATTTAGGTGAATCGACTATTTAACCCAACCCACCAGATGACATGTATGCAAGCATGATGATTTACTGATGCGACAGGTATATGTCATATTATAAAAATAGAGGCTTAGGGTCACACATCTGGGTTCGGAAGATCTTGGTTCTGGGGTTCGGGGTTCGACAAGGATCAGTCTCGGCGGGAACGAGGTTCGGACTCCGGGGTCTCCGGACTCCAAGATCGGGTCTTCGGATCTGTGAAGGAGATCATGGCGTTCCGAGGAGAAGATCTTGGCATGCCGAGGGTTCGTTCTTCGAATCCCGGGAAAGAGGTCTTGCGGTTTTTCCGTGAAGGCGATCTTGACGCTCGGTGCCCGTGAAGTAGATCTTGTCGTTCCGGCACCATCACCTCAGATCTCCGGTTGGAGTCTTGTCGTCCGTCTTTTGTCCGTGGCGAACTTGACCGATGGTCTTCAAGATGTTTTGGATCCTCGGGTTCGGTCCGGTGGTGAACTTGGTTAACACCATGGCGATCTTCGGGCAGTACCACAATTATTGAGATGATTCACAACCTAGATCAAATTAGCCGAAGTAACCTCTATACCCCCACACTGCCATCATATGCATCTTCAACACATCGCAACACCTGACAGAGACATGCTCAGGGACGAGGCCACTGGCCCGGGCGGCCGGAGACAAGCACGGAAGGCACGCCAGGGTACCACGAGGTGGTGATGCAGGGCCCAGAGGCAGGGCACCGGTGCGGAGAAGAGCCCAGCCGTGGCAGAGGACGACGCCGACAAGTCGCGCGAGGCAGAGGAGGCTTGGGGCACGGCGATGGTAGAAGGAGGTGGTCGTTGAGGTTCGGGACCGGGCTCAGGCGGAGGGGCGGCTCGACGATGGAGGCACGGCCTCAGGGAAAAGGTTCGGCCAGACGTGGCGAGGAAGGCCCGGGCTGCCGCGAGAAGGCCGGCGAGAGGGGACGCCGAGAGGGGGCGCCGAGGCGGTGAGCGGAGAAGGAGGGCGCCGGCCTTGGCGAGCTTGAGGAGGAGACACCATGGCGGTGTCGGGGCCCAGGGAAAGGTCAAGCCGGGGGCCGGCCAGAGTGACGGAGCTGCGGAGGCGCCAGATGCGAGACGGGGCGAGGCCGGCGACGCGGATGGCAACAAGGAGAGGCGTCGAGGACGGCAGCAAGGTGGTGGCAGCTCTGCTCGCGGTGGAGGAACACGAGCGCACGGCGCCTCGAGATTCCGACGAGAGGGCGGCGGTGGTGGTTCAGCGACGAGAGGAGAGCGCGCCAGCGGCGGGAGCGGGCGGCGACGGGACCGGGGCAGCCTCGAGCGGGGGAAGGTGACCGGCGGTCTCGGGGTGGTTACAGAGGAAGACGAGGGAGGGACGCGAGGTGAGAGGGAAGCAGGGTGGGGATCGCATGGATCGAGGCCAGGGTGGGGTCGGTTTCGATCGCGGGGAGATGGGGACGAGGACGCGTCGGTAGTGGGGATCGAGGCCATGTGGTGGAGCGTGTCCAGGTGGGGTGCGGTCGGGTAGGTGGGCGGGAGAACTGGGGAGTGGGGCAAGCGGGGTGAGGTGGCGAGCAGGGAGTGGACGGGGTGAGGTGGAGGGGTGGAGGATGTGGCTGGCGGGGTTGGGTAGGTGGCGAACGTGCGGGGTAGACGGGTGGTGACTGGGGTGGGTTGGGTCGGTTTGGTGTAGTGCAGGTGCCATGTGCGTGGACCGTTTGTGTGTGCCGCGCGGGTGGGTCTGGGGGAAGTGCAGGTGGCGGCTGGTGTGGTGGAGGGAGAGTGCAGCGCACGGCTGCTGTGTGTGTGAGGGTGGGGTGGTTAGGCTGGTTTAGGGTAGGTAGGGTTTGGGGTGTGGGTCGGTTTAGGGTTAGGATTGGTTTAATGGGGGTGGCCGGCTGCGCCGGGTCGGGCCTGGTTCGGCTGTCCCCTAAAAATAATATAAATATTTTATTTATCACAACAAGGCTTTTAGAAACCATTTTTAGACGAAACAAATTAATTCAGAGACCCGTGTTTGATTTGAAATAAAGACGGGGCGTTTAGAAAACAAAACCAGGTTTTTCAAAAACAGTTTCAGACAAATAGATGCATGTTTAATTGATGATGATGCTCAAATGCAATGTGGCATGATGACATGAGCATGCGGTCATGATGATGCGATGCACAAAAATAGAGCGATTTTCTAGTAGTGGTTTTAGCGGGATGCCACAATTTGACACCACTAACAAGGGATCTCGCCCTTGAGATCCGCCTCGTGGTACCGGGAAGAAGGTCGGCGATCTGAATCTTCTCGCTTCGGGTAGATGCTCGTGACACCACTAACAAGAGGTCGTTGCTCCCATCCGTCGAGAGAACACTCCGGATAAACAAAGGAGTAAGGTAAAGGTATCAAGAAATAAAGCCACCTCTAGCTTCCACGGACGGAGTAAAATTGCTACATCCACCGATTCAATATACCAATCGAATGATAAGAGTAGTCGGATGGTGATCAGTCCATCGTGCACCCAAACCATTACTCTGCACATGAATAGGAGAATTATGCAACCAACTCTCGGAATTAGACTGAAGATCTCGACAAACGAGGTTCGGAAACAAGGAGGGATGCAGACTCTGCATCGGATCTGGAATAGATGATGTCGTCGTGTCAGAAAACACCAGAAGGCACAAGAAGGAACAGAGAGAAGTCCAACAGATGAAGGATTCGTCAGATAGCACGAAGAACGGATGTAGAAGCACCGTTACCAAAGAAGGGAGCGGAACCCTGAAGGTACGACAGAAACCCAACCACGAGAATTCCTAGACTCAAAGAAAAGATAAGAGAACAGATCAAAACACGCAGAGGTAAGAGGAGAATAGCAGAGGGTAAGGAGTAAAAGCAGACCTAATCAGATCTATCCAACCGATTTTCCAAAATAGTTTTGACCCTCTACATCGGCCGTTAGCTAGGTTATCCTATAGGCTGGACTAGTGGGGTATCGTAACTGCTGAGCTCTGATACCACTCGATAACACCCTCGAATCGGCCCTATGCAGATTCCAGTGCTCCCTCCCAAACCTGCATAGAAACGATTCAAGGACGCCCACCAGGCACTTTCGTGCTGGTGGAAAACGAAGTAATACCATTACACAATAGTCCACGATGGAACCCACAGAACAGATATATACAACACGACTCCATGAGTCAAGAATACAGATGTGCAGTACAAGATCCAAATCACCTTAAGACCAATACAACGTCCAAGTACGGACAAGATGCAAATGGGGCTAAGAGCCCTGAAGAATAACCAATGGCGTCCATAACCCTGCCCAGGCCAAGCCGGAAGGGTAACCCTGCTAACGACGTCGATCTCAAACCTGCTAAAATAAAAGGGGTGCCGGCAAAGGGCAAATGAAAAAGAGGAGCGTCAGTACTGAGGTCAGTACACGGCGAGGCTAGAATTCGGCGGTCCTCGCCTACACAGGTATGGTGGACTGAAGCGGCGGCGCAGCGGCACTAAACAACCTTTAGAGACTCGGTATCACTGGCGGCTATTAGAGAGGGGTAAGAAAGACCTATTCGGATCCTACCTGATACTAACACCAAACATACCCATCCTGGTAATTCCCCCTCGAGACCAAACGAGGAAGTCGGACCAAGGAACTCACACAGTTGGCAGTTTTACTCATTCCATTATAGTTGCAGCATTTACTAGTCGGATATATAGCATGATTCATCCTGATAGCATCAGTAGTGGGCAGTTTTAGTTAACATTCCGTTGTAGTTGGAACATTTACTAGTCAGATATAATTATCCTGAGGAATCCGAAAACCCAACAGTTGTTGGCACTTTTATCACATTCCATTGGAGTTGCAATACTTACTAGGCAGATATAACAAGACACAAAGAACCCTAGCTCCACCAGTTGTTGGCATTTTTAATATCCATTCCGTTGTATTTGAATCTGATTACTAGTCACATATTAAGTCAAATTCATAGCACTACTTTAGTTATGCTTGTCTATGATCAAGATACTGTGCTCCAAGTCATCCATAACGCTTTTAGAAAGTTTTACCCTGCAGGGGTGCACAAATAGCAACACACACACGATCAACCTCAGAAAAACCAAATCAAAACCCAACGAGGCTTTCACGACAAAGCAATGATAGGATTCATAAAATATTTCAGGGGCCACCCCATTAAGCTACCCACAACAAAGTTGGCCGGCTCCAAGACGGACCCAAGGTTTGTGTCAATGGCTGTAAACGACTGGGAACCCAAAAGTGTGACTAGGCTTGTCGATACCGCGAAAACATTCCATGATCCTAAACAGTACAGGTGCTCCACGCACAATCTTAAATAAAGCAGTAACATGTTATAAGTACATGATAGTAAATAAAACTCCAAACTAGTTTGTGGCCCCAAGAAATAGAAATGAATCAAGATCTGGCTAAGGGGGATTCATAGACTCTACCGGATGTGGATAGTGCGATAGTCAAGGAACAGGTATCAAGTACTCGGGGACTACGGGACACAAGTGGACAGGAAAAACCAAATAGCATATATTGTCCACCAGGTGCCTCTTTCATTAGTTATCCCAACAATTTAATAGTTGTAATTAAAGTAATGATCCTCTCCACCATTAAGCATGTGCCAACCTTCCAATAACGGTGGAACAACAACGACGCGAAGCAGCACCTGAGAAAGCAACTACGACTCGCAAGGCCGACTATCTATCAAACAACAGGCAATAGGATGTGTCCAAGGCAATATAGGGCTAGAAGGAATATAAATGGTGCACGGAAACTAAAGCATCGCAATACGGATAGCAGTAGATCAACAGGAGGAAGTAAAGACTATAAATGCAAAATAGGTAGAAAGAGGGAGATGCTCGCCTGGGAAACACTGCCGAAGGTTCATATCCGGAGAACTTGTCGACAGTCGCATCCACGCATCGGCCTAATCCGCGAAGAAGCAAATACTAGAAGAAACACCGGGCACAATGTTTAATACTACGGCAGAAGATCCGGCATGATTATGATATGATGCAGATGCGGTGCAATTAGGTCCTGTTAAGCGGAACCGGGGTTCCGACAAATAATTAAACGGTTCAAGTTGTTTAGACCCCTGCAATTTAAATGTTGTATTAACAAGGAAAAACATGGTATCGGTTCACTACACAAATTTAAATGGAGTCCGGAATAAGACTAGAATAGCCCGCATATAGACTCCATATTTAATTTAGGTGAATCGACTATTTAACCCAGCCCACCAGATGACATGTATGCAAGCATGATGATTTAATGATGCGACAGGTATATGTCATATTATAAAAATAGAGGGTTAGGGTCACACATCTAGGTTCGAAAGATCTTGGTTCCGGGGGTTCGGGATTCGACAAGGATCAGTCTCGGCGGGAACGAGGTTCGGACTCTGGGGTCTTCGGACTCATGGATCGGGTCTTCGGATCTATGAAGGAGATCATGGCGTTCCGAGGAGAAGATCTTGGCGTGCCAAGGGTTCGGTCTTCGAATCCCGGGAAGGAGGTCTTGCGTTTTTTCTATGAAGGCGATCTTGACGCTCGGTGCCCGTGAAGTAGATCTTGTCGTTCCGGCACCATCACCTCCGATCTCTGGTTGGATTCTTGTCGTCCGTCTTTTGTCGGTGGCGAACTTGAACGATGGTCTTCAGGATGTTTTCGATCCTCGGGTTCGGTCCGGTGGTGAACTTGGTTAACACCATGGCGGTCTTCGGGCAGTACCACAATTATTGAGCTGATTCACAACCCAGATCAAATTAGCCGAAGTAACCTCTATATCACCACAATGCCATCACATGCATCTTCAACACATCGCAACACCTGACAGAGACATGCGCAGGGACGAGGCCACTGGCCCGGGCGGCCAAAGACAAGCACGGAAGGCACGCCAGGGTACCGCGAGGTGGTGATGCAGGGCCCAGAGGCAGGGCGCCGGTGCGGAGAAGAGCCCAGCCTTGGCAGAGGACGACGCCGACGAGTCGCACGAGGCAGAGGAGGCTTGGGGCAGGGCGGTGGCAGAAGGCGGTGGTCGTCGAGGTTCGGGACCGGGCTTAGGCGGAGGGGCGGCTCGATGATGGAGGCGTGGCCTCGGGGCAGAGGTGCGGCCGGACACTGCGAAGAAGGACCGAGCTGCCGCGAGAAGGCCGGCGAGAGGGGACGATGAGAGGGGGCACCGAGGCAGGGAGCGGAGAAGGAGGGCGCCGGCCTTGGCGAGCTTGAGGAGGAGATGCCATGGTGGTGTCGGGGCCCAGGGCAAGGTCAAGCCGGGGGCGGACCACGGTGGCGGAGCTGCGGATTCGCCAGATGCGAGACGGGGCGAGGCCGGCGATGCGGATGGCGACAGGGAGAGGCGTCGAGGACGGCAGCGAGGTGGTGGCGGCTCTGCTCGCGGTGGAGGAACACGAGTGCGCGGCGGCTCGGGATTCCGGTGAGAGGGCGGCGGTGGCGGTTCCGCGATGAGAGGAGAGCGCGCGAGCGGCGGGAGCGGGCGGTGACGGGACCAGGGCGCCTCGAGCGAGGGAAGGTGACTGGCGGCGTCGGGGTGGTTGCAGAGGAAGAGGAGGGAGGGACGCGTGGATCGAGGCCAGGGTAGGGTCGGTTTCGGTCGCGGGGAGATGGGCACGAGGACGCGTCAGTAGTGGGGATCGAGGCCACGTGGTGGAGCGTGTCCAGGTGGGGTGCGGTCGGGTAGGTGGGCGGGAGAACTGGGAGTAGGGCCAGCGGGGTGAGGTGGCGAGTAGGGAGTGGACAGGGTGAGGTGCAGGGGTGGAGGATGTGGCTGGCAGGGTTGGGTAGGTGGCGTACGTGCGGGGTAGACGGGTGGTGACTGGGGTGGGTTGGGTCGGTTTGGTGTAGTGCAGGTGCGGTGTGCGTGGACCATTTGTGTGTGCCGCGCGGGTGGGTCTGGGGGAAGTGCAGGTGGCGGCTGGTGTGGTGGAGGGAGGTGCAGCGCGCGCCTGCTGTGTGTGTGAGGGTGGGGTGGTTAGGCTAGTTTAGGGTAGGTAGGGTTTGGGGTGTGGGTCAGTTTAGGGTTAGGATTGGTTTAATGGGGGTGGCTTGCTGGGCCGGGTCGGGCCTGGTTCGGCTGCCCCCTCAAAATAATATAAATATTTTATTTATCATAACAAGGCTTTTAGAAACCATTTTTAGACGAAACAAAATAATTCGGAGACCCGGGTTTGATTTGAAATAAAGACGGGGCGTTTAGAAAACGAAACTAGGTTTTTCGAAAACAGTTTCAGACAAACAGATGCATGATGATGACGATGCTCAAATGCAATGTGGCATGATGACATGAGCATGCGGTCATGATGATGCAATGCCCAAAAATATAGCGATTTTCTAGTAGTGGTTTTAGCGGGATGCCACAAAAGTTTAGACAGAGGCTGATGTTAGCAGTGATACAATAATTCTTTTAAGAATTAGCTTAATAATTCCTGAAATTGATTAAATCTTATAAATTCAATATCTTTTGTTTTATAATTCAGAAAAATCTTTATAATATATTAAAATCTTTAGAAAAATAAAATCTATAATGCAAACCATTATAATAATTTATAGTCCAACTTAAATAAAATAATTATTGTTTATTTGTAAATAACCTATTAAGGATAAATCTTTTAAAAAGCATATTCTAATATTAAAAATTCTTAAAAATAAGTATAAGATATTAAAATTCTCAGAAAACACAAAATATATATTTATAAACTTATTTTATACATTTTTGTGTTACTTAACTAGATATTATTATTTATTAAGTCTTTAAATAGTGATAAAACTGATAAAAATAATATGTTAAAAATCATAAAAATACTTATAATATACCAAAATGATCAGAAGAATAATATCTACATGTTAAAAATATAATAATCCACTTTAAAAAATAAAGGTTTAGTACTCCAATAAACTTGAATTAAACGTATTTCCTTGATTATTAATTCATAAAAGGATATATAAAATTGCTAATGCTTCTAATATTATCCATTAAAGGTCTAATAATAGTGTTAATCTTGAGTAATGCTACTATGAAGTCGAAATAGTGTAAAGCATCCTAAATACAATACTTGTTATTCACAAATAAGTGTATACTATTTTCCAAAGGGATTTTGTCAAATATAAAATCCTCAAGAATAATATTTTGAGTTATTAAAACATTTTACAGTTATTTCACCCACAAGTTAATAAGTATATTAAAAATCCAAAAAAATCCATTAGTAGTTAAGTAAGATTGTTTTCATATTATGAAGTATAACCTTAAGAAAACCCCAATTCCATAAAAAAGCAATGCTACTTGTATTCTACCTTTAGGAATCATTAAGAAGTAAACACATTGAAGGAGATATGCCCTAGAGGCAAATAATAAATAGGTTTTTATTGTCATATCTCAATTTGTTTATAATAGTTTCATATTGTGATATAACTGTGCCAAGTAGAAACATTGGTACATGTGTGGTATGAAACAACCAAGTCCCTAGTAGCCTCTATTCATACTAGTTCGTTGGTCACGAAGATGATCTGGGTTTCAAGATCATGGGCATTTATGCCGACTGACAACGAGATCATATCATTAGAGATTGATGTGGTTGGACATTCCTCGAAGGATTGCAACACGATCAAGTCATATAGTTTATTGTTGCAACAGCTATACCTAGACTCCTTCTCCTTAGACCGTGAGCTCATATTACTCATTGTTTCCCTAGGCTGCTTTGACTGCATCAAACGTCATTTGGTAACGTGGTTGCCATAAAGGTGTACATTGGGTATTCTGAAGGAACGGTAGATGACATGTGACTGCAAGACCGGGATTTGTTC
The DNA here is from genome assembly GCA_910589775.1 of Avena eriantha. Lineage (NCBI taxonomy): Eukaryota > Viridiplantae > Streptophyta > Magnoliopsida > Poales > Poaceae > Avena > Avena eriantha. Next base: position 173,150,249 of record OU342741.1, on the reverse strand, counting down.
ACCCACATGACGGGTAAAGATACATACGGCCGACTTGGTGAGATTACATCTATAAATGTTGCAACATGTGACTAGGTCACGGGGATGTAATATCACGGTAACAAGAAAATATAACTTGTTGTAAACGAGATTGAACAAGGTATGGGATACCAATGATCGGATCTCGGACAAGTTGTATCGAGAAACAAAAGGAAGAGTATGCTACATTTAGACGGTTCAAATGACATTGTCATCAGGAATGCATAGGGGTCACATGGACATCCATGGTCCCTCTGTTGATCATTGATACACATCATGTCTAGAGCATTCTCGAGCCGTGAGAGGATACACTTAAGGGTAAGATGAGAGCGATCATTCGTAATAAGGAATCACAGTAGAGAAAGAGAGAAAGCCGGAATCGTTCCACGGAGAGATCTGAAGTTGTTTGGAGAAAGAATAAAGGAAAATCCCCGAAAAGTGTTTTCGAATAAATGGGAATTTAAATATATATTTATTATATATTAATTGTGAATTAATATATTATAAATAATATTTGGATTAAGATTTATAAAGGCAACTTTTATATTAGGCCAAATCCTAGAGGGAAAGGGCCTAGAAACAAAATTGCAGAAAAAGAAAAAAGGAAAAAGAGAAAGAAAAAGCAGAGCAGCAGTAGCCGCTGGGCTGGCCGACTCGACCCCGGCCCACGCGGGCGCGCGGGGAGCCAGGCCGCCTGGCTAGCTTGCTAGGCCACCGCGGGCGCCGACCCACCCAGGCTCCGCCTCGCAGGCTGGCGAGCTGGGCTGCAGGGAGCAGCCGGCCCACCCGGGCTGCCTCACCAGGCCGCCGCCGCGGGCAGCCAACGGGCACGGAGTGGGCCGCGCAAGGCCCACCCGGCCAGCTGCTATGCTGTTAGTTGTTGCTCACTATTGCTATGGGCGGTTGATAGCCTGTTGGCTGTTTGGGCTGCCTAGATTTGGCCCATTCGGCCAGGATGAATTTTCCTGAGTTTTTCTTTTAGTATAAGTCCCACATGGCTAACCCAATGGGGAGGGCACACCCCCTCCGCCTATATAAAGGGATGCCCATGGGTGGGATTAAACACACAATTTTAGAGAAGTCCTTTGGTTGAATTTCTCCCTCCCTCTCTCTATACCGTGTGACCATGGCCCCAAGTCTAGGCTGTACGATCAAGGCACACCTGAAGTACGCCGTTGCGCTGCAGGGATTCCTAGCCGAATATCAACTTCCGCACTCCCGACGGGATCGGGGAGCCGGAGGTCTCATCGTGCATCGGATGTGTATGAAGACACGAGGCACAACACTTGGGGCGCTTAAATGTCATGAGCCGAAGCTGTTGCACGATGAAGATGATGAAGATCAAGAAGGAGCAACGGGTGATCTGCGAGGAGCTTCGTGACCTTGAGGTCGGCTACGAGTACGACTACATCAACCACGTTCCCCGCGGAACGTTAACCGCGTACGGTCTATAAGGGTATGTATTCTCTACGCTTCGGCCGTTACCGCATTACTACATAGATAGATCCTAGGTTAAGCTGGGGTTCCATCGTAGGAAATTTTTTGTTTTCTACGTCGACCCCCTAGAGTGGTATCAGAGCCGATCTATGCGTAGGAGTACTGTACGGCCAGTACGCACAAGTATTGTGCGGGCATTGATCCCTTAGTTGTTACCCTCTAACGTGTAATTGTTTATATCGTGGTATTGTTTGATGAAGCGGCCCGGACCGACCTTACATGTATTCGTACGCGAGACAGGTTCCACGCTCAACATACGGCTTGTACCGTATAAGTGGCTAGCGGGTGTCTGTCTTTCATTCGATAGTTGATATAGCGTTTACAACGGAGGGCCCCAAAAGGGGTGTAGTAGAGACAACTGTCAGATCCATGTTGTGGTTGCAAAGTTCGTAGTTTAGAAATGGTTCTAGTGCGAAAGCCCTAACAACCACGTAAAACTTGCAATAGATAAAGTAGAGGCGTCTAACTTTGTTTTGCAGGGGGCATGTGATTATGATATGGCATTGGTCGTTGCGAAGGTAAAGCAGTTTACTTTTCTGTTGCTAAGTAGTATAGTAATATTCATCGTTCCAATGGATGATCTGGTGGCGGCGTCGTGGACTTGGCGTCAAACCAAGGGCACGATGGAGATCATGCTGGAGCGCTCGATGGAGATCAAGGCGCAAGAAGACCATATCATATCACATTGTACATATGATGTTGATACCTGTTTTACATCTTATTGTGTGCTAGTATTAGATACCCAACGATAGCAAATAATATAATCCCTATTTAATTCCAATGTTTCGTGTTCCCCTTGTGTGTGCACCACCAAGAAAGTTCTTTGGTATGAGACAGGCCATGATGATCGGGGGTCAGACATATCTACGTTCGCATACAGTGGGTGTAAGCTATGTTGCACAGCGAATACACACAAGTTAGATTTGGCGAGCCTAGCATGTACATACATGGCCTCGGAACACAAGAGATCAAAAGATCGAGCATGAGTCACATGGATGATGTGATTAACATTAGTGAATGTCTACCTTTGATAATGCACTGATGGCCGTGATGATCGGGGGAGGTGTAGAGGATAGGGATCATGCGATCATTAAAATCGTCCAGGGGATGACCGTTTTAGTGGAGACCAATTATAAGTTGATCTCTTATTATAAACTTAGTCTAGATGTCTGTTTGCAAATATCTTAGTAGAACTTGGCCTATCCCATTGAGGTCCTTTGCGACCATGGGAATATATTGCTTAATATGGAACTTAGCAAAAGGGTCCAACTTCATAGATTAATACCCACGCCTGAGGGATATCCTCGTAAAAGGTGATCTTCTCTTCTTGATACAATAACCATTAGGAGATAATTCGATGACTCCAGAATGTTTGGAAAAACACTTAGCGATCTTGCATTAGAGTTAAGAACTCTTGAAAGGGCTTGATCGCAAATGGAGGTCATGGATGAAAAATGTATATGTTAGATATACAAATTATAAATGTGGTTCTTGCAAAACTCATTGCAGTTTGCAAAGTATTTTATGCTTGTTCCGTTTTGTGAAAACAAGATGATCTGCTTGAGAATTGCTGGATTTGAGGCAATGTGGCTTGATGACGGCAAGCGAAATAGTTGATGGCCGACATCACCTCTTCCCTCAAAGTTTGTCATTTGGATTAGTGGACTTGAATATAATTTTGTAATCCCTGTTTGTGTGTCTTGCTTTTGGCAAGACGATTATTCATATGAACAAGTTACAAACCATTTTGTACTATTCGTATGAACAATATCGTTATGGTCACATTACGATTATAAACAAGTTATTCTCATCACTATGTTAATGATAATAGTTTAAACATTTATAAAGAATTAGAATGCTAAAAGATATTCAAAGTTTAATAATGATATGACACTATAGTTTAAGTCATTTTGGTTGTTGCAGGTTCTTTATGAAAGATCGGGGGCCCAGATGCTTAATCTAGAGACTTTGCAAAACCATGCCTCTTGGGCGGAATGACTAAAACTCCGCATTCCGGTAAAACGGTGATATGCGAAGAAATGTTGAATCTCATACATAGTGATGTATCATATTTTCAACAAGTAGTGGAAATCATTTATTGTGGACTTAAGTGAATAAGTGTATTTACTTAATGAAACATGAAGTTTGAAATGATTTGAATTGTTCAAATGAGTTCATAACTAAATAGGATATTGAATTAACTGAATTAACAAGTCTCTTCGATTTGATCGACATGACTAAAGTATTCAAGTTAAGTTTAGCATAAAAGGAACTTGTGAAAGATGTTTCACAAATTATGATAATTGGACGAATTCAAACTATGTTTAAATATCCAAACATCATAATCATTTTGTATTAGATACATATTATCTCTTATCGGGGTTATAGTTTTCGTTTAGAGTTAGAGATCGAAATAAGCAAACACTTATTTGAAATACAAAGGAACATCAAAAATATTCGTGGAAACAACATCATAAGTGTTATGGCACGTTCGAGTTTCTGGAGATTTTGACAAGTCGAAGTCGTGGCGAACAAACAAGTCTTCGTAGAGCATTCTTAGGAAGCTATGAATGCATCTTCCACAAAGGGGCAAACCTGTTGTTGTCCAAAGTTGATGTGTCTTGATGAAGATACAGGTGGAAGAAAGTAAAATATCAAACAAGGTATTTGACCTTACCTCTGGATTGTTGAGAGGCGCAGCAGAATTTGTTTCATGAAACCAAACTCTACAAACAGAGGAGAAACCAATGATAATGATCATAAAGTTTCAATGAATACTTTTACTAAAGAAAGTAGGATTCAACTATATGTTCTACAAGTTTGTGGAATTATATATTGATTCTCTTGTCTTGTTTTGAACAAGACATACCTACGAATTACAAAGAAGTGTGATGGACCTAAGTGCGAGAAATGAATGGTCATTGAAATCTTGTTAGTGGAATTCTCGATTTGATGATGATCAAGGAATTTTGGAATGTCCAAGATTATCGAGAGGATCTAGATTTGAGTGGGAGCAAATCATCTTGGCTAATTCATAATATGTAGCTGACATATTTTGAGTGGGAGCTAAGTGAAATCCCTGGATCTCCAACATGAATGTCATATTTTAGTGGGAGCGTGAAATCATTCTAGGATATGTGGACGACATATGTGAACGATGTGATTGGTGTTAATAATATTTAAGTTAGATAAATAAGGATGAAGTTGAAGTTATTAAAAAGATCTATCGAGATAGATTGGTGAGTTTAATAAACACTGAATGTCGAATGCTTCCTCGACTTGATTCTGAAAGATGTTCAGAATGTCCTAAGCAAGATTCGGAAGTAGCTCAGAATGGAACAAGGTAAGAAAGAAGTTCTTACTGTATGAAGCATTGAGTAAGTATTGTAACTATGGTTGAAAGAAAGAGATGCGTTGCATCTCCTATGCCTCAGTCATAGGTTCTTCCATATAACCATGTTGTATACTCGACGTAATGTGACCCGAAGTTCTGGTTGGTAGGACAAAGTCTTAACTATAAGAACATGTCTTTAAGTGATTCCTGAGTTGATCACTGAACCATAATTGAGCTTTGTACTTAAATGACAAGAAGCAATGTAAGTGGCATAGTTGCATTTAATGCACTAGGATCTACATAGATATAGAAATATAAAGGATACATATGATGTGATGTATAATGTTATGGCGGGGCTAGTTCGCTTTTAATGTAGAATGATGTGTCCCAGGGCCCAGTGCCCATGAGAAAGCCCTCGAGGTTGATCTAACGTCACTGTAAGCTCCTGGAATCCGGCCTCGTTCTGCTGCCATGACTATAGTATATACACAAAGGATGGTAAAGTGTGTTTCGAAGTTTAGATGACAACAGTGAAAACGACCGTCATCATAAACACTAGAAACAAAGTCTCGCTTTGTCGCCAAACAAATACTTCGACCCATTATATGATAATAGTGTGAATGTCAAAATTAGGAAGACATTAACGATTTGCAAAAGACATAATGATCTGGTAAAACAGAACATGGACATGACGTTTCCCATGAGCATGCATGATCTATAAACGCATATGGTATATGGTTTATACGAGTAAAATGCAAGCTGGATTATTTGTACTCTAGTGCAAGTGGGAGACTGAAGGAGATATGCCCTAGAGGCAAATAATAAATAGGGTTTTATTGTCATATCTCAATTAGTTTATAATAGTTTCATATTGTGCTATAATTGTGCCAAGTAGAAACATTGGTACAGGTGTGGTATGAAACAACCAAGTCCCTAGTAGCCTCTATTCATACTAGTTCATTGGTCACGAAGATGATCTGGGTTTCAAGATCATGGGCATTTATGCCGACTGTTAACGAGATCATATCATTAGAGAATGATGTGGTTAGAAATTCCTCGAAGGATTGCAACACGATCAAGTCATATAGTTCATTGTTGCAACAGCTATACCTAGACTCCTTCTCCTTAAACCGTGAGATCATATTACTCACTGTTTCCCTAGGCTGCTTTGACTGCATCAAACGTCATCTGGTAACGCGGTGGACATAAAGGTGTACGTTGGGTATTCCAAAGGAACAGTAGATGACATGTGACTGCAAGACCGGGATTTGTTTATCCACATGACGGGTAAAGATACATACGGCCGACTTGGTGAGATTACATCTATAAATGTTGCAACATGTGACTAGGTCACGGGGATCTAATATCACGGTAACAAGAAAACATAACTTGTTGTGAACAAGATTGAACAAGGTATGTGATACCAATGATCGGATCTCGGACAAGTTGTATCGAGAAACAAAAGGAAGAGGATGCTACATTTAGACGGTTCAAACGACATTGTCATCAGGAATGCATAGGGGTCACATGGACATCCCTGGTCCCTCTATTGATCATTGATACAGATCATGTTTAGAGCATTCCCGAGCCGTGAGAGGATACACTTAAGGGTACGATGAGAGCGATCATTCGTAAGACGGAATCACAGTAGAAAAAGAGAGAAAGCCGGAGTCGTTCCGCGGAGAGATCCGAAGTTGTTCGGAGAAAGAATAAAGGAAAATCCCCGAAAAGTGTTTTCGGATAAATGGGAATTTAAATATATATTTATTATATGTTAATTGTGAATTAATATATTATAAATAATATTTGGATTAATATTTATAAAGGTAACTTTTATATTAGGCCAAATCCTAGAGGGAAAGGGCCTAGAAATAAAATTGCAGAAAAAGAAAAAAGGAAAAAGAAAAAGTAGAGCAGCAGCAACCGCTGGGCTGGCCGGCTCGACCCCGGCCCATGCAGGCGCGCGGGGGAGCCAGGCCGCCTGGCTGGCTTGCTAGGCCGCCGCGGGCTCCGGCCCACCCGGTCTCCGCCTCGCAGGCTGGCAAGCTGGGCCGCGGGGAGCAGCCGGCCCACCCGGGCTGCCTCACAAGGCCGCCGCCGCGGGCAGCTAGCGGGCACAGAGTGGGCCACGCAAGGCCCACCCGGCCAGGCGCTGTGCTGTTAGCTGCTGCTCACTATTGCTGTGGGCGGTTGATAGCCGGTTGGTTGTTTGGGCTACCCAGATTTGGCCCATTCGGCAAGGATGAATTTTCCTCAGTTTTTCTTTTATTATTAGTCCCACATGGCTAACCCAATGGGGAGGACACACCCCCTCCGCCTATATAAAGGGGTGCCCATGGGTGGGATTAAACACACAATTTTAGAGAAGTCCTTTGGTTGACTTTCTCCCTCTCTCTCTCTCTATACCTTGTGACCATGGCCCCAAGTCTGGGCTGTGTGATCAAGGCACACCTGCAGTGCGTCGTTGCACTGCAGGGATTTCTAGCCGGATATCAACTTCCGCACTCCCGGCGGGATCGGGGAGCCAGAGGTCTCATCGTGCATCGGATGTGTACGAAGACACGAGGCGCAACACTTGGGGCGCTTAAATGTCGTGAGCCGGAGCTGATGCACGATGAAGATGATGAAGATCAAGAAGGAGCAAGGGGTGACCTGCGAGGAGCTTCGTGACCTTGAGGTCAGCTACGATTATGACTACATCAACCACGTTCCCCGCGGAACGTTAACCGCATACGGTCTACAAGGGTATGTATTCTCTACGCTCCGGTCGTTACCACATTACTACATAGATAGATCCTAGGCTAAGTTTCTGGGGTTCCGTTGTAGGAAATTTTTTGTTTTCTGCGTTGATCCCCTACACACATGTAGTATGATGCCACATTTAAAATATATAAGTCTCCACTTGCTAGTAGAATAGCTATCCAAGGATGCTAACTATTTTCTTTTAAGATACTTTCAAGTAATAAGAAACCCTAAAAGTATAACTTCAAGATTGAAATGCTTTCACTTTGAAAGATAACCTTTTCATCAAAAGTTATTCTTTTAAGAAACATTAAAAGTAATCCTTAAGCATTTGTATAAAGGCTCTAATTGATTAATAATCTTACTTAAGGAATCTTTTAGATCACATGCCCCATTGGGTGCTTTAATATTGTAAGCTACTTATTGTATTTACATATTGTTTCACACACTCACAAGCCTTAATAAGAAACACAAGTGTGAAGCTAGTATAAAAGTGCAAAACATTCTAAATATATCACCACAAGCTGGCAAACCCTAGATCATATACGATTATTCCGAGGATTCACGTTTATCAAACTGCATTACATTACTTATGCATAATTGCATCCTGCTTCTTTAAACATTCGTCCTTACCAGACAAATGATGCTATTTCTAGATTTTGGATCTTCTAGTATCCTGAAGACTGTGAGTGCATAATCTTGCAATCACAAAAGGCAAGTTCACAACTTGCTTATGTCCTTTGGTTATTTTCTATCAAATGTTTGTAACTCAAATGTTATCATCACCTGCATTTCAAAAAGGTCAGAAAACACTATTTTTCATAATAATATGATTATGGATTATTTGCCAGATGGTAATAATCTACTGATACAGTTCCAGTGCTAAAGGAACATAATATTTAGGACTTTATCATACAATGTCGCTAGTGATTCTAGCGTCGTATATTACGCGTTAACCATGAGATTTGGAATGGGGCGGAGAAATCAGTTGTATCTTCTTCCTCTCGCATGTAGCCAGATGCGTAGGTCGTGGCTGTTGTCCTCATAGCGTGTATTAATTGGTAATTCGTAGAGGATATGCAGCATATGGGTGGGAACCCTCAACATCCCACGATAGTTCTCGCATCTGAACAGTTTGTACCAACCATTGCGGTATTTCAATGTGTGGGAATGGCCTACACCAAGGAGACATGTGGGGGCGCGAAGGGGGCAGTGATTGGCTTGGATCATCTACTGGGCCCCACATCACGAAATTGAGGACGGGAATAAGCTTCCCGGTTGTGCAACAAGGATTTGGTCACTCATGGGTAAAGCAACGCACCTCTGCAGAGTGTAAGAACTGTGACATGTTACTCCCTGTTCCGGGAAGGAGCTACGAACGTGCCAGGAAAGGAACTCCAAAGTTCTGGTCAACCTGTGAAGGCTGTCGAACATAGCTTTTTCAGAATAAAAGCAACCTTTGAAGAAATGTTTACGAAAACCTGCATTGCCTATGACCTTTGGTCTGTGGCTGTAAAGATAGTGCATCAAACACTCCTTTTCAGTGAACTTGCTGAGTACGCTCGTACTCAACCATACCTTCTTAACCCTTGCTAGATTTTAAGACGTTGAAGACGACGTCAACATCAATTTCTTCTCAAGAAACCATCATCGACAACTCAAGTTCTTCAATAAAGTCAATGAAGTCAACATAAACATCAATTGAAGTGAAGATGAAGTTCCTAATTCGATAGGAGTAGATACTCTAGCCATAAAACCTACTTCTGTAGAGCATGCGATCAGTAGCCATTGCAAGCCAGATAGTCTAGATGCTAGTCTTATTAGCCAGATAGTTGTGAGCTGTTATTTCTGCTTGTTCCTTGTAAGAAGTTGATTTCTTCCTCTTTGACCTAGAATGTTCTCTGGATCTTTTGTAAAGAATCGAGTTGTAATCTATAGTCATGTCTTGGACTTGCTGTGTTTCTGTTGTACCACTCTGAGGGATGTAATACTAGTGAATGATATTTCATTGGTGTTATATCAACGACTATAGTATCCTACATCATGTAGTGGTATGCTGGGTCACCGCACGGAGCAAGAAGATAGAAGAAAGCAGAGCAGTAGAGGAAGAGGAAGAGCAGACACACCTTGAGCTTATTAGCGGAGATCCCTGGGGAAGCGCCAGCCTCCGATGTCTCCGACCGCTGGAGCTCACCACCTCAGCGCCACCAACACAGGATGCACCAGATCTGGCCCAAACAAACCGGCGCCTACTCCAAACTACCGGCATCTCGCCAAGACTCCTACAGCTACTCCGACACATCTCCCCCCATCTTCGGCCGGCAAAGCCATTGGAGAAGAGTAGGGATCAGGCCGGTCTTCCTTGGTCAACGACCAGACGCGGTGGAGAGAGGGGTGAGACGGGGTTGGAGGGAGCTTGGTATGTCTGATCATTTACACGCGTAGCTAGTTTGTATTAACATGGCTAGAACTTGGACTCTGCTAGGAAAACCACGACTCCAACTTAACTACGCCTCACGTGCTATAATATGTGTAGCGTTCCTAACGAATACTAAATGCTATATGTTTGTCTTATTTGAAGTTTTATTCATATTTGAAATGATTTCACATTTGTTAAATATTTCTGTTTTTGGAGTGTTGTGCTTGTTTGTGTATGGTTACATATAGTATTTTTTTATTTTATTTGCAATAGATTTGACAAGGAGTGACGAGGATAAACTACTGATAATAAATTATTAATGATATATATTATTGAGGATAAATTTCTGTGGATAAATTAGCAATGTTAAAATATTGAGGAATTCATATTGGGTTTCTTCTATCCATCGGTTCCATCACGAGTCCCGGGAGTAATGCTACACTTACGGGAGGAATTTTATGGAATCAAACTTATGAAAACTTATTGAATTGTGTGGAGTCACAAGATTAGGTGCATTTTTTCCTTCCAAGTGAACCAAATCCGTCAGTCCATAGATGGAGTTCATAAAATTCCTTTTTCTGGCTTGATGGTCCGGTGGGTTGGGCCGGATGGCCTGGTCGGCTTGCTGGCCGCAGTTTTCTCCTTTTTCTAATTCATTTTCTATTTTATTTTTTGTTTTTCATTCCTAAAATTTATGGAAAAGGGAATATGAAAATATAATAAGAGAAAAAGGGGTTGATTTTTCTAAAAAAAATTGGAAAACTTATTGAGCATTTCTCTCGAATTCTAAAACAACATTTTGTAAAATATATTTGATTCCGTTTAATTGAATCAAATCTTTAATTTTAAATAAGAAAGAGAATGGAAAGGTTTTATGAAATCCTTGAAGAATTTAGATTAGTATTCCGTGGCAACGCACAGGCACTCAGCTAGTTAATATAATAGTACATATGGATATGGTTACGTCAAAAAAAAATCACAAACCAATTTTCGGTTTCAGCCTAGATAGACTTGTGGGGAACCGAATTGCAGTAGATCCCGCAGCTTCTCCTGATCGGATTCCTCTCCTCGGCCGATTCTATTTATTCCCCCTTCTCGTCCAAATCTGGTCGACAAAAATCATCCCAGGCCCTCTGTGCTGTATCTGTCGATCTCTCTGTCCTCTGTCGCGTGCGGGTGGGCGGCGATGCCGATGTCGACGGGTCTGAAGTGGCGGCTCTTTGGCTCCTATACTCTCGCCCTGGCGTCGTACAAATTCACCAAGGCGTAGGTAGACAAGCTGTATGAGGAAGGCAAGGAGCGGCAGCAGCGCATGCGCCAGCTCGACCTAACAAAAGATGGCGTCATGGTAAGGAGCTAAATCGACCGCCGGCGGCCACGGTCCTTCGGTGATGGACTAAGAAAGAAATAAATAAATTGAACTGCTTTGATTTTCGCACCCGCTTTACACTTTGTACCACTTTGTAACACCGTTATCTTTTCTTAGACTGGTTATACTAGTAATATACATATGTTTTTAGACGGCTGACGATGGATAATATCATATACTGTAGTAGTATCATGCATATCATATTAACGTATGATACTATCTCTACAGATGGTATTTGTCGAATTGTAAAATCTCAATGTAAATTTGTGCTCAAGATTTATTTAACATTAATTTTTTTTTATTTGTTATGATATGGTATCTATCATACCACCATGCACTTTATCATCATTAATTATAGTGCCACGTCAGCGTTTTGCATGCATGTCATGTATGATACCACCTTTATACTCCCATCGTGAGTAGTCTTAGCGTGCGTTCGGTTCATGAACACACGGAGGGATAGGATGGGATCATCCCTATTTTCACGTTGTTTGGTTACAATCTTAGAGGGATAGAACCATTCACCATAGAATATTTCCTAGAAAATTTGGCCCATCCGGCAAAATCGCCTGGACCACCCATCCACCTTTTGCTAATTTCGCGGATCGCCGCCTAATCCCCCAAATCAGCTAAAAAAGTTAGGATTGTACGTAAATAGATCATAACTCTATCTAAACTATTATAAAAACCGTATATGCTTAATACTCTAACACTCTTCCGCAGTCGTAGCGGCAGCGTCGTGAACAACTAGAACATCGTCAGACTGGAGATAAACCGGAGTAGCATCCAGTAGGCTGACATCCCCTCGCTGTCCGAGCGGGAACATCGTGGACGGTGTCGTGTCGCGGTAGCTTGGACTGTAGAGGAAGCTGGTGAGATGCTCATGCGAGGTGATAGCCCTTGTGCCGATATCGAGGGAGCCGAGAGCTTGAGGCGGTGCTGAGGTCGGGTAGCCGTTGCGAGGGGTCGCTGTGGTCGATGTCGTGGTTGGGGATGCCGGTGTCGAGGTAGCCGCACGTGAAGCCGCATGCGCATAGTGCGCAAGGAGGATGACGAAGACGCATTGAGGCCGTCGTCGTGGGGCCGCGGCAGCTTGCCAGGGTCCGCGGAGGCTTGCCGAGGGACCGTGGAGGCTTGTCGTGTGACCACGACAGCTTGCCGAGTGGTGTCGATGCTGAAGTCGATGCAGTCCGAGCCGTCGAGGATGAGGTGCGGCCATAGTTTTTCCAGAACTAGGCGTAGGTCGAGGAAGAACGCGCACGACGGGGAAGAATGCGCACTCGGGTTTTGCCAGAACCAAGTACGCAAAAAAGAGCTTGTCGGTGACGCGGTCGAGGCAGTCGTAGAGAAAAGTGTCGATGCCGAAGAAGACTTTGTCGAGGCCGACGAAGACAAGGCGCCGATACGAAATTGCCAGGCTTGGGGACGCATCAGGGACGAAGGCACGCACCGGTATTGCCAATACCGGGCACGCAAGGGCAAGGACGAAGACGTAGAAGGTGGTGGAACCAACGGCAGCCTAGAGTGGTCATGTTGGACGCCTAGATTGGCAAGGAGGTGGTACTTGATGTAGGCGAAGAAGAATCCGACGTGACGAAGACCATGCGCGGACGTAGACGACCTGCACCGTGGAGGTGGTGGAGATATCCTGGGGCGTCGATGTGCAGAGACGGCGATGTAGACTGCACGCAACGATGCTATGACCCGCTGGGGCGGCATAGCTGTAGGGCGGAAGTCGGTGCAGCGGCTGGGAGACCACCAGCGACATACACGCCAAAGTTGGCGCATTTAGAAGCCGGTAGCATGGACCAAAAGCGGTGGCGCTACGGCCCGAAGGGGCGACACAATACCAACCCGTAGCTTGATCGGTGGTAGACGCGTGCTCGGGGATGTGCTTGGCGTAGACGGGCGCGATATCGGTTGATTAGACCGACGGTGCGCCGTATGCGCCATGGCATTGACGACGCGTAGATAGGAGTCGATGGCGGCGTTGTTGGTGAAGTCTCGGGCGATGACGGCGAAGACGATCCAAGGGGGATGACCGCAGCAGCCTACCGAGGAAGGCGTAGCAGCCAGCCGAGGTGCGCGGTAGCCTGCTATGAGGCCGCGACAGCCTGTCGAGACAGGCAGTGGAGGAGGCAGGCACACGGACACGGTGTAGATCGTCGACGCCGATGGTGAGAGTAGAGGCGCGGTGATGACGACAGCGGTGGACAACGCAATCCAAGTGACCAACAGAGAGAAAAATCGATCTAGTAGATCGGAAAAGACTCACAAGGACAGCCGATCACAGATCGGCGGAGAAACCCTGCGACGGATTGTGCGGCCCCCGGCAGAGATCATGGAGATCAATCCCCCCGGGGGCGGCGCGGCAGAAGCGTGAGGCTAGGGTTTGGACCGGATAGGCTGATACCATGAAAGAGTATGCGTTTGACGAAATACGATATATATTATTAAGTCTCATAGGCGAGTATATATAGGCGTACATGAGATTATCTTGAAGTACAAATCAAGTTAGAATTGTAGGTAAATAGATTCTAACTCTATCTAAACTATTATATCAACCGTATATGCCTAATACTCTAACATGTCGTAGCTCGCCGCTTTTCCTCGGCGCCTCCGTATGCTCAGGCAGGGCGGCCAATCGCCGGCCCAGTCGCGCGTCGCCTCTCCATCAAGGCCTCACATAGCTCTCGGCCCGGGTCTTCATGAATCACGACCTAGCTACACCCTCCATGGCGCGTAGCTCGATCCTCCATGGCGCGAAAACCTCAGCACGTCCGAGGCCTCCACTGCTGGCCCTGTCCCGGATTTCCAGCGAGCTCCCGTCCTTGAGTCGTGCTCAAGCTTGCAGATTTCGAGCGCGATGTCCACCATGGACGTCAGCAGAAGGGACTCTAGCACGAGCGGCCGGTGGGTGTGTTTGGGTTTGGCCGTGCGTACTGCTGGGCGTGTGGCTGGCCTCACCGTTGGGCATGCAGGCACGAGCGGCTGCTAGGCGTGTTGTCAGTGCTGGCCCCGTGGGTGCTAGACATGCTACATGGTTGTTTCCCAATATTATTAAGCTCACTTCAGTTTAACATCTGTTTACCAAATGCTATTAGATAGTATATAACCTAATTAGGTTTCATCCCATTCCTCAAATCTCAGAACCAAACAAAAACTGAGATCACTCTAAGAGGGATCATCCCATCCCTGAAATCTGATCCTTCCCATCTCATCCATAATGATCCATCAGCCAAACACAGGCTTAGTTTAAGTTATTACCTCTATAGTAGAAAATAATATACGTGCAGTATCATATAAAGTCTCATTTATTACAATGTAGACTCATTAATAGTCAGTAAAATGGAACCACCAGGACCTTTCCACAGCGACTCGAGCTTTTGAACCATCGGATCAGTCCATTCAACACTCCAGATTGCTCTGTCTCTTGGGCCTCATCTATTGTCTCTTGGGATGCTACTCTACAATCTTACCTATGCCAGCTGTTGTTGATGGGGACAGAAGTACGCTATCAGGTCGGACCTGGCTATTGGTGTGTGATGGCATTCCCTGCATATTTCCTTTAGTTGGTGGCCCAACGAAATTTGATTCATGCTAGACAAAAAATTGAGTCATGCCCCTTCCTATCTATTCTAATCGTACGAAATTATGGCTGGCGGCTATGGAGTAATAGAAGGAGATATGCCCTAGAGGCAAATAATAAATAGGATTTTACTGTCATATCTCAATTAGTTTATAATAGTTTTATACTGTGCTATAACTATATTAATACGAAACGTTAATACATGTGTGGTATGCAAACAAAACAAGTCTCTAGTTACCTCTAGCGAACTAGTTCATTGGTCATGAGGATGATATAGGGTTTCGAGATCATGGACATTTATGCTAATTGACAATGAGGTCACATCATTAGTTGAATGATGTGATAGACAAAACAACTCAACTAGTTGTATCTTAATGAGATCTAGTTATAAAGTTCACCATTAATGATAAACTAAGGAAACCTCGCAACCTGATCCTTAGACTGTGAGATAATGCAAATCACCGTGCTAGAGGAAGCTTAGATGGTTATCAAGTATCATACCGTGACTGGGTGATCAAAAAGGTGCTACTCAGGTTTCCCAAAGGGGCGCGTAGAGGAGTACATATCAAGACTAGGATTTGGCAATCCAGGTAACAAATAAATACATATGTGGCCATCTCGGTGATGTTGCATTAACGAAGCTTGCAAGTGTGTGACTGGGTCACGGAATCCAACGACATAGAAACGAGAAAACAAGTTCATCGATAACGAGATCGAATGAAGGTATGGAGATATCGCAGATCAAATCTTGGATGAACTAGGCATTGAGTGGCAAAGGGAATTGGAAACAACTGTTTACGGTTCAAACGACATTATCATCGTGAAATGCACATGGGTCATTATGGGCATCCCAGTCCCGCTATTGATCATTGATGAAGATCATGTCTGTGCCATTCCTGATCCGTGGGTAAATACACTTAAGGGTACGATGAGCTAGAGATCATGTGTAAGTGGGAATCACCATATGAAAGAGAAAAGGAAACACGAAAAGTTCCGTGAGAGAACCAGAATCATTTCGGGGAAGTTCTGAAGTCATTCGGAGGAAATCGAAAGGGAACCGAAAGGTGTTTTGGGTCAAATTGGATTTTGTAATATGTATTTACATGTTAATAATGTAATTAATATTAAAATCTAATTTGAAGGGTTATTCCACTAATGGGCCAAACTTCCTAGGGAAAAAGGCGCCATGAGGGAAAACTGAAGGAGAGAAGGGCCAAGGGCTAAAGGGCCAAGGCCTAGCCGCCTCAAGGGGGCCCACCCAACTAGCCTAGGGATGTGCGTGGTGTGGGGCCCACCCCTGGCCGGCTGGCCCATGAGGCCCATGCGCTTCCCCCCTCTCTCCCTTGATTAGTCCCACATGGGAAACCCAAAGGGGAGGGCACACCTCCCTCTATATAAAGGGGTACCCATGGGTGGGATTAAATACACAATTTGAGATGTTCTCTAAGGCCTTTTACTTGGAGAATTCCTCCCTCTCTCTATCCCTACATAGTTGTCTCCACGCGTTGGAACGGTCCCAAGAAAGGACTGTTCGTGCAAGAGACGACGCACCTGCAGCACGCCGTTGCGCTACAGGGATTCCAAGCCGGAGATCTACTTCCGCACTCCGGGGGGATCAAGGAGTCGGAGGTCATCATCGTACACCGTATGTGTACGAAAGCACGAGGGGCCTCACTTGAGGCACCTTGGATGTCGTGAGCCGGAGCTACTACACGATGAAGAAGGAGCAAGGGGTGACCTGCGCGGAGCTTCGTGACCTTGAGGTCGCCTATGAGTTCGACTACTTCAACCATATTCCCCTCGGAACGTTAACCGCGTATGGTCTATAAGGGTATGTATTCTATACGCTCCGATCGTTACTTCATTACTACATAGATAGATCTTGGGCGTTAGAAAGTTCCAACGTAGGAATTTTTTGTTTTCTGCTAGGGAACCCTTCAGTGGTATGAGAGTCGATCTATGCGTAGGAGTGTTGTACGGACAGTACGCACATGTAGTGTGCGGACATTGATCCCTTAATTGTTACCCTCTAACGTGTACGTGTTTATATCGCGGTATTGTTTGATGAAGCAGCCCGGACTGACCTTACGCGTATTCGTATGCGAGACTGGTTCCACTCACAACATACGGCTTGTACCGTATAAGTGGCTAGCGGGTGTTTGTCTCTCATTCAATAGCTGATATAGCATTTGCAATGGAGGGCCCCGAAAGGGGTGTAGTAGAGACAACTGCTGGATCCATGTTGTGGTTGGAAAGTTCGTAGTTTAGAAACAGTTCTATTGCGAAAGCCCTAACAACCACGTAAAACTTGCAAAAGATAAAGTAGAGGCGTCTAACTTTGTTTTGCAGGAGGGCATGTGATTATGATATAGTATTGGTCGTTACAAAGGTAAAGTAGTTTACTTTTCTGTTACTAAGGTGTAGTAGTAATAGTCATTGTTCCAATGGACGATCAGGTGGTGGCGTTGTGGACTTGGCGTCAAACCAGGGGCAAGATGGAGATCATGCCAGAGCGCTCGATGGAGATCAAGGTGCAAGAAGAAGGACCATATCATATCACAAGTATACATGTGATGTTGATACCTGTTTTACATATTATTGTGTGCTAGTATTAGATACTCAATGGTAGCAAATAAGATAATCCCTATTTAATTCCAATGGTCGTGTTCCCCTTGTGTGTGCACCACCAAGAAAGTTCTTCGTTATGAAGCTAGCCATGACGATCGGGGGCTAGACATTTCTCTGTTCGTATACAGTGGGTGTAAGCCATGTTGCATAGCGAATACACACAAGTTAGATTTGGCGAGCCTAGCATGTGTAGACATGTCCTCAGAACACAAGAGATCGAAAGATCGAGCATGAGTCACATGTATGATGTGACCGGAATTAGGGAATGTCTACCTTTGATGTTGCACTGATAGCCGTGACGATCGGGGGAGGTGCAGAGGATTGGGATCGTGTGATCACTAAAACCGTGCCGAGGATGACAATTTTGGTGGGAGATCAATTATAAATTGAACTCATATTATGAACTTAGTCTAGATGTCTATTTTCAAATATCTTAGTAGATCATGGCCTATCCCATTGAGGTCTTTTGCGACCATGGGAAATTTCTTGCTTGATATGGAACTTAGCAAAAGGGTCCAACTTCATAGATTAATACCCACGTCCGAGGGATGTCCTTGTAAAAGGTGATCTTCGCTTCTTGATACAATGACCGTTAGGAGATAATCCGATGACTCCATAATGTTTGTGTGTTCTCCGTGATCATCCAATAAGCCATTCTCCATTTGATGGAGAGTTGGATTACAATCTTGTATTCTGTAAGATCAGGCACATAAAGTATGAGCCGTTGGATGAGTTTTCTTCCATGATGGATGCAAAAGAGAATATTTGAAGAAACACTTAGCAATCTTACATTAGAGTTGTGAACTATCAGAAGGGCTTGATTGCAATGGAGGTCATGAATGAAAAAGGGTATATGTTATATATACAAAGTTATAAATGTAATTCTTGCAAAACTCGTTACAGTTTACATAAGTATTGGATACTTGTCCTATTCTGTGAAAACATGATGGTTTTCTTAAGAATTACTAGGATTGAGGCAATGTGGCTTGATGACAGCAAGCAAAAAAGTTGATGGCCGACATCACCACCTTCCTCAAAAGGTTTATCATTTGGATTAGTGGACTTGAATATAATTATGTAATCCTTGTTTGTGTGTCTTTCTTTTGGCAAGACGATTTTTCATATGAATAAGTTACAAGCCAGTTGTACTGTTCTTATGAATAATACCTTTATGGTCACATTATGATTATAAATGAGTTATTCTCATCACTATGTTAATGATAATAGTTTAAACATTTATAAAGGATTAGGATGCTAAAAGGTATCCAAAGTTTAATGATGACATGACACTATAGTTTAAGTCATTTTGGTTATTGCATGTTCTTCATTATAAATGAAGATCGGGGTCTTAGATGCTTAATCTAGAGACTTTGCAAAACCATGCCTCGTTGGGCAGAATGACTAAAACTCCGCATTCTGGTAAAACGGTGATATGTGAAGAAATGTTGAACTTTATAAATAATGATGTATCGAATTTTCAACAAGATAGTGGAAATCATTATTTATACTTAATGTTGAATCTCATACATAGTGATGTATCGTATTTTCAACAAATAGTGGAAATCATTATTTCACACTTCATTGTGGATTTAAGTGAATATGAGCATTTGCTTAATGAAACATAAGTATGAAACTGTTTTGAATTGTTCAGAAGATTTCAAAGTGAAGGAGGATATTGAATTAACAAGAATACAAAAGTCTCTTCGATTTTATCGACATGACTAAAGTATTTCTTTTAATTTTTAGCATAAAAGGACATGTGAAAGAGGTTTCACAAATTATGATAATAGGACAAATTCAAAGTGTATTGAAATGTCTAAATATCATAATCATTGTGTATTAGATACATATGGTATAATATTATCTCTTATAGGGGTTGCAGTTATCATTTAGAGTTAAAGATCAAAATGAGCAAACACTCGGTTGAAATACAAAGGAACATCCAAGGATTCGTGGAAACAACACCATAAGAGTTATGGCATGTTCGAGTTTCTAGAGGTTTCGATAATTTGAAATCATGACGAATAAACAATTCTTTGTAGTGTATTCTTTGGCAAACTATGAATACATATTCCACAAGGGGCAAACCTGTTGTTGTCCAAAGTTGATCTGTCTTGATGAAGATATGGGTGGAAGAAAGTAAAAGATCAAAACAAGGTATTTGACCTTACCTCGTGATTGTTGAGTGGCACAACAAAATTTGTTTCGTGAAACCGAACTCTACAAATAGAGGAGAAACTAATGATAATGATCATTAAGTTTCAGTGAATGCTTTTACTGAAGAAAGTAGGATTCAACGATATATATTTTGTAAGTTTGTGGAATCATATTGTTGATTCACTTGTCATGTTTATGAACAAGACATTCCTATGAATTACAAAGAAGCGTGATGGATCTAAGTGCGAGAAATGACCAGGAGTCATAAAATCCTATATTAAGTTACATTTAAAGATTGCAAAGTAATATGTTACTTGATCGTATTAAGTAAAGAAGTTTACTTGATATTTCTGAATGACTTCAAAATTCATAAGATGGAAATGAAACTTAATGGAGACATAAAGCTTGATTTGTCACAAAGTATGGACAAATTCAAGGAGTTGACTACAATTGTAGCGATGCTTAAGTATATTGGATTTACACCAGCAATGTATATTGAAGTCTTGTAACTAGAATTCTTGATTTGATGATGATCAAAGAATTTTAGAATGTCCAGGATTATCGAGAGGACCTGCATTTGAGTGGGAGCTAATTAGCTTGGCAAAATCTTAATATGTAAGAGACATATTTTGAGTGGGAGCCAAGTTGCTTAGCCAAATCTTAATATGCAGTAGACATATTTTGAGTGGGAGCTACATGAAATCCTTGGATCTCATATATGGATGCCATATTTGAGAGAGAGCATGAAATCATTCTGAGATATGTGGACAACATATATGAATGATGTGATTGGTATTGATAACATTTAAGTTAGTAAATATGAATGAAGTTGAATAAGTTATTAAACAATGAGATCTATCGATATAGATTGGTAAGTTTAATAAACATCATAGTCGAGTGCTTTCTGGACTTAATTCTGAAGATGTTCAGAATATCCTAGATAAGATTCTGAAGTAGTTCAGAATGGAACAAGGAAAATAAAGAGGTTCTTGTATGAAGCATTGATTTAGTCTTAGTATTAAAACCATGGTTAAAAGAAAGGAAGATATGTGTAGCATCTCCTATGCCTCAGCCATAGGTTCTTCCATACAACCATATTGTATACTCGATGTAATGTGACCCGAGGTTCTGGTTGGAAGGACAAGCTCTTAACTGTAATAACATGTCTTGAAGTGATTCTTGAGTTAATCACTGAACCAGAATTAAGTTTGTACTTAAATGGCAAGAAGCAAAGTAAGTGGCATAGTTGCATTTCATGCACTGGGATCTACACAGATATAGAAGTATAAAGGCTCCATATGATGTGATGTATATTGTTATGGCGGGACTAGTTCGTCTTTAATGTAGAATGATGTGTCCTAGGGCACAATGCCCATGTGAAAGCCCATGAGGTTGATCTAAAGTCACTGTAGGGTCCTGGAAACCGGCCTCGTTCTGCTTCCATAACTGTCGTATATACACAAAGAATTGCAAAGTGTGTTTTGAAGTTTAGATGACAACAGTGAAAACAACCGTCATTATAAACACTAGAAACAAAGTCTTACTTTATCACCAAACGAATACTTTAACCCGTTATGAGATAATGGAATGAATGTCAAAGTTAGGAAGACATTAACGATTTGTAAAGACATAATGACCTGGTAAAATAGAACATGGACATTATGTTTTCCATAAGCATGCATGGTCAATAAGCACATATGTGATATGGTTTATGATGAGTAAAATGCGAGCTAGATTATTTGTACTCTAGTGCAAGTGGGAGACTGAAGGAGATATGCCCTAGAGGCAAATAATAAATAGGGTTTTATTGTCATATCTTAATTAGTTCATAATAGTTTCATATTGTGCTCTAACTGTATTAATACGAAACATTAATACACGTGTAAACAAACCAAGTCTCTAGTTACCTCTAGCGCACTAGATCATTGGTCATGAGGATGATCTAGGGTTTCGAGATCATGGGCATTTATGCCAATTGACAATGAGGTCACGTCATTAGTTGAATGATGTGATAGACAAAAAAACTCAACAAGTTTTATCTTAATGAGATCTAGTTACAAAGTTCACCATTAATGATAAACTAAGGAAACCTCGCAACCTGATCCTTAGATTGTGAGATAATGCAAATCACTATTCTAGAGGGAGCTTAGATGGTTATCAAGTATCATAGCATGACTAGGTGATCAAAAAGGTGCTACTCAGGTTTCCCAAAGGGGCGCATAGAGGAGTACATATCAAGACTAGGATTTGCCAATCCATGTAACAGATAGATACATATGTGGCCATCTCGGTGATGTTGCATTAATGAAGCTTGCAAACGTGTGATTGGGTCACGGAATGCAACGACACAGAAACAAGAAAACAAGTTCATCGGTAACAAGATCGAACGAAGGTATGGAGATACCGTAGATCAAATCTCGGATGAATTAGGTATCAAGTGGCAAAGGGAATAGGAAACAACTGTTTATGGTTCAAACAACATTATCATCATGGAATGCACAGGGGTCATTATGGGCATCCCGATCCCACTATTGATCATTGATAAAGATCATGTATGTGCCATTCCCGAGACGTGGGGAAATACACTTAAGGATACGATGAGCTAGAGATCCTCTATAAGTGGGAATCACCATATGAAAGAGAAAAGAAAACTAGAAAAGTTCCGTGAGAGAACCAGAATCGTTCCGGGAAAGTTCCAAAGTCGTTTGGTGGAAATCAAAAGGGAACAGAATGGTGTTTTGGGCCAAATTGTATTTTGTCATATGAATTTACATGTTAATTCATGTAATTAATATTAAATATAGTATTAAAATCTAATTTGAAGAGGTATTCCACTAATGGCCCAAACTTCACAGGGAAAAAGGGCCCATGAGGGAAAACCGTAGGAGGGAAGGTCCAAGGCCTAGCCACCTCAAGGGGGCCCACCCGGCCAGCCTAGGGCTGTGCACGGGGTGGGGCCCACCCCTAGCCAGCTGGCCCATGAGGCCCATGCGCCTCCCCCTCTCTCCCTTGATTAGTTCCACATGGGAAACCCAAAGGGGAGGGCACACCTCCCTCCCCCTATATAAAGGGGTGCCCATGGGTGGGATTAAACACACAATTTGAGATGTTCTCTAAGGCCTTTTCCTTAGAGAAATTCCTCCCTCTATATCTCTCTACATAGTTGTCTCCACGTGTTGGAACGGTCCCAAGAAAGGTGTAACATCCCAAAACTATAATCCAAGGTTATTAAGATCCAAATCATCAAATTTAGGGTTAACAAAAACTTTCCATTTAAAATCATTAAGCATTCATGTGTGTGCATTTAAATTAGGAGTTGTTTTGAATTGCCATGTTTGAGTGATCCATTGATTGTAAAAAGATTCTAAGGTGAATTAAACATCATCTAGATCATTTCCAAACAAACCCCAAAGAAAAACAAATCAAAAAGAATAAAATAAGCAAATGGTCATTTGTGCCATTTTAATCAGCATGCCTACTTTGGCTATTCCTATAACTCAAATATTAACAGAAACAATGGTGGTTCTTTGCACCCCTTGCTAGTACAAGTAGTGATGTACCAATGCCCACTTTGTTTCATCCCAAAAACTTTCAAACACTAAATTTAAATGACATTTGAAATTTGAATGCAGTTCATATGTATAGATCACACTTATTCAAAAACCACTCAAATGAACTCCACTTTTAAAACCCAAGAACACCTAGAAGCTCAAGCATAAGATACAACACTCCACCAAAGATCAGCCCAAAATTCAAAACTTTTTCTCTTGTGGCCATTGTGTCGAACATGCTGCAGACAGAAATAAACCTGCCTAACTAACACTGCTCCTAGTTAAACCCTTATCCCCCATTGGACCCTATATACTCTCCCATGTCCCCTTGAGTCCAACCAAACCCCTAGCTAGCCCCTCCCTTAGCCGCAGCAGCAGTGGAGCGCCGCCACTTTGTGGTCACCACCGGCCAGAAGAGGAAAACGCACCAGGGACCGCGCCGCGCCAAACCAGCAAGTCCCCTAGCTCCGCCCAACCCTACCGCACCTCCCTCTCCACCCCTCAATCAACCCCAGCCCCTGGACCACTCCCCAGTGTCGCCGCCCTTTCTTTCTGCGAGCCAGCCAGAACGCGCTAGAGCGCGATCGCTGCCAGCATGCAGCAGACCGCGCCTTGACGCCATACCGCGCATGCTGCTCCGCCTCGACCCCAGCACCCCGCCAGACACGGCCGTGCACCGCCGCGCGACCAACAGTCGTCGAGCGCCGCGTCGAGCACCGCCTCTGTCTCCCAGAGCGCGCGACGCTCCCGACCATATGCCACCACCCCTATCCGCGCTATTAAGCCATAGAGCACCGCCAGGAGGCAAGCCACTGTTCGCCTACGCCGCCCATGCCGATAGCGCCATGTATCGTCATCACCGAGGAGCTCGCCGTCGCCCCTCGGTCCCCTCGTCGAGCCTATATAAGGAGCCCTCCCCAGCACCATTTCTTCACACCACTCAACGCCCCTCTCACCACTGATCCTTCCCCACCTCTCGCCGGAGCCACTCGGGCCGTAGTTCGCCGGAATTGCACCAGGGGAGCCTGCTGCAGAGGAGGAGACGCTGTCGTCGATTCCGTCCACCGCAGCCCCTGCCGTGACCTCGCCTGAGTCCGCCGTCGCCGTCCAGTTCGATCGCCGCCTCGCCGCACTAGCTAGAGCCCTGGTACGTCCCCCGTAGACCCCCACCATCTGTTTAGGGTTCGGTCTCGCCAGCGACGAGTCCGTCGTCGATGACGACTGTGAGTCGTTGATCCACCTTATAATCGTGTGGCCCAGATCGCAAGATACCATTTCGGGTTTTAAGTCTCGCTGATAAGCGGGACCAACCTGTCAGCCGCCCTCTACGCCACTGAGTGTCACTGGGCTGGCCCATTTCCTTTCCCGCGCTGACCCAGTAATTCAAATCTAGATTTTTCTATTTAGGTTTGAACTAAATTCTGTCCCTTAGTTCAAAAATCAATTCAGGAAGATTTACTGAACCAAATTGAGTGATTCTAATTTTGTTGGAAAGCCTCCGAGAAGATCTATCAAGTCCCGTTGGATTTAATTCATTTAGAGTTAGAGATCTCTCCTAGTAAAAATAATAAGACAGAAGCTTTTACACATTCAAACATTTTTATAAAATCAACCATAATAGCTTTTGAGTTGATTACAACTCTCAAAAATCACATTTAACCATACCTATCTAAATATGTAATAATATTAAGGTTTGCATGCAGTGACTTTGGACTAGGACCAAAATAATGCTATATAGGCATTTCTAGTCACTTAAATCATTAAATATTAAACTTAAACTTAATTAAATGTGATCCAACCTTTAAATCACATTCCCATATGTTATAATATGTGGTGATGACATGTTTCCACATGATCCCATATTTTAATTGGAGAATATTAAATCTTAGTTAATTTCAATGAGTAGAAATTACTTTTCTCAAATAAAATAAATGAAACTAGTTCATTAAACCTTGTGATGCTTGTGATGATAATATATCATCAAATGTGTGCTTAGTGTGCTAAATATACTAGTTAAGTATTGTTTGGTGATTGTGTTAACCGTATGTATTTATAGACGATAGTACCGACCAAGCTTTTGAGGAGGAGGAGTTCTACCAAGAGGAAGGGGAAGAAAACTTCAACCACTGCACCAACCAAGGCAAGCTAACACTTGCAAGTATTATACTAGCAAGCCATTATTAACAATGCAAGCTATTGTTAGCAAGCTAGAATTAAGCTAGATAACCTAAGTAAGATGCATTAGGCATGCTTTGGTTATACCACTTTGACTAGTACCTACTCCAAGTTTTACTTTCAAGCTTTTACTTTCTTTACTCTACCAAGTCTCTTACTTGTTTGAAGGTAGCATAAAAATTATAAAACTTGACCTATATAGATAACCTTAGATGTCATTCTATGGCATGAGATTGAGATTAGCATTCCCACCTTAGTGAACACTCTTAACTTAGTAGCTTAGAGCTAAATAGAAACTTGAGTCACTTTAGATGGGAACACTTGGTGAAAATGAATTGTGAAAACCTTGGAATGATGAGTCATTCTATTGAGATGTTTTGACATGTGTTGAGAAACACAAATGGTTTATGATGATGAAAATGTTGAGGCATGAGCCTTAGCCCTTTTACCAAAAAAACTGATGGTTGGATTCGGATGCGATACCATTCCAATTTTACCGTACAACCACAATACCTGAATTGGGTAAGGCTTAGCCGGAAGTTTATATGCATTAGTATTAGTTCCCTCACGGGAGAGGTTTGAGCTGTCATACAGTTATGGATAGTTGGAGTGGCCATACAGTTTCGTTGTCAGATGTTTTCAAAATGACTTATGAAATGAATGATGAATCTTGACTTGACCACAATAGGGTTGTGACTATGACACTAGCTTCCCAACTTAAGTGATTCTAGAACTTTATTTTATCTTTCTTTGTTTCTGAACTCAGCTTAGGTTTTAAACTTAACTTTATAGTTAAACTTAGAGTTTAGCGTTTCCCACTAGAACTACCTTACTTGTTAGTGATAGTTTGCGAGTACTTAAAGAGTACTCATGGCTTTTGTCCCTGGCTATTCTCATGTCCACACTATGAAGGAGGTTACCAAGATGAAGGATAGCAGGACAGTTATGATAACTAGGACTATCTTCCATCGTCAGCATTGCCTATGCCACTAAAGATGGACCCCACCGCTACGCTTATTATTTATTCCGCTGCTTGTTGTATTAAGACCGGATCATGAGATCCTTTATTCGTGTAAGACCTTATTATGGTTTGTAATGGATGATGTACTGTGATATCCAAATTTGTTATGTCTCGCAAAAATTGTAATCCTGGGATTGCGATGTATGACATAACAGACATTTGGGATTAAAAATCCGGGTGTTGACAAAAGGACTGTTCGAGCAAGAGACGACGCACCTGCAACACGTCGTTGCGCTACAAGGATTCCAAGCTAGAGATCTACTTCCACACTCCTGGCAGGGATAAATGATTCGGAGGTTGTCATCGTACACCGTATGTGTACAAATCCACGAGGGGTGATACATTGCAAATGTATCTGTAATTTTTGATGTTCCATGCTTGGTTTTATCCACTTTCTTGTGTTTTGTTCCAACTTTGGAGTACTTTTCATATGATTTCTTGGACTAACCTATTAACAAGAGCCACAGTGCCAGCTGCCTGTTTTCTGTTGTTTTTGGTTCCACGAAAGTCAGAAAATGAATATTCTCGGAATTGGACGGGACAAAAGCCAAAGTGCCTATTTTTCCGGAAGGGATCAAGTGCCAGAATACGAGACGGAGAAGGGCCAGGGAGCCACCACACCACCTGGCCACGCGGCTAGGCCTGGCCCACGCCAGGGGGTGGTGTGGCCGCTCTCGGCACCCCCTCGGCCTCTCCTTCCGCCTATAAGTTGCCCTCGGGACGAAAACCCTAAGTACCCGATCAAAAATCCACGAAAGAGTATGTAACCGCCGTCATCTCCATCCCTAGATCGGGAGGGATATGAAGCTCTTCCCGGCACCCTGCCGGAGAGGGGAATTCACCCTGGAGGCCTTCTTCATCACCATGCAAGCCTCCGGTGTGATGCGTGAGTAGTTCATCCTTGGACTACGGATCCATGTAGTAGCTAGTGGATGGTTTCTCCTCCTTTGTGCTTTCATGTTTAGATCTTGTGAGCTCCGTTCATGATCAAGATCATCTATTTGTAATTCATACATGTTGTGTTTGCGGTGATCCAATGGATATTGAGATGCTATTTCAGATTGATTATTGATTCTATCATGTCTTTGTTATTTGAGATCTTGCATGCTTTCCGTTGTTAGTAGCTATCTTGGCCAAGTAGATGCTAGCAACTCCAAGAGTTAGTATTTATGCTCTATAGTGGGTTCATGCCTCTGGTAATCTGGGGAAGTGACATAAATCTCTAAGGTACTAGATGTGCTGTTGCTACTAGAGAGAAAACAACAATCCTTTGTTCATAGAACAATCGTATTGTTTACTTTACACGCAGTTCGTAAAGCAATAATCTGTTGCTTGCAACTTAATACTGGAGGGGGTTCGGATGATAACCTGAAGGTGGATTATTAGTCATAGATGCAGTTGGATGGCGGTCTATGTATTATGTTGTAATGCCCAATCAAGTCTCAGAGGAGTCAAGATGATTAGTATATGCATGTATTGCTTTCTCGGTGTTTGTCAATTGCCCCGCTGTAATTTGTTCACCCAGCATGTTATCTATCTAAGGAGAGCCACCTCTAGTGAACTATGGATCCCGGTCCTTGTCTTTTATATTCAATCTACAATCTTTTACTGCTTTGTGTTTACTTCCTGCAAACTTTTACTTATTTCCATTCGATACGTTTAATCCTTTGTTTTCCGCAAAACACGGTGAGATTGATAACCTCATCGCAAGTTGGGGATAAAGTTTTGTGGTTGTGTTGTGCAGGTCTCCACGTTGCTACTAGCACCGGTGTGCGCCCTGCCAAAGCTCAGCTAGTAACACCTTTGGGGTGTTTCCTTGCTCCTACTGGTTCGATTAAACCTTGGTTTCATAACTGAGGGAAACTTGCTGTTGTGCTCATCATACCTTCCTCTTGGGGTTCCCAACGATCTCTACATCAACCATGAGCCATCAACACTTTTCTGGGCGCCGTGCATTGAGCCATCAAGCATGTTTCTGGCGTCGTTGCTGGGGACCGAAGAAGAAGAAACTCCCACGTCAACTACACGCCATTAAAGATTTTTCTAGCGCCGTTGCCGCGGAGTCAAGGACATCTTCACAAGGGGAGTCCCTCATAACCAATCTATTTACTTTGTTGTTTTTGTTTTGCTTAGTTTTCTTTTTGCTTTGTTTGCTTGTTTTGTTCTTCAAAAACACAAAAAATTAGTTTTAGTT
Organism: Avena eriantha; assembly: GCA_910589775.1. Classification (NCBI taxonomy): domain Eukaryota; kingdom Viridiplantae; phylum Streptophyta; class Magnoliopsida; order Poales; family Poaceae; genus Avena; species Avena eriantha. The sequence goes on along the minus strand of OU342741.1, from coordinate 173,121,555 downwards.
GTTTTCTTTCTTATTTGAAAACCTCAAAAAAATGACTACTCTTGAAAACACTAAGTTGTGTGACTTCACTAGCACCAACAACAATGATTTTATGAGCACACCTATTGCTCCACCTGTGGCTGAAAACACTTTCTTTGAGATAAAACCTGCTTTGCTCAATCTTGTTATGAGAGAGCAATTTTATGGTATTGGTAATGAAGCTGCTGCTTCCCATCTAAATAACTTTGTTGAACTTTGTGAGATGCAAAAGCATAGGGATATAGATAGTGATATTATTAAGCTGAAATTGTTTCCTTTCTCTTTGAGAGGAAAAGCTAAAGAATGGTTGAATTCCTTAACTAGGAATAGTATTGATTCTTGGACTAAATGCAAAGATGCTTTTATTGGAAAATACTATCCTCCTGCTAAGATTATATCCATGAGAAGTGAAATAATGAAGTTTAAACAACTTGATAATGAGCATGTTGCTCAAGCTTGGGAAAGAATGAAATCTTTGGTAAAGAATTGTCCCACTCATGGACTGACTGCTTGGATGATCATCCAAACTTTTTATGCAGGATTGAACTATTCTTCAAGGAACCTTTTGGATTCAGCTGCAGGAGGTACCTTTATGACCATCATTTTAGTTGCTGCAACAAAACTTTTGGACAATATGATGGTTAATTATTCTGAATGGCATACTGAAAGGGCTCCACAAGGTAAGAAGGTAAATTCTGTTGAGGAAACCTCCTCCTTGAGTGATAAGATTGATATTATTATGTCTATTCTTGGTAATGGGAAAGCCCATATTGATCCAAATAATGTTCCTCTAGCCTCTTTGGTTACTCAAGAAGAGCAAGTTGATGTGAACTTCATAAGAAATAACAAATTTGGCAACAATGCTTATAGGAACAATTTTGGTAACAACAATTATAAGCCATATCCTCCCAACAATGGTAATGCTTATGGAGATTCTTACAACAATAATAAGAGTGCTCCCTCTGAACTTGAAGTTATGCTTAAAGAGTTTATTAGTAAACAAACTGCTTTCAATAAAACTATTGAGGAAAAACTCTCTAATGCTGAAAGAAATATAACATCTTTGGCTGAAGCTCAATCTACTTTGAATAAAATGGCTGCTAAACCTGAAACTAATGAGAATCCCTTTGCAGCTACTAATGCTATACAAGTAAGAATTGATGAAAATGTTAGACTATTAGCTGAATTACATGCTAAGTGGAAAAGGGAGGATGAAATTGCTAGAAACATTAGTGTTTCTACTATCACCACCACCAGTGTTGAGGCTACTAATAGTTCTACTACTTTAGATGATAAAGTTGATTTTGATCTTGATGGTTGCAACATCTCTGAAGTTATTAAGTTCCTACAAAAGCTTGCTAAATGTCCTAATGCTAGTGCTATGAACATGGCTTTTACAAAACACATTATTGATGCTCTCATAAAGATTAAAGAAGAAAAGATGAAACATAAAGCTTCTATTCCTATAAAACAAGAAGATGGTTGGGAACCCATCATTAATATGAAAGTGAATGACTTTGATTTCAAAGCATTGTGTGATCTTGATAGTAGTGTTTCTATTATGCCTAGAAAGATTTATGATATGCGTGATTTGCCTCCTCTTGAAGATTGTTATTTGAATGTCCCACTTGATGCTAATGCTAAAAAAAACTCATGGGGAGTCTTAATGATGTTCTTATTATGGTTAACGATTCCTATGTCCCCGTTGATTTCTATGTTTTCGATGTTGAATACAATGCTTCTTGTCCTATTACTTTGGGAAGAGCTTTTCTTAGAATTGTTGGTGCCATCATTGATATGAAAGAAGGCACCATTAAATATCAACTCCCACTCAACAAAGGTATAGAACACTTCCCTAAAAAGAGATAAAAGATTTATTTTGCTTCTCCTATGAAAACAAAATTTGGTTTTAATGCTTCTTCATTTGAGAACACTTGATTCTTTCTTTGCTTCTTATGCCTATCTTAAAGGCGTTAAAGAAAAGTAGTTATTGGGAGATAACCCAAAAAATTTAGATGAGTCTTGGAAGTTATTACCTCTATAACAACCTCTCCTTATCCTTTTTTATTTGCTTTTTGTGCCAAGAGTAACCGCTAATGAGAGAGAAGTAATGATTGGGAAAGTTGTTGTCCCGAAACAGATTTTTATGCTTCACCGTAAAAATTCGTGAGAGATCTCTGTAGGTCGGATTGAGCTGTAATTGTTTGTGCTTCTTCCCCAGGTTGTTATCTAACTTTAGTTAGTTCAATACTTTTTTATTTAAGTAACAGAAGGTCTTCGAAAAAATTCGTCTTTACCTGCTGGTCTGTTTTGACAGATTTCTGCCATTTTCTTCATTTGCTTCTTGTTAGTTCCTTCTTGAGTTTTTTTGGGGAATTGAGATTTTTGAGGGAAGTGCTACAGTAGCTAGTGTTCTAATGGAAGTTTATTTGGTGTTAGAACTTAACCTTAAGACTTATTTATCTTAAAGTGCACTAATGTTGCTAATGAGATTGTGTGAAGTTTTGTATGAAGGAAAATTTCCAGGTGTATGGAAGGAATGAGTAGTGAGATGAACAATGGACTAAAGCTCAAGCTTGGGGATGCCACGTGTGTCACCCCAAGAAATATCCAATAAGTACAATCGTCAAAGCTTGGGGATGCCCAAGGCATCCCCTTCTTCATCAATAAAAATCCCAGGTTTCTTCCAAACGCTTCATTTTTATTGTTTCATGCACAGTTGTGTTTTTCTTGGAGCGTCTTCTTTTTCGTTTTTGTTTTGGTTTTTAGTTTGCTTGGTTTGCTTAGTTTTCTTAATAATTTGGTTGGCCCCCCTCTTTCATACTTTGTTTTGCAAATAGTTTGGTTTGGTTTGGAAAAGAGTAGGAAAGTTCATACTTATGTGGTAAAAAGAGCTTGTTTTTGACTGTGGCCTATGCTTTGTCATGCCATGCTTGATATTGTTTTGGCTTTATGCTTAGTATTATTTTCTGTAGCATGGTTTGTTATAAAAAATTGAGATTGCTTAATGTGACTTGGATGAATCATGTGTTGTTTTAGCATATTAAAGCATAGTATAGTGGTATTCTCCTTTGATGCTTTATTTGGGTTGACTTGGCGCATGCTCACACCATGTTATGACTATCTCAAGTCACCATAGCCTCTACGATCCTTTACTTTTCAACTTGTAGTATCACTTTATGCTTTGATCAATGATGTTTTGTCGCTCTACATGATTATGGCCATTATTGCTCTCTTAGTTTGTCGCTCCCAGTCTTTTGCTAGCCTCCACAACAAAGTATGAGTTCCACTCATGCATCCAACTCCCTAAACCAAGTTATTCCAAAGACTCCACCATACCTACCTACTAGCTTATGCTATTCCAAGTATATTCATGCTTTTGTTTACCTTTCACTTTTTATGAGAAAACTAGTGATTAAAGCTCTCACGAACTTGATGGCACACTTTACTTTTTGCCCCTAATAAACTTGAACCATTAGGTCCTTCTTTGTTGCGGCTTGCGCTTTATAAGTTGAAATTAGCAGAACCATGTTTCATGGGGAACGCTTTCAACATTGCACTTGTACTTTGTACCCTGTTGATATCATGTTCTTTTGCTTACGGATCCCGGCGGTGTGAAATAAAAGTGGAACTTGTAAGATCATGGAGTTTGTATGTGTGTTAGAGAAACGCTTGGGCCGCTAGCCTAAGCCATGCCTAATCATGGTGGAAACTTGCAACATCACCATAATGAGCACTCTATGAAGCATCCTCAATAAAAACCTATGCAAATAGCAAATAAAAAGATCGCTGAGATGCTCATTGTATGCTTGCCTTGTCATTTTGGTTATGGGAAAGCTCCCGTATCATGTGCAAGGGGTACCCCGTTGGCGGTTCTTAATGATACACATATACTTACAATGACAAGAGCTTACTCGTGACTGAAGTTGAGTAGCATGAGGATCTGTCTTCGTAAGTAAGGGGCATGAGATTTCGGTTTATAACTTGTCAAGCATATCCACTTAGTTTTGTCACTTTAACCTTAATCACCTTAAAGATGCTTATGATAAGGGCAATGAGAGCTGAAAGCTATAAGTGCCATAATTTTCGGAAGCTCTTTATGAGACTTGAATCCCTACTTCCTTTTACAAAAGGCCTTTCTTCCACCATTATATTGAGTCTCCACCTTCTATCTTTATGCACCTACTTTGAGAGCATAGTGGCCATTCTTAGTTCTATGTGCATTGTCCCAAGACTAGTTGATTGATGCATAACTTGATATTGCTTGTTTTAAACTATTGTATCTAGTCACTCTTATGAACTTTGAAGGTGTCCTATGCATTTATATTTGCTACTCTATTGAGGGACAAGCTGAATACTATTATGCTATGTTTTCTTTATGTGAAACAAACAAACGTCTTGCAAAGCATTGTTATTCATGAATCTTTGTTTGCGCCTTTTCATGTTGCATCATAGTTTCTTTGCCTATTGCTAGCACTTTGTCTTTCATGTTATGATTGAAGTACTATGATCCCAGCTTTGAATGTTTTGCAAATACTTTGATCAAGTCTTTGATGGTGCATGTCACCTCAAAAATTATTTCTTTTTATCACTTACCTACTTGAGGACGAGCAGGAGTTAAGCTTGGGGATGTTGATACATTGCAAATGTATCTATAATTTTTGATGTTCCATGCTTGGTTTTATCCACTTTCTTATGTTTTTTTCCAACTTTGGAGTACTTTTCATATGATTTCTTGGACTAACCTATTAACAAGAGCCACAGTGCTAGCTGCCTGTTTTCTGCTGTTTTTGGTTCCAAGAAAGTCAGAAAATGAATATTCTCGGAATTGAATGGGACGAAAGCCAAAGTGCCTATTTTTCCGGAAGGGATCAAGTGCCAGAATACGAGACGGAGAAGGGCCAGGGAGACACCACACCACTTGGCCCGCGCCAAGGGGTGGTGTGGCCGCTCCCGGCACCCCCTCGGCCTCTCCTTCCGCCTATAAGTTGCCCTCGGGACAATAACCCTAAGTACCCGATAAAAAATTCACGAAAGAGTCTGTAGCCACCGTCATCTCCATCCCTAGATCGGGAGGGATCTAAAGCTCTTCCTGGCACCCTACCGGAGAGGGGAATTCACCCTGGAGGCCTTCTTCATCACCATGCAAGCCTCCGGTGTGATGCGTGAGTAGTTCATCCTTGCACTACGGATCCATGTAGTAGCTAGATGGCTGGTTTCTCCTCCTTTGTGCTTTCATATTTAGATCTTGTGAGCTCCGTTCATGATCAAGATAATCTATTTGTAATTCATACATGTTGTGTTTTCGGGGATCCGATGGATATTGAGATGTTATTTCAGATTGATTATTGATTCTATCATGTCTTTGTTATTTGAGATCTTGCATGCTTTCCGTTGTTAGTAGCTATCTTGGCCAAGTAGATTCTAGCAACTCCAAGAGTTAGTATTTATGCTCGATAGTGGGTTCATGCCTCTGGTAATCTAGGGAAGTGACAGAAATCTCTAAGGTACTAGATGTGATGTTGCTACTAGGGAGAAAACAACAATCCTTTGTTCATAGAACAATCGTATTGTTTACTGTACACGCAGTTCGTAAAGCAATAATCTGTTGCTTGCAACTTAATACTGGAGGGGGTTCGGATGATAACCTGAAGGTGGATTATTAGTCATAGATGCAGTTGAATGGCGGTCTATGTATTATGTTGTAATGCCCAATCAAGTCTCAGAGGAGTCAAGATGATTAGTATATGCATGTATTGCTTTCTCGGTGTTTGTCAATTGCCCCGCTGTAATTTGTTCACCCAGCATGTTATCTATCTAAGGAGAGCCACCTCTAGTGAACTATGGATCCCGGTCCTTGTCTTTTATATTCAATCTACAATCTTTTACTGCTTTGTGTTTACTTTCTGCAAACTTTTACTTATTTCCATTCGATACGTTTAATCCTTTGTTTTCCGCAAAACACGGTGAGATTGATAACCTCATCGCAAGTTGGGGACAAAGTTTTGTGGTTGTGTTGTGCAGGTCTCCACGTTGCTACTAGCACCGGTGTGCGCCCTGCCAAAGCTCAGCTAGTAACACCTTTGGGGTGTTTCCTTGCTCCTACTGGTTCGATTAAACCTTGGTTTCATAACTGAGGGAAACTTGTTGTTGTGCTCATCATACCTTCCTCTTGGGGTTCCCAACGAGCTCTACATCAACCACGAGCCATCAACACTTTTCTGGGCGCCGTGCATTGAGCTATCAAGGGGTCTCACTTGAGGCACCTTGGATGTTGTGAGCCAGAGATGCTGCATGATGAAGAAGGAGAAAGGGGTGACCTGCGAGGAGCTTCGCGATTTTTAGGTCGTCTATGAGTTCGACAACTTCAACCATGTCCCCCTCGGAATGTTAACTATGTACGGTCTACAAGGGTGTGTATTCTATACGCTCCGGTCATTACTACATTACTACATAGATAGATCTTGGCGTTAGGAAGTTCCAATGTAGGAATTTTTTTGTTTTCTGCTACGGAACCCTTCAGTAATGGCGATGATGCTAGTGGAGCAGTGTTACTAGTGGGTTTGCCTCCCTTTTTGCTAGGTTCGTCCATATATCGTGTAGCTCTCTTCGGGGTGATGATGGCACCATATGGCGCCATCAGTAATAAGATGGAGGTTGTTCTACACAATGGAAACGTGTGGCGGGGTGAAGTAAAGGGATGCAAAGGTGTGGAACCATGTCTCGCATGCGTCGCCCCTCAGTGGTGATCCCTCCTCTACCACTGTTTCTGCTTCTCCATGCACGCCGTGTACTGGACTATCATCAGTGCTTGCCTACTCATAGTCCATAGCCCCCAAATACGTCGGCAAGAGGTGCTTCATGCACATCACAAATACTGGTTTCTTGAATTTTTTCCGTCCTAAGTTACCATGTGATGCTTGGTTCCTCTTTTTTTGACAGGGACAATCCCTCTTTCCTATGCTGAGTATTGTTCTTATTTTAATTGAGAGCTAGCTACTGCCTGGATCGTTGCAGAGCTACAAAGAAACTCCTAGAATATTCTCCTATACGTGCGCTTACCAACAAGCGATATGTACGGAGAGATACAGTTTGTTCATTTTTTTCTTTGTATTATGCTATACAAGGGGGGTAATCAAGGGGCTTGTTCGTCTGCGGTACCAAAGTTCGCAGGCCAGTGCATGGCGGTACCTAAGTTGCCTGAAATTACCGCGTTTCAAAAAGTTGGGCCGCCAACTACAGAGAGGGGCCATTTCGATGCAAACTCGTCTCACCCCTACCAAATCCAAACATGCCGTGAAACCGCCCCGTCAAGTAGACGGTCGGGACCCTCATGTCAGTAATATTTCCGTGACGTGAGCGCCAACGCGGCAACCACGTAGGCGAAATGAGATACTAAAGGAGCATGGTGCGTTGACCAAATTCACAAATCCACTCCCTCCCTCCTTTCGCATGAACCCTAGCACCGGCGGTGTCGAAATCCCCTCTCCAACCAGCATGATCTCTTTGGGCATCTGACTTTCGGCGCCAAGTTGCTACGCCTACTCACTGCTACCGAGCTCTAATGCCGATTGCCATGCCAGCCGTTGTGACGATCTAGTCCGCCTCTACCGCCGGCGAGCTGAGCAGCACGAAGGATGGCATATCCATTTGCCAAGGAAGAAGTACTTCTGGCTAATTTCGGGTGCGCTACTCTTCTCTTTGCTATTCACACTACCTATAACTTCTAGCTGGCTATTGGCATTACAGAGATATATCGAACATAGAATTGTTTGCTAGCACGACGCTGACAAATAATTCTTATCTTTTGTCTCCAATTTTCTGTCAACTAGGATCTCCGCTGAACCCAAATACACGGTTCTGGTGGCCATATGCGGCTACCTCATTAAATTAGCACATGGGAAGAGCACGTGGAAACAAGCTCATAATCTGAAGATGGAAGTAGCGCCTGTGCAGTTATGCACTGTCCCTGGTTTGGTTGCTGTTGTGCGTGAACTTGCTGAAATGAGGCCAGAGCAGACTGCACGGTTCAGCATCGTTGATGAACGAGGCTTCAAGGTTCCTATAGCGTGTGACAGTTAGCTAATTGGGTTGATGAAACAGCATGTTAGGCTTCACGTGGTTATGCTGGTGTGCAACATAGTGGATGAGGAAGCTCCTGCTACTGGGAGTCGCCCAACTATTATTGGACAGGGAGGTCTAACTCGAACCACAGCTATTGTTGAGGAAAATGTGGTTCCTTGTCCGCGACGTGCTTCTGTCAGGCAACCTCCTCGTAGGAGTCCTCTTATTGCAGTTATGGAAAACTCTGCTCTGGAATCTGCTGGTACTGGTCATCCCCGTCCCCATGCCCGTGTTGATGCGGCTGCTGCTCACCCAATCCATGCCGCTGTTGAGCAAACTAAGGCGTCCGGAGGCTGCCCCGCTGTTGTTGCCAAGACCGCTGCCTTGTGTGCTGCTCCTCCTCGAAACCGTCCTCAAGTTGTGCGAACTCGTGCTCTAGAATCTGCTGGTACTAGTCGTCCTCGCGTTGTTGTTGATCTGGACGTTATTGACCCAATCCCTGCCGCTGTTGAACAAACTAAGGCTTCCGGAGGCTGCCCCACTGTTGTTGCAAAGACTGATGCCTTGTCTCCCCCTCGAACCCGTGCTCGGGTTAAGCGAGCTGCTGGTCTGAAGCCAGCTCATGGTCTGGACTCTACTAGCACTCAAACACTGCTAATGTGGGAACTGCTCCTAATCGTCGAGGTGGCATGGCAGCAGCTGATCCTATTGTGGCTGCCGTTAGAAGGGGCCCTGCCTGTCCACCATGTAATGTAGCTCCCGCTGCTAAGGGCCCTTGCCTTGTTCCTGGTCCTAGTACTTCCTGTCGTGGTGGTGTCACAGCAGATGCCATGGATAGGCTAAAGGTAGGGACTAATACACGCTAGGGGAATCCAGGGAGGGATAGTGAAGTGATTCCCCACACAGTTGTTTGTATTGCTCTGTTTCCAAGATTACAAGTGCTCCTAGAGCTGTATTGGCGAGAGGAGGAAGAAGGAGCTCTCTTACTCTCACCCACAGATCGCACCTAAAACCCTAGCCAAACCAGAATAGCGGAACCAACCCCTTCTACTGAAACCCTAGCCCCTCTTTTATAGAGGGAGCCCGGTCTCTGCCTAGGGCATACGTGGAAGCATATTTCTAAGAATATGCTTCCTCCCAAAGTAGTAAGCCGACCGGGGTGCTTTTCCCCCGCGTCTCACATGCAGAGGCTACGTAAGCCTCTGCGACGCCCGCGTCAGCCGACATGGGCGTCGTCACGCTTGTCGGCCACGCCCCGGTGGTCCTCATGGTTTTACTTTCCCTCCGCACATTCAAAGTTTTCACTTGTTGGCCGAGTTACCACAGTTCCATCCGGGTCTTGTTTCCTTCTCTCGTACGCCAACCCATGTGAAGGGTAATCATTATGTTGTCTTATTTTAAGGGCCTGCACAGTAACCGCCGCAGTAATTGTCAGTTATCACTGTGCGCGGGTCACGTCATGCCTGCCTCCTCATTTATCGCATCATAGTGCCACGTCATGGGATCATCTCCGCTCTGTGGCCCTCCGTGTGGCTCCCCACTGATTGGTCGAGGCAGGTGATACACGGCCACTGCGTGTGGCTGATCCGCAGGATGCGATCCCACTCACCCCTTGAGGGAGTGGTTAAATAGCGGAGGGGCGCATCCCTTAGGATTTTTCTCCTTCCGCGCCCCTCTGCCCGTTGCTCTTCTCCTTTGTCTTCCTCGCGACCGCGTCGCCGCTAGTGCTCCCAAATAGCTGTGTCACCACTGCCCTTTTCCCTCACACCTCTGCACCACCGCCACCGCTACGCAACTCTCTCGCCACAGGTCCTCGCCAATCCAGGCCTCTGCCCCCCGCAGCCGCTAGCGCCAGCGAGGGCAGCGAAGACTAGATGACGGAGGAGGAGCTCATCGTCGCTGAGCAGGAGATGGAGGAGGACGCCGCGGTGGCGGACCGCGGTGCATGGGCCGGGTCCTGGGTCTGCGAAGACGACCTGGACTGGCTCTACCGCACCAGGCGCATCCCCGCCGGCGTTGCGGCTCGTCTTGCCTCCTCCGAATTGGCCCCCTCACCCAATCCGGGTGAATACATTGTGTTCTTGTCCCACTTCCAACGGGGCTTCGGCTTGCCGGTGAGCGATTTTTTCTGGGACTGGCTTAGTACCTACCAACTCCAGCCGCACCATCTTCCAGCCAACGCCATCACTTCTCTTTCCGCCTTTGCTTCCACGATCGAAGGCTATGCCGGACTGTGGCCCACGAAGGAGCTATGGATCCGGTTTTTCGGCCTTCGTCGCAACATTATCCCAAACATCCACACCGATCCAGAGGACAAGCAGCTCACTCAATTCGGAGTGGCTTCCATCTCACCCCGGAGGTTTTCCGTTTTCCCCCGGGTCACCAGGTTAGAGTCCTGCAAAGGGTGGGCCCGGACTTTCTTTTACGTCCGGAATACATGCACCGAAGACTTAATCCGGCTGCTCGCCTATACTCCGGGTCCACCTAACCCGGAATGTGGGATGCCGTTCCAAAGAAGCCCACGGCCTTGGCCAACCAGGTCAACAAAAGGTTCGCGGAGCTGAAGAAGCTCGGGTTGCGCAACGAGGATGCTATGATCACTTTCGTGCGCAACCAAATTTCCCTCCTCTAGAAGCGCACCCACAAAGTGTGCCACATGAGCTTCGGCCGCGACCCCAACCGGACCTCATCCTTCGAGCTGAGCAACACAGAGATATATCGCCGGGTTAAGGCTCTCTTCACCACCCACAAGGACTTCTCCTCCGAGTGGACTTGGGGAATTGAGCATTATTGCCGCGATAGCCTTCCTCCCGCGGTAAGCTTCATGTTCCAAACTTACCCCGGACTAATTACATGTCAGTTATTGTTGCATTTTTGACTCTTTTGTTCATTCTTTTCCTCAGCAATTTCTTCAGCAGACCCTCGAGGACGGCACTGATCCGACCCTTAAGTGGGCGCCGGACCGGGAGACTCCGGATGAGGAAGAGCCGGACCAGGAGATGTTCCTCCCGATGACCGACGCCACGAAACGACCCACGGGTAAATCCTCTTCTATTAGAGATTGGCCCGATGATGAAGATGCCTCGGATGTCGAGGTGATTGAACCTGTTGAGGCTGTCCCCCTTTCTTTTGCTTTTCCGGCATCAGCTCACCCCGGTGGTCACATCCACAAGGATCCTCCCCTTGCTACGGGCGAACCTGTTCCGGTAGCGCCGAAGATGAAGCGCGAGGTTGCTCCAAGTTCCTCCTCCGGACCTCCTCAGCCCGCTAAAAGGCGAAAGAAGTCCGGGGACAAGACTGCCCCCAAGCCAGCAGGCAAGGCCCCAACACGAAGGGCTCGGAAACCCAAGGAGGCCCAAACCTCGGATGCGTAAGCCATTTTTCCTTCTGTAACTTGCTCTTCCTTGCATCGTTGTGATTTCTCTTCTGACATTATTCTCTTTTGCAGGGTTCCGGTGGAGGTCCCCCAGAGTGGATCTAGCATCTCTTCACCGCTCAGACCTAGCCCTTCTCCCCATCGTGACGATGAGTCATGTCCGCTGAGCCCTATTCCAGAGGGTTCTGCGGCTGCTCCGGGTTCTGCTCCACCTCGACAAGAGGAGGGTAACCTTGGAGCGGGGGAGACCGGCCCAACCGAGGCAACGGCATCCACTACTTCGGCTTCGCCGCAACCAGCAGCCACCGAAGCTACCTCGGCACCAGCACCCGCTCCAGCACTAGCAACCAGACCAGCACCAATACCAACTCTAGCATCAGCACCAACTCCGGCTGCAAAAACATCAGCAGCGGCACCAAGTCCAGCAACAAGAGCACCGGCGCCTAGCTCCTCTGCCTCGTCCGAGTGCTCTCAACCTCGGCGAGGAACTACCCCAACAGCTACTAAGGGGAAATCCGCTGTGACGACTTCCTCTTCCCAGCAAGCTAAGGGCAAGAAGGCCCCGGACGCTACCAAGCCAACATTCGTCGAGGCTAGGCAGCGTACCCTCGCATCAATGCTTCCCAAGAAAGATCCAGCAGCGAAGGATGCCCCTGCCGAGCCAACTAATGCACAACAGATGGTTCTACACACCAGCCCAGCCCTTGCCTTGATTGAAAGGAAGGAAGCGCACGCGAAGGGCTTGGTGGCGCCCCATATGCCCACCGGTGAACGGTACCCTCCGAGCTTGATTGAATTTGTCATGAATTGGAATAAGGCAGAGGTAGTTCAAGACGCTGATCCCTCGGAGAAGTTCGGCCCCGCCGAGTTTTCCGCCCAAATGAACACAGCCGCAAAGGTATTTAACCTCGCCGGGCGGATGATGGAGGTACGTTGCTTCCCCTTTACATGCCGTAGATAATAACCATTAGTCCCCGAGCCTCCGGGGGAGTAACTTGTTACTCTGCCGGATGCTCCTTAGAAAACTAGCGTAGCTCCATGAGAACTTCGAATATGCACACACCTAGAGCCGGGTTAAGTTACATTTGGCCCGGATTTTAGTACACTTCGAATATGCACACACCTAGAGCCGGGTTAAGTTCCACTTGGCCCGGATTTCAGTACACTTCGAATATGCACACACCTAGAGTCGGGTTAAGTTCCACTTGGCCCGGATTTTAGTACACTTCGAATATGCACACACCTAGAGCCGGGTTAAGTTCCACTTGGCCCAGATTTTAGTATACTTCGAATATGCACACACCTAGAGTCGGGTTAAGTTCCACTTGGCCTGGATTTTAGTACACTTTGAATATGCACACACCTAGAGCCATGTTAAGTTCCACTTGGCCCGAATTTTAGTACACTTTGAATATGCACCAACCTAACTTATGTTTCTATATCCCTTTCAGGTGACCACCAATCGCCAGAGTGCTGAATTCCAACGCTTGCTGGATACCCACAAGATGCTACGCGCAAAGCAGGCTGCACTTATCGCGGAATACGAGAAAAGGGGTAAATTTCTTCCTTAGCGCTTCTTCATTTTTCTTCATCTTCCTTTGCCAAACTAATCTCATCATTCGGTTCCGCAGCTGGGGTGGAGGCTGAGAACATTATTATGCGGAAAAATCTGGAGCAGATCAAGGGTAAGTCATTTCTGTCCGACCTTGCAGTGCTTTCCATTTCCTTCTCTCCTTGGCTCGGCAAACATTCATATCTCGGCTCTGCCGGGCCCACACACTATTTCAGCATCGCTTGAAGATAGTGTGCCCGTGCCTGATATGATGCTGCATTTTCTCGAACAAGCAGGGTAGCACCAAGTCGAGCTTAGGAAGAAAGATGACGAGCTTGCCCTCCTCCAGACCAAGGACGATGAGATTGCTCGGCTCAAGGCTGAGATGGAGAAGATGAAGGCCCAGCACCAATCCGAACTTCAAAAGGTTGGTCAGAATTACACAGAAGAGCGTGAGCGCCTCAATCTCCAGATCGCCAAGGACCAGGATCTTCTCAAGGAGTCCGACATCCAGCTTGGGTCGGCGAACGCTGAGCTTGAGAAACTTTGGAAAAGACGTGATGACTGCACCAAGGAGCTGAACCGGATCCTCAGCCATATAGCACGTAAGTTCCTTTCCCTTTTCCGACCTACTTCTCCGGGTTACTCCATATGTCTTTTCTTGACCTTCCTCCGTTGCCTCGTTTCCAGGCAAATTTCCAGAGGGCACTGCTATTGTGAGCGCAGCAGTTGCCAACTTCCGCCGAGAAAGGGGTACTCCGGCCGCTTCTGATGGTGAAGGGATTCCTTATGACCCGGAGGACTTGTTGGTCAGCTTATCATCTCGCATGGAGCTCATCAAAAATTACGGCAAGGACATCCTCGGCGCTGCAGCTCGCATCTTCAACACGTTCTGGCCCGGCGAAGATGCCCCGAAGACCACCGCACTCCTCATTGAGAAGCTAATGGAAACCGAGACTCAGCTCGACCTCTGGAGAGAGTCCACTGGACGTGCCACAGCTGATACCATTCTTCACCACATACTCACGTGGTATGAGAAGATCGATCTCAGCCTCTTGACACATCTGCGCACAGGATCCAGATGGACCAATGACCCGGAGTGGGTAGCTCGGCGCCAGGCTTGCGCCCATAGCCTCATCGAATACGCTCCCATTCATGAATGGGTTGAGGGGCCGAGCTTCCTGGAAGCCGCTGGGGACGAAGAGGTTGAGGACGATGAAGATGGCTCAGACGATGAGGGCGAAGATGACGCCTCGGACATTGAAGGCAGCGAAGACGATGCCGAACTTCCTCCTCCTGCAACTCCTTGAGCAGAAGCACTTAAAAATTTATTAGATCCCCGGTATGCCGGGTGGAGTTGTATCCCATATACATGTGATATTTTGCTACTAAGTTCTTATGCCGGATTAACTTGGGCGTAGTCCCTGTGTTTATTTTTCTTGTTCGTCCAATCTCTTGGCTCGGTTCGTGTCTACCTTGATTCGGTTTTACGACTTACGAATCCGAGCTTCAAAAATTGTCTTAACAATACTGGGAAACTTTTAGACTTAGCTCAAAAATAAAACTGCATAATAACTTGAAAATAAATACAGGGTTAGTCCCAAAAACAAACGTCGGCTCGAATAAATTCTTTTCCTTAGTCATTTTTCATGTGCTACGCAATTCCAAACTTGTTCTCTTGCTTGCCATGAAGCCAATTCTTGTTGGACAGCAACAAGTCGAAGAGTTGGGTTCTTGGTGCTCGCACATTACTAATCCGAGTTAAGTAGAATAACTTATTCCAGCTGACGCACAAAAAACAACAAACATTATTAAGGTAGTCCCCGAGTTACTACTCGAGGTGCCAACATTTCATTGATAAGCTCATTGCCGACATACATACCGACATATGAGAAGACTCGGATACATACACTTCTTAGCTAAGTGTAGAAAGGTCGAAGTAGAGCTAAATTCCATGGTCGTTTAGATTCCTCTCCGGACCTGTCCACCTTGTTCTTTTCCTGTGGCTTTACATTTATAAGATAATAAGAATCATTGTGCACTGCCTTGCTCACGATGAACGGCCCTTCCAATGGGGGGGATAATTTATGCATGCCAGCAGTACGTTGTACCAACCGGAGCACCAGATCGCCTTCCAGAAAGACTCGGGGGCATACTTTCCGGCTATGATAGCGTCGGATATTTTGCTGATATATGGTGGATCTGGACAATGCCAGTTCTCTCGCTTCTTCCAGCAGATCAACATCATTTTGCCGGGCTTCTTGCACTTCGGCTTCTGTGTATTGGGGGACCCTAGGCGAATCATGCTCTATGTCGGTTGGTAACACAGCTTCTGCCCCATATACCAGAAAGAACGGCGTATAGCCTGTTGATCGATTCGGAGTTGTTCTTAAACTCCATAGTACCGCTGGTAGTTCTTCTATCCAGCACCCCGCTGATCTTTGTAGCGGCTCAATGAGCCGGGGTTTTATCCCGGATAATACTAATCCGTTGGATCTTTCCACGTGTCCGTTCGATGCGGGGTGGGCTACCGAGGCTACGTCCAACCGGATCTTCTTATCCCGGCAAAAACGCGCAAATGCTCCTTCCGCAAAGTTTGTCCCATTATCAGTTATGATACTGTGAGGATAACCGTATCTCAAGATGATATCTTTGAGAAACATTACGGCCGTAGCTCCATCACATTTTCTTATAGGCTTTACCTCAATCCACTTCATAAACTTGTCCACCATTACCAAAATGTGAGTCATATTTCCCCTTGCTGGTTTGAACGGGCCAACCATATCCAAGCACCATACGGCAAATGGCCAAGTGATTGGTATGGTCTTGAGTTCCGACATCGGCATATGTGTCTTGGTAGCATACCTCTGACAACCATTACACTTTCTCACCAGATCTTCTGCTTGCTCTAAGGCACTTGGCTAGTAGAATCCATGTTGGAAAGCTTTTGCTACCAAGGCTCGGGATGAGGCATGATGCCCGCATTCCCCCTGATGTATATCTCGGATGATTTCAAGCCCTTCTTCCAGGTCAACACATCGCTGGAGGACATTGGTCACACTTCTTTTGTATAGTTCGGAATTGATGATCGTGTAGGCCTTTTGTAGCACCCCAATTGTCTAACAATTGTAATGCTACTTGGTCTAGTAATATAATGGCTACTTCCTAATATAATTGTTGCACCATAATGATATCATGCTCATGCCATCATGCCACCTTGCATTTGAGCATCATATAAAACCCTTTTCCATCTGGTTCTTCTCTCATATGCATTACTATTTGTATTTGGCTCTTGTTAAATTGTATTTGATTCTTGATAAATGCTTGGTGCCCAAATTGAGTTGGGGGCATATCTTTTATTCCACTCCACCACCTTTCTTTGGTCACCACCTTATAATTCCACCATCCTATTTTACCCATGAGCTTTTATTTTCCTTTGATTTGAATCTAGCTCATGTGAGTTGGGAGGGATCCAATTCTATTCTTTTGGCTTGACCTAGATCCATATTTTGGTATGCATAAGAATAATGCCATGTTATTTATTATTGTTTTCACAAAATAAAACATGGCAATTAATTATTATGCATGGGCCATGCAAGAGTACCACCACCTTTAGCTCCTTTGGTTTTTCTCTTTGTTTTAGTGGATCTTGCTTTGTGGGAATATTTCTATCTCTCTCCACCATCCCCATGTTCCCAACAACACCATTTTCCCTTCATGCATGACCAAGTGAGGCCTTCTTTTCCAAAAACCCCATCCCTTTCTCTATTTCTTGAGTTTACCTTCACCTCACCTTGGGTTAAACCAAAAACCCTCACCCCTTCCTCTTGGTTTGATCTTAAAAGCATGTGTTTTTAAAACCTAAACACCCTAAGTAAACCCTAACCCTAGTTTTCTCTCTATTCTCTCTAACCCTAGTTCTAATCTAAACCCTTAACCTAACACACACCTCTCTCTCTCTTTCTCTCTCTCTACCATGCTGGCCCCACCCCAGCTACCCTAGCACCAGCCCTAACCTGAGCCACTACCCCCTCCTAACCTAGCTCTAACCGAGCCCCCTCTCTCCACTTTTTCTCCCTCCCAGCCATGCTGGCCCAGCCGAGCCTGCCTGCCTAGAGCTCCTCCTGGCCCACCTGCCATGCCCCTGCCCTGCCCAAGCCGAGCCCCAGCTCGAGTACGTGAAGGAGAGGAGGAAAAAGGGGCCGAGCCACCTTTTCCACCGTCTACCCCACGGCCTCACCCTCCTACCCCGTCCCTATCCTCCCCTCCATCCTAGCATCGTTCCACATCTACCAGCGCACGTGCCCTTCCTCCCTAGCTACCCCGTACCCCTCCTTCTCCAACTCCGGCCGCCGATCACCGCCAGCACTGATGGGTTCGTAGCATGGAAAACAAATTTTTTTTACCGCAAGAACAAACAAAACCTAGATCTAATCTAGATAAAAGCCAAGATCTAATCTATTAGATATGAGCCACGAGATAGATATGAACTAACCCTCGTAGATCCGAAAGCGTTAACGAGATTAGATCTCGTGGTTGATGTAGTCGATCACTTGCCGATCTCAAGATCGTGTTGACGATCCTTCCGGCGTCGCGTTCCAGCAGCGCTTCCGCCTTCGGTCAAGTAGACGATCCTTCCGGTGTCGCGTTCCAGCAGCGCTTCCGCCCTTGGTCAAGTAGACGATCCTTCCGGCGCCATGAATCGGCAGCGCTTCCGCAGACGGTCACACGTGCGGAGTCGAAGCAGACCTTCCTCTCCCCGTTCCAGCGAGCAGCGGAGGTAGTAGATCTTCTCCACGGAATCCCAGCAGCACGACGACGTGGTGGTGGTGGTGGAGTAGAGAATTCTGCAGGGCTTCGCCTATGCCTGTGCAGAAGATGGTGGAGGAGAGAGGCGGCAGAGATTGGGAGTTATGAGAGCAGGAGTAGAGGGGGCGCCCCCTGCCCCTCTATTTAAAGAGGGGATGGCGCCTTGGGGAGGGGAGTCCTTGTAGGACTCCCCTTCCTCTATGGCCGGCGGGTTGGGGAGGGGGAAGGAATCCTCCTCCCCCACGACTCCGTGTCTTGACCCACCTGGACTCCTTTGATCCCTATCTTGATTTTCAAGCAAACTTCAAGATATCTTCTAGAACCTTCCAGAACATTCCGAAACCTTCTAGAATCCTCATACAAACACTCCGGAACATTTCCTAACTTAGAAAATGATCCCCTATATATGAATCTTATTCTCCGGACCATTCCGGATCTCCTCGTGATGTCCCGAATCCAATCCGAGACTCCGAACAACATTCGGTCTCCAACGCACATTCCATATCTACTTAAAACAACTTCGAACCTTAAGTGTGTCACCCTACGGTTCGTGAATATGTAGACATGATAGAGACACATCTCCTATCAATAACCATCAGCGGGACCTGGAGATCCATAATGGCTCCCACATACTCAACGATGACTTCGCGATCGATTGAACCACTTACATATGAAACCAATTCCCTTTGTCTCGCGATACTATACTTATCCGAGGTTTGATCGTTGGTATCTCCATACCTAGTTCTACCTCGTTACTGATAAGTACTCTTTACTCGTTCCGTGATATGTCATCCCTTGTGACCTAGTCACATGCTTGCAAGCTAACTAGATGACATTCCACCGAGAGGGCCCAGAGCATATCTATCCGTCATATGGATGGACAAATCCCAATCTTGGTTCATGCGCTTCAACACTAACTTTCAGAATACCCAATGACACTTTTATAACCACCCAGTTACGAAGCGGCGTTTGATGTCATCAAAGTATCCATCCGATGATGGTGATTAACATAACCTCATGGTCGAAGGATTAGGTTACTATGCATTTAAAAGCTTACAGCAATACGAACTTAATGACTTGATCTTATGCTACGCTTACTATGGGTGTGTGTCCATCACATCATTCTCCTAATGATATAACCTTGTTATTAACGACATCCAATATCCATGATCAGGAAACCATGATCATCCATTAATCAACAAGCTAGTTTAACAAGAGGCTTACTAGGGACTCTTTTATGTTTAGAAAACACACATGTATTAGTGTTTCCTAATAATACAATTATAGCATGGGATGTAAACATTTATCATAAACATAAAGATATAATAATAACCACTTTATTATTGCCTCTTGGGCATATCTCCAACAGTCTCCCACTTGCACTAGAGTCAATGACCTAGTTAAAAACTTGTGCATTCAACACCTATGGCTTTCTGGTGTTGTATAGACACTATTGCTAGTGGTAAACATAATCTTCGGATTTGACACTTCCAGGTCCGTGTGTATTTGCATGTCCTTGCGTCTATATGCATTACTCATTCTCCAATGAGATGGCATTGTATAAATTTGGTCCTTTGGTGAGACCTTTAGTTCCTCGGGATTAAATCATGTTGATACAATTGTCATACAATGTATCTTCATAGTATTATCCTGCTATGAACCACACCTAGTTTGATAACAAACTACTTAACACAAATGCCCTCCTTTGCTGCTACTATAGCAGTTTATATACTTAGCCTTTTGTTGTAGTATCTGTCACAATGTTTTAACTTTGGTACTCAACCAAAACCGTTATGGAACTTCCTTTCATTACATTGTGCCACCCATAGTTTAAATTGAGATAAACTTAATTTGTATCCTGTGACAAAACTAGTATCAATGTAACACTTTACAATGAACTACCTTTAACTATTTGTCACTTATACATGATATATTCTTAGTTCTTCCAAAGCTCATAAGAATATCTTTACTATTGTCCAATGATCATTTTATGAATCATTCTGGTATATGCTCATAACATTTAGAGCATAGGACATATCTGGATGTGTACATCTCAAAGAATGATTGATCAAAATATTCTTGTAATTTCACCAAGTGTCAAAACACTTGAATCTCGTGTCAACACACTCGAATCTTGATTCAGTCCTTTCCGTGCATCAAGAACCTTTCTTGTTGTTTCCACATTGAACTCATTCAACATCTTATCTATGTACATTTGGCAAAACCATATTAGCGCCTCAATCTATTCATATAGACATTGATGCCTAATTCTTGGGTTATGCCTAAGTCTTTCATCGAAATGAAATTCTTAACCTGCGTCAATTCAAGATACATCATTTCCAATCAACAATGTGTCCTCTATATAATGTATTAGAAATATGTCTCAGCGCTCCCACTTAATTTCTTGCAAATGCAAGCATCTTCATCATCTCTGATGAATTTAAACTCTTTTAACAGTTTCATCATGGTGAAGATTCCAACTCCGCTATGCTTACTTCAACCATTGAAGTTTTGCATACTCTTTTAGCATCCTTTGAATTAACAAAACCCTTTGGATCGTGTCATGTACACGTCCTAGGTAACTATTCTATTAGAAGAACTTGTTTTGTTTGTTCAACTACCATATACCAAAATATATGTAGTGGTTGCTACATTAATCCGTCCAGACTAAATATCGCTATGAAAGATCAAATCTTATCATAGTCAATTCCTTGAACATTGTCGTAAACTCTTTCCGACATGTCGACTATTTCATAGATTTGAAACATCCATGTCTATTTCTTTATAGATCCAAACACGACCGATAGGCTTCACGCCTTTCCGGAGGGTCTTCAAAGTTCAGAAACTTGATTTCTCGTGTATGGATGCTATCACGGATTCCATGACTTCTAGTCATTTTATGGAGTCAGGGCCCATCATCGCTTCTTTGCATGTAGTCGGTTCATCATTGTCAAAACAATAACGACTTGCTTATCAAATCTTACTATTTGATTCTTACTGACCCACATGGTTCTATAGGAACTCTAATCTCCGAGATCACACCTTTTGTAATCACGAGAGCCATGAGCATTGTGGCCGTCACCGGGACACTTCCCGGCGCTGCGCTACTTAGCACATATAGCTAAGGTTCAACAACCTTATCAAAGTTCTATTGTCCTCCCACTTAACTTTTCACGAAAAATTCCTTCTCAAGAAACTTGACGTTTCAAGTAACAGACTCTTTTGTCCTCGGTGTTATGGAGAAATTCCCAAGAAATTCTTTGGGATAACCTACAAAGACGTGCTTATCCGACTTTGGTTGTAAACATTTTACTTATGCATAACATACCAAAATTTAAGAAAAGACAATTCGGGTTTTATCCCAAACCATGACTTATATGGTGTCATTTCAACGGATCACGATGGAGCTCTTTTCAGTGTAAAAGCGTAGTCACTAAAGCTTTAATCTTTAATATATAATGGCAGTTTTATAAATGACACCCTTGATCTTACCATCTCAAACATGGTTTGATTTCATCTCTCGAATATGCCATACTCCTATGGTTTATAGGGAAATACAAATCATGGAACAATTCCTCAAGTCTTAGGTGTTTTTGCTAAACATGTAACTCAAATATCTTCCTTTATGATCGAATGATAAACTCTTTATTTTCTTATTACAATGATTTTCAACTTCATCTTGAAAGTCTTTGAACAACTTTCAAATGTTTCATACTTCCTCCTTATTAAGTAAATATACAGATATATTCACTCAAATTTTCGGAGAAAGCATATGAAGCAAAAAGATCCATCGCATATGGCTACACATAATGGACTATGCACATCAGCATGCACAATTTCCAATAAGCTAGCCATCCGTTCCTCTCTGGCCTATGGACGGAGTTTCAATTATCTCGAGGAAAGTCTCACATGCGTCAATTGATCAAAATCAAAGACTCCAAAATTCCATCAACATGGAGTTCCTTCATGTTTTCTTTCATATATAATTTAAACAGCGATGTCACTTCATAGGTGATCTTTCAATCATTTGTCTTGCGACATTTTAGCAATAGTGTTTATGGATGTGATTTCTCCCACCAGACTTGTAAAAGTTCATCCATCCTTTATGGAATACGGTAATTATTTGAACAACCATTGTTCTCGTAATACCGGAACAAAATAACAATTATTAAAACAAATCTTGAAGGCTAGGTTTGATGTCAATGAAAAACACAATAACACTTTATTTTTTTTCGATGAACATCATCACCCATTCTCTTGCTAGTTACTTAGGCCATTGTAGTTCATGAATTGTGTTGTCCTGTATGACACTTCATACCAACCAATTCGGTATCCAATACCTAAGAGCCACATTGTTTAACAAGCAAGGAATACAACCATAACATGTATGTCTTCTATATACCCAAGTTGGACATCTCCAACCTTATAATTTCTGTCAAATATTTTATAGATTCTCTTTCAGCAATTCCTTTTTCTTTTAAAAGAATCTATCAACATCAATAGTGGTGTCATTCACATGTCACATAGTACAAAGCGTATATAGTCAAATACTAATACCTTTGGACTTGCACTTTGAAGTGGATCATCATCATCAAATGTTTGGTGTTCTTTCAAAAATCCATTCTTTAGTAATATTTTAGTGTAGTAAACATTTTACTTACATCTTCTATTCATCCTTATCATGACAACTTTCATGATCAAGCTGCTATAGCTTATAAAGGTGAATTGCGAGTATAATGTTTTCTTTTTCAAAACCTTTTGGAGGATTAGGACGACTAGCGTCTCCAACCTTCACAAATTCTCATCAAATATGAGGACGTATACTCTATCATGTTGTAACCAACACATTGTTTTAGATATCGCAATACCTTTCACATATGATGGTTTCTGAAACATTGCTTTCAGCTCTTAGATAAACCTGATATTAAAAACAATCTTTTGAGTATCAAGAATCATGGAGGCAAACATGATACATTAGATACTAACACTGGAATTGTTACTCTTGATTTAATACTATTTATTAAACTTCATAGAGTAAATGGAGTTTGCTGAAAGTTTGCAATAGGACTTTTAAACTTTAAATTGATACTCAAAATAATACGATACCAGTTCGTAAAGCAAATATCCAGAATTTCTATAGTTCCACTATCTCAACTATAACTAAGCGTAAGGTGGTGAACGGATGCCAATGACTACAACAAACTATGCAAATTCACTTTGATTGTGTTTATGATAAATTGAGTTCGACTAATCCAAATTACAAATGAACTCCCACTCAAAACAACATCCCTCGAGTTGTTTTAGTGATTACACGAACCAAATCCACTACACCAAGTCCGATCATCACGTGAGATGATGTAGCTTTAAAGGCGAACAATCAACAAGTTCATCATATCATCCATATGACTCATGCTTTACCTTTCGGTATTCCGTGTTCCGAGACCATGTCTGTACATGCTAGGCTCGTCAAGGTTAACCTTAGTTTCCGCATGTGCAAATCTGGCTTGCACCCGTTGTATGCACACGTAGAATCTATCACACCCGATCATCACGAGATGCTTCGAAACGACGAGTCTTAGCAACGGTGCCAACTAAGGACGAACACTTTATTACTTGATATTTAGTGAGAGGGATCATCTTATAATGCTACAGTCGCGATCTAAGCAATACAAGATGCATAAAGGATTAACATCACAGGAAATTCATAATTAGTGTGATATGATATGGCCCTTTCTTCTTGCGCCTTTGATCTCCATCTCCAAAGCACGAACATGATCTCCATCATCACCAGCATTGCGTCAAGGTCAGTGGCGCCGCTTCATGGTTGTCCATCATCACTAGTAACTATTACAACTACTTGGAATATAGCTATTTCAAGATGAATAGACACGCAGGTCTTAACAGAATTAAAAGACAACCATTAGGCTCCTGCCGGTTGCCATATTACAACAAGGATCATTGCGTACATCAAATATAATCATAATCACATGATGGCCATATCACATCACAAAACCCCTGCAAAAACAAGTTAGACGCCTCTAATTTTCTTTGCATGTTTTACGTGGTTTGGGGCTTTCGCATAAGACCGATCTTACCTACGAACAAGAACCACAACGTTGATACAAGTGTTGTCAGATGCTCATTGTAAATTGAATCTTAACTATGGTGGGAGAGACAGACACCCGCAAAGCCACTTGTGCAAAGCAAGTTGCACGTCAAGCGTGGAGCAAGTCTCATGTGCGATGACATGTAATGTTAGCCCGAGCCGCTTCATCCCACCATGCCGCAAGATGCAAAGTACACGCTAAGACACCGACAACAAAAGCATCAACGCCCACAAAAACATTGTGTTCTACTCGTGCAACAGATCTACGCATAGATACGGCTCTGATACCACTGATGGGTTCGTAGCATGGAAAACAAATTTTTTTACCGCAAGAACGAACAAAACCTAGATCTAATCTAGATAAAAGCCAAGATCTAATCTATTAGATATGAGCAACGAGATAGATAGGAACTAACCCTCGTAGATCCGAAAGCGTTAACGAGATTAGATCTCGTGGTTGATGTAGTCGATCACTTGCCGATCTCAAGATCGTGTTGACGATCCTCCGGCGTCGCGTTCCAGCAGCGCTTCCGCCTTCGGTCAAGTAGATGATCCTTCCGGCGTCACGTTCCAGCAGCGCTTCCGCCCTTGGTCAAGTAGACGATCCTTCCGGCGCCACGAATCGGCAGCGCTTCCGCAGACGGTCACACGTGTGGAGTCGAAGCAGACCTTCCTCTCCCCGTTCCAGCGAGCAGCGGAGGTAGTAGATCTTCTCCACGGAATCCCAGCAGCACGACGGCGTGGTGGTGGTGGTGGAGTAGAGAATTCTGCAGGGCTTCGCCTATGCCTGTGCAGAAGATGGTGGAGGAGAGAGGCGGCAGAGATTGGGAGTTATGAGAGAAGGAGTAGAGGGGGCGCCCCCTGCCCCTCTATTTAAAGAGGGGATGGCGCCTTGGGGAGGGGAGTCCTTGTAGGACTCCCCTTCCTCTATGGCCGGCGGGTTGGGGAGGGGGAAGGAATCCTGCTCCCCCACAACTCCGTGTCTTGACCCACCTGGACTCCTTTGATCCTTATCTTGATTTTCAAGCAAACTTCAAGATATCTTCTAGAACCTTCCAGAACATTCCGAAACCTTCTAGAATCCTCATACAAACACTCCGGAACATTTCCTAACTTAGAAAATGATCCCCTATATATGAATCTTATTCTCCGGACCATTTCGGATCTCCTCGTGATGTCCCGAATCCAATCCGAGACTCTGAACAACATTCGGTCTCCAACGCACATTCCATATCTAGTTAAAACAACTTCGAACCTGAAGTGTGTCACCCTACGGTTCGTGAATATGTAGACATGATAGAGACACATCTCCTATCAATAACCATCAGCGGGACCTGGAGATCCATAATGGCTCCCACATACTCAACGATGACTTCGCGATCGATTGAACCACTTACATATGAAACCAATTCCCTTTGTCTCGCGATACTATACTTATCCGAGGTTTGATCGTTGGTATCTCCATACCTAGTTCTACCTCGTTACTGATAAGTAATATTTACTCGTTCCGTGATATGTCATCCCTTGTGACCTAGTCACATGCTTGCAAGCTAACTAGATGACATTCCACCGAGAGGGCCCAGAGCATATCTATCCGTCATATGGATGGACAAATCCCAATCTTGGTTCATGCGCTTCAACACATACTTTCAGAATACCCAATGACACTTTTATAACCACCCAGTTACGAAGCGGCATTTGATGTCATCAAAGTATCCATCCGGTGATGGTGATTAACATAACCTCATGGTCGAAGGATTAGATTACTATGCATTTAAAAGCTTACAGCAATACGAACTTAATGACTTGATCTTATGCTACGCTTACTATGGGTGTGTGTCCATCACATCATTCTCCTAATGATATAACCTTGTTATTAACGACATCCAATATCCATGATCAGGAAACCATGATCATCCATTAATCAACAAGCTAGTTTAACAAGAGGCTTACTAGGGACTCTTTTATGTTTACAAAACACACATGTATTAGTGTTTCCTAATAATACAATTATAGCATGGGATGTAAACATTTATCATAAACATAAAGATATAATAATAACCACTTTATTATTGCCTCTTGGGCATATCTCCAACAAGCACCACCACCGACTCCTCGTTCCAGCCGGTGTGCTCGACGTGGAGGTGATCAAGGAGGCCGAGGGGGTTCTTCTGCGTCGCCCTGTACGCGCTAGCGAGGAGGAGGAGCCCCACATCTGCCGCAGCACGCCGACATCCCAACGAAACCCTAGGTCGCCGGCCACCAGCCTCGTGAACGATCTGCTGCTTCCCACTCCGATCCGAGCCCTCCATCGAGCCCGCGGTGAGCCCCTGTACCTCCCAGACACCCCCATCTTCGCCGTCGTCGTCTGGCCGCGCCGGACCATACACCAAACACCCTCTGTGCGCCGGCGGTCTCTGCGTTCGCTCGTCGCAGCGCCTCGCAGATGGCATATCTAGCCCCTATCCACCTTGCTGTCACCATCCCTCAACCAGCCGCACTGGTTACCGCCTCCGCGCGCGAGCCCCAGGTCCCCGGATCGAGTCCCCCGCGCGCCGCGCTCCGCCTGTCGCGCACGAAACTGACCGCGGTTCAGAGAGAGAAGAACAACAGTACGGGCCTGTGGACAAATTACAAATAGCCCCCCTTTTTACCTCTCGCTCAACCCGTGGTACTCGCGAGCCCACCTGTCAGCCCCTGTGGAAAATTTTCAAAAACGCACCCGCAGTTTTGTACGCTCAACCCGCGCTCCAGCACGACCCCACCTGTCAGCCCCTGCGGATTTCAGCCACTGGCACATGGGCCATAGCCGCTGACCCCACCTGTCAATTGCAGAGGCTAGGTACGACCGCGGTGAGAAAAACCTTTCTGTGCGCGTGTGTCCCAGCCAGCAGCTGGCCCACCCGTCAGCGACTGGGGCTGGGTTCGACTGAGTATAAAATGTTTTCTGCTTTTCTGTTTTAATTAAACTTTTCCAGAAATTCTTAAATTCAAATTCAAATCTGTTTTAAATAACTTTTAAATTATAAATCCAAAAAATACATATGATTTATGTTTTGGAATCAGAAAAATGTGAGGAATTCAAATATGCTATTCAAAATATTGTTTGAGCACTTTAAAATTTCGAGATGATTAAAATTACAATAAAATTCCCTTTTCTAATTAAATTAATAACTTTAATTCTACAACTCCAAATTCAACAAATAATATGTCTAAATCGATCAGCATGACGAGCCCGTTCTATCTATGCATTCCTTGTTCTGAATTGAAGCATGCATCATGTCATTATTACAAATCAGAACTGTTTATGGCAATAAAACTTGGTTAAATAATTAATAAATGCTTTATTCTTGCACCACACCTCACCCTTGCCATGCTACTTAAATGCCATGTAAATTGTGCATCATTCATCATGGCATGCTTGTTTGCTTGTCGCATTTTAATTCATATGCTTGTGCACTTTATTTATGTTGGCCCTTGTTTGTTTGGTTCTTCTTCAAATAGACGCCCAGTAGGAGAATTATCAGGAATCACATGAGTTCTACGCAGATCCATCTCTCGCTTCAACTGAGCTGCCAGGCAAGCACTACCACATGCTTGCATACATATAGTACCTATTGCCTCTATCTTATTCTTGCACCATTGAGTCACGATTGCATTAAATGGAATCCCAAGTACTGCATAGCCTTTACTTTTAAACTCCACCGAAGCTTGTTCCTCCGTCCCATGAGCCATTACTACAGGAGTTGTTTGAGCCATGTGAGTCGTAGAAAAGCATGTGTAGGGTATGTGAGTGTCTGATGAATAACGAGGTACCTAAACAACATAACCTGAGTAGTAATGGGATAACTAATGAAAGAGGCACCGGTGAGCAATATCTGCTTTTTGGTTTTTCATGCTCACTTGTGTCCCGTAGGACCCCGAGTACTTGATTCCTATTCCTTGACTATTCACACTATCCACATCCGGGAGGCCTTATGGACCCCCCTGAGCCAAAGCTTGATTCATTCTTATTTCTTGGGGCCACAAAGTAGTTTGGGGCTTTATTACTATCCTGTACTTATGAACCATGATACTGTTTATTAAGGTTGTGCGTGGAGCACCTGTACTGTTTTGGATCGTGGAATGTTTTCGCGGTATCGACAAGCCCAGTCACACTTTCGGGTTCCTAGTCGTTTACAGCCATTGACACAAACCTTGGGTCCGTCTCGGAGCCAGCCAACTTTGTTGCGGGTAGCTTAATGGGGTGGACCCCTGAAATATTTATGAATCTTGTGATCGCTTTGTCGTGAATGCCTCGTTGGGTTTTGCGTTGGTTTTTCCGAGGTTGATCGAGTGTGTGTTGCTATTTGTGCACCCCTACAGGGTAAATCTTTCTGAAAGCCGTGTCCGCGGTTATGGACGACTTGGAGCACAGTTTCTCGATCATAGACAAGTCTAACTAAAGTACCGCTTTTAAATTGACTAAGTACCTGACTAGTAAATAGTGCAATACTCATGGAACGGTTAATAAAACTGCCAACGGATGGGGGGGTTGTTCGTCCGCTTCCTCGTTGGTAAGTGAGGAGGAGGATGGGTCTGTTAATTGTACTGTTATAACTGTTGTTCTTAATTCACGGACATCCGTCTATCATTGGTTAGGCGGATGGTTAGCGAGTATCTATAGACTTGTTAGTTATTATCTTTTGCTGCAACTGCGTCACCCCAGGTTGTGTCCCCTTTAGAGGCATAAAGACTTGCTGAGTATCCCTAGGGTCTCACACGATAAATTGTTTGATTCAGATGAATAGGTGTATTCGCAAGAAGGATACTGGGTGGAGGAGACAGATGATGTTGGCAACGATCACTCGGTGTAGAGTTTCCGGGAACGGGGATCCGTGAGATTTGTGGGCGGGATGTGTTTATTTATGTGGCATCTTATGCCGATTTGCTTCTTATCCGTACTCGGATCTTGTTTTCCGCTTCCGCCTGATACTCTGATGTTTGATGTATGAGGGGCTATCCTAAAATATTATCTCTATCTAGGATATTTGAATCTTGCCGTATGGCGTTGCAATATTTCTATTTCTTTTAGATGGAGTGGCTTTGAGAACTGTTGTATGTGGCTTGCATGCATACTAACTTGTGTATGTAGTTGATCCCTTCGCCTGCCGATTACGCCGCTCGTTCTTGTCCCGATGTTCTAAAAGTGGTTAGGACGGCCGAAAGGTCTACCGTGAGTGGCCCTGGGCCCCACCATACTATTTTAACCACTTTCGCTCATCCAGGCATGTAACTAAGAGCATAATTCACCGAGGTAGTTACAATTGGTATCAGAGCCATCCCTCCCTTCAGGGTCTCAGCCAAAATGGTCGTTGTCAGTCTAGCAAATATTTTTGGTAGTTATGTATACTAGGGAAAAACAAAACGTGAGACTAGGACTGCTTCCATTTTTCTTCTTACCCACCCACCCACCCTTTTTCTGGTAAGGAAGTGGAACGTTTCCAATCCTCTCCTAAAATTCAAACTAGGATTCTCGTGTTCTGGGTTCCGTAGTACCATAGGTTGTGTGTGTGTGTGCATGTGTGTGAATTCCTTGTCTATCTGTTGCATCCAAATGTTATCTCTATCTGCCATTTGGTTATCAACTGTTGGTACATTCCATACCGACAGGCCTTTGTAAAACCGACGTGATCTTTCTGATTCGTTGTATACCGGTGCAATCCGTCTTACTCTTTGTTATCTGACGTTATCTTGTTTGGGGTGTTCGTTTCCGTAGTTACTAATCTTTAGGTTCAAGGTGTTGGGATATGTGTTTACTGATTCACGTGCGGAGTAATGATTTGAGTGCGGGATGGAGTCGTGACCATACCACTACTCTTATCATTCGCTTTTGTATATTGAATTAGTAAAGTTACTAATCTTGATTCGTTAAGTAGTTTTGCACATATAGTGGTATTTTAATGCCGAAATTTGCGGAAATTTTTCTTTGTTAGTTTGTGTATCACACTCCTTGTTCAGTCGTGTGCGATATGCTTAATATCTTCTAGTTGCCTTGTACTTTGTTGATACTTTAATATCATCTCAGTGAATTGTATCCTTTAATCTTGGTTAATTCCATTTTGGTACTATTTTGGATTATTATTATTCTCCATTATAGTACTGACTTGTGTTTTATATCAATCACAGGATGGCACCACCACGCCGTTCTGAGGAGGACATACCACCTGAACTAGGGGCTGCTTTGGCAAGTATTGCAAATGCTTTGGGCACTATGCAGCAGAACTAGCAGCGCTTCGAGGAAAGTGTCAGGAGGAACGAGTTTGTCCCGCTACCTCCACCTCCCAAGCGAGGAGACATCAAGAGTTTCCTGAAGTTCAACCCGAGCCAATTTGAGGTGTCTGATCAGCCACTTGATGCGGATGATTGGCTGCGTCAACTATCAAGGTTGCTGAGGACTACGGATGTTCCCGAGCAAGAATGGGTCAAATGTGCCACTCACCTTCTGAAGGGAGATGCAGCTCTGTGGTGGGAAAATTACCTCAAGGCAGACCTCTCTGGTTTTCAACCTACTTGGGAGCAATTCACTGCGGCATTCAAAGAGCAATATCTTTCAGAAATTGTCATGGAAAGGATGAAGGAAGTGTTTCTCAACCTCAAGCAGGGCACTGACAATGTCAATACTTACATCAGAAACTTCATGAACCTTTCTCGGTATGGTGGCGATGAGATCTCTGATGACAAGAAGAAGCAAAAGAGGTTCTGGCAAGGCCTCAATGCATCCATCAAATATGCTATCACTCATGCAAGGCCGGCGTCTTTTCTGGAACTCCAACACACAGCTCTGCAGGAAGAAGCAAGTAGGCAAGTGTTTGAGGAGTCAAAGAAACACAGCCGTGATGCAACAAGTTCTTCTGCTATGACAGCTCCTTCTAAGCGTCGTGTCTGGCTTCCTAACACCCCATCGTCGCTCCCGGCTCCACCAAGACCGTCAAGCTACGTAGCAAGGCCACCAAAATCCTTCACTGTGGCTCCTAGGGGCTACAACCACAACTACTCTAGAGCGCCTGGCGGAGTCCCTGGCTATGTTGCTCCACATCCACCTGGTGCTTGCTATACTTGTGGAAACACTGGGCATCAGCACTAGAATTGTCCAATGAACAACAAAGCTCTTCCACCACCACCTCCAAGACCTGCGGCAAGTTCTTCTATGGTTCGTGCACCTCCACCTCGGGCTCTCAACATCAACACCAAGCCTGGGTCTACGGTTGCTCGTGCCAACTGTGTCAACGTCGCTCAAGCTGAGCATGCATCTGGAGTTGTGATGGGTATGCTTCCTGTTAACTCAGTCCCTGCACGAGTTTTGTTTGATTCTGGCGCATCGCATTCTTTTATCTCTACGAGTTTTGCTGATAGGAATGGGTTATCTATGGATCCTCTCCCGAAGCGGTTAATGGTCCTTTCTCCTGGAGCAACAATGGCATCTTCTAAAATCAGCCATGGCAATCAAATTGAGATTGGTGGCTCTTCGTTTCCGTCTTCCCTAATTATTCTGGGCAATTCTAACATTGATGTTATCTTGGGCATGGATTGGTTAACAACAAATGCAGCTGTGATTGATTGTGCTGAACGTTCGGTTTCTCTGAAAATTCCTGAAGGCCATATAGTCTATTCTCCAAGTCTGACTCCTGCAATTTAGCTTTACTCTTTGGCGGCTCTGAATGAGGATGCTATGGAAGGTATTCAGAGTGTTCCAGTGGTCTATGAATTTCCAGATGTTTTTCCTGAAGAGTTACCGGGGATGCCTCCTGATCGTGAGGTTGAGTTTGTGATTAAACTTGAACCTGGTACCGCTCCTATCTCCAAGCGGCCTTATAAAATGGGTCCTGCTGAATTGGCTGAACTCAAGCGTCAGCTTGATGAACAAGAGAAGTTGGGTTTCATTCAGCATAGTACTTCTTCTTGGGGTAGTCCAACCATCTTTGTGAAGAAGCGAGACAAGACTGATAGACTTTGTGTTGACTATCGGGCTCTTAATGCTAAAACCATCAAAAATAAATATCCACTTCCACGGATTAATGATCTCTTCGATCAGCTAGCTGGAGCTGTGGTATTCTCTAAGCTTGATTTGAGAAGTGGTTATCATCAAATCAAGATTCGCAAGGAAGATGTTCCTAAAACAGCTTTCACCACCCATTATGGCCTGTATGAGTACACGGTCATATCTTTCGGTCTCACCAATGCAGCTGCCACCTTCTCGAGGCTTATGAACTTGGTTTTCATGGAGTATCTTGATAAGTTCGTTGTGGTCTATCTGGATGACATTCTAGTCTATTCTAAGTCAAAGGAAGAACATGAAGAACACCTTCGGTGTGTCCTAAACAAGCTTCGTGAGAACCGCCTGTATGCAAAGTTCTCCAAGTGTGAGTTTTGGTTGCCTCAAGTCACCTACCTTGGTCACGTCATCTCTGCCAAGGGCATTGCCATCAACCCAGAAACTATTAAGACAATTATGGACTGGCTTCCACCCATAAATGTCAAAGAAGTCCGAAGTTTCCTTGGTTTGGCTAGTTACCGCCGTCGTTTCGTTCAAAACTTCTTGAAGATTGCGAAGCCTCTTACCGATCTCCTCAAGAAAGGCAAGAAATATCTTTGGACTCCTGTATGTCAAGCAAGCTTTGAAACACTCAAAGAGAAGCTCACTTCCACACCAGTCTTGGTTCCTCTAGATACATCAAAGCCTTTCCAGATATTCTGTGACGCCTCATTGCAAGGATTGGGTGCGGTCCTTATGCAAGAAAAGAAAGTTGTTGCTTATGCCTCTCGACAGTTGAAGACGCATGAGATCAACTATCCTACACATGACCTCGAACTCGCAGTAGTTGTCTTTGCTTTGAAAGTATGGAGGCATTACTTGCTTGGCAACCGTTGTGAGATCTTTTCTGATCACAAGAGTCTGAAGTATATCTTCACACAGCCCGATCTCAACCTTCGTCAGAGGAGGTGGATTGAAACAATCAATGATTTCGATTTGACAATCAACTACACTCTGGGCAAAGCTAATGTCATGGCCGATGCTCTCAGCCGAAAAGCTTATGTCAAAAATCTCATGGTAGAAGAACAACAGCCTCTCTTGTGCGAGGAATTCCGCAAGCTAAACCTTCAAATTGTGGATCAAGGGTATCTTCTGAACCTTCTAGCAACACCTCTCTTGGAAGAAAAAGTTTGCTCCATTCAACTTGGTGACCCTTACACTAAAAAGATCATCTCCAACATTCAGCTTCCGAAATATGAGTCTTTCCACGTCGACGACCAAGGCACTCTTTTCTTTGAACACCGAATGTTTGTTCCGAGCTACCCGGGTTTAAGAGAGCAAGTTCTTAAGGAGGCGCATGATTCTGTTCTTTCTATCCACCCTGGCAGCACTAAGATGTACATGGATCTGAAAACACAATATTGGTGGCCTGGATTGAAACGATATTGTGCCAAGTATGTCTCGGAGTGTGATGTCTGTCGTAGAGTTAAAGCTGTCCATCAGAAACCTTCCGGTCTTCTACAGCCATTGAAGCCTCCGGAATGGAAATGGGAGAAAGTAGAGATGGACTTCATCACTGGTTTTCAAGGGTCACAGAAGGGCAACAATGCAATCTTTGTTTTCATCGACAGGCTTTCTAAAGTAGCTCACTTCTTTCCAGTCAAAGAAACAATTTCTGCAATTTAGTTGGCTGAGCTCTATATCAATAGAATTGTCTCTCTGTATGGAGTTCCTCTTGAGATCAGCTCAGACCGTGGAAGCATCTTCACTTCCAAGTTCTGGGGAAGTTTCCAAAATGCTTTGGGAACAAAATTGAACTTCAGCACCGCTTACCACCCTCAGTCTCAAGGACAAGTTGAAAGGATCAATCAGATTCTGGAAGATATGCTCCGTGCTTGCGTTATCTCTTTTGGCATGAAGTGGGAAGAATGTCTTCCTTATGCTGAATTCTCTTACAACAACAGCTTCCAGAAAAGTCTAAAGATGGCACCATTTGAGGCTCTCTATGGTCGCAAATGCAGAACTCTGATTGGTTGGTCGGGCGCAAGTGAAAGAATATTGTTTGGCCCTGACATTGTAACTCAAGCGGAGGAGAAAGTTCACATCATTCTCCTGAAGATTGCTCAAAGTCGCCAGAAGAGCAATTATGACAGAAAGCACACAGACATGGAGTATGTCCCAGGTGATCTCGTTTACCTTCGTGTCACTCCCATGAGAGGCACGCACCGTTTTGGTATCAAAGGAAAGCTGTCTCCTAGATACATCGGTCCTTTCAAAATTCGTGGAAGAAGAGGAGAAGTTGCTTATGCTCTTGAGCTCCCTGAAAAACTCAAGGTCCATGATGTTTTCCACATCTCTCAACTCAAGAAGTGCTTCAAGGATCCCGGCAGGACCGTGGACCATGAACTCATTAATCTCCAAGAAGATCTGTCTTATCAAGAACACCCCTTAAAAATTCTTGAAGTCGCAGAAAGAAGGACTCGCAACAAGTCCATCAAGTTCTACAAGGTGCAGTGGTCGCACCATTCCGTTGATGATGCCACTTGGGAACGTGAAGATGAGCTCCGTGCCAAGTATCCTAACCTATTTGAGTCTTTTTCTTCTTCCTAGAATCTCGGGGCGAGATTCCTGTTTAGTGGGGGAGAGTTGTAGCACCCCAATTTTCTAACAATTGTAATGCTACTTGGTCTAGTAATATAATGGCTACTTCCTAAATACAATTATTGCATCATAATGATATCATGCTCTTGCCATCATGCCACCTTGCATTTGAGCATCATATAAAACCCTTTTCCATTTGGTTCTTCTCTCATATGCATTACTATTTGTATTTGGCTCTTATTAAATTGTATTTGATTCTTGATAAATGCTTGGTGCCCAAATTGAGTTGGGGGCATATCTTTTATTCCACTCCACCACCTTTCTTTGGTCACCACCTTATAATTCCACCATCCTATTTTACCCATGAGCTTTTATTTTCCTTTGATTTGAATCTAGATCATGTGAGTTGGGAGGGATCCAATTCTATTCTTTTGGCTTAACCTAGATCCATATTTTGGAATGCATAAGAATAATGCCATGTTATTTATTATTGTTTTCACAAAATAAAACATGGCAATTAATTATTATGCATGGGCCATGCAAGAGTACCACCACCTTTAGCTCCTTTGGTTTTTCTCTTTGTTTTAGTGGATCTTGCTTTGTGGGAATATTTCTATCTCTCTCCACCATCCCCATGTTCCCAACAACACCATTTTCCCTTCATGCATGACCAAGTGAGGCCTTCTTTTCCAAAAACCCCATCCCTTTCTCTATTTCTTGAGTTTACCTTCACCTCACCTTGGATTAAACCAAAAAACCTCACCCCTTCCTCTTGGTTTGATCTTAAAAGCATGTGTTTTAAAAACCTAAACACCCTAAGTAAACCCTAACCCTAATTTTCTCTCTATTCTCTCTAACCCTAGTTCTAATCTAAACCCTTACCCTAACACAGACCTCTCTCTCTCTTTCTCTCTCTCTCTACCATGCTGGCCCCACCTCAGCTACCCTAGCACCAGCGCTAACCTGAGCCACTACCCCCTACTAACCTAGATCTAACCGAGCCCCCTCTCTCCACTTTTTCTCCCTCCCTGCCATGCTGGCCCAGCCGAGCCTGCCCGCCTAGAGCTCTTCCTGGCCCACCTGCCATGCCCCCTGCCCTGCCCAAGCTGAGCCCCAGCTCGAGCACATGAAAGAGAGGAGGAAAAAGGGGCCGAGCCACCTTTTCCACCGTCTACCCCACGGCCTCACCCTCCTACCCTGTTCCTATCCTCCCCTCCATCCTGGCATGGTTCCAGATCTACCAGCGCGCGTGCCCTTCCTCCCCTCTCCTCCCCAGCTACCCCGTACCCCTCCTTCTCCAACTCCGGCCGCCGATCACCGCCAGCACCACCGCCGACTCCTCGTTCTAGCCGGTGTGCGCGACGTGGAGGTGATCAAGGAGGCCGAGGGGGTTCTTCTGCGTCGCCCTGTACGCGCCAGCGAGGAGGAGGAGCCCCACATCTGTCGTAGCACGCCGACGTCCCGATGAAACCCTAGGTCGCCGGCCACCAGCCTCGTCAACGATCTGCTGCTTCCCACTCCGATCCGAGCCCTCCGTCGAGCCCGCGGTGAGCCCCTGTACCTCCCAGACACCCCCATCTTCGCCGTCGTCGTCAGGCCGCGCCGGACCATACACCAAACACCCTCTGCGCGCTGGCAGTCTCTGCGTTCGCTCGTCGCAGTGCCTCGCAGACGGCATATCTAGCCCCCATCCACCTTGCTGTCACCATCCCTCAACCAGCCGCACTGGTTACCGCCTCCGCGCGCGAGCCCCAGGTCCCCGGATCGAGTCCCCCGCGCGCCGCGCTCCGCCTGTCGCGCACGAAACTGACCGCGGTTCAGAGAGAGAAGAACAACAGTACGGGCCTATGGACAAATTACAAATAGCCCCCCTTTTTACCTCTCGCTCAACCCGCGGTACTCGCGAGCCCACCTGTCAGCCCCTGTGGAAAATTTTCAAAAACACACCCGCAGTTTTGTACGCTCAACCCGTGCTCCAGCACGACCCCACCTGTCAGCCCCTGCGGATTTCAGACACTGGCACATGGGCCATAGCCGTTGACCCAACTGTCAATTGCAGAGGCTAGGTACGACCGCAGTGAGAAAAACCTTTCTGTGCGCGTGTGTCCCAGCCAGCAGCTAGCCCACCCGTCAGCGACTGGGGCTGGGTCTGACTGAGTATAAAATGTTTTCTGCTTTTCTATTTTAATTAAACTTTTCCAGAAATTGTTAAATTCAAATTCAAATCTGTTTTAAATAACTTCTAAATTATAAATCCAAATAATACATATGATATATGTTTTGGAATCAGAAAAATGTGAGGAATTCAAATATGCTATTCAAAATATTGTTTGAGCACTTTAAAATTTCAAGATGATTAAAATTACAATAAAATTCCCTTTTCTAATTAAATTAATAACTTTAATTCTACAACTCCAAATTCAACAAATAATATGTCTAAATCGATCAGGGCGACGAGCCCGTTCTATCTATGAATTCTTTGTTCTGAATTGAAGCATGCATCATTTCATTATTACAAATCAGAACTGTTTATGGCAATGAAACTTGGTTAAATAATTAATAAAATGCTTTATTCTTGCACCACACCTCACCCTTGCCATGCTACTTAAATGCCATGTAAATTATGCATCATTCATCATGGCATACTTGTTTGCTTGTCGCATTTTAATTAATATGCTTGTGCACTTTATTTATGCTGGCCCTTGTTTGTTTGGTTCTTCTTCGAATAGACGCCCAACAGGAGAATTATCAGGAATCACAGGAGTTCTACCCAGATCCATCTCTCGCTTCAACTGAGCTGCCAGGCAAGCACTACCACATGCTTGCATACATATAGTACCTATTGCCTCTATCTTATTCTTGCACCACTGAGTCGCGATTGCATTAAATGGAATCCCAAGTACGGCATAGCCTTTACTTTGAAACTCCACCGAAGCTTGTTCCTCCGTCCCATGAGCCATTACTACATCAGTTCTTTGAGCCATGCGAGTCATAGAAAAGCATGTGTAGGGTATGTGAGTGTCTGATGAATAACGAGGTACCTAAACAACATAACCTGAGTAGTAATGGGATAACTAATGAAAGAGGCACCGGTGAGCAATACCTGCTATTTGGTTTTTCATGCTCACTTGTGTCCCGTAGGACCCCGAGTACTTGATTCCTGTTCCTTGACTATTCACACTATCCACATCCGGGAGGCCTTATGGACTCCCCTGAGCCAAAGCTTGATTCATTCTTATTTCTTGGGGCCACAAAGTAGTTTGGGGCTTTGTTACTATTCCGTACTTATGCCATGCTTGCTGTTTTATTTAATATTGTGCGTGGAGCACCTGTACTGTTTTGGATGCGGAGTGTTTTCGCGGTATCGACAAGCCCAGTCACACTTTTGGGTTCCCAGTCGTTTACAGCTATTGGCGCAAACCTTGGGTCCGTCGCGGAGCCGGCCAACTTCGTTGCGGGTAGCTTAATGGGGTGGCCCCCTGAAATATTTATGAATCCTGTGATCGCTTTGTCGTGAATGCCTCGTTGGGTTTTGAGTTGGTTTTTCCGAGGTTGATCGAGTGTGTGTTGCTATTTGTGCACCCCTGCAGGGTAAATCTTTCTCAAAGCCGTGTCCATGGTTATGGACGACTTGGAGCACAGTTTCTCGATCATAGACAAGTCTAACTAAAGTACCGCTTTTAAATTGACTAAGTACCTGACTAGTAAATAGTGCAATACTCATGGAATGGTTAATAAAACTGCCAACGGATGGGGGGGGGTTGTTCGTCTGCTTCCTCGTTGGTAAGCAAGGAGGAGGATGGGTCTGTTAATTGTACTGTTATAACTGTTGTTCTTAATTCACGGACATCCATCTATCATTGGTTAGGCGGATGGTTAGCGAGTATCTATAGACTTGTTAGTTATTATCTTTTGCTGCAACTGCGTCACTGTAACTACCTCGGTGAATTACGCTCTTAGTTACATGCCTGGATGAACGAAAGTGGTTAAAATAGTATGGTGGGGCCCGGGGCCACTCATGGTAGACCTTTCGGCCGTCCTAACCACTTTCAGAACATCAGGACAAGAATGAGCGGCGTAATC
Source organism: Avena eriantha (assembly GCA_910589775.1). NCBI lineage: Eukaryota > Viridiplantae > Streptophyta > Magnoliopsida > Poales > Poaceae > Avena > Avena eriantha. Next base: position 173,082,932 of record OU342741.1, on the reverse strand, counting down.
GGCAGGCGAAGGGATCAACTACATACACAAATGAGTATGTATGCAAGCCACATACAACAGTCCTCAGAGCCATTCCATCTAAACGAAATAGAAATATTGCAACGCCATATGGCAAGATTCAAATATCCTAGATAGAGATAATAATTTAGGATAGCTCCTCATATAACAAACATCAGAGTATCAGGCGAAAGCGGAAAACAAGATCCAAGTACGGATAAAAAGCAAATCGGCATAAGATGCCACATAAATAAACACATCCCGCCCACAGATCTCACGGATCCCCGTTCCCGGAATCTCTACACCGAGTGATCGTTGCCAACATCATCTGTCTCCTCCACCCAGTATCCATCTTGCGAATACACCTGTTCATCTGAATCAAACAATTTATCGTGTGAGATCCTAGGGGTACTCAGCAAGTCTTTATGCCACTAAAGGGGACACAACCTGGGGTGACGCAATTGCAGCAAAAGATAAAGTCTAGCAATTCTATAGATACTCGCTAACCATCCGCCTAACCAATGATAGACGGATGTCCGTGAATTAAGAACAACAGTTATAACAGTATAATTAACAGATCCATCCGCCTCCTCGCTTACCAACGAGGAAGTGGACGAACAACCCCCATCTGTTGGCAGTTTTATTATCCATTCCATGAGTATTGCACTATTTACTAGTCAAGTACTTAGTCAAATTAAAAGCGGTACTTTAGTTATACTTGTCTATGATCGAGAAACTGTGCTCCAAGTCGTCCATAACCGCGGACATGGCTTTCAGAAAGATTTACCCTGCAGGGGTGCACAAATAGCAACACACACTCGATCAACCTCGGAAAAACCAAATCAAAACCCAACGAGGCATTCACGACAAAGCAATCACAGGATTCCGAAATATTTCAGGGGGCCACCCCATTAAGCTACCCGAAACAAAGTTGGCTGGCTCCGAGACGGACCCAAGGTTTGTGTCAATGGCTGTAAACGACTAGGCACCCGAAAGTGTGACTGGGCTTGTCGATACCGCGAAAACATTCCACGATCCAAAACAGTACAGGTGCTCCACGCACAATCTTAATAAAGGAGTATCATGGCATAAGTACAGGATAGTAATAAAACCCCAAACTACTTTGTGGCCCCAAGAAATAAGAATGAATCAAGCTCTGGCTCAGGGGGGTCCTTAAGGTCTCCCGGATGTGGATAGTGCGAATAGTCAAGGAACAGGAATCAAGTACTCGGGGTCCTACGGGACACAAGTGAGCCTGAAAAACCAAAAAGCAGATATTGCTCACCGGTGCCTCTTTCATTAGTTATCCCATTACTACTCAGGTTATGTTGTTTAGGTACCTCGTTATTCATCAGACACTCACATACCCTACACATGCTTTTTCTACGACTCGCATGGCTCAAACAACTCCTGTAGTAATGGCTCATGGGATGGATGAACAAGCTTCGGTGGGGTTTAAAAGTAAAGGCTATGCAGTACTTGGGATTCAATTTAATGCAATCGCGACTCAATGATGCAAGAATAAGATAGAAGCAATAAGTACTATATGTATGCAAGCATGTGGTAGTGCTTGCCTGGCAGCTCAGTTGAAGCGAGAGATGGATCGGGGTAGTACTCCTGTGATTCCTGGTAATTCTCCTGCTGGGCGTCTATTCGAAGAAGAACCAAACAAACAAGGGCCAACATAAATAAAGTGCACAAGCATATGAATTAAAATGTGACAAGCAAACAAGCATACCATGATGAATGATGCACAATTTACATGGCATTAAAGTAGCATGGCATGGTGAGGTGTGAGGTACAAGAATAAAGCATTTTATTATTTATTTAGTTAAATTTTATTGCCATAAACAGTTCAGATTTTTAATAATGACATGATGCATGCTTCAATTCAGAACAAGGACTGCATAGATAGAACGGGATCGTCGCGCTGATCGATTTAGACATATTATTTGTCAAATTTGGAGTTATAGATTTAACGTTATTAATTTATTAAGAAAAGGGGCATCTTATTGTAATTTTAATCATCTCGAAATTTTAAAGTGGTCAAACAATATTTTGAATAGCATATTTGAATTCCTCACATTTTTCTGATTCAAAATCATATATTATTTGTATTAATTGGATTTATAATTTAAAAGTTATTTAAAATCTGATTTGAATTCGAATTTAAACATTTTGAATTTGTTTTATTAAAATAGATAAATGGAATTACTTTTATAACCCAGCCCGAGCTAGCCCCAGTCGCTGACGATTGGGACCAAACGGACTGGGCACATGCACACAGGGAAAGTCTTCTCACCGCGGCTTTACCTAGCCACAGCGAATGACAGGCGGGGCCAGCGGGCTAGGGCCCATGTGCCAGTGGCAGGACTCGCAGAGACTGATAGGTGGGGGGCGTGCTGGAGCGCGGGTTGAGGCCTAAGAGCTGGGGGGCTTAACTGCAAGATTGCCAGGGCCGCTGACAGGTGGGGCTCGGTGTACCGCGGGTTGAGCAGATCAAAAAGTTGGGGGGGGGGGGTTTAGCAAAGTGCGCAGCGGCACTGTGGATCTTCTCTGTCGCGCGGGTGTCTGGCAGAAAACAGCGCTCGGCGACAGAGCACGTGGCGCGGGGGTCGAATCGGGGACCTGGGGCTCGCGCGCGGAGGCGGCAGCCACTTCGGTAGGGGTGGGGGTTGCTGACAAGGAGTAGCTAGGCGGCTAGATCTTCCTAGGCGACGCCACGGTCTGGAAACGAGCGCAGACGCCGGCGCGCACAGAGCGTTCGATGGAACGTCCGGTGCGTCCAGGGCACGGCTTCGACGGCGAGGATGTCTGGGAGGGTCGGGCGCTCATCGTGGGGGTGTCGGTGGTGGGGGAACGGAGAGAGGTGCGGCGTATCATCAACGGAGCTGGCGGTCCGGAGCTAGGGTTTGTGGCGGAGCGGCGATGGTGCAGGTAGTCCTGGTTCTCCTTCTCCTCGTTGGCGTGTACTGGGCGACGCAGAAGACGGCTATGGTCTCCCTCGACATCCACGTTCGCCACGCCACCGGCTGGAGCGAGCAGGAGAAGGTGAGGCCGACGGTGGACGGCACGGCGGAGAGAGGAGGTAGCAGCGGTGGTGGGAGGAGAAGGGCGAGGCCTGGGGTAGATCTGGCGAAGCAGAGGCGTGGGGCGGAGGATAAAGCGAGGGAGAGGGAGGAGGGTGCCGTGTGGGAGCGGGCAGAGATAAAGTGGCTTCGGCCACTTTTACTCCTCCCCGATCACGTGCTCGACGTGAGCAGCCAGGGCAGGGGCAAGTAGGGCCTGGCAGGTGGGACAACAGAGAGGAGCTCGGGGTAGGGCTAGCTCGGCAGAGAGAGAGAAAGAGAGAAGAGAGGGGAGGCTCGGCGAGCTAGGGTTAGCTTAGAGAGGGGCTCGGGTTAGCTAGGTAGAGGGCTCGGTTAGGGTTTTGTTAGGGTTGGGGTAGGAGGGTAGCTGAGGTAGGGCCAGCATGGTAGAGAGAGAGAGAAAGAGAGAGAGAGGAGAGGTGAGTGTTAGGGTTTAGCTTAGAACTAGGGTTAGAGGGAAAATAGAGGAAACTAGGGTTAGGGGATTAGGGTTCAAAAGAGGGTGACATGATGGTGTTGGAGAGAGGGTAGGGTGTAGGGTTTAAACCACATGAGCATAAGCATGATCAAGCATGAGGGGTTGGTAAGGTGATGAGGGGTTTTGGTATGCATGATCAAGTGAGAGAATGATGGACATGGGGATGGTTTTACAAGCTCATGCATGGCACTACACATGTGAGGTTGATGAGATAGAGATGAAGAGAGAAAAAGAGAAAATCTCACAAGAGAAAGGTTCCACTCAAAGCAAGGAAAAACCAAAAGAAAAGAAATGGTGATGATGATGGTTGCATGGCCCATGCAAAACATTAAATACCATGTTTAAATTCTTGTGAAAACAAAATATTAACATGGCATTATTCTTATGCATTCCCAAAATGTGGAAAAAAGGCCAAGCAAAAAGGAATTGGAATTAGATCCACCCCAACCCACAGGAGCTAGAATAATATCAAAAGAAAAAGAAATACAAGCTCATGGGTAATGGAATGGTGGAATTATAAGGTGATGGCAAAGAAAGGTGATGGAGAGGAATTAAAAGATATGCCCCAAACTCAACTTGGGCATTAGGCATTTATCAAGATTCAAATACAATATATCAAGAGCCAAATACAATTAATAATGCATATGAGAGAAGAACCAAATCAATAGGGTTTTATATGATGCTCAAATGCAAGGTGGCATGATGACATGAGCATGATATAATTATGATGCAACAATTGTATATAGGAAGTAGCCATTATATTACTAGACCAAGTAGCATTACCATTGTTAGACATAGGAAAATTCCTCTCACCTTCACCAATAATCTCCTCCTTTTTCCGTCGCGCGGTCGTCGCCGGCGTGATCTTTCCTTCCAGTCATCACACTATGAGCCATGAATCCATGAAATCATGTTATGTAGATCCTCACGACACCAATTCCTCTTGCTCTTGGGCCGCATGCCATTACTTTCATTTTATTCTCCTTGATCTCTACCCATGTTTGGCCGAACATTCCATCACCCATGCATCATGCGCTTGACCTCTTGTCCCTTGGCCACTCCTTGACACCGCCTACAGCAGCCAGAGCTGCTCTGCTTTGCCCCTTCGCGGCGCACAGGGGCCAGCTTGATCGCCCACGCACATGATGACCTGCCAGACACAGGCCGACAGACTTCGCCCTGGCCGCACTAGTTTCCTTTGCGTGCGCGCATGTCGCCGCTCATTTGACCTGTCGCTGGTCTCTTTGCACGCACGAGAGCCCCCAGTTTCTTGTTCCTCGCCGACAGCTCCCTGATTCCTGCGCTGGTCTGCCTCCGCACCATCAGTCATCTTCGTCTTGAACCTGTAGGTACCAACTGCCATGTTTTTTTGTTTATCTGCACCTGCAACAACATCAGCAACAGCCACCTCCCTCCACTTGTGTTCTACCTTGGCGTTTGCTTTCGTTGTAGGTTGATTATTCCTCTCGATACGCTGCTGCCAGTCCGCTATTTATGATTCTAGCCACGAGCCTATGCCTATCAAGTGTTCGACAATATTCCAACAAGAATGTTGGTCTTTTTTTTCTCTATCCGGTGTGCTCAATATGTGATCGTTGCGGGCTACCGCTTTGTCAAGTTTGGCTCCACTTCCTTATGTCCCACCGGGTTCCGTTGGCCGACACATCGCCCCTCTGAAAGAATCTTTATCGGTGTTGATTACTTCCACCACTCCGAGTGCAATCCGAAGATGCTTTCTCCGCATCTTTGATCCTAGCTGTGAGACCTCTCCCATATCTCTATTATTATTTTTGTATAAATACCATATACTTGCTACATATTAAATTGTTCATACATGCATGCATATTGTGGGTGTTTGGGGCTATTTCATCGTTTCACCTAAATTAAATATGGAGGCCATATGCGGGCTTTGCTAGTCTTATATTGGCTCCATTTAAATTTGTGTAGCGAACCGGTGCCATGTTTGGTCTTGTCCGGACAACATTTAAATTGTGGGGTACCTAAATAACTTGAACCTTCTATTTAATTGTTGGGACTCCGGTTCTGCTTAATATTGCCTAATTGCATCGCATCTTTGCCATGTCATGCATCATATCATACATCATGCCCGATCGTTTGCTGTAGTATTAAATAGTGCATCCGGTGTTTCTTTTAGTGTTTGCTTCTTCACAGATTAGGCCGTTGAGTGGATGCGAGTATCGGCAAGTTCTTCGGATAATGTCTCTCCGGCAGTGTTTCCCAGGCGAGCATCTCTCCCCTTCTACCTATTTGGCATTTATAGTCTTTACTTCCTCCTATTGATCTATTGCTATCCATGTCATGATGCTTTAGTGTTCTGTGCCAGATATATTCCTTGCAGCCGTTATATTGCCTTGGACACCTCCTATTACCCGTTGCTTGATAGACATTTGGCCCTGTGAGTCGTAGTTGCTTGATCAGGTGTTGCCTCGCGTCGTCGATGTTCCATAGTTGTTGGGAGGTTGGCAAATGTTTAATGGTGGTGTTGATCATGTTTCTAATTACAGCTTATTAATTAATGTTGATGGTAGATTAATGCAGAGGCACTGGTGGGTAATAGTAATTATTTGGTTCTTAACCACTCACTAGTGCCCCCTAGGACCCGAGTTCTTGACACTTGTTCCGAGATCGAGCGCGCTAACCACAGGTGGGGTGTGTGGGCACCCCCATCGGCTTACTACCTAATTTCAAAGTACTGTACCGGGGGCCACAAGTAGTTTGGGGCTTTATTACTATTCTGTAAGTATGCCATGTTTACTGCTTTATTTAAGATTGTGCGTGGAGCACCTGTACTGTTTAGTATGTGGAATGTTTTCGCGGTATCGACAAGCCCAGTCACACTTTCGGGTTCCCAGTCGTTTACAGCCATTGGCACAAACCCTAGGTCCGCCTCGGAGCCGGCCGACTTTGTTGCGGGTAGCTTAGTGGGGTGGCCCCCCATGTACTTGCTTTGGGTCTGGGAAACGTCATGACTTAGGCCCTGCCGACATACCGATGGGTGTATGTTAATTGCTCTGGCAAAAAGGGTCGAAGTGCGTGTGGATACTTTGGTGCACCCCTGCAGGGTTAAATCTTTTCGAAAAGTCGTGTCCGCGGTTATGGACGACTTGGAGCACAGTTTCTCGATCATAGACAACTATAACTAAAGGATTGTTGTTATAATATGACATGTACCTGATATGACTAGTAAGTTGGACAATCACCATGGAAGGAATGAATAAAACTGCCAACTGTGTGGGTTTCCTCGGCATGACTTCCTCGTCTGGTCTCGAGGGGAAAATACCAGGATGGGTATGTTTGGTGGTAGTATCAGGTTGGTCCCGAATAGGTCTCTCTTATCCCTCTCTAATAGCCGGTAGTTGTATTGAGTCTCTATAAGTTGTTTAGTGCATGCTTCGCTGCCGCTTCAGTCCACCATACCTATGTAGGCGAGAGCCGCCGAATTCTAGCCTCGCCGTGTACTAGCCTCAGTACTGACGCTCCTCTTTTTCCTTTGCCCTTTGTCGGCACCCCTTTTGTTTTAGCAGGTTCGAGATCGCCGTCGTTAGCAGGGTTACCCTTCCGGCTTGGCCTGGGCAGGGTTATGGATGCCATTGGTTATTCTTCAGGGCTCTTAGCCCCATTTGCAACTTGTCCATAGTCAGACGCTCTATCGTTTTCAAGGTGATTTGGCTCTTTGTATTGTATATCTGTATTCTTGACTCAGGGAGTCGCTGTTGTATATATATCTGTTCTGTGGGTCCCATCGAGGACTGTTGTGTAATGATATTACTTTGTTTTCCACCCGCACGAAAGTGCCTGGTGGGCGTAATTGAATCGTTTCTATGCGGGTTTGGCAGGAAGCAATAAAACTTGCATAGGGCCGATTCGAGGGTGTTACAGAGTAGCATCCCAATTGTCTAACAATGGTAATGCTACTTGGTCTAGTAATATAATGGCTACTTCCTATATACAATTGTTGCATCATAATTATATCATGCTCATGTCATCATGCCACCTTGCATTTGAGCATCATATAAAACCCTATTGATTTGGTTCTTCTCTCATATGCATTATTAATTGTATTTGGCTCTTGATATATTGTATTTGAATCTTGATAAATGACTGATGCCCAAGTTGAGTTGGGGGCATGTCTTTTAATTCCTCTCCATCACCTTTCTTTGCCATCACCTTATAATTCCACCATTCCATTACCCATGAGCTTGTATTTCTTTTTCTTTTGATATTATTCTAGCTCCTGTGGGTTGGGGTGGATCTAATACCAATTCCTTTTTGCTTGGACTTTTTTCCACATTTTGGGAATGCATAAGAATAATGCCATGTTAATATTTTGTTTTCACAAGAATTTAAACATGGCATTTAATGTTTTGCATGGGCCATGCAACCATCATCATCACCATTTCTTTTCTTTTGGTTTTTCCTTGCTTTGAGTGGAACCTTTCTATTGTGAGATTTTCTCTTTTTCTCTCTTCATCTCTATCTCATCAACCTCGCATGTGTAGTGCCATGCATGAGCTTGTAAAACCATCCCCATGTCCATCATTCTCTCACTTGATCATGCATACCAAAACCCCTCATCACCTTACCAACCCCTCATGCTTGATCATGCTTATGCTCATGTGGTTTAAACCCTACACCATACCCTCTCTCCAACACCATCATGTCACCCTCTTTTGAACCCTAATCCCCTAACCCTAGTTTTCCCTATTTTCCCTTTAACCCTAGTTCTAAGCTAAACCCTAACCCTCACCTCTCCTCTCTCTCTTTCTCTCTCTCTCTACCATGCTGGCCCCACCTCAGCTACCCTCCTACCCCAACCCTAACAAAACCCTAACCGAGCCCTCTACCTAGCTAACCCGAGCCCCTCTCTAAGCTAACCCTAGCTCGCCGAGCCTCCCCTCTCCTCTCTCTTTCTCTCTCTCTGCCGAGCTAGCCCCACCCCGAGCTCCTCTCTGCTGTCCCACCTGCCAGGCCCTACCTGCCCCTGCCCTGGCTGCTCACGTTGAGCACGTGATCAGGGAGGAGGAAAAGTGGCCGAAGCCACTTTATCTCTGCCCGCTCCCACACGGCACTCTCCTTCCTCTCCCTCGCTTTATCCTCCGCCCCACGCCTCTGCTTCGCCAGATCTACCCCAGGCCTCGCCCTTCTCCTCCCACCACCGCTGCTACCTCCTCTCTCCGCCGTGCCGTCCACCGTCGGCCTCACCTTCTCCTGCTCGCTCCAGCCGATGGCGTGGCGAACGTGGTTGTCGAGGGAGACCGTAGCCGTCTTCTGCGTCACCCAGTACACGCCAATGAGGAGAAGGAGAACCACGACTACCTGCACCATGGCCGCTCCGCCACAAACCCTAGCTCCGGACCGCCAGCTCCGTCGACGATCCGCCGCACCTCTCTCCGTTCCACCACCACCGACACCCCCACGGTGAGCGCCCGACCCTCCCAGACATCCTCGCCGTCGAAGCCGTGCCCTGGTCACACCGGACGTTCCATCGAACGCTCTGTGCGCGCTGGCATCTGCGCTCGTTTCCAGACAGTGGCGTCGCCTAGGAAGATCTAGCCGCCTAGCTACTCCCTGTCAGCAACCCCCACCCCTACCGCAGTGGCTGCCGCCTCCGCGCGCGAGCCCTAGGTCCCCGGTTCGACCCCCGCGCCGCGCGCTCTGTTTGCCGCGCGCTGTTTTCCGTCAGATTCCCGCGCGACAGAGAAGATCCACAGTGCCGCCGCGCACTTTGCTAAAACCCCCCAAACTTTTTGATCTGCTCAACCCGCGGTACACCGAGCCCCACCTGTTAGCCGCCCTGTCAATCTTGCAGTTTAGCCCCCCAGCTCTTAGGCCTCAACCCGCGCTCCAGCACGCCCCCCACCTGTCAGTCTCTGCGAGTCCTGCCACTGGCACATGGGCCCTAGCCCGTTGGCCCCGCCTGTCATTCGCTGTGGCTAGGTAAAGCCGCGGTGAGAAGACTTTCCCTGTGCGCGTGTGCCCAGTCCGTTTGGTCCCACTCGTCAGCGACTGGGGCTAGCTCGGGCTGGGTAACAAAAGTAATTCCGTTTATCTGTTTTAATAAAACAAATTCAAAATGTTTAAATTCAAATTCAAATCAGATTTTAAATAACTTTTAAATTATAAATCCAATTAATACAAATAATATATGATTTTGAATCAGAAAAATGTGAGGAATTCAAATATGCTATTCAAAATATTTGTTGACCACTTTAAAATTTCGAGATGATTAAAATTACAATAAAATGCCCTTTTCTTAGACATATTATTTGTCAAATTTGGAGTTATAGATTTAAAGTTATTAATTTATTAAGAAAAGGGCATTTTATTGTAATTTTAATCATCTCGAAATTTTAATGTGGTCAACAAATATTTTGAATAGCATATTTGAATTAATCAAATTTTTCTGATTCAAAATCATATATTATTTGTATTAATTGGATTTATAATTTAAAAGTTATTTAAAATCTGATTTGAATTTGAATTTAAACATTTTGAATTTGTTTTATTAAAACAGATAAACGGAATTACTTTTGTTACCCAGCCCGAGCTTGCCCCAGTCGCTGACGAGTGGGACCAAACGGACTGGGCACACGCGCACAGGGAAAGTCTTCTCACCGCGGCTTTACCTAGCCACAACGAATGATAGGCAGGGCCAGCGGGCTAGGGCCCATGTGCCAGTGGCGGGACTCGCAGAGACTGACAGGTGGGGGCGTGCTGGAGCGCGGGTTGAGGCCTAAGAGCTGGGGGGCTTAACTGCAAGATTGCCAGGGCGACTAACAGGTGGGGCTCGGTGTACCGGGGACCTAGGGCTCGCGCGCGGAGGCGGCAGCCACTTCGGTAGGGGTGGGGGTTGCTGACAAGGAGTAGCTAGGCGGCTAGATCTTCCTAGGCGACGCCACGGTCTGGAAACGAGCGCAGACGCCGGCGCGCACAGAGCGTTCGATGGAACGTCCGGTGCGTCCAGGGCACGGCTTCGACGGCGAGGATGTCTGGGAGGGTCGGGCGCTCATCGTGGGGGTGTCGGTGGTGGGGGAACGGAGAGAGGTGCGGCGTATCATCAACGGAGCTGGCGGTCCGGAGCTAGGGTTTGTGGCGGAGCGGCGATGGTGCAGGTAGTCCTGGTTCTCCTTCTCCTCGTTGGCGTGTACTGGGCGACGCAGAAGACGGCTATGGTCTCCCTCGACATCCACGTTCGCCACGCCACCGGCTGGAGCGAGCAGGAGAAGGTGAGGCCGACGGTGGACGGCACGGCGGAGAGAGGAGGTAGCAGCGGTGGTGGGAGGAGAAGGGCGAGGCCTGGGGTAGATCTGGCGAAGCAGAGGCGTGGGGCGGAGGGTAAAGCGAGGGAGAGGGAGGAGGGTGCCGTGTGGGAGCGGGCAGAGATAAAGTGGCTTCGGCCACTTTTACTCCTCCCCGATCACGTGCTCGACGTGAGCAGCCAGGGCAGGGGCAAGTAGGGCCTGGCAGGTGGGACAACAGAGAGGAGCTCGGGGTAGGGCTAGCTCGGCAGAGAGAGAGAAAGAGAGAAGAGAGGGGAGGCTCGGCGAGCTAGGGTTAGCTTAGAGAGGGGCTCGGGTTAGCTAGGTAGAGGGCTCGGTTAGGGTTTTGTTAGGGTTGGGGTAGGAGGGTAGCTGAGGTAGGGCCAGCATGGTAGAGAGAGAGAGAAAGAGAGAGAGAGGAGAGGTGAGTGTTAGGGTTTAGCTTAGAACTAGGGTTAGAGGGAAAATAGAGGAAACTAGGGTTAGGGGATTAGGGTTCAAAAGAGGGTGACATGATGGTGTTGGAGAGAGGGTAGGGTGTAGGGTTTAAACCACATGTGCATAAGCATGATCAAGCATGAGGGGTTGGTAAGGTGATGAGGGGTTTTGGTATGCATGATCAAGTGAGAGAATGATGGACATGGGGATGGTTTTACAAGCTCATGCATGGCACTACACATGCGAGGTTGATGAGATAGAGATGAAGAGAGAAAAAGAGAAAATCTCACAAGAGAAAGGTTCCACTCAAAGCAAGGAAAACCCAAAAGAAAAGAAATGGTGATGATGATGGTTGCATGGCCCATGCAAAACATTACATGCCATGTTTAAATTCTTGTGAAAACAAAATATTAACATGGCATTATTCTTATGCATTCCCAAAATGTGGAAAAAAGGCCAAGCAAAAAGGAATTGGAACTAGATCCACCCCAACCCACAGGAGCTAGAATAATATCAAAAGAAAAATAAATACAAGCTCATGGGTAATGGAATGGTGGAATTATAAGGTGATGGCAAAGAAAGGTGATGGAGAGGAATTAAAAGATATGCCCCCAACTCAACTTGGGCATCAGGCATTTATCAAGATTCAAATACAATATATCAAGAGCCAAATACAATTAATAATGCATATGAGAGAAGAACCAAATCAATAGGTTTTTATATGATGCTCAAATGTAAGGTGGCATGATGACATGAGCATGATATAATTATGATGCAACAATTGTTTATAGGAAGTAGCCATTATATTACTAGACCAAGTAGCATTACCATTGTTAGACAATTGGGATGCTACAACTCTCCCCCACTAAACAGGAATCTCGCCCCGAGATTCTAGGAAGAAGAAGAAGACTCAAAGAGGGTAGGATACTTGGCACGGAGCTCATCTTCACGTTCCCAAGTGGCTTCATCAACGGAATGGTGCGACCACTGCACCTAGCAGAACTTTATGGACTTGTTGCGAGTCCTTCTTTCTGCGACTTCTAGAATTTTTATGGGGTGTTCTTGATAAGACAGATCTTCTTGGAGATTGATGAGTTCATGGTCCACGGTCCTGCCGGGATCCTTGAATTACTTCTTGAGTTGAGAGATGTGGAAAACATCATGGACTTTGAGTTGTTCCTGGAGCTCAAGAGCATAAGCAACTTCTCCTCTTCTTCCACGAATTTTGAAAGGACCGATGTATCTAGGAGCCAGCTTTCCTTTGATACCAAAGCGGTGCGTGCCTCTCATGGGAGTGACGCGAAGGTAAACGAGATCACCAGGGACATACTCCATGTCCGTGTGCTTTCTGTCATAATTGCTCTTATGGCGACTTTGAGCAATCTTCAGGTTTTCAAGAATGATGTGAACTTTCTCCTCCGCTTGAGTTACAATGTCAGGGCCAAACAATATTCTTTCACCTGCGCCCGACCAACCAATCGGAGTTCTGCATTTGCGACCATAGAGAGCCTCAAATGGTGCCATCTTTAGACTTTTCTAGAAACTGTTGTTGTAAGAGAATTCAGCATAAGGAAGACATTCTTCCCACTTCATGCCGAAAGAGATAACGCAAGCACGGAGCATATCTTCTAGAATCTGATTGATCCTTTCAACTTGTCCTTGCGACTGAGGGTGGTAAGCGGTGCTGAAGTTCAATTTTGTTTCCAAAGCATTTTGGAAACTTGGAAGTGAAGATGCTTCCACGGTCTGAACTGATCTCAAGAGGAACTCCATACAGAGAGCCAATTCTGTTGATATAGAGCTCAGCCAACTGAATTGCAAAACTTGTTTCTTTGACTGGAAAGAAGTGAGCTACTTTAGAAAGCCTGTCAATGACAACAAAGATTGCATTGTTGCCCTTCTGCGACCTTGGAAAACCCGTTATGAAGTCCATCTCTACTTTCTCCCATTTCCATTCCGGAGGCTTCAATGGCCGTAGAAGACCGGAAGGTTTCTGATGGACAGCTTTAACTCTGCGACAGACATCGCACTCTGAGACATACTTGGCACAATATCGTTTCAACCCAGGCGACCAATATTGTGTTTTCAAGTCCATGTACATCTTAGTGCTGCCAGGGTGGATAGAAAGAACAGAATCATGCACCTCCTTGAGAACTTGCTCTCTTAAACCTGGGTAGTTCGGAACAAACATCCGGTGTTCAAAGAAAAGAGTGCCTTGGTCGTCAACATGGAAAGACTCATACTTCGGAAGCTGAATGTTGGAGATGATCTTTTTAGTGTAAGGATCCCCAAGCTAAATGGAGCGAACTTTTTCTTCCAAGAGAGGTGTTGCCAGAAGGTTCATGAGATACCCTTGATCCACAATTTCGAGGTTGAGCTTGCGGAATTCCTCGCACAAGAGAGGCTGTTGTTCTTCCACCATGAGATTGTTGACATAAGCTTTTCGGCCGAGAGCATCGGCCATGACATTAGCTTTGCCCGGAGTGTAGTTGATGGTCAAATCGAAATCATTGATTGTTTCAATCCACCTCCTCTGACGAAGGTTGAGGTCAGGCTATGTGAAGATATACTTCAAACTCTTGTGATCAGAAAAGATCTCACAACGGTTTCCAAGCAAGTAATGCCTCCATACTTTCAAAGCAAAGACAACTTCTGTGAGTTCAAGGTCATGTGTAGGATAGTTGATCTCATGCGTCTTCAACTGTCGAGAGGCATATGCAACAACTTGCTTTTCTTGCATAAGGACCGCACCTAATCATTGCAATGAGGTGTCACAGAATATCTGGAAAGGCTTTGATGTATCTGGAGGAACCAAGACTGGTGTGGAAGTGAGCTTCTCTTTGAGTGTTTCAAAGCTTGCTTGACATGCAGGAGTCCAAAGGTATTTCTTGCCTTTCTTGAGGAGATCAGTAAGAGGCTTCGCAATCTTTGAGAAGTTTTGAATGAAGCGACGACAGTAACTAGCCAAACCAAGGAAACTCCGGACTTCTTTGACATTTATGGGTGGAAGCCAGTCCATAATTGTCTTAATAGTTTCTGGGTTGACGACAATGCCCTTGGCAGAGATGACGTGACCAAGGTAGGTGACTTGAGCCAGCCAAAACTCACACTTGGAGAACTTTGCATACAGGCGGTTCTCACGAAGCTTGTTTAGGACACACCGAAGGTGTTCTTCATGTTCTTCCTTTGACTTAGAATAGACTAGAATGTCATCCAGATAGACCACACCGAACTTATCACGATACTACATGAAAACCGAGTTCATAAGCCTCGAGAAGGTGGCAGGTGCGTTGGTGAGACCGAAAGACATGACCGTGTACTCATACAAGCCATAGCGAGTGGTGAAAGCTGTTTTGGGAACATCTTCCTTGCGAATCTTGATTTGATGATAACCACTTCTCAAATCAAGTTTAGAGAATACCACAGCTCCAGCTAGCTGATCGAAGAGATCATTAATCCGTGGAAGGGGATATTTATTCTTGATTGTTTTAGCATTGAGTACCCGATAGTCAAGACAAAGTCTATCAGTCTTGTCTCGCTTCTTCACAAAGATGGTTGGGCTACCCCAAGAAGAAGTACTGTGCTGAATGAAACCCAACTTCTCTTGTTCATCCAACTGACGTTTGAGTTCAGCCAACTCAGCAGGACCCATTTTATAAGGCCGCTTGGAGATAGGAGCGATACCAGGTTCAAGTTCAATGACAAACTCGACCTCACGATCCGGAGGCATACCTGGCAACTCTTCAGGAAAGACATCTGGGAACTCACAGACTACAGGAACACTCTGAATACCTTCCATAGCATCATCATTCAGAGCCGCCAAAGAATAAAGCTGAATTGCAGGAGTCAGACTTGGAGAATAGACTATATGGCCTTCAGGAATTTTTAGAGAAACTGAACGTTCAGCACAATCAATCACAGCTGCATTTGCTGTTAACCAATCCATGCCCAAGATAACATCAATATCAGAATTGCCTAGAACAATTAAGGAAGCCGGAAATGAATAGCCACCAATCTCAATTTGATTGCCATGGCTGATCTTGGTAGATAACAATCTTGCCCCAGGAGAAAGAACCATTAACTTCTTATCCAGCTGGTCTATAACAAGCTCATGCTCATTTGCAAATTTGTGAGAAACGAATGAATGTGAAGCACCAGAATCAAACAAAACTCGTGTAGGAACTGAGTTAACAGGAAGCATACCCATGACAACTCCAGGTGCATGCTCAGCTTGAGCGACGTTGACACAGTTGGCACGAGCAACCGTAGACCCAGGCTTAGTGTTTATGTTGAGAGCCCGAGGTGGAGGTGCGCGAACCATAGAAGAACTTGCCGTAGGTCTTGGAGGTGGTGGTGGAAGAGCTTTGTTGTTCATAGGACAATTCCAGTGCCGATGCCTAGTGTTTCCACAAGTGTAACAAGCACCAGGTGGGCGTGGAGCAACGTAGCCAGGGACTCCGCCAGGCGCTCTAGGGTAGTTGTGGTTGTAGCCCCTAGGAGCCGCAGTGAAAGAGTTTGGTGGCCTTGCTGTGTAGCTTGACGGTCTTGGTGGAGCCGGGAGCGACGATGGGGTGTTAGGAACCCAGACACGACGCTTAGAAGGAGCTGTCATAGCAGAAGAGCTTGCCATATCACGGCTGTGTTTCTTTGACTCCTCAAACACTTGCCTACTTGCTTCTTCCTGCAGAGCTGTGTGTTGGAGTTCCAGACAAGACTTCGGCCTTGCATGAGTGATTGCATATTTGATGGAAGCATTGAGGCCTTGCCGGAACCTCTTTTGCTTCTTCTTGTCATCAGAGATCTCATCGCCACCATAACGAGAAAGGTTCATGAAGTTTCTGATGTAGGTATTGACATTGTCAGTGCCCTTCTTGAGGTTGAGAAACACTTCCTTCATCCTTTACATGACAATTTCTGACAGATATTGCTCTTTGAAAGCCCAAGTGAATTGCTCCCAAGTAGGCTGAAAACCAGAGAGATCTGCCTTGAGGTAATTATCCCACCACAGCGCTGCATCTCCCTTCAGAAGGTGTGTGGCACATTTGACCCATTCTTGCTCGGGAACATCCACAGTCATCTGCAACCTTGACACTTCACGAAGCCAATCATCCGCATCAAGTGGCTGATTAGACACCTCAAATTGGCGTGGGTTGAACTTGAGAAAACTCTTGATGTCTCCTCGCTTGGGAGGTGGAGGTAGCGGAACAAACTCATTCCTCCTCACGCATTCCTCGAAGCGCTGCTGGTTCTGCTACATAGTGCCCAAAGCATTTGCAATACTTGCCAAAGCAGCCCCAAGTTCAGGTGGTATGTCCTCCTCAGAACGGCGTGGTGGTGCCATCCTGTGATTGATATAAAACACAAGTCAGTACTATGATGGAGAATAATAATAATCCAAAATAGTACCAAAATGGAATTAACCAAGATTAAAGGATGCAATTCACTGAGATGATACTAAAATATCAACAAAGTTTAAGGCAACTAGAAGATATTAAGCATAACGCACACGACTGAACAAGGAGTGTGGTACACAAGCTAACGAAGAAAAAATTTCCGCTATATGCGCAAAATACCACTATATGCGCAAAATACCACTATATGCGCAAATTTGCAAATGAGCATGAGCTTGTTATAGACCAGCTGGATAAGAAGTTAATGGTTCTTTCTCCTGGGGCAAGATTGTTATCTACCAAGATCAGCCATGGCAATCAAATTGAGATTGGTGGCTATTCATTTCCGGCTTCCTTAATTGTTCTGGGCAATTCTGATATTGATGTTATCTTGGGCATGGATTGGTTAACAGCAAATGCAGTTGTGATTGATTGTGCTGAACGTTCAGTTTCTCTAAAAATTCCTGAAGGCCATATAGTCTATTCTCCAAGTCTGACTCCTGCAATTCAGCTTTATTCTTTGGAGGCTCTGAATGATGATGCTATGGAAGGTATTCAGAGTGTTCCTATAGTCTCTGAGTTCCCAGATGTCTTTCCTGAAGAGTTGCCAGGTATGCCTCCGGATCGTGAGGTCGAGTTTGTCATTGAACTTGAACCTGGTACTGCTCCTATCTCCAAGCGGCCTTATAAAATGGGTCATGCTGAGTTGGCTGAACTCAAACGTCAGTTGGATGAACAAGAGAAGTTGGGTTTCATTCAGCACAGTACTTCTTCTTGGGGTAGCCCAACCATCTTTGTGAAGAAGCGACACAAGACTGATAGACTTTGTGTTGACTATCGGGCACTCAATGCTAAAACAATCAATAATAAATATCCCCTTCCGCGGATTAATGATCTCTTCAATCAGCTAGCTGGAGCTGTGGTATTCTCTAAACTTGATTTGAGAAGTGGTTATCATCAAATCAAGATTCGCAAGGAAGATGTTCCCAAAACAGCTTTCACCACTCGCTATGGCCTGTATGAGTACACGGTCATGTCTTTCGGTCTCACCAACGCACCTGCCACCTTCTCGAGGCTTATGAACTCGTTTTCATGGAGTATCTTGATAAGTTCGTTGTGGTCTATCTGGATGACATGCTAGTCTATTCTAAGTCGAAGGAAGAACATGAAGAACACCTTCGGTGTGTCCTAAACAAGCTTCGTGAGAACCGCCTGTATACAAAGTTCTCCAAGTGTGAGTTTTGGCTGCCTCAAGTCACCTACCTTGGTCACGTCATCTCTGCCAAGGGCATTGCCGTCAACCCAGAAACTATTAAGTCAATTATGGAATGGCTTCCACCCATAAATGTCAAAGAAGTCCAGAGTTTCCTTGGTTTAGCTAGTTACTGTCGTTGCTTCGTTCAAAACTTCTCAAAGATTGCGAAGCCTCTTACCGATCTCCTCAAGAAAGGCAAGAAATACCTTTGGACTCCTGCATGTCAAGCAAGCTTTGAAACACTCAAAGAGAAGCTCACTTCCACACCAGTCTTGGTTCCTCCAGATACATCAAAGCCTTTTCCAGATATTCTGTGATGCCTCATTGCAAGGATTGGGTGCGGTCCTTATGCAAGAAAAGCAAGTTGTTGCTTATGCCTCTCGACAGTTGAAGACGCATGAGATCAACTATCCTACACATGACCTCGAACTCGCAGTAGTTGTCTTTACTTTGAAAGTATGGAGGCATTACTTGCTTGGCAACCATTGTGAGATCTTTTCTGATCACAAGAGTCAGAAGTATATCTTCACACAGCCTGACCTTAACCTTCGTCAGAGGAGGTGGATTGAAACAATCAATGATTTCGATTTGACCATCAACTACACTGCAGGCAAAGCTAATGTCATGGCCGATGCTCTCAGCCGAAAAGCTTATGTCAACAATCTCATGGTGGAAGAACAACAGCCTCTCTTGTGCGAGGAATTCCGCAAGCTCAACCTTGAAATTGTGGATCAAGGGTATCTCCTGAACCTTCTGGCAACACCTCTCTTGGAAGAAAAATTTCGCTCCATTTAGCTTGGGGATCCTTACACTAAAAAGATCATATCCAACATTTAGCTTCCGAAGTATGAGTCTTTCCACGTTGATGACCAAGGCACCCTTTTCTTTGAACACCGGATGTTTGTTCCGAACTACCCGGGTTTAAGAGAGCAAGTTCTCACGGAGGCGCATGATTCTGTTCTTTCTATCCACCCTGGAAGCACTAAGATGTACATGGACTTGAAAACACAATATTGGTGGCCTGGGTTGAAACGATATTGTGCCAAGTATGTCTCAGAGTGCGATGTCTGTCGCAGAGTTAAAGCTGTCCATCAGAAACCTTCTGGTCTTCTACAGTCATTGAAACCTCCGGAAAGGAAATGGGAGAAAGTAGAGATGGACTTCATAACGAGTTTTCCAAGGTCGCGGAAGGGCAACAATGCAATCTTTGTTTTCATTGACAGGCTTTCTAAAGTAGCTCACTTCTTTCCAGTCAAAGAAACAATTTCTGCAATTCAATTGGCTGAGCTCTATATCAACAGAATTGTCTCTCTGTATGGAGTTCCTCTTGAAATCAGTTCAGACCGTGCAAGCATCTTCACTTCCAAGTTCTGGGGAAGTTTCCAAAATGCTTTGGGAACAAAATTGAACTTCAGCACTTCTTACCACCCCCAGTCGCAAGGACAAGTTGAAAGGATCAATCAGATTCTGGAAGATATGCTCCGTGCTTGCGTTATCTCTTTCGGCATGAAGTGGGAAGAATGTCTTCCTTATGCTGAATTCTCTTACAGCAACAGTTTCCAGAAAAGTCTAATGATGGCACCATTTGAGGCTCTCTATGGTCGCAAATGCAGAACTCCGATTGGTTGGTCGGGCGCAGGTGAAAGAATATTGTTTGGCCCTGACATTGTAACTCAAGCGGAGGAGAAAGTTCACATCATTCTTGAAAACCTAAAGATTGCTCAAAGTCGCTAGAAGAGCAATTATGACAGAAAGCACACGGACATGGAGTATGTCCCTGGTGATCTCGTTTACCTTCGTGTCACTCCCATGAGAGGCATGCACCGCTTTGGTATCAAAGGAAAGATGGCTCCTAGATACATCGGTCCTTTCAAAATTCGTGGAAGAAGAGGAGAAGTTGCTTATGCTCTTGAGCTCCCGGAACAACTCAAAGTCCATGATGTTTTCCACATCTCTCAACTCAAGAAGTGCTTCAAGGATCCCGGCAGGACCGTGGACCATGAACTCATCAATCTCCAAGAAGATCTGTCTTATCAAGAACACCCCATAAAAATTCTAGAAGTCGCAGAAAGAAGGACTCGCAACAAGTCCATCAAGTTCTGCAAGGTGCAGTGGTCGCACCATTCCGTTGATGAAGCCACTTGGGAACGTGAAGATGAGCTCCGTGCCAAGTATCCGACCCTCTTTGAGTCTTCTTCTTCTTCCTAGAATCTCGGGGCGAGATTCCTGTTTAGTGGGGGAGAGTTGTAGCATCCCAATTGTCTAACAATTGTAATGCTACTTAGTCTAGTAAGATAATGGCTACTCCTTACATATAATTGTTGCATCATAATTATATCATGCTCATGTCATCATGCCACCTTGCATTTGAGCATCATATAAAACCCTTTTTCTTTGGTTCTTCTCTCATATGCATTATTAATTGTATTTGCCTCTTGATATTGTATTTGGTTATTGATATATTGTTTAGTGCCCAAGTTGAGTTGGGGGCATATCTTTTAATTCCTCTCCATCACCTTTCTTTGCCATCACCTTATAATTCCACCATTCCATTACCCATGAGCTTGTATTTCCTTTTCTTTTGATATTATTCTAGCTCATGTGGGTTGGGGTGGATCTAATTCCAATTCCTTTTTGCTTGGCCTTTATTCCACATTTTGGGAATGCATAAGAATAATGCCATGTTAATATTTTGTTTTCACAAGAATTTAAACATGGCATTTAATGTTTTACATGGGCCATGCAACCATCATCATCACCATTTCTTTTCTTTTGGTTTTTCCTTGCTTTGAGTGGAACCTTTCTCTTGTGAGATTTTCTCTTTTTCTCTCTTCATCTCTATCTCATCAACCTCACATGTGTAGTGCCATGCATGAGCTTGTAAAACCATCCCCATGTCCATCATTCTCTCACTTAATCATGCATACCAAAACCCCTCATCACCTTACCAACCCCTCATGCTTGATCATGCTTATGCTCATGTGGTTTAAACCCTACACCCTAACCTCTGTCCAACACCATCATGTCACCCTCTTTTGAACCCTAATCCCCTAACCCTAGTTTCCTCTATTTTCCCTCTAACCCTAGTTCTAAGCTAAACCCTAACCCTCACCTCTCCTCTCTCTCTTTCTCTCTCTCTACCATGCTGGCCCCACCTCAGCTACCCTCCAACCCCAACCCTAACAAAACCCTAACCGAGCCCTCTACCTAGCTAACCCGAGCCCCTGTTTAACCTAATCCTAGCTCGCCGAGCCTCCCCTCTCCTCTCTCTTTCTCTCTCTCTGCCGAGCTAGCCCCACCCCGAGCTCCTCTCTGCTGTCCCACCTGCCAGGCCCTACCTGCCCCTGCCCTGGCTTCTCACGTCGAGCACGTGATCGGGGAGGAGGAAAAGTGGCCGAAGCCACTTTATCTCTGCCCGCTCCCACACGGCACCCTCCTCCCTCTCCCTCGCTTTATCCTCCGCCCCGCGCCTCTGCTTCGTCAGATCTACCCCAGGCCTCGCCCTTCTCCTCCCACCACCGCTGCTACCTCCTCTCTCCGCCGTGCCGTCCACCGTGGGCCTCACCTTCTCCTGCTCGCTCCGTGAGACCGTAGCCGTCTTCTGTGTCGCCCAGTACACGCCAACGAGGAGAAGGAGAAGCAGGACTACCTGCACCATCGCTGCTCCGCCACAAACCCTAGCTCCGGACCGCCAGCTCCGTCGACGATCCGCCGCACCTCTCTCCGTTCCACCACCACCGACACCCCCACGGTGAGCGCCCGACCCTCCCAGACATCCTCGCCATCGAAGCCGTGCCCTGGTCGCACTGGACGTTCCATCGAACGCTCTGTGCGCGCCGGCGTCTGCGCTTGTTTCCAGACCGTGGCGTCGCCTAGGAAGATCTAGCCGCCTAGCTACTCCCTGTCAGCAACCCCCACCCCTACCGCAGTGGCTGCCGCCTCCGTGCGCGAGCCCCAGGTCCCCGGTTCGACCCCCGCGCCGCGCGCTCTGTCGCCGCATGCTGTTTTCCGTCAGACGACCGCGCGACAGAGTAGATCCACAGTGCCGCCATGCACTTTGCTAAAAACCCCCCAACTTGTTGATCTGCTCAACCCGCGGTACACCGAGCCCCACCTGTCAGCCGCCCTGGCAATCTTGCAGTTAAGCCCACCAGCTCTTAGGCCTCAACCCGCGCTCCAGCACGCCCCCCACCTGTCAGTCTCTGCGAGTCCCGCCACTGGCACATGGGCCCTAGCCCGCTGGCCCCGCCTGTCATTCGCTGTGGCTAGGTAAAGCCGCGGTGAGAAGACTTTCCCTGTGCGTGTGTGCCCAGTCCGTTTGGTCCCACTTGTCAGTGACTGGGGCTAGCTCGGGCTGGGTAACAAAAGTAATTCCGTTTATCTATTTTAATAAAACAAATTCAAAATGTTTAAATTCAAATTCAAATCAGATTTTAAATAACTTTTAAATTATAAATCCAATTAATACAAATAATATATGATTTTGAATCAGAAAAATGTGAGGAATTCAAATATGCTATTCAAAATATTGTTGGACCACTTTAAAATTTCGAGATGATTAAAATTATAATAAAATGCCCTTTTCTTAATAATTTAATAACTTTAACTCTATAACTCCAAATTTGACAAATAATATGTCTAAATCGATCAGCGCGACAAGCCCGTTCTATCTATGCAGTGCTTGTTCTGAATTGAAGCATGCATCATGTCATTATTAAAAATCTGAACTGTTTATGGCAATAAAATTTGACTAAATAAATAATAAAATGCTTTATTTTGTACCTCACACCTCACCATGCCATGCTACTTTAATGCCCTGTAAATTGTGCATCATTCATCATGGCATGCTTGTTTGCTTGTCGCATTTTAATTCATATGCTTGTGCACTTTATTTATGTTGGCCCTTGTTTGTTTGGTTCTTCTTCGAATAGACGCCCAGCAGGAGAATTACCAAGAATCACAGGAGTTCTACCCCAATCCATCTCTCGCTTCAACTGAGCTGCCAGGCAAGCACTACCACATGCTTGCATACATATAGTACCTATTGCCTCTATCTTATTCTTGCATCACCGAGTCACGATTGCATTAAATTGAATCCCAAGTACTGCATAGCCTTTACTTTTAAACCCCACCGAAGCTTGTTCCTCCATCCCATGAGCCATTAATACCGGAGTTGTTTGAGCCATGCGAGTCGTAGAAAAGCATGTGTAGGGTATGTGAGTGTCTGATGAATAACGAGGTACCTAAACAGCATAACCTGAGTAGTAATGGGATAACTAATGAAAGATGCACCGGTGAGCAATATCTTCTTTTTGGTTTTTCATGCTCACTTGTGTCCCGTAGGACCCCGAGTACTTGATTCCTGTTCCTTGACTATTCGCACTATCCACATCCGGGAGGCCTTATGGACCCCCCTGAGCCAGAGCTTGATTCATTCTTATTTCTTGGGGCCACAAAGTAGTTTGGGGTTTTATTACTATCCTGTACTTATGCCATGATACTTCTTTATTAAGATTGTGCATGGAGCACCTGTACTGTTTTGGATCGTGGAATGTTTTCGTGGTATCGACAAGCCCAGTCACACTTTCGGGTTCCCAGTCGTTTACAGCCATTGACACAAGTGAAAAGACTCATACTTCAGAAAGACTCATACTTCGGAAGCTGAATGTTGGAGATGATCTTTTTAGTGTAAGAATCCCCAAGCTGAATGGAGCGAACTTTTTCTTCCAAGAGAGGTGTTGCTAGAAGGTTCAGGAGATACCCTTGATCCACAATTTCAAGGTTGAGCTTGCGGAATTCCTCGCACAAGAGAGGCTGTTGTTCTTCCACCATGAGATTGTTGACATAAGCTTTTCGGCTGAGACCATCGGCCATGACATTAGCTTTGCCCGGAGTGTAGTTGATGGTCAAATCAAAATCATTGATTGTTTCAATCCACCTCCTCTAACGAAGGTTGAGGTCAGGCTGTGTGAAGATATACTTCAGACTCTTGTGATCAAAAAAGATCTCACAACGGTTGCCAAGCAAGTAATGCCTCCATACTTTCAAAGCAAAGACAACTGCTGCGAGTTCGAGGTCATGTGTAGGATAGTTGATCTCATGCGTCTTCAACTGTCGAGAGGCATAAGCAACAACTTGTTTTTCTTGCATAAGGACCGCACCCAATCCTTGCAATGATGCGTAACAGAATATCTGGAAAGGCTTTGATGTATCTGGAGGAACCAAGACTGGTGTGGAAGTGAGCTTCTCTTTGAGTGTTTCAAAGCTTGCTTGAAATGCAGGAGTCCAAAGGTATTTCTTGCCTTTCTTGAGGAGATCGGTAAGAGGCTTCGCGATCTTCGAGAAGTTTTGAACGAAGCCACGGCAGTAACTAGCCAAACCAAGGAAACTCCAGACTTCTTTGACATTTATGGGTGGAAGGCAGTCCATAATTGTCTTAATAGATTCTGGGTTGACGGCAATGCCCTTGGCAGAGATGACGTGACCAAGGTAGGTGACTTGAGGCAGCCAAAACTCACACTTGGAGAACTTTGCATACAGGCGGTTCTCACGAAGCTTGTTTAGGACACACCGAAGGTGTTCTTCATGTTCTTCCTTTGACTTAGAATAGACTAGAATGTCATCCAAATAGACCACAACGAATTTATCAAGATACTCCATGAAAACCGAGTTCATAAGCCTCGAGAAGGTGGCAGGTGCGTTGGTGAGACCGAAAGACATGACCGTGTACTCATACAGGCCATAGCGAGTGGTGAAAGCTGTTTTGGGAACATCTTCCTTGCGAATCTTGATTTGATGATAACCACTTCTCAAATCAAGTTTAGAGAATACCACAGCTCTAGCTAGCTGATCGAAGAGATCATTAATCCGCGGAAGGGGATATTTATTCTTGATTGTTTTAGCATTGAGTGCCCGATAGTCAACACAAAGTCTATCAGTCTTGTCTCGCTTCTTCACAAAGATGGTTGGGCTACCCCAAGAAGAAGTACTATGCTGAATGAAGCCCAACTTCTCTTGTTCATCCAACTGATGTTTGAGTTACAAAGAAAAATTACGCTCTTAGTTATCATCCCGGTGAATTACACTCTTAGTTGCATGCCTGGATGAGCGAAAGTGGTTAAAATAGTACGGTGGGGCCCGGGGCCACTCACGGTAGACCTTTCGGCCGTCCTAAGCACTTTCAGAACATCGGGACAAGAACGAGCGGCGTAATCGGCAGGCAAAGGGATCAACTACATACACAAATGAGTATGTATGCAAGCCACATACAACAGTCCTCAGAGCCATTCCATCTAAAAGAAACAGAAATAATGCAACGCCATACGGCAAGATTCGAATATCCTGAATAGAGATAATATTTTAGGATAGCAAATAAAATAAGATGCCACATAAATAAACACATCCCGCCCATAGATCTCACGGATCCCCGTTCCCGGAATCTCTACACCGAGTGATCGTTGCCAACATCATCTGTCTCCTCCACCCAGCATCCATCTTTCGAATACACCAGTTCATCTGAATCAAACAATTTGTCGTGTGAGACCCTAGGGGTACTCAGCAAGTCTTTATGCCACTAAAGGGGACACAACCTGGGGTGACGCAATTGCAGCAAAAGATAAAGTCTAGCAATTCTATAGATACTCGCTCACCATCCGCCTAACCAATGATAGACGGATGTCCGTGAATTAAGAACAACAGTTATAAAAGTATAATTAATAGATCCATCCGCCTCCTCGCTTACCAACAAGGAATTGGACGAACAACCCCCATCAGTTGGCAGTTTTATTATCCATTCCATGAGTATTGACCTTTTTACTAGTCAAGTACTTAGTCAAATTAAAAGCGGTACTTTAGTTATACTTGTCTATGATCGAGAAACTGTGCTCCAAGTCGTCCATAACGGCGGACACGGCTTTCAGAAAGATTTACCCTGCAGGGGTGCACGAATAGAAACACACACTCGATCAACCTCGGAAAACCCAAATCAAAACCCAACAAGGCATTCACGACAAAGCAATCACAGGATTCCGAAATATTTCAGGGGGCCACCCCATTAAGCTACCCGCAACGAAGTTGGCCGGCTCCGAGACGGACCCAAGGTTTGTGTCAATGGCTGTAAACGACTGGGAACCCGAAAGTGTGACTGGGCTTGTCGATACCACGAAAACATTCCACGATCCAAAATAGTACAGGTGCTCCACGCACAATCTTAATAAAGCAGTATCATGGCATAAGTACAGGATAGTAATAAAACCCCAAACTACTTTGTGGCCCCAAGAAATAAGAATGAATCAAGCTCTGGCTCAGGGGGGTCCATAAGGCCTCCTGGATGTGGATAGTGCGAATAGTCAAGGAACAGGAATCAAGTACTCGGGGTCCTACGGGACACAAGTGAGCATGAAATGCCAAAAACCAGATATTGCTCACCGGTGCCTCTTTCATTAGTTATCCCATTACTACTCAGGTTATGTTGTTTAGGTACCTCGTTATTCATCAGACACTCACATACCCTACACATGCTTTTTCTACGACTCGCATGGCTCAAACAACTCCTATAGTAATGGCTCATGGGATGGAGGAACAAGCTTCGGTGGGGTTTAAAAGTAAAGGCTATGCAGTACTTGGGATTCAATTTAATGCAATCGCGACTCAATGATGCAAGAATAAGATAGAAGCAATAGGTACTATATGTATGCAAGCATGTGGTAGTGCTTGCCTGGCAGCTCAGTTGAAGCGAGAGATGGATCGGGGTAGTACTCCTGTGATTCCTGGTAATTCTCCTGCTGGGCGTCTATTCGAAGAAGAACCAAACAAACAAGGGCCAACATAAATAAAGTGCACAAGGATATGAATTAAAATGCGACAAGCAAACAAGCATGCCATGATGAATGATGCACAATTTACATGGCATTAAAGTAGCATGGCATGGTGAGGTTTGAGGTACAAGAATAAAGCATTTTATTATTTATTTAGTCAAATTTTATTGCCATAAACAGTTCATATTTTTAATAATGACATGATGCATGCTTCAATTCAGAACAAGGACTACATAGATAGAACAGGCTCGTCGCGCTGATCGATTTAGACATATTATTTGTCAAATTTGGAGTTATAGATTTAAAGTTATTAATTTATTAAGAAAAGGGCATTTTATTGTAATTTTAATCATCTCGAAAAATATAAAGTGTTCAAACAACACTTTGAATGGCATATTTGAAATCCTCACATTTTTCTGATTCCAAAACATATATTATATGTATTGTTTGGATTTATAAATTAAAAGTTATTTAAAATCTGATTTGAATTTGAATTTAAACATTTTGAATTTGTTTTATTAAAACAGATAAACATAATTACTTTTGTTACCCAGCCCGAGCTAGCCCCAGTCGCTGATGAGTGGGACCAAACGGACTGGGCACACGCGCACAGGGAAAGTCTTCTCACCGCGGCTTTACCTAGCCACAGCGAATGACATGCGGGGCCAGCGGGCTAGGGCCCATGTGCCAGTGGCGGGACTCGCAGAGACTGACAGGTGGGGGCGTGCTGGAGCGTGGGTTGAGGCCTAAGAGCTGGGGGGGGGCTTAACTGCAAGATTGCCAGGGCGGCTGACAGGTGGGGCTCGGTGTACCGCGGGTTGAGCAAATCAAAAAGTTGGGGGGTTTTAAGCAAAGTGCGCGGCGGCACTGTGGATCTTCTCTGTCGCGCGGGTGTCTGACGGAAAACAGCGCGCGGTGAACAGAGCACGCAGCGCGGGGGTCGAACTGTTGGAGATATGCCCAAGAGGCAATAATAAAAGTGGTTATTATTATATCTTTGTGTTTATGATGAATGTTTACATCCCATGCTATAATTGTATTATTAGGAAACACTAATACATGTGTGTTTTGTAAACATAAAAGAGTCCCTAGTAAGCCTCTTGTTGAACTAGCTTGTTGATTAATTGATGATCATGGTTTCCTGATCATGGACATTGGATGTGATTAATAACAAGGTTATATCATTAGGAGAATGATGTGATGGACACACACCCGTAGTAAGCGTAGCATATGATCAAGTCATTAAGTTCGTATTGCTATAAGCTTTTAAATGCATAGTAACCTAATCCTTCGACCATGAGGTTGTGTTAATCACCATCACCGGATGGGTACTTTGATGACATCAAACACCGCTTCGTAACTGGGTGGTTATAAAGGTGTCACTGGGTATTCTAAAAGTATGTGTTGAAGCGCATGGACCAAGATTGGGATTTGTCCATCCATATGACGGATAGATATGCTCTGGGCCCTCTCGGTGGAATGTCATCTAGTTAGCTTGCAAGCATGTGACTGGGTCACAAGGGATGACATAACATGGAACGAGTAAAGAGTACTTATCAGTAACGAGGTAGAACTAGGTATGGAGATACCGACGATCAAACCTCGGATAAGTATAGTATCGCGTGACAAAGGGAATTGTTTTGTATGTAAATGGTTCTATCGATCACAAAGTCATCGTTGAGTATGTGGGAGCCATTATGGATCTCCAGGTCCTGCTGATGCTTATTGATAGGAGATGTGTCTCTGTCATGTCTACATATTCATGAACTGTAGGGTGACACACTTAAGGTTCGAAGTTGTTTTATGTAGATATGGAATGTGCGTTGGAGACCGAATGTTGTTCGGAGTCTCGGATTGGATCCGGGACATCACGAGGAGATCCGGAATTGTCCGAAGAATAAGATTCATATATTGGTGATCATTTTCTGAGTTAGGAAATGTTCCAGAGTATTTGTATGAGGATTCTAGAAGGTTTCGGAATGTTCCGGAAGGTTCTGGAAGATTTCTTGGAGTTTGCTTGAAAACCAAGAAAGGGATCAAGGAGTCCTTGTGGGGCAAACAAGGAGTCGTGGGGGAGGAGGACTCCTCCCCCTGCCCAATCCGCCGGCCAAGGAGGGAGGGGAGTCCTACTAGGACTCCCCCTCCCAAGGCGCCCTCCCTCCTTTAAATAGAGGGGTGGAGGCGCCGCCCCTGGCCCCCTCCACCACTCCAAACCCTAGCCGCCTCTCTCCTCTTTCTCTCTTCTGCTCAGGCTTAGGCGAAGCCCTGCAGAATTCTCTACTCCACCACCACCACCACGCCGTCGTCCTGCTGGGATTCCGTGGACAAGATCTACTACCTCCGCTGCTCGCTGGAACGAGGAGAGGAAGGTCTGCTTCGACTCCGCATGTGTGACCGACTGCGGAAGCGCTGCCGGGACGCGGCGCCGGAAGGATCATCCACTCGATCTTGAGATCGGCAAGTGATCGACTACATCAACCACGAGATCTAATCTCGTAACGCTTTCGGATCTACAAGGGTTAGTACAGATCTATCTCGTTGCACATGTCTAATAGATTAGATCTTGGTTTTTATCTAGATTAGATCTGGGTTTTGTTCGTTCTTGCGGTATAATTTTTTTTGTTTTCCATGCTACGAACCCATCAGTGGTATCAGAGCTGTGTCTATGCGTAGATCTGTTGCACGAGTAGAACACAATGGTGTTGTGGGCGTTGGTGCTTGTGCCGTCTTTTGCTTTGTGTACTTTGCATCTTGCGGCATGGTGGGATGAAGCGGCTCGGGCTACCTTACATGTCATCGCACATGAGACTTGCTCCACGCTTGACGTGTAACTTGCTTTGCACAAGTGGCTTTGCGGGTGTCTGTCTCTCCCACCATAGTATAGATCTAATTTACACTTTGCACTTGATAGCACTTGTATCAACGTTGTGGTTCAGTTTCGTAGGTAAGATCGGTTCTTGTTCGAATGCCCCAAACCACGTAAAACATGCAAAGAAAATTAGAGGCGTCTAACTTGTTTTTGTAGGGGTTTTGTGATGTGATATGGCCATCATGTGATTATGATTGTATTTGATGTATGCAATGATCCTTGTTCTAATATGGCAACCGACAGGAGCCTAATGGTTGTCTTTAATTCGGTTAAGACCTGCGTGTCTATTCATCTTATGATAGCTTTATTCCAAGTAGTTGTAATAATTGCTAGTGATGATGGACAACCATGAAGCGGCACCACTGACCTTGACGCAATGCTGGTGATGATGGAGATCATGTTCGTGCTTTAGAGATGAAGATCAAAGGCGCAAGAAGAAAGGGCCATATCATATCACACTAATTATGAATTGCCTGTGATGTTAATCCTTTATGCATCTTGTATTGCTTAGATTGCGACGGTAGCATTATAAGATGATCCCTCTCACTAAATATAAAGTAATAAAGTGTTCACCCTTAGTTGGCACCGTTGCTAAGACTCGTCGTTTCGAAGCATCTCGTGATGATCAGATGTGATAGATTCTACGTGTGCATACAACGGGTGCAAGCCAGATTTGCACATGCGGAAACTAAGGTTATCTTGACGAGCCTAGCATGTACAGACATGGTCTCGGAACACGGAATACCGAAAGGTAGAGCATGAGTCATATAAATGATATGATGAACATGAAGATTGTTCGCCGATGAAACTACATCTTCTCTCGTGAAGATCAGACTTGGTGTAGTGGACTTGGTTCGTGTAATCACTAAGACAATGTGAGGGATGTTGTTTTGAGTGGGAGTTCACCTAGTTAATTTAAGAATTAAATTAGAACTCAATTTATCATAAACTTAGTCTAAACTACTTGCAAATTTGTTGTAGATTATGGTGACCCCCTCCATCAATTTCAATGTGTTCCTAGAGAAAGAAAAGCTTAAGAACAATGGAAGCAATTTCACGGACTGGTTCCGTGGACTGAAGATCGTCCTCAGGGCTGGTCAGTTGACCTATGTGCTCGAAGCACCGCTAGGTGACCCACCTGCAGAAGATGCCACCGATGACGTAAAGAATGTTTACGCCACTCGGAAAAATCATTACTCCACAGTTCAGTGTGCCATCCTGTACGGTTTAGAAGCGGAGCTCCAGAAGCGTTTTGAGCACCACGACCCATTCGAGATCATTAAGGAGCTCAGGCTAATTTTTGAGACTCGCGTGGCCATGGAGAGCTGAGGCCTCCGAAAAGTTCTTTAACTGTAAGATGGAAGAGGGAAGCTCCGTTAGCGAGCACGAGCTCACCATGTCTGGGTACGCAAACAAGCTCCAAGAGTTGGGGATATCGATTCCTAATGAGTTAGGGATTCACCATCTCCTCCAATCACTGCCACCAAGTTACAAGAACTTTGTGATGAACTGCAATATGCACTGCATGAACAAGACGTTGCCTGAACTATCGTCCATGCTGAAAACTGCTGAAGTGGAGATCAAGAAGGAGCACCAAGTGTTCATGGTCAATAAGACCACCAATTTCAAGAGACAGGGCAAGCCTAAGAACAAGGGCAACTTCAAGAAGGACGGCAAGAAAGCTGCCGCACCTGCAAAGAAGCCCAAGGCTGGTACCAAGCCTGAAACTGAGTGCTTCTACTGCAAGGGTGCTGGTCACTGGAAGCGTAACTGCCCCAAGTACCTGGCGGATCTGAAGAACGGCAACATCAAGAAGAAAGGTATATTTGATATATATGTTATTGATGTGTATCTTACTAGTAATCGTAGTAGTGCCTGGGTATTTGATACTGGTTCGGTTGCTCATATTTGTAACTCGAAACAGGAGCTGCGGAATAAACGAAGACTGGTGAGAGACGAGGTGACGATGCGCGTTGGAAATGGCTCCAAGGTTGATGTGATCGCCGTCAGCACGCTCCCTCTACATCTACCTTCGGGATTAGTTTTAAATTTGAATAATTGTTAGTTGGTGCCTGTGTTAAGCATGAACATTATATCTGGATCTTGTTTACTGCGAGACGGTTACTCTTTTAAGTCCGAGAATAAAGGTTGTTCGATTTATATGAGTAATATCTTTTATGGTAATGCACCTGAGATGAATGGTTTATTCTTACTGAATCTCGATAGTAGTGATACACATGTTCACAACATAGATTCTAAACGAATAAAATTGAATGATAATTCTACATACATGTGGCAATGTCGTCTTGGTCACATTGGAGTGAAGCGTATGAAGAAACTCCATTCTGATGGACTTCTTGAATCACTTGAAAGATGCGAAGCATGTCTAATGGGAAAAATGACTAAGACTCCATTCTCTGGAATAATGGAGCGAGCTACAGACTTATTAGAAATAATACATACCGATATGTGCGGTCCAATGAGTGTAGCATCGCGTGGTGGATATCGTTATGTTCTCACTTTCACGGATGCCTTAAGTAGATATGGGTATGTCTACTTTATGAAACATAAGTCCGAAACTTTCGAGAAGTTTAAGGAATTTCAAAGTGAAGTGGAAAATCATCGTAACAAAAAGATTAAGTTTCTGCGTTCTGACCGCGGAGGTGAATATCTAAGTTATGAGTTTGGCATGCATTCAAAGAAATGTGGAATACTTTCGCAGTTGACACCGCCGGGAACACCACAGCGTAATGGTGTGTCCAAACGTCGTAATCGAACTCTCTTAGATATGGTTCGGTCTATGATGTCTCTTACAGATTTACCGTTATCGTTTTGGGGCTATGCATTAGAGACAGCCGCATTCACTTTAAATAGGGCACCATCTAAATCCGTTGAAACAACACCGTACGAATTGTGGTTTGGAAAGAAACCTAAGTTGTCGTTCCTTAAAGTTTGGGGTTGCGAAGCATATGTAAAGAAGTTACAACCTGATAAGCTAGAACCCAAAGCAGAGAAATGCGTCTTCATAGGATACCCTAAAGAAACAATTGGGTATACCTTCTATCATAGATCCGAAGGCAAAGTTTTCGTTGCCAAGAATGGATCCTTTCTTGAGAAGGAGTTTCTCTTGAAGGAGGTGACTGGAAGGAAAGTAGAACTCGATGAGGTTATTGAACCTTCTCTCGGATTTGAGAGTAGCGCAGCACCGAAAGATGTTTTTGTGCCGCCTACACCAATTGAAGAGGAAGCTAATGATAATGATCATGAAACTTCAAACGAAGTTACTGCTGAACCTCGCAGGTCAACGAGGGTTCGTACCACTCCTGATTGGTATGACTCTGCCTTGAACGTCATGTTGGTGGACAACGCTGATGACCCTGCGACGTATGAAGAAGCTATGGTGAGCCCAGATTCTGACAAATGGCTAGAAGCCATGAAATCCGAAATGGGATCCATGTACGAAAACCAAGTGTGGACTTTGGTGGACTTACCGGATGGCCGTAAGGCTATCGAGAACAAATGGATTTTCAAGAGAAAAACAGATGCTGATGGTAATGTTACCGTCTATAAAGCTCGACTTGTCGCGAAAGGGTTCCGACAAATTCAAGGAGTTGACTATGATGAGACATTCTCACCAGTAGCGAAGCTAAAGTCTGTGAGGATTTTGTTAGCAATTGCTGCACATTTCGATTATGAGATTTGGCAGATGGATGTCAAAACGGCGTTCCTTAATGGTGACATTGAGGAAGAGTTGTATATGGTACAACCCAAGGGTTTTGTCGATCCTAAAGATGCTGACAAGGTATGCAAACTTCAGCGCTCCATTTATGGACTGAAGCAAGCATCCCGGAGTTGGAATCAACGTTTTGATAAAGTAATCAAAAACTTTGGATTTATACAAACTTATGGAGAAGCTTGTATTTACAACAAAGTGAGTGGGTGCTCTGTAGCATTCCTAGTACTATATGTAGATGACATATTGTTGATTGGGAATGATATAGAACTTCTTAATAGTGTCAAAACCTATTTGAATAATAGTTTTTCAATGAAGGATCTTGGCGAAGCAGCATATATTCTAGGCATCAAGATTTATAGAGATAGATCAAGACGCTTAATAGCGCTTTCACAAAGTACATACTTAGACAAAGTTCTAAAGAAGTTTAGAATGGAAAATAGCAAGAAAGGGTTTGTGCCCATGTTGTCAGGTAAGACCTTGAGTATGACTCAAAGTCTAGCTACGCAGAAGGTAGAGAGAAAATGAATAATATTCCCTATGCCTCGGCCATAGGTTCTATCATGTATGCCATGCTGTGTACAAGACCGGATATAGCACATGCTGTTAGTTTGACTAGCAGATATCAAAGTGATCCTAGAATGGAGCACTGGACAGTGGTCAAGAATATCCTAAAGTACCTAAATAGGACTAAGGATATGGTTATTTCTTATGGAGGTGATGAACAGCTTGTTGTAAACGGTTACACCGATGCTAGTTGGAACACCGATCCGGATGACTCGAAGTCACAGTCGGGATACGTATTTATTTTGAATGGTGCTGCAGTGAGTTGGAGGAGTGCAAAGCAAAGCATTGTGGCGAAATCTTCAACTGAATCGGAATACATAGCTGCTTCGGAGGCTGCACAAGAAGCCGTATGGATGAAGGAATTCATTACTGAACTTGGCGTGGTTCCCAGTGCGTTGCACCCGATGGCCATCTACTGTGACAACACAGGTGCCATAGCTAATGCACAGGAGCCAAGGTCACATAGCAAGCTGAAGCACATCAAGCTACGTTTCCACGCTATTCGCGAGTATGTCCGAGATGGTGACATAAAGATTTGCAAAGTACATACTGATCTGAATGTGGCAGATCCGTTGACTAAACCTCTCCCTAGGGCAAAGCATGACCAACACCAGAATGCCATGGGTGTTAGGTATATTACCATGTAATCTAGATTATTGACTCTAGTGCAAGTGGGAGACTGTTGGAGATATGCCCAAGAGGCAATAATAAAAGTGGTTATTATTATATCTTTGTGTTTATGATGAATGTTTACATCCCATGCTATAATTGTATTATTAGGAAACACTAATACATGTGTGTTTTGTAAACATAAAAGAGTCCCTAGTAAGCCTCTTGTTGAACTAGCTTGTTGATTAATTGTTGATCATGGTTTCCTGATCATGGACATTGGATGTGATTAATAACAAGGTTATATCATTAGGAGAATGATGTGATGGACACACACCCGTAGTAAGCGTAGCATAAGATCAAGTCATTAAGTTCGTATTGCTATAAGCTTTTAAATGCATAGTAACCTAATCCTTCGACCATGAGGTTGTGTTAATCACCATCACCGGATGGGTACTTTGATGACATCAAACACTGCTTCGTAACTGGGTGGTTATAAAGGTGTCATTGGGTATTCTGAAAGTATGTGTTGAAGCGCATGGACCAAGATTGGGATTTGTCCATCCATATGACGGATAGATATGCTCTGGGCCCTCTCGGTGGAATGTCATCTAGTTAGCTTGCAAGCATGTGACTGGGTCACAAGGGATGACATAACATGGAACGAGTAAAGAGTACTTATCAGTAACAAGGTAGAACGAGGTATGGAGATACCGACGATCAAACCTCAGATAAGTATAGTATCGCGTGACAAAGGGAATTGGTTTCGTATGTAAATGGTTCTATCGATCACGAAGTCATCGTTGAGTATGTGGGAGCCATTATGGATCTCCAGGTCCCGCTGATGGTTATTGATAGGACATGTGTCTCTGTCATGTCTACATATTCACGAACCGTAGGGTGACACACTTAAGGTTCGAAGTTGTTTTAAGTAGATATGGAATGTGTGTTGGAGACCGAATGTTGTTCGGAGTCTCGGATTGGATCCGGGACATCACGAGGAGATTCGGAATTGTCCGGAGAATAAGATTCATATATTGGGGATCATTTTTTGAGTTAGGAAATGTTCCGGAGTATTTGTATGAGGATTCTAGATGGTTTCAGAATGTTCCGGAAGGTTCTGGAAGATTTCTTGGAGTTTGCTTGAAAACCAAGAAAGGGATCAAGGAGTCCTTATGGGGCAAGACAAGGAGTCGTGGGGGAGGAGGACTCCTCCCCCCTCCCCAATCCACCGGCCAAGGAGGGAGGGGAGTCCTACTAGGACTCCCCCTCCCAAGGCGCCCTCCCTCCTTTAAATAGAGGGGTGGAGGCGCCACCCCTGGCCCCCTCCACCACCAAACCCTAGCCGCCTCTCTCCTCTTTCTCTCTTCTGCTCAGGCTTAGGCAAAGCCCTGCAGAATTCTCTACTCCACCACCACCACCATGCCGTCGTGCTGCTGGGATTCCGTGGAGAAGATCTACTACCTCCGTTGCTTGCTGGAACGAGGAGAGGAAGGTCTACTTCGACTCCGCACGTGTGACCGACTGTGGAAGCGCTGCCGGAACGCGGCGCCGGAAGGATCGTCCACCTGATCTTGAGATTGGCAAGTGATCGACTACATCAACCACGAGATCTAATCTTGTAACGCTTTCGGATCTACAAGGGTTAGTACAGATCTATCTCGTTGCACATGTCTAATAGATTAGATCTTGGCTTTTATCTAGATTAGATCTGGGTTTTGTTCGTTCTTGCGGTAGAATTTTTTTTGTTTTCCATGCTACGAACCCATCACGAACCGGGGACCTAGGGCTCGCGCGCGGAGGCGGCAGCCACTGCGGTAGGGGTGGGGCTAGCTCGGCCGAGAGAGAGAAAGAGAGAGGATAGGGGAGGCTCGGCGAGCTAGGGTTAGCTTAGAGAGGGGCTTGGGTTAGCTAGGTAGAGGGCTCGGTTAGGGTTTTGTTAGGGTTGGGGTAGGAGGGTAGCTGAGGTGGGGCCAACATGGTAGAGAGAGAGAGAAAGAGAGAGAGGAGAGGTGAGGGTTAGGGTTTAGCTTAAAACTAGGGTTAGAGAGAAAATAGAGGAAACTAGGGTTAGGGGATTAGGGTTCAAAAGAGGGTGACATGATGGTGTTGGAGAGAGGGTAGGGTGTAGGGTTTAAACCACATGAGCATAAGCATGATCAAGCATGAGGGGTTGGTAAGGTATTGAGGGGTTTTGGTATGCATGATCAAGTGAGAGAATGATGGACATGGGGTTGGTTTTACAAGCTCATGCATGGCACTACACATGTGAGGTTGATGAGATAGAGATGAAGAGAGAAAAAGAGAAAATCTCACAAGAGAAAGGTTCCACTCAAAGCAAGGAAAAACCAAAAGAAAAGAAATGGTGATGATGATGGTTGCATGGCCCATGCAAAACATTAAATGCCATGTTTAAATTCTTGTGAAAGGTTGTGTCCCCTTTAGAGGCATAAAGACTTGCTGAGTATCCCTAGGGTCTCACACGATAAATTGTTTGATTCAGATGAACAGGTGTATTCGCAAGAAGGATACTGGGTGGAGGAGACAGATGATTTTGGCAACGATCACTCGGTGTAGAGATTCCGGGAACGGGGATCCGTGAGATCTGTGGGCGGGATGTCTTTATTTATGTGGCATCTTATGCCGATTTGCTTCTTATCCGTACTCGGATCTTGTTTTCCGCTTCTGCCTGATACTCTGATGTTTGATGTATGAGGAGCTATCCTAAAATATTATCTCTATCTAGGATATTTGAATCTTGTCGTATGGCGTTGCAATATTTCTATTTCTTTTAGATGGAGTGGCTCTGAGAACTGTTGTATGTGGCTTGCATACATACTCACTTGTGTATGTAGTTGATCCCTTTGCCTGCCGATTACGCCACTCGTTCTTGTCCCGATGTTCTAAAAGTGGTTAGGATGGCCGAAAGGTCTACCATGAGTGGCCCTGGGCCCCACCGTACTATTTTAACCACTTTCGCTCATCCAGGCATGTAACTAAGAGCCTAATTCACCGAGGTAGTTACAGCTTTGCCCTCCTCTGTGTTTGCCTGGACAGCACTTCCTCAGCGGGTAGCGTTCCATCTTTCAAGAATTGAAATATAGGTAGTGCCCAAGCTGGTATTGCTCGCACAGGGAACACATCCTCATCAATCTCCATCTAATCCACCGGCATACCTTCAACCGGATCACGTTGTGCAGTCCCCGGGTTCAGTGAAGCAGCCCCCAGGTTTGCCGAGGCAGTCCCCGGATTTCGCGCACCACTTCCCATGTCAATGTCCATGGGCACAGCTCCGGATTCTGTGTCCTCCAGGACATAGATTGAGTCGGTTTCTGGGGAGGGCCTGATGGATGGTTTCCTGAGGTACTCTAAAGCTACACCCGATGGAATTGCTTGTCGGGTTGACCCGAGCTTCGACAGCATGTCGGCAGCCTCATTTTCCACCCGGGGTACATGGTGAAATTCGCATCCCTCAAAGTAACCAGATATCTTCTGCACATGAAATCTGTACAGTGCCATGTTTGGATCCAGTGCGTCCCACACTCCCGACACTTGCTGCACCACCAAATCCGAGTCGCCAAAGCATACGATCCGACGTATCCCAATCTCTTTTGCCACCTTGAGCCCATGCACAAGTGCTTCATACTCAGCGACATTGTTTGATGCCGCGAAATGGATCTGCAGCACATATTTCAACTGGTCCTTCTTTGGCGACGTGAGTACAACTCTGGCACCTAGCCCGGTTTTGGTTTTTGATCCATCAAAGTGCATTCGCCAATAGTTCGGATCTGGGAGTGGCGGTTCGTATTGCACCTCGGCCCAATCCACGAAAAAGTCCGCCACAGCTTGAGATTTGATGGCCTCTCTTCTGTCATATTGCGGCGCATAAGGAGCTAGCTCCATTGTCCATTTTGCAATTTTGCCACTCGCATCCTTGTTACTCATTATCTCTGATATGGGGGCTTCACATATGACCCGAATGGGATGCTCATCAAAGTAGTGCTTCAGTTTCTTGGCGGCCATGTACACGCCATATGCCACCTTTTGATAGTGTGGATAGTTCTGCTTTGAGGCTTACAACACCTCACTCAAGTAATACACTGGCCTTTGCACCGACTTACCTTCCTCGTCGCGCTCCACCACTATCACTACACTTACAACTCGGTTGGTTGCGGCTATATAGAGCAACATTGGCTCCTTTGATAGTGGTGAGGCTAGCACTGGTGTCGTGGCTAACAACTTCTTCAGGTGGGTAAAGGCTTCATCGGCCTGCGGCATCCAAACGAACTTATCTGACTTTTTCATGAGTTGGTAAAGAGGCAATGCCTTCTCTCCCAACCGACATACAAACTGACTTAATGAGGCCAGGCAACCTGTGAACTTCTAGACATCGTTAAGACACTTCGGCAGTTCCATTCGTTCGATGGCCCGGATTTTGGTTGGATTAACCTCGATACCTCGGCTGGAAACAAGAAAACCAAGCAATTTCCCAGCCGGGACACCGAAGGTGCATTTTTCCGGGTTAAGTTTCATCTAGAACCTCCTTAGGTTCGCAAACGTTTGCCTGATATCGTCAAGGAGCGTTTTGCTTTCCTTGGTCTTGATAACCACATCATCCACGTACACCTATGCATTTTGACCTATTTGGTCGTGCAAACATTTTTGCATACATCTTTTGTACGTTGCCCCTGCATTACGTAAACCAAATGGCATGGTGCGATAGCAATAAGCCCCATACGGGGTAATAAACGCAGTATTTATTTGATCATCCAGATTCAGAGGTATCTGGTGGAAACCAGAATATGCATCAATGAATGACAGCAATTCACATCCAACAGTTGATTCTATGACCTGATCTATTCTTGGCAGCGGAAATGGATCTTTTGGACACGCCTTGTTCAGGTTCGTGTAATCGATACACATGCGCCAAACCACCGCCATGTTCGGGTCATCCTTCTTCTTCTCCACCAACACTGGATTAGACAGCCAATCCGGGTAAAGAACTTCCATGATAAATCCTGCAGCTAGCAACCGAGCTATCTCATCCCCAATGAGTTTTCTCCTATCTTCGGTGAAGCGGCGGAGAGGTTGTTTCACCGGCTTAGCTCCGGGTCTCACATTCAAAGAGTGCTCAGCCAACTCCCTCGGAACCCCTTGCAAGTCATGTGTGGACCAAGCAAAAATATCCCGATTCTCACGGAGGAAGCTGACGAGCTCGCTTTCCTATTTATCATTTAACCCGGCACCAATTGTTACGGTGCGTTCTGGGAACATGTCATCAACAAGAACCTTCTTGGTATCTTTCGTGGCCTGGAAGGAGACATTTCCATGCGGGTTACTCAGCGCCGGCATATACTGCTGCGTGGACTGAGCCAATGCCGCCACCTCTTGAATTTTCCTTTTTTCCCGCGCAATCACAAGTGACTCGGCTAAGTTTGACCCGGCCGACACACACTCCATGGAACGTCGGAAATCCCCAGAAATGGTAATCACTCCGTTCGGTCCGGGAAATTTCATCTTCAAGTAGCTAATATGACAACTTGCCATAAACTTGTTCAGCGCTGGCCTTCCGAGTAACGCGTGGTACGCACTTTCCAAGTTCACCACCTCGAACTCCAAATTTTCGGTTCGGCAGTTATCCCTCGTGCCGAACAAGACGTCAACCTGGACCTTGCCTATGGGCTCACAAGAGATGCCGAGCACAATGCCATGGAAAGTTGTCCTCGTGGCCTGCAGCATGTTCTCCGAGATACCCAACTTGCACATTGTGTCCGCATACATGATGTTAATGCTACTGCCATTGTCGATCAACACCTTTGAGAACCTTACGTTAATGCTAGGTCCAATGAGTGTCGGATCCAGCACCAACGCATACGAACCAGGGCTTGGCATGAGCTTGGGATGATCCCTGATGCTCCAGGTGATTTCCTGATCAGACCAAGGCATGTACCTCATCACTGCAGGCATTACTGCATTCACCTCCATATGCCTACGCCGCAAGCTCTTTCTATCTATTTCCTTAGTGGTGAACACACAATAGCTCTGATGGTGCTCTCTGTACTCGTTTCTCCCCTCATTTCCGGGGTATCTCTGATCCGGTTGATGCTGATTTTCCACTTGATGCACTGCATCCCTCCTCTCATTGTTATCATACCTCGGCGAAGGGGGAGGAAACATTAGCTGTTGCGTGTTCGCTACGGAGAGCAATTGCTGCCGGGGTAACTCCTGTCGAGGTTGATCATTCCGGGGTTCCTAAGCATTCCCCGAACCACCTTGTTCAATCTTGTGCATCCACTCACATTGCCTCATCGTATGACCTGCTGGGTTATTCGGATTTGGCGTGTGAAACTTACACGATTGGTCCAACATCGACTCATAAGTATACCTCGGACGGTCTTTCCTTTCTTGCCACTGCTTATTTTGCTCTGGTGTCCAAGTCTTCTTGCCATCATTTCTCGGAGTCCACTGCCCTCCAGTTTTTTGGCGTTGACTGCCCCCTGCTCCGGGCTGATCTTGATTCACAGCTGCAACTTGGTGCGAACCGTATCGATGATCTGGTCTATCATCTCTTCTTTTTCCTCGGTAGTCATTCCTCCGGGATGATCCGGCCCCATCTCTCTGATAGTACTCATCGTTCGACTCGTTTGATACGAGCCTAGGTTGAGTCGGATCACCCAAAGCATACGAATCTGCAATCCAGATCATCTCTGCCAACGTAGTTGGCATTTTCCTTTGCAACTTTTGCCACAGCTCGCTTGCATACCTGCACCCTTGTGCAAACCATGCTATGGCATGTGATTCTATCACGCCCTCACACGAGTTTCTCACAGTACACCACTGGGTTAAAAACTCCCGATCCGTCTCATTTGGTCTTTGCATGCACATAGCTAGGGTCTGCGGCCTATTTGGCCTCTGATACATACTCGAGAAATTGCTGATGAACATTTCCTCGAAATCTATCCAGCAGTTGATGCTTCCTGGCGGCAAATTGTGCAGCCATACCCTTGCCGGTCCTTCCAACATCTGGGGTACATATCGTACAGCCCATCTCAGGTTGCCAGTGGCAATTTTCACAGCTGTGGCATAATTTATCAGCCAATCCTCCGGCTTTGTACTGCCATCATACGTCTTCGTGCCCCTGGGTAACTGGAAGTTTGGTACCGGTGGCTCCTTCATGATACGGGGTCCAAAACACGCCGGACCAGGTGGACCTTGACATTCGATCTGTTCCAACCTATACAGTCGATCCAGTTTCAACCTGGCATCATCCGGCATCAAATCCCTGCTTCCCAGTCTTGACCCTATCACATGATAGTCCGGCCTTGGGTATCCCGCGTTTGCCATTTCCGAGTCTCCATCATTATACCTGTCTTGCTCTCGCGGAGCACCTTTCTGTTGCATACCTCGGCCGGCACTTTGCTCTTGCCTTGGTATATTCCGCTGCTGCGGTTGTCCTGCTCCAGCCAAGTTTCGCTGTGCGGCATTACCGTTGACGGTGTTCCCTTGACCGCATTTCCTTGCTCACGGTTACCTCGACCAGCTTCACCTCAGCTCACACTCCGTCGATCATCATTTTTCTAAGCTTCTTTTCCTTTCCCTGCCTGCGTCGGGTCATACGGGACGATCTGTTTGTTCCTTCTGGCCGAGGTTACTACCTCTTCTCTCCTTGGACCACCATGAGGAGACGATGCGGCTCCAACGGATTTCTCCGGGTTACCCACCGCCGAATGGATGATCTTGGAGGATCCAGGTCTCTCCGGGTTAGCTCTGAGTAGTTCCTTGTTTTGCCTATTCGCAATATGAACCAGC
Organism: Avena eriantha; assembly: GCA_910589775.1. Classification (NCBI taxonomy): domain Eukaryota; kingdom Viridiplantae; phylum Streptophyta; class Magnoliopsida; order Poales; family Poaceae; genus Avena; species Avena eriantha. Next base: position 173,040,602 of record OU342741.1, on the reverse strand, counting down.
TCGTTAACCCTATCTTGCTGTCTTTGACGGGCTTCACCCGTCAGACCCTCTAACTCGGACGCAACTGCATCTGCTGCTCTGAGGTTCTTTTCCGGGGTACTATACCTCGGCAGCCCCACGGACAAACAGTTTTCTGATTCCTCAATTCCAGTATCACCCTCTCTGTTCATCTCGCTCATGAGATTTCTTCCCTTCACTTTTATAGCGTCAACTTTGTTCGCCTTTGTATACTCCCGCAGCGTCATATTCAACGACTGCTGAGCCGCGGCTATTTTCTTTGCACCCTCTAGTATTTTTTGCCTAGTTTCTTCTAGCTCGGCCTGCGCTCGAGCCGGATCTACTACTGCTACCACAGGGTTTGCCAAGCTATCCATTGCTTCCCTCAACACATTCTCTGGCCTCTCTAGTGGAGGACCTCTACCTTTCCTAGGTGCCTTAGGCGTTACCTCCAGATCTGGCGCCGGATCCTTGCTCGCGCCCGCACCAGGCGCGGTCATCATTACCTCTGCATGGTCCGGGGAGCGAGCAATACGCGTCCCGGGAACCACGGTGAGGGGTGGCTCCCCCGCCTCGACGACGTGACGTGGATGACCACACGACACGTCAACAGCAATGTAGACCTTGTGCGCACCGAGCTTGACGAAGAGGCCATTGCGCGGAAGAGGGCGCGTGCCGAAGCAGCCAGCGTTGTCACTGACGAAGTCCAGCGCTCCAAAGCGCTGAACGAGCCTGGAGACGATGTGTTCGCCGGTGCCGATGATGTTTCCCGTCCGGATCTTGACCCCTGCTAGCGCCGCTAGCCCCAAGGTGGGCGCCAACTATCGTGGTGGTGTCACGGCAGATGCCATGGATAGGCTAAAGGTGGGGACTAATACACGCTAGGGGAATCCAGGGAGGGATAGTGAAGTGATTCCCCACACGGTTGTTTGTATTGCTCTGTTTCCAAGATTACAAGTGCTCCTAGAGCTGTATTGGCGAGAGGAGGAAGAAGGAGCTCTCTTACTCTCACCCACAGATCGCACCTAAAACCCTAGCCAAACCAGAATAGCGGAACCAACCCCTTCTACTGAAACCCTAGCCCCTCTTTTATAGAGGGAGCTCGGTCTCTGCCTAGGGCATACGTGGAAGCATATTCTTAGGAAAATGCTTCCTCCCAAAGTAGTAAGCCGACCGGGGTGCTTTTCCCCCGCGTCTCACATGCAGAGGCTACGTGAGCCTCTGCGGCGCCCGCGTCAGCCGCCATGGGCGTTGTCACCCTTGTCGGCCACGCCCCGGTGGTCCTGTCCTTGCTTGCTTCGCTCAGGTAGTGCGTACTGGGGCTTCTTTTGACCAGCGGGATTCCTTCCTTCTCCTAGAAGCTAGACGTGATCCGGATTATAGCTGATCCGGCCACACCCGTTCCTGCATACAAATAAAACAAAAACCTCCGACTTACTCCTTAAGTCGGTTGAGACTTAGTCAGGTGAACGCCCCCTGGTCCGGGTTACCCCGTGATTCGGCCTGCCTTTAGGTGACCCGGACAGTATCAGCTTTGGCCTTGCCGAACCTCGGCTTTTATACCACGGCGTGACCCTACCCGAGGGTATCCCCCCAACACTTCCACCGAGGTTGAACCAGCTAACGATGACGCTGGTGATGGCGGCGGTGGCATTGGGGCTGGGTCTGATGGTGCCGCTCCATCTCTCGAACCTCTCGGAGGTTTCTATCCTAAAGAACCTGATGATGGCAAAGTAATCGTTTGTATCGGTGTCGCGGATTATACTGCAAAATTAGATGACGACACACAAAAAATCTATGACGAGTTTGATGTAATCCTTGGCAGATACGACCCTGAAGTGGTAGAGTTATCTAACCTGATGGCATCATTACGTGTGAAGGAGCTGTGGGGGTCCTCTTAGGAAGCACGTTTGTTATATTATGGTTATAGGAGCAAAAAGGCTATCGAAGTGAAAGATACCAGGGATTTAGTCGTACCGTTTACAAGGAAACATTATAGAGGTGAAGTTTACTTCCACTTGGTAGTGCTCACGGTTGGAGAGGAATTGGAACTCGACAATAGAGATGATAGACTTTTAGAAGGCATGCGTGACCTAATCCATGGCATCACTGGGGCTGGTGCGACTGAGGGTAGCTTCGAACAGAGGAGAGTCTTACAGAGGAGCGTCCTAAAGAGGAGCAGGAAGAGCATCCCCAAAAAGGGCACCCCGAAGAAGAACGTCACCAAGGAGACCACGCCAGAGAAGAGGACGCCCAAGAGTCGCACGACAAAAGGCACCGCGCCGCAGAGTACACCCCTGAGATCCAGTCAAAATGCCACACCGAACGGTAGCAGCAAAAACACTAAGAGGGCTAGCACGGTGGTGAACACTCCTAGCAGTGGTAGCAAAGAGGCGAAGATGGCCAACACAGAGGCTACCCCACCAAGTGGGAGCAGAAAAAATACTAATTTGGAGCGGAACACGCCGCTGTTAGGGAATTATGCCAGCACGAAGAAGAACACGCCCAATAGTAGCAGCAAAAGGGCTAATTTGGAGCGTTACACGCCGCTGAGGTCAGGCAATAATGCCAACACGAAGGAGAAGACGCCCAATAGTAGCAGCAAAAGGGCTAATTTGGAGCAGAACACGCCGTTGGGGTCAGGCAATAATGCCAGCACGAAGGAGAACACGCCCAATAGTAGCATCAAAAGGGCTAATTCGAAGAAGAAGACGCCGTAGAGGTTAGGTAATAATGCCAGCACCCTGGAGCCAACACCCGTGAGGGGAGGCAGTAAGGAGATCACACCCAAGAGCGACACCAAAAAGCCTAGTTCGATGGGGAATGGAACGCGGATGTCAAGCCCTACTGATACCATCAGGAAAGATTACATCAGGAAGGAGGATGTACACAGGAAGAGCAAGAGGGTTCTGTACACTCAAGATGAAATTGATTATGAGTGTTGTTTGTCGACTAAAGTACCTGGGATGCGTGTAAACGGAAGACCACCCCATGTGGTTGCAGCAGAACCAACCGAGTGTCTTGGAGAAAACAGAGTTGCCGGTGAGGTGGATTGGGGCAATGTTCCTATGCATCCGGGTGGAGACGATGGTGCAGCCCCACCCATGGGAGTCAATATGATGTGTGCAGTACTAGGCATTAGATACGATGGCAAAGATTCTGAATCAGATGAAGAAGAAGGCACTATAGAGGATCAAGAATCTAGTGATGATGAAATGGACGAGGAACTTAACGATGAGGCTGGTATTCTAGTCGATGATTTGGGTGTTGAAGTAGAAGAAATGAAACATGACCATGAGTATCCTATAATTTCGGTCGGCACTGAGTTCAGGAGCATGCATGAGTTCGGGATGTTATTCCGGCATTTTTGTATCAAGGGGGAGTTTGACGTTTATCGACTGAATAACTCTGCCGAGAGGTATGAGGCCATTTGCAAGTTAACGTGGATGAATGGACGGGCCGAGGTACATTGTCCATGGAGGATCACAGCAAGAGCCTTACCTGCATCGACTGCAATTGGGGTATTGGGGCAATGAATGCAGCAAACCATTAGAACTCTCTCTCTCTCTCTTTTCACTCTATAACTACAATTGATGTGCGATACCTTTCTGGCAACTAGTCGACTCCTCTTATCTTTTAAATGAATCTGTGTTGCAGGTGAACAAAATGGGCCCTCCACACATGTGTCCGACAGGAAGCAAACTGAAATCCTCAATGGCTGATACGGAGTGGGTGGCTATGCAATCTATGTCCATACTAAAGGATAACCCTAAGGAGACCACGAAGAATATTCAGACTAGCCTCGGTTCTAAATACAACATTGTCCTTCCGTATTACATGGTTTGGAAAGGTAAAGAGAAAGCTCTGGGTCTTGCACGGGGATTGGACCAATAGCTTCAAGATGCTGTACAACTTCAAGGCGGAGGTACAAGCTAGGTGTCCGGGGAGTGTTGTGGAGATTGACACCGAATCAGAAGGTGGTAAAATATATTTCAAAAGATTTTTCATGGCGCTTAAACCTTGCATCCAGGGATTCAAGGACGACTTTAGGCCGTATCTGAGTGTAGACAGCACTATCCTAACTGGCAAATGGAAAGGCTACCTGCCATCTGCCACATCACTTGATGGTCACAACTGGATGTTCCCAGTGGCATTCGGGCTGTTTGAAACAGAAATGGAGGAAAACTGGGTCTGGTTTATGAGGCAGCTCAGGAGATCAATAGTCCACATGGATCCATTGGCTATATCCACGGATGCATGCAAAGGGCTGAGGAATGCGGTGAAGGAGGTGTTCCCACGAGCTGAAGGTAGAGAATGCCATGCCCATATGATGCTCAACTTGTACTCACACTATGCAGGCAGCGTATTTCGTTACATGTTTCCTACTGCTAGAGTTTACAAACCTAGTAGTAGCGATTATTTCATGAGCAAGATTTTTGCCGAAGCCCCTGAACTTCTAGAGTACTTAGCCATCAACCATTCGCAGCTATGGAAGAGGAGTCAATTCAACCCTGACATCAAAGTTGATTACATAAACAACAACCTTGCAGAATGCCTGAATAACTGGGTGAAGGACATAAAAGTTCGTCTTGTTCATATCTTGATGGAAAGCATACGTGGTATGATCATGAAGCTGTTAAATATAAGGAGAGAGATCGGTAGGAGACTTAGAGGACATATGCTACCGCCAGTTGTATAGCAACTGCACAAGAGAAGCTGAGGACTTGCTCATCTTAAGGTTCTCCCGTCAACCAGCAGAAGCTATGAGGTGGTCGATATGTCCAAGAGTGGCAAAAGGGATGTTGTGAACATCCAGCTGCGAGAATGCACTTGCTTAGTGGCAGCATACCGGGAAACCTTGCGACCACGCGTTGGCCTTCTTGGTGAAGAAAATAACTCTACCACATTTGGATCAGTATTTGTCAGACTACTACTCTATGGAAAAGTTTAGAGCTACGTACGCTGGATCCGTTGAGCCATGTACAGACCCATCTCAGTGGCCTCAAGTCCAACTGTCTTTCGAGCTTTGCCAGCCAGTTACAAAAAAGGGCAGAGGAAGACCCTAGGTGAATAGGTTTAAGAATTTTCTCGAGAAGAAGGGTTCGACTTTCTGTGCTACAAAGAAGGGAAAAAACAGATGCAAGACCTGCCATCTTATAGGCCATAGAGCAGCTGGATGTCCCCTTAATGCTCCCAAACCTAGGTATGAGATGGTACATTCACACAAAAAATTGTTTTTAGTCTGTAGATATAAGGTAGTAATCCATGTACTGTTTTTTTACAGGAAGCGCAAGGTAAGAAACAAGACAGCCGACTCAGTGATTTTGCTGCGGGAAGAAAACCAAAACGAGCGGAGTGATGATGCCGGACAAGATTCTGGTGCTGATTGGCCTGACTTCCCTCGACCCAGAGATGCAGGGTACGTGAAGGTAAGAAAATTGGCACCCAGGAAGAGGAAGAAGGCAGGAGATGAAGAAGCCAGTGGACGTGATGGAAAGAGGAAGAAAGTTGGCACCCAAGCAGAGAAAGAGGGCTAGCAGTGTAGCAGCCTAATGATGTATTGAACTTGAACCTATATATGTAGTTCGGCTAAACTCTAGAGCTATGTGTGTGGAACTTGTCGGGCGAAACAATCTGCCTCCCGTACTTGGAGTAAAATGTATCACAACTTTAGGATTTGATACGGCCGAGGCCACTAGTTGAATCCAAAATTGTGACTGTGGCACCACTATCTGAACAATCGTGATAGCTGAGCGGTTAAATCCTCTCCAAAATCGATTGGTGTTAGTGGCACAGACATGATTTATTTATAGGCGCTTAATAAATCCCTGATGTTGGCATTACACTTATGATAAGTTTCTAGGCTGGAAAACAATTTCTTAAGCTGGCTGCTACACTCCACGAAGCAGCAACTTATTTCAGCTGCTGGACAACGACATGGCAATATAAACTGCAAATGCAACAGATAATGCCCAGATAATGAGGAAATTGTGTCCACTATCTGGCCTAATCTTGAGCCTGTCTGTCTCACCACCTCCCTGCCCCTGCCTCCTCTGCACCTGGCGAAGCTCCTGGATCTCTCGCTCCATCGCACGAATCTCCTCTTTCTTATCCCACACAGCATCACGCAGATCCTGAACAAGCTCTCTGTGAAAACCTGTCAGTGCATTTTCGATCCACACAAACTTGTCACAGCTAGTCCCCCTCCCTTCCTGCGTAGTAGATCGAAGGAAACAAAAAAAGAATTACATTACGCTTTCCGGATCCGGGTTACAATTGTACCTACAGTAGGAACTTACCGCTCTGATGCTGCAGTTGCTGAATTTTCCTGTAGTATTTTCGTCGGTCCATGAAATCCATCTCGGCATCTTGTCACCGCACAAACACATCATATCGGGGTAGTAATCATAGGGCGCCCTCCGGTACCTGATGGGGGCACCCGCCTGACGACGTTGAGCCGACCCTGATTCTGCCCGAGACGAACTGCATGAGCTACGAGCCATGAGCGAGGGGAGCGAGGGCAGAGGAAAGAGGAGCCTTTGGATGTCAGGGTAGTGGTGAAGCATGATTTATCCCTACTTAATAACTCGGGCAGAATCCTACCGTCCACATTCGGCTAACAGGTGTGGGACCTAGCGTGTGGACTTGTCAAAAAAAACTCGCACCTTCGTGGTCCAAAACCCCTCTCGCGCGCATTGGACGAAATTTTTTGGCACCTTGCCCGCGTACATATCACTGGGAGGCCTTGCTCAGGAACCAGACACGCCTGGCCCACAATCTTACTCCCTCCTAGAAACTTGTCATGGCTCGCACCAGCAGATCCATCCGCTCCACCGCTTCTGGTAGGGCTCGCCGCGGCGGATCCACCCCAAGATCCTACCATCGCAGTATCAAATGGCCATGGTTTCTTGAGAGGAGCGACGATGCTATGTATGCGAGCTCGGCCCCTCCTACCTGTAGAAGGACTGATGCGGCATTGAGCTTGAGCAGGAGCCGCCAGGCGCAACGACGCTCGGTCCACGCCAACCCCGTCACCTTCATCATTGTCGATTCCGATGTGGAGGACGACGGTGACGAAGCTGTGGAAGAACGCCATTGTTGCCTCCTTGGCGAAGGGCAAGCCATGGGCGGGAGTGGATGTCGCTAGGAAGGGCACAGCAGTGTCACTAATCGAGGTGGACTCCGACGATAGCGGTGTGATGTGGGTTTAGATGTTGTTTAGGATGGTTGCAATTTCAGTTGTGTTTAATGCGAGTACAATTATTGTAATGGGTTTGTCGATCTATATTGAGAAATATGTGCAATAGCAGCGTGTGAGTGCTTCCACTTTAGAAATTGTGTTTGTGCCATTTGCATGTTGCATTATCAACGTAGATTACTTGTAAACAATCCAACGAAAATCATCAGATTACAACCATCGGACGAAGTGGCAGGATGGAAGAGAAGTTGGGACAGTGGCTTCAAGGGGAAGGAAGAGGAGGGGGCGTGACACTGGCAGGTGGGCCCTCAGAACACGTGACACTGACATGCGGGAGCGGGAGCACACGGTATTGCCGGTCTGTCCAGAGTAAGCAGACTTTGCAACGTGACAACAGCAAGCTGATGGGACCAATATAATAACTCATCGAACTATTAAGGAGTACTGAAAACTACAACTGGGGTACATTCGCACAACACGTATGCTCTAAGCACCTGAGAAGCATCGCTTAAGTCTGACAGTAACGATAGCATCAAGTACTACATTTCCCTGTCGGTCTTCTCGATACAAATGTAGAAATGCATCTGCCTGTTCGGTCAGCACCAACAAGGGTACTGAGATGGCACGCATAGGATCGACCTTAGGTCCACATACTCCACCTCCCGCCGCCATCGGCCAGCTCGGCGCCTCGGCTAGCACAAGAATGCTATCCGACGACGGTGGCTGGGCGTTCGCCCACATGCGCAACTGTGTATACGGGCTAGGCGCACGAGACTGACCTAACGCATATGGCACACACACGACGGTGGGCCCAGCTGGTTTCCCGGAACACCAACGGTTATGGTCAGGACGAAAACAGAGCCGCCCCCCCTGGAAAATTAGCCGGCGGCATGCCGAGTCAGTGAACGACACCTGCTCTTGGATAAGTTGGGCTTGCCCATATGAGATCCTAATCACTTTGATCAAGTGCCCCTCTGCAAGGTGGACGACGAGCTCTGCCCGGCGGCCGGTGTAGTTGCAGACCCGACTCCATGCAGGAGCACGCGTCGTGCAGGCACGCGAGCTCGTGGAGCGGGAGCTCGTGGTAGGAGTACAGCGAAAGCATCCTGGGTTGGAGCACACGAGTGGGAACGCCGCCTGCGAAGTTGCACGCGAGGATCTCCAGATTCTTGGATTGCAGCATCTACCACATCTGAAGTTCGTCGAGAAATCGGAAAAAAATCAGTAGTTAGATTGGCGCATAGCAGGAATATGTAGGATAAGTTCAAAAGCCTTGTAAAATGATTTCTTAGCATGAAGGTAGCGACCCGAGAATTGGCGGATGTCATCGGCTTGCGGCTACGGCAGGATGGAAGTGAAGTGGGGAAGTGGCTTCGAGGGG